>OU963897.1:14163169-15413169 GCA_902850365.2 Chilo suppressalis | reverse complement strand
TCACGGTTCAAAATATCAAAATAGTAAAACCGATTTTTTTTTATGAGAAGTAACGAGTAACGTAACGATACTATAGTAACGAGTACTAATTGTTAAAGTAACGAATACATACGGGTACTCTTTTTTTCGTTACTTTTACACCTCTATTAACAAGTAAATACTGGGGGTTAACAGGGGATTGGTGTAATCATAATACCCAGGAGATTATGATTTCCCAATTTATTTTTAAATACAAATTTTATAAACTTTCCTTCTTTAAGTATATTCGCAAAACAATCTCTATAGTGCGATTCAGCGAATGTCCCGAACATTTAACAAAACACGTAAACTGTTTTTTTGGCTAACAGTTACATCACTTCTCAGTTATTTATAGCGGTTTTTGTGCTTGCTAATAAATATCAGAAAATAGTTGCAGTTAGGCCAACTCTATGTAAATAATCACCTCAAGTGTGTTTGATTATAACAATACATTGTTAAGGGTCCCGTCTACTGCCTGGTCCGCGTGGAATTTTTTCTAGTTATATTTTCTTTAGATTTAAATACATTGTTATGTTACAGTTAACCGAAATCGAATTTGACAGCTTCTAACAAAATGGTTTAGAAGTTTTTAACTAAACTCGACTGAAATGATATTGTTAAATGCAACAGAACAGTTGGTATATGAATGACTGAAGTTTATTTATTAGTAAACAAAGTTTGACTATTCGTCGGCCAACGCAACTAGTTCTGTAAATAGTACAGTGATTATACCTTTACCGTAATAGGCGACCCTGCGAGATATTCCCTGGAACTTCTGAAATAATATTTTATAAGCATTATCGTTTTGTTTCTCAAATTATAACACAAAGGTGTAGGGAAAGAATAAAAACAAAACACCGATACGAAATGTTCAATTTAACACCATTCATTTTGATTCATCAACTGTCGAAAAAACTATACGGAAGCGTTTTGATTGCCACACAAATAACCCCGGTTGGATAACCAGTTACGTTTAATCGAGCTGATTACCAGTAAATGAGGGGGCGAGAGCGGATTTGATGCGCACGCGCCGATGAAGACGTCAGCGTCACCGCTTCATCACCTGCTCCGTGGTCGATAGTTCAATTTGTTTACACCTGGCCTGACGATTGCGGTCACGGCTGATCATTACATGTCGAACAGTCTTTTGTGTTTTCGAAAAGACATTAGCGTGATGATGACTACTATTAAGTAAGTACAAAAAAAGTGTTGAAACAGTTATGATAATGGCTGGGTATTGAAGTATTATATCGTTTTTTTAATGTTAAAATGATTATCAAAATCAATGGCGCAGTGGTTTTTGTTTGCAATCGTTAACCAACTTTTGCATTGACCGTCCATAAGATGGGTGATCAAAAACTATATTACTACGCGCTCCTCCGTAATTAGAAGAGTAGGTTTAACCGTAGGTTCTGAACCCAATCCCTTACCCTTGGAGGACTAACTTACAAATATAAACACAATACCATGAAAATGTTTGTTTTCTTATCTTCTGCTTCTGCAGGAAGCATAACTTCCTTAAACAATAGGCGATATTGAAAAAAATATAGTTAAAGATAAAGTTAATGATGTTCCTTTTATAATAATAATAATAATAATAAATATTTCTAACACTCACACCAATTAGCCTAGCCCCAAAGTAAGCACTATAAGGCTTGTGTTATGGGATATTAGGGTAACGGATAGAATACATATACTTTACATATATAAGTATATTTATATATAAATACATATTAAACATCCATGACTGGAGTATAAATGCTCGTGTCATCACACAAACATCTGACCCCACCGGGACGCCATGAAACCCGGCGTACAAATCACTCGGCCACGGAGGTCGTCAAATTTAGATGTACAGGTTTTACATATACTTATCTATTTTCAATTAATGTCGAATACGAGAATGCTATTGGAATAAAAATTAATGAAGTATAGGTAATAAACAGCCCAAAACTCTTTGAATCAAAGCAACAGTATACACAATCGAGTGTAAAAGTCATCAAGTAATATTTCTACGAGTGGTTTATTAGTTACTGACATACCGCGACAGAAATGACTTAATTCGAGTGAGAAACATTTCGGCTCTAACAGCAAATGTAATCTTAGCCACAATGAGGATGCTGATGAGCAATAAAGCGATGAATGCGCTGATTTTCCACCGGTGAGTGGTCAAATCGTGAGAGGTGCGTTTGGTCTGGCCGCAACCAGCAATGTCAAGGCACTTTTGTTGGTAATATTTTCCCATAACATTGGGAGCTAACACGCTCAAATTGAGCCTTGCAATGATTTTCATGAAGCGTCATTACCACAATATTACGAGATTATATTAAACGAAATTCAGAAAGCTGTACGGAAGTTTTTGATAATGATAAAATTCAGTTATTTCAATTTTATCGTTTCAAATCTCCGTTGTATTCGGTATAAGATAATAGTAGTTCATTAACATATTGGTCAATAAACCAAAATCAATTTAACATAAAGTCACGTAAATATTGTTTATTAAACTTCAATGTCACAACATTTTTTGGAATGAGTTGGTCTAGAGATTATTTGCAAAAACAAAATAAAATCGAAATAAATAGGTGTTCTATACTGAAGGAACAAAATTTGCTGCTACTCAAACTGCCTGCGCAGACGAGGGATAACTTTCCGTGGAGTTTTTTGTTTGCCAAAATAAATCGCTTACAACTGCATCGAGTAACGCACACGAAAAATCACATCTCGTGAAAATTAATAAATAAATAATAAATTAAAAAAATCCGCGAAACAACCGAGGTCACTGAAAGACCGAACAAGACAACGCAAGAGTTCCCGTAAAAATAGAAGGAATTCATGTGGCAAGGCTCAGCAACATAGCGAACTTTAGTCCGACTGCGCGCTGAATCCGATTTAAAAAGATGGACCCAGTATTCGTCTTTAAAACGTCTTCTATTTTTCTTAAACTTTATGTTAATTACAACACAACGTTATCTGAGTATATTAACTTCAATAGCAAGCGTTTTTGCAAATTTTCAGGTGAGAAACGTTCACACATCGTGTGCCTTGAGTCCGTAAACAGTCCTCGGTGGACATTTTCTTTACAAATCAGGGACTTTTGTCAATCGCCGGCATAAGTCCCTCGTCAGCGCAGACAATAACGGGAAACGATTCATTTTTCCGTTTCGTTCTTCTTGTTCTTTTATATGTATCTTCGAATGGACACATTTAGTTATGTTTACATTTAAAAAAGTATTTTCTTAGTGTTCACCTGTTAATAACGGACGGTTCTATATTTGGGTGGTCGCTTTCGAGGTCGCTTTACAGAGCGCTCATTTCACGGAACTTAGCGCCGCCATGGTACGACCTCCGACCACCATACTTGAATAAACACAATTAGAACCATGCATTTAAAACCAGCCCATTTGGAGGACGACAATTAATCATTCATTAACCAAGTCATCCTTTTTTATGTAAATCGATCTAATGATATGGTTCTTGTATTTCGAAGAAGGTAATTACTAAAAAATACCTAGATAATTATTTTACGAGCGCTCGACTAATAGTTATGTAATGCAGGTACTATAATTTTAACACAAAAGTAGCTGTTATTGTAAATATTGACAGCCATCTATTTATTATCTAATTACCTCTTATATAACGAAATATAGTCTCAAGGAATAATTGAATTCATTAAAAAACATAATATAATGACAGTCTCAAGCAGGCTGGTTTCTGTTGTGTCGTTCGCCAGTAAGATTTGACTATTTATTCATAAATTCAGGATTTTTAAACTAGGTAGGTTCGGTATAGGTCACGGCAAAGTTCTCGAGTAAAATACAGAAAAATTTGCACAGACAACGTTTATATGTGTAAAATTACAACCGCGCATGCATCCTTTTCTATTGTCGGTGCTCAAGAAGTTTGCTGAGATGTATAGAAGTTATATTCTGCATTATGTATATCTTCTTGCTTTTCTAGACTACAAATTGATCGTGAAAGCACATAATGTAATACTTTACCTGTGGTAATAAAAGATAAGGAATCACGATTTTTATTTAAGCAACAAAAACCATTCTTTTATATTGACACTGGTAAAACACCATTTAAAGACATGCCAAATGAGCCACCTTACCATTGACATGACACCATGAAAATTTAACTTTCCGTTTATAGCGATGCGAATAAGCCGCACTACTACATCTAATATATAAAACTAGCAAACCAGTGAACCAAATGTTCACCAATTAAAAAAAAATGTATTTGATTAATTGAGAACTTCGGAGATTTTGTGTGGTTTTGTTTAAAATTCGTGATTTCTCGAAAACCGGAAGTGCTACGTAGTCTTATCAGACTATTCTTAACTTATAACTTAAATATTCTCTTTATCTATCTCTTACGGTTTGGCCGCTGAAACAGCACCACAGACGGACGGACGGACGGACTTGTCTAATAGATAAGAGATTCTCATGTCACGGTGCGGGTGTGCGTAATTGAACTACTCCGAAACGGCTCGACCGATTTTCGTGAAATTTTATATGCATATTCAGTAGGTCTGAGAATCGAACAACATCCATTTTTCATCCCTCTAAATGTAAGGGTAACCCTTAATTTTAATTTTCGTCAATTTTTTTGTTTTTATTTTTTTATGATACCTACATACAATACAAAAATACATAAAACCCTAAATTTTCACCCTTCTACCACCAACTCCTATTTTTAATTCCGGTACGAAGTTCGCTGGGACAGCTAGTATTAATTAATATATCTGCTTTTGGATCTAAACGTAATTACTACCCACTAACGTACTTTTAGTAGGCGTCGTATGGCTGATATGATGATGCCAATATTCCAATAAATGACAGTGTAGTGTAGTGTATTAAGAGTCGGTGGGTGGGCTGTTGGGTGCCGGCGTGGGTGCGGAGGCGGAGCGGCCCGCCCATACGACCGACGCTCCTCCCTGGACACGCCTAGCCAGAAACAACTGGTTTATTTTTCTATATAACTTAAACTATACCTATATAAAATATATAAAAACTATTGAGAGTTCTTGAAAAAAATAAACTATACGATCATTGACTTAATTTTAAAATATTGTATTTGTTTTTATGTAAAATAAGTACATTTTTTTTAAATATTCATCATTCTCTTCTCCCTTATGCAGATCATTAAAAACAATATTTTCACTGTTACTAGATACTAGAAAGGCGGAATTTCAAAAGCAATAAATTTGTCCATTTCCGTACATATAGAACTTTCACGAAAACATAAAATAAAATTTAAGGAGACGAATCTTCGCGTTTGTACTAGTCTCAGTGCATTAGTGTTTTAATAATCTAATTATGAGGAGCTCGATGGCGCAAGTGGTTTGCGCGTTGGACTGCGATCGTTGAATTTAAGCAACTTTCGCAGTGGTCGGTCATTGGATGGGTGACCAAAAATCTTCTATCTCGAGTTACTCCGTGCTTCGGAAGGCACGTTAAGCCGTTGGTCCCGGCTGCATCTGCAGTCGTTAGCACCCGCCAATCCGCACTGGGCCCGCGTGGTGGGTCATGGCCCAATCTCCCTATTCCATCCATAGGGAAGGCCTGTGCCCCAGCAGTGGGGACATTAATAGGCTGATGAGGAATCTAATTAAGGGAGAGTTCGAGTCAAGGCCGAATTAATAGATGTGGATGCTCCCAACGAGGGCGTATTTTAAAATCTTACGATTTGTCCGGTCAAAATTTAGTCAAAATCTTAAATCCTTGTTGTGGAGGTCCCTGCGCCACAACCCCGCCTGTGTTGGCATAAATCCGACCCTGATCGTGGCAGTGGCAGCGTGCTCAAGAATTGGTGTGCCGCAGAAAATAATCTCATAGCTTCTTATTCCTATACTTACAAATTTTATTACTAAATATTCATACTTTTTAATTAACTATTCCAGGTAATTCAGAATACTGAAATATAGTGGAATAATTGCCTCGGGTTTAATAAAATTATCCTGCGTTTTAACTTTTGGTAATGATAACGAAAGTGTATGATGCATTCGTACAGTTTAAACATTCAGTTACCTAAACACGGATCTTCAAGACAAATTCGTTATATGGGAAGCACCTTTAATTTATTTTCCCTGCGTTTTATAATATTGGTTAATTAAACTTCACGCAGACTTTTGTGTACAAAACAAATCGCTACAATACTGTTATAAGCCTTTGACTGCGTCGCGTCACCAAAACCGTAACGAAATTCACCCTTACGCCAAATAAGCATCCCTATCCCGCGCTGCGCCGCAAGATTTTCAAGTTTAATTAATGCCATCAAAACATCCGAGCCAAAAAAAGCCCAGTCCCCCCGTCCCAACTCAGTTGTTCTACTGTAAAAATTTGTGAGATCCAAGTAATACCAAGTCGGGTAATTTATTCAGTCTCTACTTAATAGGGCCTTCTGTCTTAGGTTACTAAGTAATTAGCTAACCTAATAACATATTATAGTGATCGTATCAAATCAAAATAGATTGAATGAATTGATAGTTTTTTTTATTCTATTCTGAGTGCCCCAAGGGCTGTAATTCAGGAAGTTTTATTTTTAAGTGATATTATACCAAGTACTTATATAAACGCGGCTTATATATGTCATAATAAGATAGATAAAACCGCCATATAGTTATATCCCTAGGGATATAATTATATACCCGAGATAAAGCTAGCTAAAGGGATATAATTATATAAAACAATTATTAAAAAGAATATTTCAATCGTATTTTGTATTTAAGTATCAAAAAAAGTGGTGTTTGTAAAATACTTAAACTACTCGACACTTTTAAGACTTTCTGTTCTAATAAGACCCGGAATTATGACATCTGCACTCCTACAATTATTTCACTAAAATCCAGTAATATAATTATATCACTAAACTTGAACCATTTTATAATTATATTCACTGTCACCCAATTGCAACTAGGTATAAAGAATAGAAGACTAAGTTCCCGAAACTCAAGATTTTGGCTTGATGTTTTCAAAGAACACCACAAAATATTTTTTTGTTTTATTTATTATTTTATTATGTTTACCTTATTATTATAGAAGAAATATATAAGCACATGGTATAAACATTTCAAAAACAGAGTGTCAAACAACGGAGACTTATTTAAATAGTTCTGTTTTTACCACAGGTTTACACTCTCTTTTAGGTATGGATCTAAACTATAAGAATGGCCTTTATTTTCAGATTTCATTTGTTACTAAGAACAATCATCATACCAGATTTTTTTACCATTGTTTCAAAATGCGTGTTTAATTAATAGTTTACCTTTTTTTTCTAAATAAGTCTAGATAATTATGTTTAGTAATTTTTATGGCATCCTAGCGGCCACCCGCGACATTGTCCACGTTAACTTATTTTTTTTGAAGATTCCAACATAATCCAATAATTTTCCGGGCTGAAAAGTAACCTACACACATCACGTCACATCTATCGGCCCACTAGTGTTATAAGTATGAACGGCCAGTAGCACAAATATATTAATATTTTTGATTGAGCAATAATTAAAAAAATGGTTAATAAATCTGCTTCAAAACTAAGTAATCATTTTTTGCTCAATTTAATAGTTTTTTAGATAAGGATCGCTAGGTGCCAGGTGGGCCGATCGACGTGTACGGAAGTGTATATGCATACAAAATTTCATCCAAATCCATTCAGTAGTTATTGCGTGATTGAGTAGCAAACATACAAACTTTCATATTTAAAATATAAGTAGGACGAACAGATACTAACAAGAACAAATAATTCAAATCAACGTACGAATGTAGGTAAGGCGAAGTTTGAAAAGCTCACAGAACAGAAAACTGTTTATTCGGGCGGGGAAAGCTCATTTCCAAGTTAGTTCCTTAGTTTTCCGGTAGATGTCAGACTGCAATGCTTATTTTCAAGGGTGCACTGTACATCCCTCACAAACACCCCACAGTTTATTTTCTTTGTTCAACGTTAGATAGCGCTATATTTAGTTCTTTGTGTAAGTGTCGAAGATAAATAAAAATATTAAAATTGTTTGTAATGATTTCGTGCTTACTCTCGCTAAAAATTAGCTATTCAAGTACTTGCCTCGCCGACAATAAAGATAGCGTAATACAATTTGAATAAAGGTGATTAGGATCGCAGGTTGTTGCAGGGGCGGTAGAAGCGGCGAGATGAAGGCTTCTGGGGAGGCTGATACAATCGTCGTCCCTTTGCGACACCTCGCCGCGCCGCCACCACGCGTCTCACATCAAACGCTTGATAAAATAGTTAGCTCATCTCTCATTACATCTTCGCGCACGCTTGCCTAGTTCTGATTTCGTATGAATTAAATACAAACAAACTTGTATTTGAAAATTATATGCGTATACGTATACGCCTCCCTTTGATCAGCCGAAAAAGCTGTCCTTGTTCGGGGTATCAGTCTGTATGGGGTTTCATTGCAAAGTTACACTTGTCAAATTGTTAGTTATTTTGTTTAACGCTACTAGCATCTGGTTTGTAGTAGGTAACTTGTCAGTTTTGGTTGTTACACAACTTAAGTGTAACATCCAAAAGCGCATGTTTTCCCACGAACTTTCGCCCAACAGCAACTAAGTAAGTACCTACTTAAAATTGGCTGACGTGCCGCTGTGATCACTGATTTATATTTTCACCAGCAGCTGAACCAAAGTGGTTTCACTGCGGCGGCATAACGCGGCACGCAAACAAGTGACCGCTCAACGTGAAAATCGATGTCCATCGCGATTTCACGCCTTTGATACCATTATCTTTGCTCACCAGTCTCGACTTCAATACCGCGTGATTGACGGAGTCCATCAGTTAAGTTAAAATGTAAACGTACACGTTTAGTGTACTTAACTTACCTTCAAATACTCACGTAACTTGTCGACGTAATACATAAAAACCTTGTTCTTGTCGCTTTCCAACTTTTCCAAAAAAAGTCTGAAGTTTTTTTTTAATTTATTTCTCATTTTCCTGTTTACTTTTGCGCCGTCACTACTTAATGCCAGCACGGATTTTAATACGGGTATAGGATTTTAATTAAAATCTAAGGATTTATTTTGATAATGTAAACATTATCATAAGTGCCAATGACTTCAATAAAAAAATAAGATAGCGGAGTAAGGACGTAATACCATTTTAAAAACAGGAAAAAAATAAATGATGACAATATAATATGTAAGTTTATCAAATTCAGCAGCAGGCCTTCCATGATGAGCATATCGAGCTTACTTATACCTACTGATACATTTTACTTTACATACCTAAAAAAGGGTGGCCTGTCTCGCCAAAAATGCAACAAAAACAAATTCAAGAAAGTAATTAACGTCGGAGGACCTTTTCGAATTTTTGGAAAAGCAGTCGTGTCTCAAGTTTTTATTATTGTAAATTATCAATTTTATCTTTGTATATTAACATTATAATCAAAATTAATCGAAGGAAAGCTTAAAAACGAACTATTTCAAAGATACACTTCATAATAAAAAGCATATCGTTAAAACCAATAAATTATAATTGAATGGTTTAAATAATTAAGTACTTACTTGTTAACAGTTATACTACAATAACAACCATACGTATTAAGTCCACTAAGTACGAATATCATTAAATTTAAATTTCACTTGTAGAAACTTTGGCAAGGTTTCGATTTTGGGAGCGCAGTGGTATCTCTGGCCATGCATAGTTAAGTGCATCCGCGTCAAGTGTCGACGCAATATTGGAACTTCCCACGGGGTCAGTGCTTGTCGATTTAACTTCTTCGCCGGTTCGTCGGTCGCCTTACCTCATACAGCGTTGTTCATGCATATATAAGACTTCGGAGCTGCGGGGGCTCTACTCCCTAGAGTACTAAGCACGTCTTGAGATATTAGAACTTCACCTGACTATGACATTTTCCTTTTCACAATTTGCTTTAATTTCGATCATCATATTCAATTTTTATTGTCCTTTTAAAGAAATATTATGAACTTGGAAAACATTAATTTTAAAATGATTTGTTATTCAAATATTTGAAAATATATATTATAATGGTTGGTTGCAGTTTTGGTGGTTTCATGTCAAAGTTTAATTGAACAGCGCCGCTCAAGCCGGCTGGGAGCGGCACATTGGAATTGGTCGAGGACTCATGGGATACTTTGTATCTGTGGAATCTTAAAATTGGACATGCGTGCTTTTAAAACTACAACAATATCGGTGTAAACTACAACAAACTAATACTTTAAGTATTAGTTTTTAATTATATATTATGCTCTTGCATCAACAAATTCTTGACTTATTATTATGATGAAAAATGTAAGATGTATAACACTTTTTGTTGATTTTGTGTAAACTAACCTACAATGTGTTGATGATATATCTTTATTTGATATCAACTACACTGGACAACAAATAAATCGGGCCACTTGCTAGCTCGGAAAATTGATATGATTTTCTCAAAAATAAAACTGACATCGTTCCATCCTTCAATCAAACAACCTTCTATGGTCGTACTTTTACCGTCCAAGCTATAAGTCTATGGAATTCTCTTCCAGTCTCCATAAGACGAGCACAATCTATTAATGTCTTTAAAAATCGTGTAAATCACTATTTGTCGATGTAGCTGCCTGTTTATGTCCCCTCCCTTTATCGTTTATATTTGTTGTTTCTCTTACTGACACCGCCGACTCCAGCTTTGTTTCAATCCTCTCCATCCAAAGATTGACTGTAAGAAATCGCTTTTAGCGATAAGACCGCCCAATGAAGCACTCTTTTTTACAATTGTAATTTCCCTCATTTCTGTTCTGTGTTGTGGTGTTTCCAATAAAGTATTGTGTATTGCATTGTGTATCACCCACTAATCCCCCACCAAACCCCTTATCACCCTCAAAGCCCGTTTTCACCCTCGTATCCCTTTTCACCATCCAATCCCTTTTCATCCTCAAATCCCCTTTTCACCCCCGAATCCCTTTTCACCCTCAAATCCCCTTAACACCCTCCAATCCCCTTTTCACCATCCAATCCCTTTACATCCTCCAATCCCTTTGCACCCTTCAATCCCCTTTTCACCATCCAATCCCTTTTCATCCTTCAATCCCTTTTCACCCTCCAATCCCCTTTTCACCATCCAATCCCCTTTTCACCGTCCAACCTCTTTTCACCCTCCAATCCCCTTTTCACCTAATAATCTCTGTTTTAGATTAGTAAGGTTCGACCAAACTAAAAACCGTATAGAATACGCACGGTGCCATGTATGGGATGGCTGGCTCGTAATTATGAACTTTCAAACATTGTATACAACCTCCGTAAATGCATTTTTTGAGCAAGTGTGTTGATAAGTTTTTTTTTACTAATATTATAAAGAGAAAAGATTTGTTGTATGAAATTTGTATTGAATAGGCTCTAAAACTACTGGACCGATACAAAAAAACTTTCAGATTTAGAAACCTACATTATCCCTGATGATTATAGGCTAAAGAGTATTTTAAAAAGGCAGGGTTTCGTATGAAAACTTCAATAATGTAACCCAATGTGTGAAAAAAATAACCTTATGTCGCGTATGCTGCGAAAGTCATAGACAATAGAGCAGTGATGTACTAAAGTTTTATAGAGGATCAGACAAGTATTTTATGAGATACTTATCAAAAAAAAAAGTGCCGAATCAGACTTATGAAACGCGACGCCACGCCACGCGTGTTGAGTCAAATCAAAATGTACTAATTTCTATGATCAGAATCACATTAGAAACATCCGACGCGACGATAAGTGCAATAATTTATGAGTGATAAAAGTGATGGGTGTGTACGAACCACTGCGTCACTGGATACATTTAATAATAAGGGCATGGACCAATGATAAGGAGGACACACTTTTTTTAACAGCAGAGCAATGGTGCATTCTATAACGGGTCCTAAACCAAGCAACATTTTTTTTCACTATCAGTTGAATAAATTTTCACGCAAGGTTTATAATTATATGAAGAAAGTCTTTGTGTTATAATACAAGCCTGAGAACAATAACTATAGTCTACACTACAGCTCTACACCGAAAGTGAAGCGAGGGCAGGCCACTAGTGTTAACTATTTTTGTTTATAATGCTTTCAGCTGATAATTTAAAGTAACGTTGTCTGTTTAGGGTTCTTTATCCGAAACGATAACAACGCTTCAACCGTCTGACAGCGAGCTGTATCATTCTGGTAAAATTTAAGATACCTACCTACAGCTCGACCATATTGTGCGAGACTTGGTCACGGTGGTTGTTCATTTAATATTATTGAGCTTGAAACCTTTTTCTTTCTAAATTATTGAAACCCGATGTTATGATATTGTCAATTATATAACATAAAACTTAAGAAATAAGTAAAAATTATATGTCAGTGGAGTATCTGAACATTTATGTACCAATCCCATGAATCCATACTAATATTATGATTCAACCAATATTGACGAACTTTGAATTGAGATAAAAGAGAATGTAAAGGGACGTCATTTTGAATTAATAGTATTTACATTACACTTAAAAATACATGATGATGATGAAACGAAAATAGAATTCGATAGGAGATTTGCTGTCGCCGCTTCAATAGATTGTGGAACTGTGGAGCCCGCCTCACATTATCATTTTACAATCTTCAAGTGCAAACGTCTGAATGCTCAAAAATCCATTCATCCGTCACAATTCACCATAAAAACAATGGACTCGCGTACCCTTCGCCGAGTTCGGGTGAAAAGGTACGTGTACAAAACGCAAAAGAAAAATTATATATAGGTAGGTACCTACTTCTTGGGAACCCTTTATCGCTGGTGAGGGCAATCGAATACTTAAAACATTGCAATCGAATATGAGTGTGGGAGGGTGTGGGCACAATGGCGCGGTCGGCGCAGACCGCAGCGTCTCGTGTTGATGGTCGCCCATTCCTCGCGCCAGCGGGACCGGCGGCAACCCGACATACGATACCACCTTTTTACTCCATAATTTCTACACAATGAAATCGCTGCAAAGGCGTAGGGTGTACACAATGCGCCCGGAGGTACGCCGCTCGGAAACCCTTTATATCGGATTTATTGTCTCAAAATCGGGTGCAAATTAAAATAAGTATTGAGTTGTAGGACCCGCCGTTTTTACAACCGTTCGTCGGATTCAAATGGATGTGCTAAATGGGTAAACACATCTACGGATGTATTTAACTCGATTTAAATAGAAGTTCTTTGTGCATAAAACAACTATAGACAGAAAACTTGTGATGAGATCATATTTATCAGTCACATGTGTGCTTTAATTTTATTTTATTAAGATACATTACATGTTTTACGAAATTTATTCTTTGGGCATCATCAAATTGGGCATCTAAAGTGCAACATCAAGACACAGAAAAACATATAAAGTACGACACCACTTTTGGGCTTAGTATTTTACAGATATACCCACGTTATTTCCAGAAAGTTAATGTCAAGTTTCCAATCCAACGGCCGATTCACACCGGAATCAGCGATGAAGCGAGCAGTTTTTTACTGAATAATTTTAAAAATCCCCAAAACTTATATACCAGTATCGCTTGAAAAGGTTCCGCGGCGTCATGAGCGGGTGCTACTGCTGCCGCGTGAATCCGAGCGACTTCTTCGAGCTTTTCAAGCGCTACTAGTCTTTTGTATATTATGTAGATAAAGTTTAAAATATTTCACTGCTTCTAGTGAGAAAGTGATCGCAGTGTCGCTACCAGCTGCTGCTATTAAAATCGGAATCAGACATAACGCCTACAATTAGGGTTACCATCCGTCCAGATTTGTCCGGACATGCCCTGAATTTATGCCTTTTGTCCGGACTTTGTCCGGCTTTTTGCTTTGTCCAGATTTATTTAATTAGATAGAATATGACTAAAACTACTTATTAAGTTATATCAAATAAGTCAAATAATATTTAATAAGTTCTTATTAATTTAAAACAAAATATAAATTATCTTTAAAAATAAACAACGAGACCCCCCTCGCGATGCGAGCGTCTGCTACCACGCGTATAATATCACTGTAACTAAGTGGGTGACGTTTGCATTTTGTTATTAAAATGTCCGGACTTTTATTGAAATGTCCGGCCTTTTGTCAGGACTTTTCAAAATTTTAAATAGTAACCCTACCTACAATAGAATTTTAACTAGTAGTCTATAAGTGTATTCATTTTTATTGTAAAAAAATATCATACTACTAATTCGAAATGTAAAAATGTACAATAAGTACAATATGGGCGGGCGAACAACCTCTCGGAGAACGTAAAGATACAATGCACTTACAAAAAATGTTTCCTCGTAATCTATCAAAAACATATGCATCGGTTTTAGAACAGGGGATAACACGTTTTCTGTACCGACCGTTATGTTAAAACAACTCTTCAGAGCCCGGTAATAAATTGTGGGTGGCTTATCGAGATTGGCGAGCAGTAATGTGTGTTGGGGTAATCAGATGAGCGCCTTCCAACTTTTAATTCCCCGAGTAGCCGCGGGGGCGCGGGCGAGGGTCAGCGACGCCGATATCGCGTATAAAAAGGTTGTGGATCGCTCGCTTCTCCATCCGGCGATTGGCTAGGCGGCGCCGCTGCTCCCCAGGGCACTATACGAGAAGCGAAATGGGCCCCTGAACACCCATAAGAGAGCGACCCCGCCCGCCACGGCCGAATAATTAGGGCTCTTTGTTTAGATAGCGGCAATTTTATTTGGGAGAGAGCGGGCGCTGGGGACGTCTTCGGCCATTCCGCCCGCCCGATATTAATAAGAAACGTGTGGGCCCACTAACCCACTAGCACTACCGCTACAAAACATAATGCCACAGATTCGATTTCTATCTTTCGACAAATTACGAGCATCCTCGTTTCGTGTAGCTCTCGAAAAACCGTTCAGAATAAAGACAAAAGCAATACGTTTAAGTATTGATGGCGAAAGTTGCGAAGTGAGAATTACACCACAAGTTTTTACCTTGTAAAGAAAGGGAGGAACATCGACAGTCACCAAGGCAATATCACATAAATAATGCAAACAGCAAAATTGGGATTTTGATTTGTTTTCCTACAAACTTTACTAGGTATTTGTTTTGTACTGAATGGAGCTACTGACTGCACACAATGATTCTTTTGTTCTGAACCACTAACTTCTGTTGTGAAGAGGCGAATTCAAACAAGTGGAAAATTTTATTATGAGTGAAGCAAGTAGCCACCTCCTTCCTCTATTCACTAATCTTGATTTGTAAGTACCACCTTATCTCCAGGGCAAGGTTTTTTGAAGTGGGTTGGGTCCGTGAACGACGCATTTAGATAGAGTCCGTAGAATGTGTACCAGGAGTAGGTGTACCCATATAAGTAAGTTTATGAAATTACCAATAATTATTGTAAAGTCAAAGGCCTGTTTTGTTTTCCTAAAATATTTTACTATAGGTGGTATTTTTTTTAAGTTTTGAGGGTGGTTCGTTATTGTGAAAAGTTAAAAAATCACTGCTCTAGAAGACAAACTATTTACCAAATGTATATTTAATCATTTTATAGTCATTCAAAACTTTGACATAAAATTATAAAAAGTATGTTTTATTTATTTCATCATATTATTCAAATTCATAATAAATCACCATATAAACACATAGGTTTACCGAACCAAATACATTATACAGGGTGTCCCACGGGTTTGAAACACGGAGGGAAAGTATATTAAAAATTGAAGATAGGATATTTTACTGAAAGAAGACATATTTTTTGATAATAAGTAGAACTGCATTGACAGTATTTAAAAAATCCCCTGCGAACACCGGGAATCAAACTCGTGAAATGTGAACCAAAAAAACGTGTATTTTTTATAACCGTCGAAAGGGAGTAGGATTATTTCTTCCTAAATAACATAGCATTTTAAATGAAACAAAAATCACAAAATTTGACTTTTTGTTTTAATAATTGAACGGTGCTAGGTTTGTATAAGTATCGCTTTATTATTATTTGTCACGTACTTATTGCAAGGAAATCCTGTATTATTAAGTGAGCAGGTACTAGTTAGTAAATACTTAGAAATGATAAAATTTGCTGTTGGAAGCACGGAAAAGTAAAAGGACATTTTCCCGAGCAAAATTTTAATTTAATGATCTTCCTTTCATTGAAAATACCATGTTATTTAGGAAAAAAAATAATCGTTATGATTAACCCTTTCGATGGTTATCATAAAATACGTCATGTGTTTTTCTATCTAATTTCGCGAGTTTGATTTCCAGATGTAGCAGGCAATTTTAAAAACATCCGTGAATGCAGTTCTAGTTATTATTAAAAATACAATAACGTCTTCTTTCAGTTAAATATCCTATCTGCAATATTAAATATACTTTCCCTCCGTGTGACAAACCCGTGGGACACTCTGTATTATCACAAATTATTTTCTTTTTACTAAAACATAAATTCGTTTCCGGAGCAGTGACTGCATCAGTAGATATTATGTAAGTATCACGAAAGTTAAGAAAGAGCAATACCACAAGGTAAGATAAGCTTAAATATTTCAGACAGAGATTGCATACAGAAAGAAATATCAAAACAAAAGTGAGTACAACGCCTTCCCAGCAGCGAGGCTGGAATCGAGGCGCATTGCCAGCGTGTGGCAATCCGAGGCAGTCACGAGGGGCCACCGCGTCCTTTGTCTCGTCTCCGCAAACTTGCCATAAATGTTAATATGGGATCTTCTCACATTTGAATATCTATTTCTTCGCGAGGCCGGTTCGTTAACGCGGCCTTGAATTTTAAATTTTATCGTCGCAAGGGGACCGCGCCAGATGAGGTGCGCGCCTACGTGATCTCCCCGAGAAAATAACCAGGCTTTCTTATTGTTTGCCTTTTTTGTAAGCCAAGATGTGACATCAGTAGATGTAGACTCATAAGAACCTACACTTGCAATAAAAGAAGAAGAAGTACTTATCTTCCATTATTTAATTGTTCTAAACTATCTAAAAATTTGTTTTATTTTTATTTTATAAGCATTTAACTGCTAGACGTATAAATCTTTTTACTAGAAAAAAATCCACGCGGACCTTCAGCAGACGTGACTCGAACCCGCACCCTTCGCTATCCAGGCGAATGCACTGACCATTATGCTACCGTGGCCCTGACGGTCGTGTCGAATTTTCTCTAGCCTTTCTTAAGCTGCGAGGCAACGAAATCTCTTCGCATTGTAGCCCTCAATGTCAAATTAATACCTTTAAAAGTATTAAACATTTGAAAGAAGAAATAGCAATTATAGTTTTATTTTTATTTTTTAAGCAATTAACTGCTAGATGTTTAAATCTAAAGGTTTTTTTACACGGCCGTCATGGCCGCGGTTGCATAATAATAAGTGCATTCGCCTGGATAGCAAAGGAGGCTGATTCGACTCCCGTCTGCTGCCTGGTCCGCGAGCAGTAGACAAAGAGAATAAGGGTGCGGCCAGAGTGCACTCAGATTCAGAGTCAGATTCAGATTCTGAAAACAAACGCGAGAAATAAACAGTGTAGTCTAAGCAGGTTGCCTGATTTTTCTCGCGCTTTGTTTTCTGAGTCCGAATCTGAATCTGAATCAGGAGTGCAATCTGGCCGTACCCTTCGACTACACTGTTTATTTCTCGCGCTTGTTTTCGAAATCTGAATCTGAATCTGAATCTGAGTGCACTCTGGCCGCACCCTAAGGCAATATAAATCAACAAGTATTAATTTGCGCTGAGAAATGGCACAGAAAGCTGTGATGACATTCAGTCACCATTACTTTGTTGCCGCGTCGTTGAGTACTTCGACTTTATAGATACTTAGATATATATATATATATATATATATATATATATCTTTATATATATAATTCTTCTGTGAGTGTGTATGTCACTGAACTTCTCTTAAACGACTGGACCGATTTTGATGAAATTTTTTGTGTGTGTTCAAGGGGATCTGAGAATGGTTAAGATTCACAAAGACGTGTAGACAGGACAACGTCTGTCGGGTCCGCTAGTATATATATATATAAATCAATTGCTGTTCGTTAGTCTCGCTAAAACTCGAGAACGGCTGAACGGATTTTTCTTATCTAGGTCTTGAAATATTCGTGGAGGTCTAGGGAAGGTTTAAAAGGTGAGAAAAAATCGAATTCTACACTACAGCTCTACACCGAAGCGAAGCGGGGGCGGGCCACTAGGCGGATCGCTAGCGTACTTGGGTGACATAACTGTCAAACGGCCTCTGTAAAGAATAAGTTTTGTTATAGATACCGGCAATCTTGTCTTGTCTATGTAAAATTGCCACTGCGCAGGCTTCCTCTTCTATGGCCGATGCTCAAGAAGTTTGCCGGGATATATAACCGATCACAAACCTGTTTACACTGGGCACATCGCTGGTGATAATGACGAAAAGTCACAGTACCTAGCTTAAAGTCACAATCATTTCCTTGCCTACAGTCACACCTCTGGTCAACCTAATGTTTTATTAAATAAATTATCGACGGTTTCATTAACCTATAACGTTATTTGTTTTATATTAGGGGGTTAGCAAATAAAAATACGGCCTGCCTAAGGATAAGCTACGCAATTAACTAAATTGTATTTCCCAATTGTACCTAAGCTTCACATGCGGGACAAAAATACTTTTCAGTTACTTCAAGGCATCTCGTATTTCACTCTCATCCTTGACGTGAAGTGAGCACCTTAATTACTAATTTCCCTACTGTTATTACACTAACGCCGCTTCCACGTGCCATAGGGTTGACAAATATTAAAAATAAATATCAAAAAAAAATATTCATATTAATGTATGAATTGCGAAAAGATGTACTACTTAAGCATAAGCTGTTTCAGGGTCCTGATTGGCCGTCTCAGTTTTATGTAATTATTTTTTGTTTTTAGGTTAAGTTTCTCTTTTATTTTCTGTTTTTATTTATAGGTTTTTTTATTGTGTAAGATGGCCAATAGAGGTTTTTTCATTTCATTTCATTTTCATTAATTAAATACTTTTTTTTTGTAAAAAGGGCGGCATACAAACATACCTATTACCTGCCTGCCACAGAAACCAAAGTAAAGCTCTTTGCCTACTCTTACCTTATTCCTTACCCTGTGAAGTCCTATAAACCGCAACTCGGAAAGGAGTAACCATAGCTACATAATTAAACTTTGTAATTTTTTCGGTTGTGAATATGCACACAAACGCAGTTCAACGTACACGCATATAAAACAAAACTGTTACTACACATAACACTCACACATAAACAATGACTCAATAAATCGCTAAATCCTGCACACATGTATCGTTTGTATGCCCAATTTGTATATCCAGCTCGACAGAGGGGAAATCTGTGTATGCCTACTCTCCTCCTGGCTGCGTCGGTCGCGTTGCTCTATATAGAAACCTGACAGCGACACTAACAGCGCTACCAAAAATTCGTAATCTTTAAATCGAGTGACAAATCTGCTATGCTCTACCTTTCTTATAATTTCTTATGCTTTGGGTTCTCAATCATACCAAATTATGAAATGAAGTTTCAGGTTCCGTAGTTAAGTTAATTTAAAACATTTAACACTGCGCCTACTATATCCCTTCTTGTTTATTGAATGTACACGATATATTTAGGTAATAAAATCCATACGGAACATACTGAAATTTGCAAAAAGAGGACGTAGGTAAAAGCCAAAACCTTTAATTTAGTAACCACCTACAGCTTTTTTTCAGAAATATACTCATCATCTCAACTAAGCAACATGAACTTTTATGAGCTTTTTACCGATTATTAATATTTTAATACCCATATTCTTTTATTAATAATTATAGCTACAGCTACAGCAAAAAAAAACCTTCGAAATAATTATACATTTCAAAAGATAATTTTCTCATCAATTAACATTTCATAAAATGCCAAATGATACAACTTACAGCTTGCGAAAATTATGCACGTTGCTTAGACTTTTATGTTGTGTGCCCATATCAAAAAAGTATTATATAGTTACCATAACTAGCAGGAATAAAAGTAAACCTTTTTCCAATTAGTCATGGTATATGATACACCCTTGTTGTGTCTCGTTGTGTTAGTTGGTGACATCAGAAGCGAAGTAGCATCGTGTGCTTTTCGAGTAGATTTATAGTGAAAACTAAATTACACATCAACGTGCAACCGTGAATAAAGCAGTTTCTTCGTCGTGATTGTTCATTGTTAGTTGTGAAATTTGTGTTGCATTAATTTCCAGTTTAAAATATAATGGAACCTGGTGTAAACTAATACATCAATCAATATATATAGTAATGTATAAAACACATTAAACAATTTAAACACTTAGCAGTTCAATGCTTAAAAAATATAACATAAAACAATTTAATGTAACACAAGCAAGTCTGTAGACGAGAGACGAAACAGGCCTCTCTCCATATACTTTTCGGAGGTCTAGGTACCCGCCATATTTCCTATACTGCCCTTCCCGCTTTTCTGTCTTCTGCATACGGTACAGCCGAACTTTTTAATAAAATATGCCCTTCTTTGGGCGTAATGGAATAGGTTACCCTTGCAGAGGCCAGAAGCGCATGGTGTAGGGAATGCCCGGGAGTGGATCCACCATCCTCTTTATTATCTCAAAGGCAGTGGGACGAGCCGCTTAGTTTGCGTATTCAGAGTAATCTTTTAGCATCCTCTGAAAGCGCCACTGAGCGTGCTCACCTCCTAGCGGTACTTCAGGCAGAGTCTGGTTACCTGGCTGCAAGATTTACCTTCAGCCAATACGGGACTTTGTTTGAAAAGAACACTCTGTCTCTTGCGATATCGCTTAGACTTGGCGTCAAGACTAATCATCCCCATCGCTGTCGTTGCGGTACTCGCGTCGGTGAGCTGGGACACCATGGCCTCTCATGCCAAATAAGCGCTGGCTGAGTCTGCCGCCACGCCTGCATCAATGACGTCGTCCGCAGGGCTCTTGTCGCTGTCAACGTACCAGCGGTCCTTGAGCCTAATTGCATCTTCGGCGACGATGACAAGAGACCTTCTTAACAAGCTTTTTATAGTTTTTACATTTGCCTTTTTTAGATTTTGTTTCTTATGTCACGTTTTCAATTTTATAAAGATTACATTTTTTAATTAGGTGAGCTATAATTAACTTATAGTTAAGGAAATAAATTTCCTCAAAAGAATTTACGAAAAAACCACTTTCAGTGAAAATACCATTAACAAATAGTAACAAAAAAATATTAATTTGATATAATGAACACACATAGATCTGCCGACAAACTGCGTTGCAGTTTGGCAGATATAATGTAATTTTGTATGTAGTTTTTTTGCTGAATAAATAAATAAAAAAAAAGATAACACAAATCTGTTCACACAGTATACTCACAGTTTGTTTTAGTAAACGTACATTCTAACACAACGACAATGTGAAGTAAGATCATATTTCATTAAAGTATCCTAATCTCACCTCAGTCAACTTCATATATATCCAGATCTCGCGACAAATGACGATCGGAAAGTTAGCGGCGAACATTTTAATACGCCTAGCCTCCACCACCCGTCTGACCCTCAATTATTGAAAATGCATTTCTGTCCGCGCCCAGTGCCCGCACCGCGCCAGCCCGCATCGCAAATGCACATTTTAAACTGCACCTGATTGCAGAGTCGTGTTACTATTCAGGCTAAAAGTCGCCTGTCGCTTTATTTCGGGCGATAATTGGCTGTATTGGTGCCGCATATAACTTCCCGTTGAAATCTGAATAAATGTCCCTAATTGCCAGGCGATGAATTGTAATTAAAAATAAGTATGATGTTATTAAATCTAGATCATGCAATATTAATTATTATATTATTTAGTCATTATTCAGCCGACGGAGACCTGAAAAGGCTGCAAAACGTCAATAAATAAATAAATTCAGTATATCTAACCCGTAAAAACTAGTTTTATTTATTAAGTTAGTCTTAGAATATTATGAAAGATGACAACTAAGATATACATCCAATATTATTATAAGTTCAGGATGTTGCACTAAGAAAGTTATAAGTTCGTTAATAGTTGTTTAACTACACCCATGCTTTGAAAACCTTTATAAAAGATTCTCAACCAATACGCTTATTGCCACCATTAAAACATCCAATGTCCTAATAACCATAACATCTTCCAAAGGGATGTTATAATGTTGTACTAAATTTCATAATAATACTCTTTCGCTTTTTCGATCCCTTCCGCGCTTGTACACTAAATTAGCAAAGAAACATTTGAATTTGAACTTATGATTATAATCGAAGAAATTGTGGAAGAAATCACAACCAGCGATATTAAATGTCGTTAATCACAACCCTTCGAAAGAAATTAAACCCAGTTATGAAAAATATGAAAGTGATTTAGTAGCTTTCTAAAGCATAATATAGCTTTCGTTTAGTAAAACTAAAAGAAAAAACAAAGATATGTATTAACACAAGTCATTCACAATTCAAACAAAAGATAGCAAGGAATCCTTTTTCGTTAGCAACACCCAGTAGGCTGGCAACTGGTCACCGCACACTAAGTAACGAACGATGTACACAATTTGGTGCGTCCATTTTAATTGTGACTTCCAGGCCGAAGCTGCAATGCAATTTTAGCACGTTTTCTGTCCGCATACTGACTGCTCTTATGACCGTTCCCCTTTTAGACATTCAGTTTGGAACTTACGTAACGGCTATTATGGACTTTTCCTATTCATTTCAACTGTCATCACGTCAACCTGATTTTTTTAATATGGCTACGTTAGTTAAAGGTTATTAGAGCCTGAAATATAGTAGAAAACCCATATTATCTTTACTAATATTATAAAACTGAAAAGTTTCTTTGTTTGATTGAACGCGCTAATTTCAGGAACTATCTACTGGTCTGATTAGAAAAAATATTTTCTTGTTGGATAGTGTATTTATCGAGGTAGACTACAGGCTATATAACATAACGTTACGACTAATATGAAAAAAAATACGAAAACAAGATAATATATTCCATTGGTTTTGCTTCGTTGCGTGCGCTGCGTAAACGTACCTACCGACCGTTTGGTCCCCTTTGAAATTCCCTTATAAAAGTCCGCGACAGCACATGTCTCTCTTTTGAGGATGACCGCCTAGAACCTTTTTATCAGGGCATCTCTAGTTCAAATATAAAATTGTAAATTAAATTTTTGGATATTAATAATTGGTTTATTTTCATGTGGAAAATCATCAAACGAGCACCGACCGCATGCGAGGCACGCCCAATAAAGCACCAATACGAAAACTGTCGCAAACTGCGTGTCGCCATCCGTAGCGGGTTTAGTGCCGTCCGGAGAGAAACTACGATTCCTCCGAGCGGGAGTATCTGCTCCTCAACTTTATGTTCATTTTATCTTTTCGGCAGTATTGCGAGGCGGGGACCCCGGCAAGGGCCCTCCAGGGCTCCGTTAACGCCGCGGCCGGGCCTGCCACCTCCGGCGCCAACACTTTTTACACTCCACTATTCAAATATTAATATGGGAGCACCGACGACATTGTCATTTAAGTTAAATTTTATCTTTATCGCTTTTTTATGTGAAAATTTGCATGAGATCGCGTAAACTTGGAAAATGTTACAAGCGCTTACTTACCTGATTCGAAACTGTCCATGCTCTCAGTTTTGATGTCCGCCATATCTAGAACAAAAATTTTACGTTGAAATTTCATTGAGCATAAAAACAATGCAGTACTTATTTATTTATGAAAAGAAAAAGATGCATCTAAAGTTACGATCTAACTTATGAGTTAGTAGATTATGTACCTTCATTAACCAAATAAAAGTTAGAATACAACCTAGACGTTTTATGAAGGCATTCATTTAGATACTAAATTTAAGATCAAATCCATTTTTTTAACGGATTCTACAAAAGACTCCGAAGATAAATTGGTTCTTTTCGAACTCATCACCAAGTTATGTCCTCTCATTGGCCGGGAGGTAACCGCACAAAGTTTGGAGCCCTTCGCTTAGAACGCTCGGAGCCCGAGGCGCGGTCGCGCAGCGGTCGCACCGCTAATCCACTTCAGGACTCTCACCTAGGACGCGTCACTTTTCCCACTGTTTTAAATTTACAATTCGAGCTGATCCTGTTTAAAAGTTTTAGTCCGATTTCGTCATCGCCCCTTCGAATATGCTGTTTAAAAGTTTGAAACATAGATATGTACATGTATACACTAGCTGACCCAGCCACGCGTTTCTGTTATCTTTTAATAAACATTGAAATTAAAGAAAATATAAATTAGGCTCAAACTATAATATGTCAAAAGCCTGCAGTATTTATGAGAAGCAAAGCCGTTTGGGTATAAATTGCTCTTGAAAATTGTATCTGAATTAGATTATAAACTATAAGATTTTTATTTATTGAGAACGGAGATTAAGTACCTATGTAGTTGATCTCTGCGTAGAAGTCAAGTTTGATCTTCTGTAAGGTGAAGATTACTTCCCCAGAGTAACCCATTTCCGCTCGAATTCGTATGCTCAATCCTCTATGCCCCTTTAATGGCCCAACTAGAAGGGGAGATAGTCTCGAGGCTTGCAAAATCTACGTATTAAATACCGCCCCAAATTGGGATTTTATTTGGATTTATCAAAGATGAGTGCGTCTTTCTCAAGTAGTGACAATGAATTTAACTCACGAGACCATTATATCAGACACTTAGAATGTAATAGATAGAAAGATTTTTACGTACAAAATCACAATTAAAAATATATAAAAGCATATAACAATTTCATCATTTGGAAAAATATAAAAAAGGTGAAACCTTTTGAATTGGTTTCTTGTGAATTGGTGTGATAAAAAAATCTTCTTCAGAAAATAATATTATCCTGTAATTTTTATACATCAAATCTTATTATAAAGACCGATTTTTAAATTTGTTGTTGTCTCCTTACGGGCCAGACGTAAAATATAGGATTTACTTTGTCTTCATAAGATTCTGCATTCATACATCCATGCGTCAGCTTTGCTCTCGTCGTTCTCAGTTAATACGTTATATAGATTCCGCCTTACAAATACAATCGCAATTCAAGTTTTTAAAAATAACACCTCTTATTATAATCCTATAGTCAGAATGTGTAGAATTTATTACAAATTTTCAAAGAACAACAAAGGAATTGATATGTTCAACTCCCGTTTCCAGTTTTCAAGAGAAGCATCTCGAGTTTGTTCGGCTCTGGTACTCAAGATACTATGATAGTTTTATTTTGTTTTTATTTTGCCATAATTACACTGTTGTGGATGTCAGTTAAGATTTTTACCAGATTTATGTATTTTAACCATGTAATAACTGGACTCTGTTTGTGTACCTATTAAATAAATAAATAACAAATAAATTATTGATCTTATATGTGAACAAATAAATGTACTTTTCATACATATCAATAGTTGCATTTTCTTATTTTCTCGTAGATGGCGATAAAAGTAGTAAAGAAGAGATTCCGATCGCATCAGAGCGGTGGAGGTGAGAGGAGCGAGAAGCAGCCGTCTGATGACACATCTAGGGTTACCATTGAGGAATTTGAAACGTCCTAATAAAAATAATAATAATGAGTTTATTTGGAACAGGTGCAATGTACATAAAATTATGAATCGTTAAATCTGCTATAGTTTTACAAAAATTGTGTTATATTAAGAAACAGTGTTCCTATCAATGTATAAATTAAACAAACTGTGTTATTATTACTAGAGAGGAAAATTAAAATGAGACAAAAATATTCACAATTCATAATCCATCGAAGGTAATTTCAAAACAAAAAAGTATTTTCGAGTGCATTTTTATCAATATTATAACAAACCAATTCTAAATTTTACCAAAAAATAGAAATAAGGACTAAAATATAACATTTGAATTTTTATGCTCATATTAGAAGGTAGGTAAACACAGATAATACAAATCTATTAAAATTACAATATTAACATTTACATTTCGATAAAAGTCCATATTTGAAAGATTGTATATTGTGTTTCAATTTAATTTGTTTTTATCAATGGTATTTAAAAACGACATTAAATGTTAAGTAGCTCACAGGCTACATACTTTAAAGCGCGTCAAGCTAAACAAAACTATCGAAATTCTCCAATCTATATTCAACTTTAGTAGAATTTTCAGTGTTACGGGATTTGACATTTCAAATGAATGATATTTACTAGACTTGCAACGAATATTCGGTTACTATTCGGTATTCGGCCTATTCGGCTGCTTTTATATATATTCGGCCGAATACCGAATACCTAAATAATATATTTTGTCATAGAGAAATAATTGGTAAAATGAAAAATTAAAATCGATTGATTACGTATATATTCATATTTTCATTTCTGTTATATATAATCATTTAAGTAGTCATTGGTACATAACACAGGTACATAATATCATCTTCTGAATAGGCTAGTTGACCCTTTTTGGAAAAAGGTTTTAAATGGTTAATAAATGTTCTATTAGACCGAAAAAAAATGTATTTTTTTGAGACCTAGAAAGTTAGAAATCTTTAATTTTAAAATAGACTTTTCATGGACATACAAAAACGCTGTCGGCCATTTTAGTCTATAGATTATCTATGCTATGACGTTGACGGTAGTAAACAAAAACTCGTAAGCACGCAGAAAATAACCTATCTGAGTTTATAATAATAAAATAAACATGATTTCTAATAGATACCACGAAAAATATAGTAATTATCATTATTGTATTGTACGAGAATGTAAGAACCTTGAAGACTCCAGGAAAGTTGTGGATTAAAGTGCCGAAAAAAATTAACCTACGCAATACCTGGTTAGAACTTGCTAAAAGTGATCCTGCAACTTTATCGACTCATAGTAAAATTTATTTTTGCGAAGATCACTTTGATGTAAGTACTCATTGAATAATATTTTAAGTCTCTTCATTTATTATCAGTTTTAATAATACAAGTTTTAAAGTTATGTATGAATGACATTTAGTTGTTTACTAAAAGAGACGTCACAATCATGGCGGATGTGGTGAACAGCGTTTTTAGTGTTTAAAATATATAGACTAAAAATATTTTTTTTAAATTAAATTTCTACGGCAATCTTCTGCTTTTATGAAGTGAAATCGATATATTTAGGTTCCTTAGACCAAATACTTTAAGAAATAAACATTTATTTAATACAATTCGACATGAGTCAACTAGCCTATTGGAAAAATGGAGGAGTCTATGTATTTGAATTATTGTGGTAATCAAAATTTAGAAGGGTAAGGTTCTCATTTCTTTTATAATCATTTATTAAGTAGTCATTGGTACATAAAACAGGTGCATAATTTTCTTACCTAATATTTTCTTTTAATTAGAATGTTACGCAAAAGTAACATTTAGAGTCAGCTAACGCGAAGGTATAGCCATAAAGCCAAAAGTAACGCAAAATGTTACAAAAGTAACGCTCTGGCAACGCTGCGTCAGAAGGCATTAGTTTCGCGACCTATAGATGTGAATGCTACCCATCACATCAGAGCTCGTCACGATGCAACACATCAGACAAATATAAATCCGGCTTTAGTAGTAACTGTCAAAAACGATTATTTTAAGCGCTTAAGGTAAAGGTTCTAATTAAAACTATTAGTTGTTACTAGTGCGAAATAACTAGTTTTTATTGCGAAGGAGTAAAAACATAAGTGCTTCTTTATCTTTCAAAGTATATATAAGTAGCATTTAACCATAAAACAACGAATTGAACACTCAACAATAGCAACAGAATAATAACATCTTCTGAATATTGCATCATCATCATATCAACAGTTTGACACCCACTACAGAGCAGATTAGTATTACACAGGAGGATATGAGGATATATTGGGATAAGTATCCTAAAAGCCAGAAATAACTGAAACTTTTATTTCGTGGAAAAATCAGACTTATCTAAGTGAATCTTCCAAATGTATCGTACACTACGCACATAACTTTCCTAAGACTTCACGGTATTACTAAATTCTTTCTTTTTTGTTTTCTTTATTGTTAGGACTGAAAACTCCAGAAGGAAATGAAGGTTAAGATGTTCTTGTATGTAAATCTGAGCTCTCTTCAATTTCTCATTTATTTAATACACCCGTGCGAAGCCGGATGGGATGCTAATATTTTCTTCTTCTTTTTTTATGGTGCCTCTCCACTACTGGAAGTTGGCTGTCAGCTCTGCGTGCCAGACGAAACAGTTCTAGTAGGTATTTTTATTAGATGCTAGTATCCTACTTCAAAATACTATAAATGTGAAAGTTTGTATGTTTTTTACTCAATCACGCAAAAACTACTGTACGGATTTCGATTAAATTTGGTGCGCATTTAGTTTATGACCTTAATTGAGACATAGGATACTGTTTATTCCGGAAGTATGTTAGGTGTTAGGCGGCCACTAGTATTAAAATAATTTTAATAATTAATCTAAAAACAGTCAAAGAAGAAATCAATCTTGCAAGGAATCAATCCAAACAACAATATCGCTTAAGTGGCTATGTTAGTAAAGATACGCGATAAGTGAAGTCATGTCGTCCAGGTGCGCCGGAGGATATTAATGCGCTCCCAGCGGGGAGGGCCGGCACTAAGGCAGCTAGATTTCCCCCGGGGCCCCGTTAATTTTCTGCCGCCTTGAGCATACTGCCCTCTGGGGGCATTCTACCTTTCGCGCAGCCATTCAGGCTCAAGGTGTTATTCCGGTAACACCGCTTCATGTCGATATGCGTCTCCGGAGGAAACTGTTTTTGTGGAATAAAACATTGTACGTAATGATTTTTGGCATAAATTAAATGTAAAGTGTACAGTTAGTTAAGAATTCATTATAGTTTTGTCTTCAACAAAAATATGAAAACAATATGTATATATATTTAATATTTAATATATATTTTGTAAATTTCTAATTCGGTAAGTACTAGTACTATATTTTTCTTGTATTAATATTCATCAGTCTTCTGTATGTGACCAATAAAGAATTGTATCTATCTATCTACTAATTATATTACTTAATAATATCTAAAATCGTCTCTTTTTATGATTACCTACTTATTAACATGTTAATATTTGTTAATTGATACTTCTCTTAAACCTGAGACATTGAATAATCAAATCTTATTACTTTCAGCGCTCTACCAATAATTATATGCATAAATACTTACATTATTAAAAACTATTATAAACTTATGGTCTTGTAAAATTTCATATTTGCCTACAGAAATCACCCATTTCCTCACAACACGTGTAGGTACAATGAAAAGTATCAGTTTCGCAAATGTCATTTAAAGTTGTCGAGTTGCTGACCTTAGCACCCGTGCGTTATAGTTCATGGTCGCTGCCCATCATAACAATATACAGATTTTTACATTTACCACAACTACATTAGCATCTAGACGAGAACTTTATCTAGAAATAAATATAAAATACGAGCAGCAATGTACTGCAACTTTAAAACCGACAAATCGAATCATAGAAACTGTTACAGAGTTAGATTGGTAGAGTCATCTTTGTCAGCAAGAAAATCCACATATTATTTAATGATCACTGCCCGGTTGTAACGCATTTACCAACCAACTTATCAAATTAATTAGGTATCTACATATTCTGTTAAACTTAAATTGTAACATAAATAAATAATTACTTAGAGCAGCTATTTTTTTTTTTATATTTTTAATTTTTGTCTAGTTTTAGTGTAGTTTTAGTTTAATATTTGCCATGTTGCTTTTGATTTGTTTCTTGAATGTGAAAATTATTAAAATATAACAATTAATATAATAATTTTAACAGAAATATAAAATGCACTATTCAACACCATCAACATTGCACTAAATTACAAAATATTGTGTAGGTAAATGACATAACACTCACCGCATACTGAATTATGTGTGGTGGACTCAAATACATGGTTAAAACAACATTGTGATTTGCGAGGTTTGGAGTTATCAAATAATACAAAACTTTTGCACCCACCTACTAAGAAGATTCAGTTCAAACGGGACGAGAATAAGAGTCGTTTTTGTGTTTTCGAGTTACGATCATTGTTGCTAATAGCAAAGGCGTCTGTAGTGGGATCCAGTGTGCGGGTGTGTGTATGAGCGGGCAGAGTCGAGGCGGTCCCGCGGGACGGAAGGAAGTGTGGCCGTAGCAGCGCCACCTGGGACCACGGGGCGGAGGGCCGGGGGGGAGCATTAGACAAGTAACAGACACAGCCAATAGACGATATCGAAATCACGCTACAACTTCCAGTTCCCCGGCGTAAACAAGAAACACTTTTAGTAATTACGCATTGAAGTGATGGTCTCAGGTCGCGAGTCGCCAGCGATAATATCTAAATGCCTAATGGCAGTAATGGCTGCTGGCTGGGCCTGTGACGAATGTATCGACCCCCCACCGCCTCTCCACTATGTGATAATTCCAAACGCTGCGGCCGCGCCACCTGGGATCTACCAGGGTCGGATTCCAACGAATGAAATGCATACAATTCTACGTAATGACACAGTCTAAAGGTAAATATTTAATAATCTAGTTAACTTACGTTGCAACAGAAGAGCGCTAATGTAAACATAAGAGGGAGATGAATGCCTCTATATTTTAACGGTACGTAGCACATAGGTACACTTTTTGCATTCGAGCAAAGAAAACTACTAAAATAAGTCATTTTTTAAATTAAGTATTTGAAAGTTGACAATTGTTTATTATTATTTTTTTTGAGTTAATTATTATTTCTGGACGTCCACGATATAAATAATTATAAGCATAATAATATCGTTAGCACCCGCCAATCCGCACTGGGCCCGCGTGGTGGGTCATGGCCCAATCTCCATCCATAGGGAAGGCCTGTGCCCCAGCGTGGGGTCATAAAGAGGCTGATGATGAGGATAATATTGTGCGCACATCTCTTTAAAAAAAATATTTGTAAGTACATGCAAAAAGGTAAATGCTATTAGGTACTAAACACAAAAATTAATTAAGCAACCCTTGCGCCCTTTTGTAAGTGTTTGCGTCCGAAAAGGTCAACATTTCTGTCCTAAAGATCCACCCGACGCGACGGGGCATAGATTCGAGGCTAACTGCGCGAACAATTCCAGATTGTCATTGCAGCCGTGCGAAGGCACGCACTGCGGTGTCGTGCTCGTCCCGGCATCGCGATCACCCCGCTACCACAAAATAGACAGTACAGAAGTTAATCTTCATACAAATTGCTTTCGAACAACGCACACATAGACACCGTTCACGGACACGGTATCTGGGACCACTTCAGACCACTGTGAGCTCGAGTTCCAGTCCACTTGCGTGTCTCAAGTCTGTAATATTTTTTGTGCAAAAATGGAACAACAAGTTCGCTCAAATCTTGACTCGTCGGTCCACAAGATTTTATTAAAGTATCCGGGATCTTTTTCCTCTTTCTGCAACATAGTTCTACAGAACTCTACTCTCAATTGATAATCTGAAGGCTGCAACGCTTGTACTTTTTGTATGTGGTAGGCGTGAAATGATTCCTCACGCAAAATGTCCTGTATTGAAGATATTGGTATGTCAAGGTTACGAGCTAATGCTCTCGTACTTGTGCTACTATTGCGTTGCACTTCTTCCAGTACGATTTCCCTGCGTTCCTGATCAACCCTCTGAATGCCTTCACCGCCACGTTGGCCATGAATGCGGCTTGCTATTAACGTATTGTGAGTATTAATGAACAAACGATAGTCACAGTAAGGTAGTAGGTAGTAGAGTAAGTCAGGTTGCGCTCCGCCTCGGCGTTGAAGTTGATCCCTGTAGAGTCTTGCTGCTTCACGACCGTTGCCTTGTGCAACGCCGTAGAAATAATGCATATCTGCATATTCATTCAGATTATAGGGCATCACTAACACTTCCAAGTAACTACAGTCCAAATTGTTAGGCACAACGGAATCCAGTAACAAGCAGGGGTCAAGTAAGCAGCGGCGGTATCAGTAGGCAAATAGTGATCGAGAAAAAACGGCAGAACAAGACGAGTAGTAGTAATCACAGGGTGAGTACGACTGAGGGACGGAACGCAGGTGTACTCATTGTTAGCGTCAACGTCTCACTCAAACCTGTGTCTAATGTTACTGTACTACTCTAACTCACAGACACAAACTAGAGAGAGTGAGATAGCAACATTTTTTTACCTGAACCTTTTTTTCATGGTTAAAATCACAACAATGTAATCATACCTGTGTTTCTAATGAAATGTATCTAGAAACTCGAAGAATTAGAATTTAGGTCATTAACAACTGTGTTTTACTCAAATCCATCATAACTGAGAGAAAGGCAAAGATTTAAATAAAAGAAAATAATTATTTTTTTTCCTTGAAAAATGCCTTAATTTACTTTGAAGGTCAGTTACAGAAAATACACTCCCATTAACCCTATCTTTATTTAGCCTTGTTTTAAAGTTTAATGTTTCAGGAAGTTTCTAAAAGGACTTTGAACTCTAAATCCCCCATTAACGTTTTTTTGGTACTTTTAAAATTTGTGTGTACTGAGCTCAAATCGTAATTTTGAACTTTCGAACAAATTCTAAGTAAATTCTGCAATGCCTAGATAAACCATAAGTTTTAGGGTGCTAGGTTAGACTATGTTAGTCAGTTATCACAAAAAAACTGAACCAGAAACGTCCAACAGAATGAGAAAAAAACCGAAAACTGATGTTAGGTGAAAATTAAGAAAAAAATCATTAAAAAATTATAACTCGAAAACTACGCAAAATCGTAAAACATACATGGGGGTGATTTGGATATTTCTCATCATAAGGTATCTAAATTTTACGGTTGAACGTCAACTCCCCGGCCACCCTGTATATTGATTTATATTTCCTTTTTTCTTCTTCACTATCGACAATAAATCAATCAACTAGATACAAATGCGACTGTCGTGATATTTTTTGTGCATAAACCAATGTTGACAATCCTAGCGTGACCGCCAAGCGTAGGTATGCAAAGTGAAGTACGTGCATGAGATTACCTTCTGTACTCTCTAATTTGTGCTACTACCGTCACACCGCGCCGCAAGGAATTCCGGATCCGGACGCACCCGCGTCGATACAACCGTTGGCATTTAATTAGCCACGTGCCTCCCGAAAGGCGATCCCCGAACAACATAGTCGGCATTGTTGTCCGCTTAAGTTGACAAGATAACTTGCAAATGTTTAGCATTATCAAAACAGATGTCGGTCCGTCGGTTTTGGACCGAATTAGATATTGGGATATTTCTGGTTACTTCTAGTCAAATTTGAAGCGTTAAATAGGAATAATAAAATTTTACATGAACAATACTTAAGCCGAATAAATGCCAAGCAAAATGCATCGGCTGTTAGTTTATCTATCGACGAGTAGAGCAGTTTTTGATATGTAAAGAGCAAACATAAGTAGATGTTGGACTTGAAAAAAATAAACTACTAAAGTCATCTGGTTGCCGAATAACTTTCAGAAATGAGTTGGAAAAAACAGCAGTCCATGCGAATTACTCGACCTCGTCTGATATTATTGTGTTATTGGAGTGTGTATGGAAATTCTATCATAAGGATAAACGTAACATTCAACAGTGGAAAAGCGAAATCGCTTATACGCCACTTTGGTGTTAATTTTTAAGCAGCACCAGAGTGGCGTATATGCGATTTTGCTTGACCACTGTCGAATGATGTTTTATTGACACTGGTGTCGATTCTGGCATGATTCTCTAAACTTAAAAGTAAATTTAACATTAGTCTCTCTTTATCATTCTGTAGAGAGAACGACAAGGATACACTGTTGTCAAATTTAAGTTTAGGTTTAGAGAATCATGTCAGAATCGACACCATTGTAACAATATAATATTTTGTAAATACTGTGACATTATTTAATGCTGTAAAGTTTTTTTCATCCGGACTCCTCCGGGCCAGCATTCTAATCTGCTTTTTGGCTTGGCTGATTACTGTAGTAGAGGTATGGAGGTTGGAAAATAGTCTGCCTCGCAAGTTTTTATTACCGGCAACCGGCAAAATTCTAAATTGAATGATTATGAAAAAATTTAAGACGCCAGCTAGGAGTTGATGGGCGAAATCATGAATGAAGGGGGGGAAAATTTCACCACGATATTTCAATCGCAGGAACAGTGCCGATATGGTAAAAAAGTGTAATAAATGGAATGAATATTGTGTTGTGCTGCTGTTTCGGTTTTTATTATGGTCAGCGTAAATTTCCAATGATATAGCCTAGAAAAAGTGACGTTGACATAGCTAGGGCGTTCACAGTAAAGGGGGTTTTTCACCGCGAGCGGAGCGAGTCCATTAATGACTCCGTTTACCTCGCAATACAAAAATACATACATCTGTTTCCACCAACAAAGAGTCAAGCGAAAATGACAAAGAGCTGACAATGAAAAGGGCAAAAAAAGTAAAATTAGTTGAAAGACTTGGGGACTATTCAAATCCATCTCTTTCTCGGTAGAAAAGCAATATTTTTTTATGTACACGAAGACCGCTCCGCTAGAAAGTTGTTCTCCCTCCCTAGTTCATTCCTCTTTGCCGGTGGAAAAAGCGCTTAAGTACTGTTAAGGCAATGTTATTTCTCCAGGTATATCAAAATAATAATAAATAAGAAATATATTTATTTTAAAAGCACGCGGTCGAGTGCGGGCCCTGCGACTGAGTCCCGCGGGAGCGAGCCCGCGCGCCCAACTTCGGGCTCAACGGCGCCGCCCCCCGCGCGCCCCCACCCGCCCCCGTTGAGAATACATTTGCGCAACACTCGCTAGCTGGCCTAACAACCACTGTGACAACGAACCGCTCCACGGACGCCCGGGAAAAATTACTCATTTTCCAATACCGAAGGATAGTTGCGAGCCTTTGTTAGCAAACAAAGAGTCCTTCGCGGTTATATGTCTGCGGCCGAAGCTGCCGGTGCCTATAAAAAATTCATAATAAAACTCAAACAATAAGTGATTTCTCTATAAGCGTGGGTGCCTAAGGAAAAGGAGGCATTGTCTGTTGCGTCTCATTACCCAATATCATTGAATTAGTGGCCGATTGTTTGCCGCGTGGCTTGCAGTTTTCTAAACATAAAAGGCCCTTTTGCTTTCGTTTCATGTCCTCCATGTTCTCAAACTAAAATTATGTGCTATAAAATATGCTATATTTTTTATCAAAGTTGATGACTGTTGACTGTGACTCCATAGTATGAAAATTTTATGACAAATTGATTAATATTTTGTACTTACTACACAACGAATAAGCTTGGTACAATACCCGCGCCATCGAGGCTGAGATCGAGCAAAACAGCAGGTTGGAAGTGTTGACTCAGCAATTAGGGCGGTCCCACCAGACGAAACGTAAAGTGTGGATGCCAGAATCGTTACTTCTAAGCTAGAGATTCTGGGAGAAGTCGAAAGATTTTATGGACGCCTCTACTCAACGCGGACGGTGAAACCAACGGACCAGGGCGAGATTAAGACGGCCTTCGAGCAATTTAAGAACAACAAGGTACCTGGAGATGACGGAATTACCCCTCAGCTCCTAAAAGCAGACGGAGCCCCGTTCCCGGCTGAGCTCTAGCGAGTCTTTTTAATTCCGTCATCCAACAAGGCACAACACCGATAGCGGGGAGTGGGAGTAGGGTGGCCTTCTATTGCAAAAAAGATAACATAACCTTGTTGATGAACAATAAAGACCTACATGTTGTTCTCGAGTGTTGTCACAAATCGCCAGAAGACTCGACGAGTTCCACCCACTAGAGCAAGCCGGATTTCGTAAAGGTTATAGTGCCGTAGACCACATCCATACTATTCGACAAATTATACAAAAGTCAGAAGAGTATAATCAGCCGTTGTGTATGGCTTTCCTGGACTACGAAAAAGCCTTCGACACCATCGAAACCTGGGCATTTCTGGACGCTCTTCAACGATGTCAATTTAACATTGATACCCAATCCAGACCAGTCTAATATCTTGAAGACATCCTCCATCGCATTGGTTAGGAGATATGACATCCCCCCACCTTCCACTTTTGCGCAGCCTAATGTGATTTGTCTTCCGGTCCTGGAACTGGACGGTTATAGTTACGGCGTCATACAGGTATTTCAGCATACCGCAGTCAATACATCTCACATTTATGGTTCGCAGGCGACATCATCATATTGGCAGAGTCGCTGGACCAGTTGAGCGGAATGCTGCATAGCCTAAACGAAGAGGGTAGCTGGGTCAGACTGGTGCAGAAGGTGGAGAACCGGGTGTTGTAGCGCAAATTGGAAAAAGGCCAAAAAATTTAACAAAATAGCTTTGACAAAAAGAAATACATTTTTTTTGCAAAACTAGAACAGCAAACTGCTCAAATCAAATATAACTTATAAAGAGACCAATGATCAACCATTTTTTGTGCCTAAAACTTGCCATAACTTTACCATTATGCATCAAAACATGGATATATTAACGAAAAGAGAAATTATTGAACTTACTCTTTTAAATATCAAAGCTCATACCTGGCGTGTTATGTTTTACAGAGACTCTGTACGGCTTGGTAAAAAAATATATATACACAATTACAAACTACAAAGTTTTTATTCTATACCAAAAAAGGCTTGCATCCTGATTAAAAAGCGCTTTAAATATAATATCGTATTTTGTTGGTTTGTACATGTACTTACATGAAAAAAATATTTGTTACTACAACTTAGTAACAAATATTTTTTTGATAATATGCATTAAATATCAATAAATTATTTGTTACATGAAAAACCTTATCATCATCAGCCTATTAATGTCCCTAATGCTGGGCCACAGACCTGTCCTGTGGATGGAATAGGGAGATTGGGCCATGATCTACCACGCGGCCCCTATGCTGATTGGTGGGTGCTAATCGGGACCAACGCTTTTCAAAGTACATAAAAATACTTTAAAAAAACAATAAAAAAAAGGAAATAATAATTACTGGTTACTTAAATATTAATATACCTACTTGAAACTAATAAAAATACATCACAAAAACCTTGACATTTTGAAAAACTATGACCTATATCTACACAGAAACCAGCCCACTAGAGGAAAATCATGTCTTTAATCTACTCTATTTTCTGCAAATAAATAATTTCATTTCAAAAAGCTATAATCTCTTGCATGTTATCAACCGCGCAACAACTTATTTCACAACCAGGAAGAACTCACATAAAATTTAATTATCTCGTGGGTATAAAGTTTAAGACCGCTAGGCGCTGCTTTAAAAAGCATGAGAAGCTGTAAAAGATAAAGTGTCGTCGTCACAGAGAGCCGATGATAGGCGACGCCAGCCAATTTATTTATAATCTCGGGTGCAGAATTGGCTACGAATTAGCATGTAAATATTTCAGGTCCAAGAAGGCCTGTGTAGATTTATCGCGAACGGCAAAAGATAAGCGGGGACAGGGTCGTAAAGCAGGCCAGGGCGAACTAGTGAGGCGAGTCACCCTTTGACGAAGTTGTAAAAAGAGCATTAAAACGCAGTAAAAACGCATCGCCCACGAGGCCCGAGACTGCTTGTTATTTTACTGAGATCCTTATGAATTTCAACGAAGACAGACTGTTATGAGTCCTTACTTGAAACCCCCACTAATTCACCTGTCACCTGTATTTTTTTATCAACACCGTTGCTCGTTATATGCATGTTATTAAAACGTTTTAGTTTTATAATGAAGCCTTCCAACATGTTGCGTATATATTTTAACGACGGCTCTATTCGGTAATCAGAATGCCGGTTTCATAATCAAAAGTCGCGATTTGATTCACGAAAGAAAAGTTCATAGAAATCAAAGAGCTTTTATGTCATAAAATCTTAAACTTTTTGGTAAATTATGGTTATTAATTATATTTTCTTTAAAATTCTAGTAGTTTAGGTAATGCTTACCAGCCGTGTCATCGACGTCGTAGTCATCGGCCGGCTTATTTCCATTTGTTTGTATATCCTCACCACCTATAAGAAAATAAAAATTACTATTTTTTTTATGCAAAACGGATAGCAAATCAAGCATATGAAGGTATGCAGCCTGGTAACTACCGTCGGCGTCGGCCTAAACCGCTTTTTTTTATGTTATAGGAGGCATACGAGCAGACGGCTCACCTGATGGTAAGTGATCACCGTCGCCCATGGACACTTGCAACACCAGGAGTATCAATTATTATCAAGTATTGAGCTTGCGATACAAATAAAAAAATATTAATAAACTTTAAATATATTTTTCTCGCTACCTACAATTTAAACAAATGCTTCATACCGAGTGAGTACTGCGGAATTCTACCTGACAGCATAACATAAAATTATCATTAAAGAAAAATAATAATGCTTCAACGCGTCTCTGATCAGATCCCTCAGTCGTCTTTAGGGAGCACACATGAAGACGAAGTAAAAGTTAGAATGTTACCTAATGTAAATGTATCGAAGTATTTTACCCTCCTACAACAACAATACACTCGAGGACATACGTCGTCGAGGTGATAGGAAGCTTAAAAAACCGACTCTTTACATTTTAAATTCAAATAAATAATATTTAAAATTTCTTTTAAAATAACACGAATAAGCTTTTTATTTGAAGAGTATACCAATGTCACGTATTTGATTAATGTTTCTTAACACTATCAATATGAGCTTCGAAATTTTATTTTGTATTTTGTGCTATTATAAAGAAATGCCAATGAGCAACGCAAATAACCAATTTCTTTGTCTTGACTAATCACATTAATAGAAACAATATTCGTAAAATTCTTGTATTTTTCTTAGTATAGATATATTCCAAACAATTTATTAATCGATACTTTGATATAAATTCTATACCAATGATGCTTTTAAGTGGCTGTTATATAAAATTACTAATAAATCAATTCAATTCATAATAGATTTGGATAGCTTTATTCAATCGACTACTTTTTACCTTCTGGTCCTTCACTCGCGTTAGGTTCATCAACTTCATCATTCTTTTCCTTGTCTCCGGAGTCATCATCTTCTTGTTCTTCGGTAGCTGCCATCTCGTTTTCATCACGTGGTGTACCTTCGTTCCATTCTTCGTCTTCCGCTATAGATAAACAAAGTCATTGTTTTAGAATTATTTGCAGTGCAATTCAATAAATATATTTGAACAGAAAACATCAGATTTTTTTATACAAAACATACATTGCATAAATCACATGATAAGATAAGTATAAGGTAGTAGGTATATGTATTGGAATCAAGACCCACTCTCAAATTTCTTAATTATTCGGTTAAATCATAAGGATGATAAATAAGGAACCCTTTCTTTCTATGCGACGCAACGAAGAAATCATTGAAAACTCTTCTTTCTCATGACCAGATAATTATACAGTACAGGTTCAAGAATCGAACCGAAAAATTTGGTAGTTTAGGAATATATATTGCAGATACCATATTAGTTAGTAGGCATAAGTCATTATAACAATTATTAATTATTTAGAATGACCGTATCATTACGTAACAATACAAGACAGATAAAGCCGGGGTCCGCTCTTTACTTTTAAATAAAACGTATGACCAGACAGAGGATTATTTTTACACTCTCACATAAGTACTCAAAATACCCACATTTACTCCGAAATTCTAACTACCACAAACAACATAAGTACGTAAGGTACCACACGAAAACATACAATACAACACCAAACATTGACACCACTTTGTAACACATGACACACCTTTTCTCTCAACTCATACACTCTTCTTAACTGACTTTTGTCATAAACACCTAAATATTTTTGTATTATGATCAACATAATTGTACTTAAAAAACAAGGTGGTGGGAGCCTGATGACCTGTAAAACAGGTATGTTACCATACCTATCTCAGGCATCAGTCTCACACAAACTTTTCATTTGTGCCTTTATTGTTATGATTACATGGAACTTGTACAAAAAAAAACCAAAACTGTTTGTGATGAGAAAATAAAATTCATTATGATTATTATTAAATCTAAAAAAACAAATAAGATAAAAAAGCAAAGATATAGATTCCAGCTCGTGCATTCCTAGGATAGGATAATCAAGATTTGTGACATGACATTAGACTAAAGAGTTTGCGGACTCCACCAGCTCAGGTAAATCCTTTGTGCATGGCTATCTACAATTATGGTAATATTATTGTGTTTCCTCCAATTCCAGTAAGCGGTCGGGGTGAAAGTAATGATAATGGTGAAACAAACGGAATGACCTCTCTTAACTGAGCCTTTTGTTTTCTACGTAACAAAACCAATTTTAACGTTATAGGACCGTCCTATGAAATTGCCTATTGCCATCAACTGTTCTTAACATTCATTCACCTCAAATTCTTAGGTGGTTAGCTTAGCTTTCTAATATTCTCTATGATATTCTATCTTAGCCGAATAACAAGGTAAAATTATTAATCACTGTATGGGATTTTTCTGACAAAGACCACCATATATTCATCAATCCATATCTTTTTCATTTAATTAAAGGGGGCAAATCATATGGCCTAAGCAAAACCTTGGCCCGCCTTAGATTCTAATAGTAAATATTGACACGATAAGGAAAAATGTTGTCCATCCCTGCTATGCCATTGTACGGGGTATGGTTGAATAGGTCTGAAAAACATTGAGTTTGTCAAGCAATTTTTCGATTCTGAAAATCTCTTATACACCAGTAATTTTAAAATTGAAACGCTACATAGTTGGAAACTAGAGACGAAACTTAAAGTAATCGAGTTGCAATAAGTACATCAAGTTAATGAACACAAGTGGAGGGTGGGGGGGGGGGGCTAATTAGGATAATGTAAGCGTCGACTGTGTCAACATGGAAAACGCGAGTTAGATGCCCCCGCTGGGAACTCAAATCACTGGTCACCGTCAAAATATAAACTAGATAAGGTATCAAGTAGAATTCTTTATTTAACACATCGGACATTGTTTAAATTTAAGCGTAGTTACCTAAATGTTACATTGCAACTTCCGTAATTATATTATTTGCATTGTCCATTTTATCCGAAATTAAACCAGAAAACAGTGCGTCATTTAGTTTTTTTTTTGCGATTCTTCCCTCGAATCTATCTACTAATATTCTCTTATAAGTGTAAAAATGTGTTATTTTACACTTATAATATACTGCTGCTGTTTGTAACATCATGCAAAAAGCACTGAACAGCTTTGAACAGAAATTTGGCATGCATATAATTTATGACCTGGACTGAGACAAAGAATTTCATCCTGGAAAAATTACAGGTTCCTCTGGGATTCCGAAAAAAACTAAAGTTTACGCGGATGTAGTCGCGGCCGGCCGTAAGTCAATATTAAACCAATAAACAGATTTGTTTGAAATTATATTTATTCTTCTGGAGTTCCATTGCCTTCAGGTAAGGATATGACGACAAGGTCCTGGCGAAATCAAGAGAACTCTTCAAATGATTTACTCCTTCATTCGCTCTTGAAAAGCACTATTTGGTGAAGTTGAACTGATAATGAAGACCACAGATGGCAGATTGGATGGCAGACCAGAACTACTTGACAATAAGTTTTCACATACAGGCTAAAATAGCTACAAGGTGTAAACATTTTTGGTTTATTAAATTATTTTCTTTATGTTATAATCACGGAAAAAACTATATAGCTAAAAACACAGTAGAAAAGAAACAAAAAAGAAAAGAAACACTATTTTTTAAAATGAAAAATTAATATTTCAACTAGCAACTAGCTAAGAAGCTAACTGCTCAGCTACAGATAAAGAGATAAAGAATTCCGATTTAGGGGCCAATCATTATATAGTAGTACCCTAAATAAGTAATTATTAAACTTACAACTTTCATTTTCATACCTATGTATTCTTGATTGCATTTTTATAAAGAAATAAAGACATTTTTCATTCTCAAAAGTAGTATTTTTTCTTTTAAAGCATCTAACTAGGCCACTTCCTAGGCAGCTAGCTAGGCCTCTAGCTAGGCAGCTAGTTAGGCCACTACCTAAGCAGCTAGCTAGGCCACTAGTTAGGCAGGTAGCTAGACAGCAAGCTAAACTAGTGGCCTAGCTGGGCAGCTAGCTAAGCCACTAGCTAGGCAGCTAGTTAGGCCACTAGGTAGGCAGCTAGCCAGACAGCTAGCTAGGCTAGTGGCCTAGCTAGGCAGCTAGCTAAGCCACTAGTTAAGCAGCTAGCCAGACAGATAGCTAGGCAACTAGATAGGCAGCTAGCTAGGCCACTAGCTAGGCAGCCAGTTAGGCCACTAGTAAGGCAGCTAGCTAAGCCCCTTGCTAGGCAACTAGATAGACAGCTAGCTAGGCAGCTATCTAGGGAACTAGGTAGGCAACTAGCCAGGCAATTAGTTAGGCAGCTGGGCGGCAGCGAGATTATGTTTGGTGAGTGACTTGGAGTCCACCTGGAGTCTGTGAGATGCTGATAAGCTGATAAGCTAGCTAGGCAATTAAGCTAAGCAGCAGCTATCTAGGCAACTGTTTAGGCAGCTAGCTAGGCAACTGTTTAAGCAGCTAGCTAGGCAAGTTGCTAGCCAACCAGCTTGGCAACTAGCTTAGCTTTCACTCGTGAGTTACACAAGTCTAGATAGCACGTTTGGTCTGCGATCGTTGAAATTAAGAATCTTTCGGAATGATCGGTTATTGGATGGGTGACCAAAAATTTTTTATCTCAAGCTCCTTCGTCCTTCGGAGGCCCGTGACGCCGTTGGTTCCGGCTGAATCGGCAGTCTTTAGCACCCACCAATCCAATCTGCGCCCACGTGGTGGGTCACGGCCCTATCTCCCTATTCCATTGTATTCCATCTATAGGAATTCTATGCCCCGGCAGTGGGGACATTAATAGGCTGATGATGATGATGACACATAGCAACTCGGAAAGCGATCTATACCGACTCGCCGTTCGACCTACCGTGAAACAGCCGTCCACCTAACGTAAGCGGATAAGCAGTTCCAGTACGTTCGGATTTGCTATGGCTAAGCGGCACCAGTTTGATCAGTCATAGAGAAAGTAACCGTTTTAGGAGTCGGCACGTTCTTTTTTTTTTTTGTCTGGGAAATGCTTTACGCATCCTTCAACCACCGGGGGAGCGAGAAGAAGGTATGTGGGACTCCTCCCTGCTCATTTCAGCCAGCCCTTAGGCCGGGTGAAATGAGCAGGGCCCTACCTAACGCCCTGAACAGGGCCACTAAAAACCAGACAATACTCCTGCACCGGTCACCCGGCGTACATTCTGAGGACCGCAGTCCCCCCAATGCACACCGGGAGTGCGGGTGTGGTCGCGGCTACCATTGCCGACTGTCCGCGCAGTCGGCACGTTCTAAACGAGGTGATTACTTTCTCTACGGATATAGACAAATTTTCGGAATGGATCCAGTGCGGAATGAGACGAGTGCGGAATGGTCCCAATGCGGAATGGGTTTACTGAAGATGGGCCCAGTGCGGAACGGACGTAGTGTATATTGGACCCAGTGCGAAATGGTCTCAGTGCTATTGCAGACGCTCTCGGTCCATCGCCACCGCCCCTGATCCATAGCACACACTCCAGATCCATCACTCACCGAACAACATTTTACGGTTGTAAAACCACCGCCGAAACTGTATTTTACGTTCATCCGTTTTTTGAAACAAATAAAGTGCAATTTTGATTGCATGGAACTTGAGTGAATGAATTATATATTAATATTGGCTTTTGACCGCCGATGTGGATATGTAGTTTACGTTTTAATCCAGATAATGAACTATTTATTCTATATTCCAAGTTTAGTTTCATCGGAATCGATCCAGCCGTTTTAGCGTGCGTGATGCGTACACAAAAAAACCTAAACAGACAAAAAATTCAAAAAAGTTGCTTTTATTCAATGTACAGAATCTCAAAGATAATAATTTTAAATCAAAAGAAAATACGAACCCGCACCCTTCGCAATCTGGGCGAATGAACTGACCAATTACGCTATTGCGGCCTTCGCGGACCGCGTCGAAATTCTTCTAGCCATTGTTAAGCTGCAAGGCAGCGTCATCTCTTCGCATTATAGGTAACCCATTGTGGGTTACCTATAATGCGAAGAGATGAATGGAATTTTTCCTAGTTATATTTTCTTTAGATTTAAACATCAAGCAGTTACATGCTTTAAAATAATAAAACTTATAACTATAACAATTTTAGTTTAATTATGTAGATTAAGAATAGATTATATAATATTAATATACGTTACAGATAATAAATTAATTCTCTACTTTTTCGTTCGGCTCCGTGATGAAATGCTGATAGATTATTCGTTTATTTCGGTACTGAGCTTGTGAGCTAAAGATATAAAAGAGACATATATATATAGCTATAGTTCAGAAGATATACTAGCTCTCTTTTCTTTTCAGTGATATATTTTGCGCAAGTCTAGTGCTATTCTAATGCGCCATCGAGCTGATATGTGTGCTATGATGCTAATATGGTTTAAATATGTGATTTATAATAATTGTAAAAAAATCGAAAAGCAAAAAAATGTTATAACGTGTACTCCCATAATAGCGATTATACCAAAGAATAGCACACCAAAACTTTAATTATTTGTTGAAGTTTAGATATAACTCTAATTAAATACAATTTTCATCTACATTGGTGACATTTTACAAATTTTGTCGAAAACATTAAACATTAAGGTAGGAAATAACGTATTTATGAACATCTATCTCTTATTGAATTCAATAAAATGGCGGCCTTTTCGTAGCCTGTGCGAACGGGCGACAATCAAACTTTGTTTTTCCAACCATCAAAGATTAAAAAAAAGATTTCGTGTTCAGTATTTTTTTTATAAATTTCTTTATATTTAGTGTCAATGTAAGAGGATCAATCATTGTAGGGGGGCAAAGTTACTACAGTCTACCCTAGTATAAAGAATACACTTGGTTGACGACTCATCACAGAACACGCAGAAAAATAGTAGATTATTAACGAAGGGGATAAAGCAGTGTCTTCTGTCGCGGGTGACGATTTAAATCGCGAGCGTAACGAAGGACTCGAGGTTTACTCCCGAGCGTAGCGAGGAATTTAAGTTCACCCAAGACTAAGACAGCTTTATCACCGAGGAAAATACTGTACTTTTCACTTTTCACTAAAATTAACACAATAATAATATGAGATAAGCATTTATTAAAAATAATGACAGTTAAAAGTAAATGTTAACATTCGAAACATTGGTCCAATTAAATACGGCATCGTCGGTTTTCGTAATTTTATTTAATAATCATAACTGCACAATAAATGCGTATTCCTTTTTGAAAAAAAATGTATACTGCTTTATATTCAAACTCAATGGTTCTGTGTTCTGTAGACTTCACCGACAAAAAATTTAGATCTTAATGGGTCCCAAGTATTGTAGATAATCTGGAAATTTTATCCCATAACACAAGTGTACTTTGGGGCTAATTAGTTTTTGAAATATTTATTTACTGTCACACTAATATTATAGAGGCGAAAGTTTGTGAGTGTGGGTCTGTGTATGTTTGTTACTTCTTCACGTCTAAACGGCTAGAGCGATTTTAATAAAATTTAGTATGGAGTTAGCTGACACCCTGGATTAACACATAGGCTACATTTTACTGCCGTCAAATATCCCTAAAAACCCGTAGGCAACACCGCGGAGCACAGCTAGTTATTTAGAAATTAGAAAAATAAAATAACACTGTATCTACTTTAAAATAGGCTTTGTATTTTTTAAAGTGTTCGTAGCGGTGCTGTGCTTGGTCATTGGTTTTGTTGTGACACAATTAGAAATGTAGGCGCGGGCAGCGGGTGGCGTGATTGAGCCCTGTTCGCGGCCGCGCCTAGCCCAGCCAGAGCGCACTATCCTCCCGGGATACCGGCTGACGCAAAAACTACAGATTATTTAAATCCAACAAGTACTCATTACTGTAATTACGAGTATACCTACTAATGTAGGTTAATGTAAATTTTATATGCATATTCAGTAGGTCTGAGAATCGGACTACATTTATTTTCCATCCCCCTGAACGTTAAGGTGGTACACCCTTAAATTCTCTTTTTATTTCAGACAATTTTTTTTGTTTTTATTTTTTTTATGATACTATTTATGATACATACAAAAATACATACAACCCTAAATTTTCACCCTTCTACCACCAACACCTATTTTTTTATGGAGGTGCGAAGTTCGCTGGGACAGTTAGTAGACTATAACAATGAGAATAGACTTTACGATTTGCGCAAAAAAGCAGTTAGCGCCTGGTGCATTCAGCAGTGGCATTACCTACTGTAAGAACAAACTCAATTTTCACCGCTTTTTTATTTTTAAATCACACCGCGGTCAGGACCTTCTTTAACTTATTACAGGCCCTGGGCATATTGGGATAATGGGAATCTGTAAATCTAAAACTTTTTTTGAACCTAAATGTTCTGTCAATATATTCCATCAAAAAAAATTCAAAATTCAATATCGTTTATTCAGTCTAGGCTGTTACAAGCACTTGTGAATGTCGAAAAGCTACGCCATCGGTTCGCAAAACTACGGCGGGAGACCTTGTACTGAGAAGAACCAGCAAGAAACTCAGCAAGGGCTGCTTCTTTCTCCCTGTTTTATTTCATACAGTGTCGTCCAATTGAAAGTTGACATCAAACTTGCAAACATGTGTTGAGGTCAACTTCCATCACATAATGTCAAATATGTAACAATCAATGAATTTACTAACAATAAGTGCAAAGATAAGTCCCAAAATAGCAAGAAACAATTTTCAAAACAAAATGAACAAGTATATGAAAGGGAGTAAGTGCAAGGTTCTCTTCAAAACTCTTTCTAAGCCTGGGAGCCTTAGTTTTAATATAACTTTTGAAAAATTATCTACAGGTAAAATTACAACCAGGCCGTTTTATCATTCAAATATTGATTGACAGTATAATATCCTTTCTTAAGTAAACAATTCTTAATGTGTATTTTAAATTTATGAGGAGGCAAATCAAGGATATCAATAGGAATCTTATTATAGAAATGTATACCTTGACCCATAAATGATTTATGAACCTTCTGCAATCTGTAATTTGGTATCTTGAGTTTATTTTTATTCCTTGTATTAAAAGAATGTATGTCACTGTGTTTTAGATAATAGTTAATATTGCTTCGAACAAAAAGTATGCAATTATAAATGAATTGAGAAGCAACAGTCAAAATCCCGATTTCTTTAAAATTTTCTCTAAGAGATGTTCTAGAACTAAGTTGATAAATAGCCCTTATAGCTCTTTTTTGCAAGATAAATATAGTTTCAATATCGGCTGCTGATCCCCAGAGAATAATACCATAGGATACAATACTATGAAAGTAACTAAAGTATACAGTTCTAGCAGTAGCTACATCAGTAAGTTGTCTTATTTTACGTATGGCATAGGCTGCTGAACTAAGTTTACCAGCTAGCAGAGAAATATGAGGGTACCATTGCAATTTCGAGTCTATGGTTATACCTAAGAATATCGTTGACTCAACTAAATCTAGGCTTTCATTGTTTAATTTAATTCTAATGGTTTCGCTTCTAACATTAGGTAAAGTGAATTTAATGCATTTGGTTTTATTTGCATTTAATTTTAAGTTATTTACATTAAACCAGTGCAATACTTGTGAGAGAGCATTATTTACATCGTCAAAGTTATTCTTGTATCGGTCAACCTTAAATAATAAAGAAGTATCATCAGCAAACAATACGATCTCACACAATTTTTCCCCAAAAATGGCAAATCGTTTATGTACAATAAAAATAGAAACGGACCTAAAATCGATCCCTGGGGAACGCCCATTTTCACATAAGATCCAGATGACTTAACACCATTTACCTCTACAGTTTGAACTCTGTAACTGAGATACGATAGTAGCAAGTTTTGGGCTGCGCCTTTGATTCCATAGTGATTTAATTTTAACCTCAGCGTCTGGTGCTCAACGCAGTCAAACGCCTTGGATAAGTCACAGAATACCCCAAGAACATTCTGCGACTTCTCCCAGGCTTCCATTATATGTCTAATAAGTGCAACACCCGCATCCGTTGTTGATCTACTCCTAGTAAAGCCAAATTGATTATTATGTAACAGTTTGTTCAAACTGACATGCGATAATAATTGATCTAAAATATTTTTTCGAAAATTTTACTTAATACCGGTAATATTGATATAGGTCTGTAATTACCGGGATCATCTCTTATGCCGTTTTTGAAGAGAGGGATAACTTTACTATATTTCATAAGGTCTGGAAAATCACCTTGATCAATACACTTATTGAATATATCTGCAAGATAAGGAGCGATCACTGTTATTATACTTTTAGTAATTTTAATAGACATTCCAAACAAATCACACGTATTTTTCTTTTTAAGTGAGTTAAAGCATTTTATAATATCCATAAAATCAACATGTTTAAACGTAAACCGGTTATTACACCGAGGCACACACGTCTCTAGCAAACTCTTAGCACCCGCTAGCGTCGAATTTAAATTAGAAGTAATAATTAATGGTATATTAACGAAATATTCATTAAAAGTATTGGCAATCTGTTCTTTTGTTCTAATTTGAATATTATCTACTTTAAGTGCGATGCCATCATCGAGGGTTCTTTCTTTACCAGTTTCTCTATTAATAACATTCCATGTCGTTTTAATTTTATTATTAGATTTTATGATTTTATTTTTTATGTAATTGGATTTGGCTGTTGCACATACACTTTTGAATGTTTTTGAGTACCTTTTAACATAATCAATGAAACCCTGAGAGTGATTGTACCTCCCTAAGTAGTACAAATCATAAAGTTTATTTCTGCTCTTATAAATACCAGACGTAGCCCAGTCACAGAAGTTCAACTTTTGAGTTAATTTCAAAGTTTTAAGCGGAAAAGCCTTATCGAATTCTTTCTTAACCAAAGTGAACATATTGCCGTAAAGAATATTAGGATCCTCATGTGTCCATGGCATTTGAAACATTTTATCATCAATATTGTTTTGAAAATTTTCTAAACGTTTATTTGTTACTGGTCTTAATTCAATGAATTTGGGCTTAGTAGTGTCATTTGTATTATATGTTATTTTTAAGCCGTAATGATCTGATGTGATACAATTAATAATTGATTTACTAACTGGATTATAATCAGTAAATATATTATCCAAACAAGTAGCTGAATGAGATGTTACTCTAGTAGGCTCAAAAAATTGATGTACCAAATTAAAACATTTGAATAGTGATGTTAGGCGAATTGACATTGAATTATTTTCAAGAATGTTAATATTGAAGTCACCAACTACAATCAAAAACTTATTTTTAGACTTTAACTTTTTTAGAACATTCTCCATCACTGATTCAAAAACACTAATGTTGCCTAGAGGGGGTCTGTATACACATACTATAATAAATTCACTGAATTCAACACAGGATAGTTCAATAATACGTTCTACTGAGAGGCCAACTATGTCCTTCCTATCCCTAGTTTTTATATTTTTATTTACAAAAATTAATGTGCCACCATGTATAGCTGCAGTACGAACATATGCACTTATCATTTGAAAATTGTTTATGCTAAAAGACACCTCAGAAGACTTAAGCCAGTGTTCAGATAAACAGATAACATGAATATCCTGGCTCTTTGCAAATAGTTCTAATTCTAAATCTTTGCCAGCCAACCCTTGAATATTCTGATAAATAATATTAATTTTGTTGGATTTGGCTGTTGTCGTACCCCTCAGTTTAAATTTGAGTTGGTCACCCTATTTTCTAAATTAATAATTTTATTAGTGCTGACACTAAAACAATCCAGTTGCATAGACTTTGTTATACCATGTATAACTGAGTTTTGTATATTAAAAGCTAACAAAGTAGCTATCTGAGTCTTATATTTTTTTGCAAGATACATAGTATCTGTGGTCAACTTAAATTTACTAATATATTTATTTATATCAAAATATAAAAAATTGTCACATCGACGAGTAGAGCCCGAAAAATGTTGTACACTTTCTGAACCATTTCAAAAAACGCAGCCAGCAGCATGTACACCTACTTAGTTAAATGAATGTCCCGCACGTGGTACAAAGGTGGCAAATTCACAATTCTCCTTGATTCTTGTTTGTAGACCAGTATACTCCCCCGACATATTTGAAGCATTGTTGTAGCTTTGTCCTCTGCAATCTTTTATGGGAATATCATGGTTATCTAAAAAAATCAAGAAGGTTTCCGCTAAATACACAGATTTATGATCTATGATTGGCATAAACTTCAGAAACCTTTGCAGAATAAATTGCAATTTACAGAATAGCACTTCTGAATGTACCAGGTGCTAACTGCTTTTTTGCGCAAATTGTATAGTCTATTATTATATCTAAAGAAAATTTGACTAAAAAAAAGGCAGCAGACGGGACTCGAACCCGCACTCGGGTAAATGCACAGAATATTATGCTACCGCGGCCCTGATGGCCGTGTCGAATTCTCTCTAGCATTTCTTAAACTACAAGTTAGCGCCGTTACATACTTAAAAAATAAAAACAATATATCTATTCTTGTAGTTCGTCAGCCTTTACAAAAATCTTGTTTATCTGCTCCTTGATCTTATATGAACAATCTATGTTTGCAACTACATTCGTAAACACTTAATAACTACATAATTCACTAGGTCAACCTATTATAGTTGGAGTATAATAGTTAAGTATAACCTTGCCAAGTTTCCAAGGCTATTTTGTCACATCCCATAGGAGAGTACGAACGTACTCCCAATGGAAGGTCCATCGATTCATCAAAAGCAGGGGCAGGGGCCAAACACAGACCTCCGGGAACTGTCCACCCAGGTTAGCCTCCAACCTGCCACAAATGCGTGATTAACCCAAATACAAAATTGATTGTATTATATTTTGTTATAACTCCATTTCAATAGCGGATAGCGCTGCAATGCCCCTTAAATAATACCCGAAGAAATTCGACAGGGTTATTAAAGTCTCGGTTTTTCTCGTAAAATTTCTTTAGTTTTATACTTAACTTATTTTATTTACTGAAATGTCTCTGATTGTAGCTATTTCCTTCAACAACAAAACGGATTTAACGTTTGGAGTCCACTTTATGATATTACTGCCTCTACAATACTCTAGGTCTAGATACATTAGCTGCATACGACCATTTCGTTTTGACCACTTCTGCTTAAGACTACCTCTTAATATGACCGTTTATGGATTCGACCATTTCGTATTTCGTCTACTTTCAATACAAGTGTGCAAACGGGTATAAAGTACCTATATGTTGAAAACAAAATAATATTTATAACAATCTTTGAAGTTACTTTATTGATGTGATGATAATAATAATAATATAACGAGTATTAGAGTATAATATTATGTTCATAATGGCCACTACTATTATGGAGTTTCATTTTATTATCTTGCGTATTTTTGCACTTTATAAGGGTAGTCAAATAAAGAAGCGGTCAAAATCAGAAATGATCCATACAAGAACTAAACTTTACAAGAAGTGGTTGATAACTAACTAGAAAAAAACCAATGAAGAACTGGTCCTTAAACGTCAAAACGAACAAAACAAAGCCATTGTAAACTATTTAATTCGTAGCGGCTTTGTTGAAGTAATAATAAGCAATACCAATATCAGGTCTGTAAGAAAATTGAATTGGAGCTGGAATTGTAGTGTTTGCGCTTTGGTGCGAATGTTTCCCGTGCGGCACATTGACTGCGGAGTTATGATGAGCTACAGTTGTTGCCAAAGCCACTTGAAGTCTCGTCTCGGCCACTATTCAAAAACTCGTTAAGTTTTAACTCTTGGAGTTTACCTTAGACTAAAAGTATCTTTTATATTAATTGGGTAAAGATATTTATTGTCCATCTTCAAATCTGATATTTAAATAGAACACAAATAAATATTTGTGTTCTCATTTTTTTTGTTTTTCAATTGTTCAGTTCAGGAAGTTTGTCAATGCGATAGTTCTTACGTAAACACAGAGCCACCATATGACTGTATGTCTGTTACGTAGCTACGTGACCAGCCCGACCCTTTCCCCAGTAATGTCTACGGAAACGCTATTCGATGCGTGTCGCTGGGCCAAATGCAATCACCCACCTGACAAATTAATTGTATTATGGTGCTTCTCCAGAAGAATGATTATGAAGCTTTATTCAAATAAAGCAAATATACTTTGACGTGCCATCATATTCTGTAAAGCGAATTAATGAATAATGTAAAAAACAAACATTTTTTTAAGAAGACACGTTCACAATTTTAATTGAGACATATATATATGTACATATGTATATATGTACATATATATATATATATATATATATATATATATATTAATATTTACTAAATAAAACAAGTTTCAACGGGTAAGATGCACTGATTTTATTTATTTATTGATTCAATAAAGAAACGTCAATAAATAAATAAAATCATCTAATCAACGGGTTTTATTTAATGAGTGATGTGCGTAAAACCCTGAGAAACAAAAAAATTGTGTGTGTCAGCTCCGACGCACGACTGGGGTTTACTCCTTAAGTCTAACCCAGTGTTTCCTAACCTTTCCAATACTGCTACCCCTGTAACCTATTAGGGAAACAGATTTTACCCCGACTTTAAAATGTTATCATCAGTCCAAAAAATTCCAATTTGGCCGCTACATCTTCGTCTCTAATAATGTCATCATCAGGAGAGAATCTCGCCCCGCTTCCCACACTCAGTACCCCGCGGGCTCACTAGCAAGTAGGAGCGCTTGCTCGATTTAGTAGTATTATTTAGATTTGACCAAATAATTAGGTTCTTTGTTACCCGCGAAGTATGCCTGATTTACCCCCGGAGGGGTAATTACCTCCAGGTTCGGAACCCAGGGTTTAAACAGACGCAAAAAGAGTTTATTTAACTTAAAAAGATTGATACTATATGAAAGGGTAACTTAACAAATTAATGAAAATAATATACATATATAAATATATATTTATTCATTTCATATACATTTATTATAACTAATCGACGAAATATTTTACATTAAACTTTTTACAATAGTCAATTTCAGATGTGCATAAATATATTTATCTAACATTTGCAGAATCCTTTAAAAAGATTCTGCAAATGTTAGAACTGTTTTGTCTATTTGAAGTGACTAGAGTATGTTTTGTGCTATTCAACAATCAACAATGGCACTTCATTCCGTTGAACGTCATTTGCATAGGCCAAGATTGAAAAATTCTGTTCTATCTTTTTTTATTTGGTTTTATTTAGAAATATGAGTGGTAATCATAAAATTAACAGGAGAAGAACATAAGATAGAATAAGAAGAATAAGATTTGTTGTATGACGTACTAAATGCAGATCCTTGGGAGAGAAAAAACGAGGGCATTTATAGAAGCATGATCTAAATTCTAAGTGACTGATGAATATTAAATTAAACGAATGACAGAGTATATCTTGTATTATTTATCTTATTATAGTATTTAGTACTACATAAATCTTCCTCATTGTGTCGTATTCCACATTACTGAGGGAAGTGTTTCCCCATTAATAGGAAAATCATTTTTCTTCGAATCATGTTCTTGCATATTATTATGACCAATGATTATGTTAGTGTTTAACGTCGTGAAGTGCATTGGGCAACTTAAATGTTTCGTATTGGGGTCTTACCACTGGTGGTGATTAATAAAGACGAAAACTTCTCAAAAATTTGGGCTTCAGTTTCTAAACAATTTGTTCGAGTTGCGAAAATCCTTGGTTTTCGAAGACTATTCAAGTAGATATTGAATATTTTTTCATTATCCGATGAAAGCGAATAATACTGCAAGGCCTTGAAATTCATGATAATTTAATTGCGATTAGGGAGTTGATGATAGTCGCCCTTAGACCTTTAAGGTCGACCTGTAAGGCATTTCCGGAATGTTCATATATTTGAGTATATTCTCAGAAAAATTCGAATTAATCTGGCAATATTCTTGGAGATACACGTAAGTACAAGATGACTCCATGTATGCTCAACCGTTCGGTCTGAATATAACACAACCTTTCACAGATATATTCTTCTGGGATTGATCGTAGGAATGAGATATGTGATAATTATTGCTATTTTTAAAAACAATTCAAAGAAAACAATTGTCGATTTTTTTTTCAGAGCTACCATTTTGTCAAAAGTACAAATTTTGTCTATTCCTTCGATCAATACCTAGATTTATTCATCTTCATTCCATCCATCATCCATTCATCATTTGTGATTTCAGAGAAACTAAACCGGAGATATGTTACTCACCACCAGAGACCTCTTTTTGGTGGTCCTCCAGGAGACCATCTACAATAGCAGTGTATATTAATATTTTTAAAAATTAAGACCACACATATAATGTTAAAAGTTACCATTACATTTATTGAACAACCTGGTATCTGTCAAATGGAATCCCTGTTCAAAAAAAAATCTAAAAGAAACAACTTTTTTTGCCCTTGCAATTGCGTGTTATCCCTTAAATGAATTACCTACTGATTTTAAGAAGCCTAGTAGAAGATAAAGTTAGTTTATTTTCATTTCTTGTATGAGTATGTGAACATAACTGTTTTTAAGAAATAAGTTAATATTTTTTCTAACAAATAATAAGTTTTCATGAAAGTATATATTTTATATTGTGATGCAACCATCATTTTGTCAATTTCCTTAAACTAATATCATTACACAGTTTTACCTCTTTTGCATTAGCTACCTAATATATTAGTTTATAAAGAAAATATAACTAGAAAAAAATCCACGCGGACCAGGCAGCAGACAGGACTCGAACCCGTACCCTTCGCTATCGGGGCGAATGCACTGACCAATTATGCTACCGCGGCCCTGATGGCCTATGGAAGTATTCATTTGACATTGTGGGTTACCTATAATGCGAAGAGATGGCGCTGCCTTGCATATTAAAAATTGCTAGAGGAATTTCGACGCGGCCATCAGGGCCGCAGTAGCGTAATTGGTCAGTGCATTCGCCCGGATAGCGAAGGGTGCTGGTTCGAGTCCCGTCTGCTGCCTGGCCCGCGTGGATTTCTTTCTAGTTGTATTTTCTTTAGATTTAATCATCAAGCAGTTACTTGCTTAAAAAATTAAAATTATAACATTAGTTTTTCTTGCATTAAGTAAATTTCTTAATGATTCTTTTACACCAAATGAAAAATACCAGAAGTTATAGTAAAACAGGTGTATTATGATTTAGAAAGTAGGTGTATTAAGCAATAAAAGGCGTGACAGCTGGATGAACGGCACGGCATCGGCAGCCAGTCCACCTACGTGCGCGGTACTGACATGGCAGCCAGTGTTGCCAACTCTACGTCTTTTTACGTAGATCTACGTATTTTAGGCCTTTTCTGCAAACCTACTAACTTTAGTCCCAGAATCTACGTATTTTCTTTAATTTTTTCAAATTTGTAAAATAACTTAATTCACTAGAATAAAGAAGAATATTTTCCGTTACTTTTCTTAAAAACTATAAAAATGTTTATTTATTATAAAGATGATACATCTTGTATCTTGTAGAAAAGGTTCCCGTCATTGGTTTTGTTGACTAAATTAATGCTGGACGCAGGATTTGTGAAAGGAGAAACGACAAAACTCTTTGACTTAGTAGGTACATTCGTAACATTAAAAATTGAATTTTTAAACTTTAAATATTATTCAATGAGTACTTACATCGAATTGATGTTTGCAAAAAGAAATGACTTTCAGTCGATAAAGTTACAGGAATTAGTAAGTTTTTAACATGTGTTCATGTATAAGTGTATGCATTATTTCTCTTGGCAATTTTAACCACAACTTTCTAGAGTCTTTTACCAAGTGTATTATGATAACTAACTCTATTTTTCATGTGATCTATTAGAAATCATGGTTTTATAATACCACATGGTCATGGTCTACCGCAGCGTGGTAAATGCTTCCAATGCAGCGATTTCTCCAAGAACTCTTTGTTCTATCTCCCGTTTTTAAAGAAATTGTATAACAAAATACTCGTTTCATTCGGTTTCACCTGACTTCTTAATTTCACTGAGAAAAAAGTACGTAGATCTACGTACTTTTCATATGCAAAAATTACTAAATCTACGTAATTTTCTCATCGGGCCTACGCCTTTTTCAAAATCCGAGTTGGCAACACTGATGGCAGCTCCCTTCCGTCGCGTCGCGGCGCGCACGTGTCGCCGACCAAATCTAATCACAACGCGACTGATTTGCGACGCCCAAATGTCTCAATTACAATGCCTTCTCTGAATCAAAAGGTAACACTAATAAAGTTATACCTCCTACTGGGTGACAATGTTACCGATGTTACCCAGTTATATAGAGTTAGAAATGTACCATGTCCGTTATTTTTGTTACACTTGCTATTTTTTATTATTTCTATTTACTAGCATTGTATAGACTTAATTGGAAATGGATCGTTGGTGAGTGATGTTCCACGGCTCCCCGGGGCAGGAGATTGGGTCAGGGTAGGCAACGGAGCGAGTGATATTTTTTTTATTGCAAGCGTCTATAAGCTATGGTGGCCGCTTGCCATCAGGGGGACCAAATGTTTTTTAGCCACCCATTTAACATATATAAAGAAAATATTTGGTAATTTTTTATCTCAAAAAATTCCAAAGCAATATAGAAACGCAAACCCACTGGGTCTCCTTTGTTAAGTCGTTATGTATAATACGTTAGAAACGACCTATTCCGCAGGCAGCACTAAACGATGTAGGTAATAACTTTGATTAAGGACCAGGCGGATAGGAGCACAAAGGAATAATAACACAATCCCCATCTCCGGCAAGTCGTAGTTTCACATAGTTGTGTATCCTTGGAAACTGTAATTTTAATGTGTTCGAAGGCGTTAGTATGATGCCGGGAGCGCACAGAGCGCCCCTGAGGCGCGCAGGCCGCGCGGGGCCGGCCTCCGCTGGCCCGAATCGTGTTAACTAAATATACCATTACCTATATACTGGCTACCATAAAGACAAAACCCTTTAGCTGCTTCTCGATTCGATTCTGACATGATAAACTAACTAAACTTAAAATTATATTGAATATAAGTCTCTCCTTTTATAGAGAATGACAAGGATACACTGTTTGCAAATTAAATTTTAGATTTAGAGAATCATGCCAGAATCAACAGCATTGAGTAATTATGCAGTGTAGTGGACCTTCTTGACCGCACACATAATCAAAAACTTTTCTTTTCCCTTTTCCATATCATAGACTATGCTTGTAATATTTCCAATGTTTATACCAAATATTGTGGTATAAACATTGAAAAGAATTATAAAAGATTTAAAAGAACACGCATTATTTTTATTGAATATCAATCTTTACACTATATATTCTAAGGGCACCCACACAAAACTGCGATAGGAAATGCTGCGATTTCTAGCGGCAAAGCATTGGTTATGGTAACCATACCTTCAACGAGAGTCAGCCGTATTGGATGTATTTTAGTTATAGTGACATGGGCACGGACATGGAAGTCAAAAAGATTGTTGCACTTGCACTGCTGTCATTATGAAATAGATTGAAGAAAAAGAAGATTTTGGGTTCATCCATTTATGTATTACGATTAAGAGAAAAACATTTTCTTGTGTATATATATATTTGATTTGTCTACTATTTTCGATTAAATAAATAAATAATTATTTGATTTGATTATTTTAGATTGAACATATCTTCATTTCAAGAGCTTTAGAGTTTATTATCACCATGTCTAAAAAAACGATAGTACTAGAGAAGTCTCAGAGCGGACTAAACTGGTGTCACCAAGTGTGACTAATATCGCAGAAATGCGCGGTGCGAATCAGAGGTTTATCCTATTCCATATTTCGTCTACCTCTCAAACAGCAATTTCTATGACCTCTTAACGCCGCCGCACCAGCTAGGCTGTTTGCTGTAAGGCTACACTGTATTAAAGACCCTCCTGCACCAAAGATTTAACAAGTTCTATTATTATTATAAACTAGTGGCCCGCCCTCGCTTCGCTTCGGTGTAGAGCTTTAATGTAGAATTCGAATTTTTCTCACCTTTTAAACCTTCCCTAGACCTCCACGAACATTTCAAGACCAAGATAAGATAAATCCGTTCAGCCGTTCTCGAGTTTTAGCGAGACTAACGAACAGCAATTGATTTTTATAAATATAAAGTGACTTTGTTACTCAATCACGCATTAACTACTGAATATTTAAAATAAATAAAAAAAAATGGATTAGGATGAAATTTGGTACGCATAATATAGTTTATGAACAGGATTGAGAAAAAGGATACTTTTTATCCCGAAAAACTTCAGGTTCCTGAGGGAACACGAACCTGAATTAACCCGGACTAAGTCGCGCGTGGCCGCTAGTGTATTGTAAGCCTCATTTTAAATCTATATGTCTTTAAGTAAATTGGACAAAGATGGAATGATGACTTCAACAGTATAAATAAGACAAAATAAAAATAGTGAACCTGAAAGAAGTCCGTCGTATTTTTTTCAAAAATCACAGCGGTATTAGCTTGTTCCGCAAATACTAAAGTAGGTGTTTGACGCGTCACAAGATGAATTAAATGAAGGCTGCCAATTAATATTGGGACGCCTCAGCTGTTATTTTCGTGTGCGAGAAGGCGAGCGGGCGCGGCGCGGCGGCGGCGCGGGTGTATTCCCTCGGGAGCGGGCGGGCCGGGCCGGCTCCCGTGGGATGCGGCGCGAGTGTGGGCGGCGGAGAACTTCGCTTCCACAGGGACCACGGCGGCACGGGCACACGGGGGAAGTGGGGAGATGGGGCGACCCACCTAGTGCCGCGCGCCGTGGTGTTTTTCAACAACGCTAAGTAAGTATATCTTTTAGACCATCTGGGTTAATCAGTATTGTATAGAATAAGTTTTGGTAGTTACACATTAAAAGGGCAAATTTGAAATTACTAGGTGCTCTTTTTGGAAAATGTTGATATAGAGGAAGAGAGAAGAAGTATTTCGCATAGTCGTTTGCAAAATCATGAAAATTTTAAAACTAGCACAAAAATTATTTTCTATGGACACAACTCAAAAAAATCTGACGCTTGAAAATGATATTACTTACTGTTTCTTAGTACTTCTTATTTGTCCAAACTGCGAGCAAGACGCCTAGTTGACACCTGACGTAGTTTCTAACTTATCTCTAACCTACCTGGCTGGTCAAGTCCTAGGTAAAAGCAATTAACATTTTCATTCCCCCATCTTGGAAAAAGTATTTTTGCTCTTCGATAGCTGAGTGCAAATTCCGCTTTTATCCGCTAGAGGATAGAGTAATTCAAAGGACAATGGGCAAAACACACCCAGCTCCACCAACAATTATTATAGTAATTAGTATGAATCGATGGATCTATGAAAAACCAGCCTTTTTTACTATGACACCGTAAAAAAATATCCTGGAAGTCAAAAGATATGACACCGTAAAAAATATCCTGGTAGTCAAAAGATATTGCACCGTAAAAAATATCCTGGTGGTCAAAAGATATGACACATGGGGATATTTAAGTAGCTAAATAAATTCATTTTGTAGTACCTTTATTTTATATTATTAGTAACCATAATAATATGCCTTATCGTACTATACAACCAGATATACGACAAAGCCTGCCGACCATCCTGCGCTTGCACTTACTGAGCCATCTCAAAAAGGTTTACGGGGGTTGACGGAATTGCAGTTGCAAATATTCGACTTGTCTTACTTCGTTGTGATTGTGCGCTCCCTGATACTTGTTTGATTTTTATCTAACACGGTTTTGTCAATTAGTATGGATGAACTGGAATCATGTTTTCTCCGAAACATGGACAAATTTGGGTGATTTGTGATCGCTCCGTTTTACAAAGAAGACAATTTATTATGTATAACGAACAGAATGTTAAAAAAACCCCAACCCATGCAGGGATTTTTGGATTTACTATAGTGCAGCAGAATAACATAAGGGGGCACCCTTGAACCTTGTAAAGTACTCCCATAATACCTGAGCCCCCTATATAGTATCGAACTAACTAACTAAATTAATTCCATTGTTTCATTAATGTTCGTTCGTTATAGTACTTGTACCTATTTAACTTAAAATAACTAAAGACCCCCGGGATGGAATTTGATGCGCTTTGGCACAGATGCTCATGACTTTAATACCTTTCAAACAAATGTAGGTAAGCTGTGGCGGACGTGGGTGCAGCGTCCATACATTTTTGCCCAATGTCCTTTAGAACATCGTGTGCACTAAGTTTGTGAATTCAAAATATCATTAAAGCTATTTAATTCTACCTTCATGGTGCCGAATTTATCATACAACCTAACTTAATTTGTTAAAAAGCTGGAACCTTCTTGATGTTCTTGTTTTATTTGCTTTGCGCGCACCATTTTGTTTTCACGATTAACAATATGTCGTGAAAACAAAATGCCTTAGGTGAAAAACAAGAAACTTGAAAACAAGTGAACCCTAAAATGAGTGATTCTAGCGACGGAGAAGTTTATTTGATAACAGAATTGACGAATTGACTGAAACTGTTAATAATGTGCAAATGAGCTTTCCCCCTCAACAATCTCGTTAGAAGTATTTGAAACAGTACGAATTATGGTGGTGACTACGTAATGGAGCCAAAACTTTCTCAGAAATCGTTTTCGCTGTTTTATGTTTTTTTTTTACACTCACACCAATTAGCCTAGCCCCAAAGTAAGCACTGTAAGGCTAGTGTTATGGGATGCTAGGGTAACACGGATAATATACATATACTAGCTGACCCAGCGAACTTCGTACCGCCATAAAAAAAAAATTAAAAAAACATTGTCCAGCGGACAAAATTGTGAATCTAAACCATTCTCAGATCCCCTTGAACACACATAAAAAATTTCATCAAAATCGGTCCAGTCGTTTAAGAGAAGTTCACTGACATACACACTCACAGAAGAATTATATATATAAAGATTGTACATATACACAGTCAGATCATAAGTATTGTCACACAGTAAAAACTTTTCTTTTAGAATGCTGGCCACAAAAAAGTTTATTGAATTCGAATTTCGAATTGTTCATGAAAATAAAAATGTATACTTTTTAGAATTTTACTCATTTTTAATCATGATTAAAATGAACTCCATGGAGTGGACGATTAAAGAAGACCGTATTGCAGTTATTGCGTTGCATCGTTGCGGTTACGCGCCAATTCAAATTTTTGACATACTGAAAAATTTGAATATAACCAAAAGATTCGTTTATTACGATTAGTACGCCATCAAACGATACAATGAAGACTCCAGTGTAGAAGACAGGACAAGAAGTGGTCGCCCTCGGTCTGTTATGACTCAAGCAGTGATAAATCCCAAACGTAAGCAGAAACTGTTGGCCCTTGAGATGGGGTTAAGCAGAACCACGGTGAAAAGGGTGTTAAATGAAGATTTAGGGCTTCGGGCATATCGAAGAAAAACAGGATATCGTTTGAAAGCTCGTCTAATGGACCTGAGACTGAAGAGATGCAGCGCTTTGTTGAAGCGGTACGCGGGAAATAAATATCGAGAAATTCTTTTTTCGGATGAAAAAAATTTTACTGTAGAAGAGAGCTACAACAAACAAAATGATAAGGTGTATGCACACAGTAGTGAAGAAGCAAGCAACCGTATTCCGCGTGTCCAACGAGGTCATTTTCCGTCCTCGCTCATGGTATGGTTGGGAGTTTCTTATTGGGGCTTAACAGAGGTACATTTTTGTGAGAAAGGTGTAAAAACGAATGCAGTTGTGTATCAAAATACAGTCCTGTCGAACCTTGTGGAACCTGTTTCTCATACCATGTTCAATAACAGGCGCTGAGTATTCCAGCAAGATTCGGCGCCAGCTCATAGAGCGGAGGGCACACAAGACTGGTTGGCGACGCGTGAAATCGACTTCATCCGGCACGAAGACTGGCCTCCTCCAGTCCAGATTTGAGTCTGTTAGATTACAAGATATGGCAACACTTGGAGGAAAAGGCGTGCTCAAAGCCTCATCCCAATTTGGAGTCACTCAAGACTTTCTTGATTAAGGCAGCCGCCGATATTGACATGGACCTCGTTCGTTCTGCGATAGACGACTGGCCGCGCAGATTGAAGGCCTGAATTCAAAATCACGGAGGTCATTTTGAATAAACTTTATTGTCATAAGAATCTATGTTTTGTTAAGTTCATTTTGGTATATAAATGATTAAATAATGAATAAACATGTTTCAATTATTTTATATTAAACATGTGACAGAATTTATGACCTGACTAGGTATAAGTATATTCTTATATAGAAATACATATTAAACATCCATGAGTGGAGTACAAATGCTCGTTTTCATCACACAAACATCTGACCCCACCGGGATTCGAACCCGGGTCCTCTCGAATCGGCGAAACCATGAAACCTGGCGTATAAACCACTCATCCACGGAGGTCGTTATTGAATTATCCGTGACTAAGAATTCAAACACTCTATGGAGTACGTATTAAATGCTAAAAGCAACAATAAAGATGAAAAAAAAAATTAAAAAGAGTCTCATCTGGTCATCAACCAAAATAATCGAAGGTTTTCACATTATCTGAAATTGAAAAGTTCCTTAAAGAAGCACCTGATTCCGTATATTTGGCGGCAAAAGTAAGTCAGTTGCGCATTCAGTATCTTCTTAAGTACATTAATCAACTCCTTAACATAATCTAATGCGTACTTATTAGATTTTCATAAGCATAATTATGCATACTTATCAATTTTATTAATTTATCTACTACAAATACTCTGCACGTTATAGGTTGTTCTTATTATTGGTATAAACGGAGCATGTGGAACTAATTAACTAACACAACTTAATGTCAAAAACATTGAGAAACATTCAGATGACTTATTATTAATTATTTACCTAATACAAAGTCAAAAAGAGACCGCAACTTCGTCATTCGCAAGTAATGCGTAACAATTGTTGAGCAAAATAATGCCATACGCCCGCTTAATACACCAATCCATCGATTTTTTTCTACAATATCGCAACGGAAAGTATGTCAGACAGCCTATGGGTGCTAATAAAATCTACAGTATCCCATGAGAAATAGTAACTCTTCTTAAACTTTCAAAACCCCGGTTGTACACGGGTCATTGTATCCGCCGAACTTCAGCCACACTTTTGGCCCATTCAGGAGCTAATCTCCTTTCCCATAAGCGCCATGGAGGCTGGAATTCCAAAGTGGTTGTAGAAGAATACATAGAGGATTCCACCCAAAATAAGTCTAAAATATGTAAAGGTATCGTAGGAGCCATTACACTGAAAGAGCCTCAGTCAGATCTTAGGACTGGCCCTTCTACATCAAAAATAAGGTTACGATACAAGTAACCTAACCTAACCTAACCATTGCATCATTCGCTCGCCAACATTTACGCCATGAGAATCCGATGAATCGGTATAACTATTAAGTATGACAGATAGTTTACCAAAAAACAGTACACAAGTCACTAACAACAGTACGTAACAAAAATATTACGCGGAACTTAAGTAACTGTAGCAACGTTACTTTAAAATTTTCTTAATAATACCTAAGTAAGTAATTTAAAGATTATTTTGTAATACTTACCTACCATAATGTAGTTAGTGTAGTTAGTGAATACATTTACAATCACAATTGTAAATGTATTTTTTTAACATTTAGTAATTTCCTCGCTGAGGGGGGATGAAAAGTTACGTGTTGCACTCGCTCCAGTGCAAAGATTTTTCACCTCGCGCTCCTTTGATTCCCTCGCTAATGCTCAGGATTCTAATTTGAGAATCTTTCACTTGCTCGATCATCAAAATTGAACAAATTAATATTGATCCTCCCTTTATTGCTTTAAGGCGAAACAATTCGAACGTTTTAGTATAATCAGTTCATCACTGCATTAATAAAAAAAACAGACTTGTTTTGTTTTTAGTTAAGCAAAATTTCTTTACTTTTTTAGCTTTTGCTGATCTCTATCTTAGCTCCAAAGTCAACAGAATAGCTGCTATAATTATTATTTATCATAATAAAGAAAAGGTTCCATGTGCACAAAAATATTAGTAATAATTCAATTTAGTAGCACTGAAAATATTTAACAGTGAAAGAAAAAAACTTTTTCTTTCTCTGTTAAATATTTTCATCAACAGATCATAAAAAAAGAATATGTACGTAACGTAAAACATTAATGCAATCTGTTAACTTGATGAAGCATTCTCCTTTTCTATTCCCGGCAGGCTTTCTATAAATCACTCACGAGCTTTCACGCAAAATATCTATACAACATACCAGTACGAAATAGCAATGTTTAAACCAGTATTTTTTTGTCTCTAAAGCATTATGTGACTATTCTGATGGAAAATGGGTAATATAGAATAATACGCTTTCAGGACATGAACTACAAGTCTATCCAGTTATATGTGTATTATAAAAAAATATAAATCCGACCAAGAAATCGATTTCCACTCACCGGCTCGGCACCGCTGTGGTGCCGGGGAAGTAAAAATGTATGAAAAGGTATGGCTCGTTTTTTCACTTACCGGTGCAGGCATCAGCCCTGCGTTGATTCCCGCTGGTGCCGTCGCCGGCGCCTGGATAGCAATCTTCCCACTCTGCCGGCCGGCAAAACGGCTCGTATATTGTATATGTGTATGTATTGTAGCCACAGAACACAGCTGTGATTGTAGCCGTGTGCGTGTGTCGGTGCGCGGAGCGGGTAGGAGTACGTGGAAACTCGTATTTGCTTTGTGTCATGGCATTTAACTACGACATCGTTACTCTTATCAAGTTAGTGGAAGCTGGAGACTGGAGACCCGGCCTTGTAAAATAGGGTATAATTTATGTTACTTCTAAGTATCTCACTTTTAGTATCATGAGATTTCCCATATTTGACATATATATCTGCGTTGGTCTTCGATGTAAAAATATATAACAAATACAATCAACGCTTGAGGAGACCATTTTATACGTGTTGTACGTGTAGTCGTGCTGAAGTCTGTGCCAGTAAGCAGGGCGTAAACCGGCAGCGGCGCCGTTGGAAAAACGAAACGCCGGCGCCGGCACTGGTCTGGGGCCATGCCGGTACCGGGCCGTTGAGTGGAAAAACGCCCATCCTCACCGATTCTAATGTTAAAGTGGTGGTTAACATATCTCTTCCCGCTACATCAGTGTAACAAATATCTTCCCATAACGGGAAGAAAAACTATGCAACAAAAAAGTCCTAGGTTTTTATATATTGCGAAGAGAAGCTACTAAACCAGACGAATAGTTAAGGAAAGAGTTTACTTTTCACGATAATTCGAACAATTGATTAGTTATACCTACAAGGTTATGTTACACCAAATCACTTTCATTTATCCCAAAAAAGGTTTACTGCATAGCCGAGCTGTGTGAGAACAGCCTATTGTGATGTGCCAATGTTTTGCACGGGAAAAAGCTGTTATGTATCATTGTGTAACAACTGGCATATCTTTGCGACGAATAAGGTTCTTGCAATTTGAAAAAGCACATTAAAACAAACAAAGAGACTGAAAAAAGTTGAAATATCATCCAATTCCAAAATACCATCCATATTTAGGGTTTTTTTACAGATTATCTAAAAAAATCGTTCACACAATCCTTTTTGACTGCTCCGTTCTCTAATGATTCTATGTCATTAGTACTTAAATATGGTAGATCACTAACAGGTGATTATTAAATGATTCCAAGATATCTTTAAAATGTGGTTCACGAGACATCAAAACTCTAGTACGTAACTGCTTATTTACAGGCGTGGAAACCGATTAGCGCCTAGCCGATTGTAGATGAGAGGTCAACATCAACATAAAACTGTTATGATATGGCTTTAGCGTATTTCCCAGAGGCACAGAGGGGGGGCGGCACCCAGGGGAAATTTGCCCGCGGCTCTCAGCGGGCCCCGTACAAGTTTTATGGACGCCGGCGCCCCGCGCCCTGCGCCCCACCCCGCTGGCGGCCATCAACTTCTTATCGTTACGTATAACGGCCTCTAGAACCGCTGATAAAGTGATTATAATTCAGTCAGTATTAACCTTTCAACTTCCACCAACACAAAACTTTGTAATTGATCTTTGTGTTTCATCAATTCCTTTGATTTTTTCAATTCCAAATGCACGTTACTAAACCTATTCAAAACACTGTAATGCTATTCTATAAGAACATACTCACTTTTCACCCTTTTCACCACGGGATTCACAAGAGTGATTTTCGATTTATTTGAAATTCGTATTCTAATTTCAAATTACAACAGGAATTCTGCGTTAAAAAGTGAGTATTTCTTACAGGTACTAGTGGTTCTTCAACTTTTAATATCGAGTTGGTACTGAATTCACGAGATTAACGATATAAACAATCCAAGGCTGCACCATAAAGCCTGGGCCTTGCGCGGCAGGTGACGGAGGGCGTGTTTTATTTTGTAATGAAAGGTTTAAATGATTTAAATCTAGTCAGATGCAGAAACAAGTTGGAGGACCGATTCATTACAAACCAATGGCGAAGCCAAACGAGGTGTCCGCGAAATAGATGTCTTAGCTGGCTAGCTTTTAGAAAAGTCATCTAGAAAAACAAGCTAAGTTCACTTTCCAGCTTTCACTAGGTAAATACATGTTCGGGCGCTCGATAATTCGATATGCTTGGTGTGACGTCTTCGCTTCGCTGTGTTCTTTACACGTATTCAAGTCGCTTCGTGTTCCCAACTTCGTTGACGTCTTTCTGGCAGAAGTAATACGATTCTCATCCAACGATCGTATACCATTATCATACTTTCACAATCGGAATCGTTAAAATTTCATAGTGAGTCCTACGTAACAGGGGTAGCTTGCTTCAAGTAAGGAAGCAAATACTGCTTACGGGAAGCAAGTTATGGATGACGCGGGGCGTACCAAAAATACAAAAAACTAAGTCACGTTTAAGTTAGTTTTAAAATATTACCTAAGTAAATATAATTTCGACTACACTTTGAAAAAAAAACATTTTTCCTTAGGGTCTGTGTATTTGTCTCCTACTGATATCCACCTAATGCGGCACACGCACCCTATCCCTATCTACTACCCGTAGATCTGGGCTTCACCGCACTTTAGATCAGGCGGGAAAAGCCAATTACGTATTCAAATTCTTATTTAAAAATTATCTTTTCAAGAAGCTTAACAGACAAATATAGATATCTGTCTGTCGCAACATTAATAACAAAATAATTAAGCATACTTATTAATTAACAAAATACCTATTAAAGTGAGTAGTATGTAATGTCTAAATGAAGTCCTCAAAGAAAAAGTTGAACTTATAATCTGTAAATGGTATATCTCATGTAAGCTCGGTAAAAAAGTTGACGCGCAAAGCTAAATTGACTTAACCCTCTTCAAAGGGCTTACAAATACGTCCATCCAAAGCTTTTACCTCGCATAAAACATTCATACGTTTTATTGTGATCTTTACACCTACCACCCTTTGCAACGGGTTAGAATTTTACATGCGAAGACAGAATAATATATTATTATTAAGTTATTAGTTAAACGCATTAAAACTTTTTAACGGCGATCATAGTCTTGAAAGATCGTAGAAAACTTGCAGTCAGCATCTGATTTCCTTGCAATAAGGTGTATTTAGTAAATAAATTAATATTTTTTTAACAAATACTAAGTTTTCATATATTTATATGCAACCGTCATTATGCCTATTTTTTTAAACTTATCTCTGTAGGATTCGTTAACTTTAAGACTATAGATTGCTCGCATACATACATGTAGTTTGAATTTCGGCGGCATTTCCCAACAGTATGTAAAATACCATAAGATATTACACTATGAAAATAACTAAAGTATACTAATCTGGCAGTTTCTATATCCGTTAACTGACGTATTTTCGTTACAGCATATGCTGCAAAATTAAGTCTTTTCGACAACTTATCAATATGTGAAACAATGCAAGATACGGCAATTTGTATAGGAGTCCATCCAAGAACCGACACCGTTGTTGTATTTATGTGGTATGGGTATCTTAACAACACTTACAAAGGGGCATCAAATCTGACCTATCGTATCTTTATAGATACAAAGATACCACAACGGTATGGGCATTGGTTCTTATTATATGGACCACATTCGCCTAATCTCATTTAATGATTTACATTTATTTAAATGAGATTAGGCGAATTAAATCATTCAGGAATTTCCACGCGCAGCCACAATTATTGTGGCTGCGCGTGGAAATTCCTGAAATTTATCTTTCTTATGAAGTGTATCAAATACAGTTGTTTTAATATTCAATTGCCTAACCTTAACGTAGTTATAATCACGTTTTGATATCATACCAGCGGGCTCATTTATACAGCTGGCGGCATCGGCCTGGGTCCAATAACATGTCAATTTTATCCCGGCCACGGCCGCTCGTCCCTCATGCGGAGGAATTAAAATTTTACATCCAGCGAAAATGGTAATCCTTGGCTGTCCCAAACAGAGTATAAAAATGGATTGCCGTATCTTGAATTGTTTATTTGAAACAATAATTGCTGAAGCCCGGGTAGCCTTCCCATATGCAGTTGGTGCGTCCAAGATAAAATTATTGCCTAAGCTCTTCTGTATTCGTATTTGAAGGACTTTTATTTTATTTCTTTTTATCAATTCAATATTATTTTTATTAATTCAATTATAAAGTTACTCTGACTTTAAAATTGAATTAATAAAGAGTGAACAAAATTTTAAAAAAATAATTCTATTTAGTGTGCTCGCTTTTGTCGAATTAATTAGTGACCTAGGAGACCTATTGCCACGATAATCAATAATAATAAACGCATGTGTCCGTTTATCTGACGGATATCGCACAGATTTCACAGGCTTCAAAATCTACGAACACATGAATGGGGATCGAAAAAATAACTTCTTGTCTACCTAAAACTACTAGATCGGGTTCTCTCATCTCTATTCTGTAAGGAAATTTTAACAGTAGTATGTTTTTTTTTAGAGAATAACAAAAGAAAAAACGTACCTGTAGTTTTAATATTTTTATTCAAAAAAGTCTTACAAAAAAGACTCGACACCCTATGTCTAAGACGTTGCACCTATATAAGATGTTACTAACTCTTATCCACTCCCTGATACTGTTCAGATGAACTCAGAAAGTTGCCTCTGAGTTTGGTTTGCGTTTTGTGAGGGGCAAGCACGGAACTATATATTGCTGCCGGCTTTTTATAACAATACTAGCTGTCCCAGCGAACTTCGTACCACTATAAAAAATAGGGGTCGGTAGTAGAAGGGTCAAAACTTAGGGTTGTATGTATTTTTCTATGATGTATCATAAAAAATAAAAACAAAAAAAAAATCCAAAAAACATATTTAAGGACGAACCTTAACATTTAGGGGGATTTTGGAAAAATAGATTTTGTCCGATTCAGTCCTTCACTACCTATTCCATTTCGAATGGTAAGAAAGATTCAACATTCTGTGCTTACATTGATATAACCACAATAGATAACAAGCAACTCAATCAAGAACATGTAGTCCGAAGAAGACAAGGTAAACGTGAAAATATTTAATTTCCCAAGACCGTAGCACTCCGTACCCGTAGTAGAGTTATTGGTGAAAAAGTTCCCGAAATGGTCACCAATGTTTTAAGGAAACAATTGTAACAGATAATTTTTCCACACATGTACCATTGTAAATGTAACAGAGAAGAGCGTAGTGCTACGACGACGACATACAGTAACCGTGGGTATCGATCCCGGAGTCTAGTACTTTCATAATGCGTCCCTGGGGATGCACGAGATGCCACCGGGCCCCTGGAGAATCTTAATGCAATACGGCGCCCGTTCTTTTACCTGGTCTCCTTTCCATTGTTCTATAATAACGTTGTTAGCGATCTAGTGAATATTTCAAAACTGCTTTCAACAGTTTTTAAAGAAAATACAGGTATTTAAATCTTTAATGTGTTGACAAAAAAAGGATTTGTATTATCCTTTTCGTTGTTTGTATTTGGTACTAATTAGAGGTTATCAGTTTTATTTTGTGGTGTTACATAATCCGTAACACCACAAAATAAACATTACAGAAGGTAATCCACATACGAAGTGCGCTCGAGCAACGAATACATAGACACCGCTCACAAACACGCTATCTCGAACCAGTACAGACCACGAGCGCGACTTTATTCCGCTTGAGACACGCGCCTGTGAACTTTTTTGTACAAAAATGGAGGAACAAAATTCAAGTTAATATATCTGTTCAGTTACAGTTGTTGGAGTTCAACATTAAGCGGTGAATTATTTTTAATTTGAAATATAACAACAATATCAAAATCATAATATATATTAGTTAGATTACCTTCTGTTATGTCTAGTATGTAGTAACACACTGTGCAGCACGTAGTAACGTCTGTAATAAATGAAGGGCGAAGATTTTTTTCACACCCTATCATCTGTGCTTAGACGCAAGTGCGGTTCTGCCTGTTCGGAATTTGTTCGTTATTCTCGGAGGTAACTCCGCCACTAAAGCATTTATAGACTTGCAAGATCCTTTGACTAGTTCACAGTATCGCGTGGTCCTTTAATATTTTCCTTTCCTTCGAAGAATCACGCTCATGGAACTACATTACTAACGGCCGGTCACCTTCCAATGCGAAAAAATAAATTTCGGCACATAATTATTTTTTCTTGCATAGCATATCGAATTCGCGCCAAGTGTTCCCGCTTTTCTACAACCCTGTGAACTGTAAAATGGGCGTTGAAATGCATTTCAGCAAGGCCACATGAAGAGGATGCATTGATTATATTAGCAAGTAAAACGCATAAGGTTTTCACGCACACTTCACATTAAATAAAACAAGTTTCAACGGTACAGATGCACAGATATTTATTTATGACGTTTCGCATCCTTTTCAGGCTGCGTCATCAGCATTATGATTTTATTTACTTTGTCGAGCTACCTTCGATAGACTTTTATTGAGCGTTCGGATATTTCATTGGAAGATTTTTTAAACTTTATTGACTATGTATGAATTTATTCATCAACAGCCTATCGTAGTCCACTGCTGGACATAGGCCTCTCCAAATGCATGCCACTCAGATCGATCTTGCATCGATTTGATCGGCTACTCGCATCCAGCTCCTGCCAGCCACCTTGCGCAAATCGTCACTCCATCGTGCCTGAGGATGTCCTACACTACGTTTGCCTAGACGCGGTCTCCACTCCAGAACTCGTCTACCCCAACGGTTATCGGTTCTTCGGCAAATATGGCCAGCCCACTGCCACTTCAACTTGCTAATCTGGTGGGCTATGTCGATAACTCTGTCGGTTTACCTCATTTCTGATGCGATCTTTCAGAGAAACGCCGAGCATAGCCTTTCCATAGCGCGTTGAGCGACTTTGAACCTGTGGATCAGCCGTGCCGTCAGTGTCCACGTCTCGGCTCCGTATGTCATCACAGGTAGGAGACGCACTGATTGAAGACTTTCGTCTTTAGGCACTGTGAGATCGACGATGTCAGGACTTGACGTAGCTTCCCAAATGCTGCCCAACCTAGCTGAACTCTTCTATTCACCTCGTCCTCAAAGTTGTTTCTACCTAACTGCAATGTCTGCCCGAGGTATACATATTTTTGAACAACTTCGAGAACGGCACCGTGTATTGCAATCGGTTCCGGTAGAACATGTTCATTGAACATGACCTTGGTTTTATCCAAGTTCATCCGTAGGCCGATGCGTATAGAAGAGTCAGCCAGGTCTTTCAGCATCTGTTGTAGGTCCTGCAGGGTTTCTGCCATGATGACGATGTCGTCTGCAAATCGCAAGTGAGAGATGCGTTCGCCATTTATGTTGATGCCATGTCGTTTCCAGTTCAGCGTCTTGAACATATCCTCCATTGCATTAGTGAACAATTTCGGGGAAATAACGTCCCCTTGTCTCACTCCACGATGCAACGGTATGGGACTTGTTTGCTGATTCTGTACTTGGACAGACATGGTGACAGCTTCGTAGAGACATCTTATCACTTGGATGTATCGCCAGTCGACTTGGCAACGCTGCAAGGACTCCAGGACAGACCAGATTTCAATCGAGTCAAAGGCCTTCTCATAGTCCACAAATGCTAGGCACAGGGGCTGATTGTACTCTTCAGTCTTCTGTATAATCTGCCGCACTGTGTGGATGTGGTCTATGGTGCCGTATCTGCTCCGAAACCCAGCCTGTTCCGGTGGTTGGAAGTCATCAAATCTTCCCTCACTCAGGATCACTCCCTGATTAATGATCGTCAATATGTTTTTAGACCCAAACGATCGACGGGTGATCTTCTAGCGTACTTGACTCATATCTGGGGTGAGGCTATCGACAAGCGGGGCGAGTCGTTGGCTATCAACCTTGACATTGCCAAGGCGTTCGTCAGGGTATGGCACAAAAGTCTTCTCTCCAAGCTTCCGGCATACGGTCTGCTGGCACAGTTCTGTTCTTGGATAGCTGACTTCCTGCATGAACGTAAAATTCGTGACCTTACGAATGGTAGCAGTTCGCGGTTCATGTCAGTGAATGCCGGCGTTTCTCAGGGCTCCGTCCTATCCCCCACTATCTTTCTGCTGCATATCAATGACTTAATTCCTTTTGGGAATATTCATTGCGATGCATACGATAGTACAGTGCATGCCGGGTATCCCGGACAAGCAGCGGCTGGGCAGGCGGTAACCAAGGAGAATCTTGTCATTAAATTCAATCAGGCTTTGGACCATATTTCTGAATGGGGTACCAGGTTTGGTTGAGTGCAATGCTAACAAAACCCAGGTCTGCGCTTTCACGGCAAAAACGTCGCCATTCCTTTCATGTCTTGGAGACCTGAACAAGGTACGGCGTTTTTTCACGCCCGAGCAATTTAACTGTGCTTGTTGTATAAGGAGCAGGTGCGGTCTTGCGTGGATTATTGCTCGCCACTGGCTGGCGGGATGGCTCCACCACCACGATGCTTTGGATGGGTTACAGCGGCGCGCGATCCGTATTATAGGCGATGAAGAGGTGACTAAACACCTAGAGCCTCTACAATTACGCCATGTCGTGGCGTCACTAAGCACGTTCTATCGTCTGTACCACGGCGAGTGTTCTGAGGAGTTATTCTCTCTTATTCCACTTTCCCCTTTCCTTCAGAGGACCTCGCGCGCTGACCTACGTTGCCACCGACTAACTGTCCTGTCACAATCCCAACGCGTACAAAGAAATTTGTTGACTCATTTCTTTGTTGCACTATCCGTTAATGGAATGCGCTGTCCGCTAACGTATTCCTTCCCTCTTACAACCTGTGATTTTTTAAAAAAGGCGTGAAGAAGCAACATGCAGGCCGGCAGGGTGAGGATGGCTGGTGTGGCAGGTAGAACTGCTGTATCAGCTATCTTCGCGTCTGGATTTCACCGATTCTTATATAACTCGAGATTTTTTTATGTGGATAATCCAAACCCTAGTTATAAAGGTCCACTAAAACGACGAAGCTCTTCGGGAAAAGTTAGGTTAGCCCTTGCACTTTGCTTGGCTCGTCTTGTCGTGTTGGTGGGGGGCACGGTTGCGTTGATATTGAATTCGAATTTTGAATTTGTGTAAGTTATAGGGAAGGTGAATACGTGTATATATAAAAAGTGATAGTGAAGAGGTAAGGTTAATTGGGACATCAAAAAAAAACAATGATACAAATTAGCAAATGGTGCATAGAAATAAGCTTAAGTTAATTTCAGTGACATATTTAACAAGTTTTCTATATGTGATATTATAAATACCATAACAAATCTGAACAATAATACTATATACTTAACAATTTAACCAACAGTGCTCACAAGAATTCTCTGTAGGTACATTACGACATAATAAAAAATTAATCACATTCTTAATAAAGTAAGTGCTAATAATTAACGTTGTTAAAGTTCTCTCGATCATTAATATCGATTAATCGTGTAGGTTCATCATGTATACCTACATTATAAAAAATTGAAAACGGAAACAAAACAATAATATACTAAAAGTTATTAATTAGATAACTATCTTAAATTCACTAAGGTCTATTTGCAGCAAATTTGCTATAATAAAATTTTTCTCTTCATTGTTTTACGTTTATTTACTTCTATCAAATAATACGATAACTTTCACTCCGGTAATAAGTTTGCGTCCACGGAGCACGGATCTGTATACAAACACACGCGACCCGTAGGACGCCCAGTTTCGCCTCTTCCATGCACCCAAAACGGACCCCTCAGGTGTCGCGCGCTATCGCAAATTAAGATACCTACTGGATGCAAGATGATCATCGTAAAGAATTGATAAAAACTTTTTTTAATATATACAGGAAGACGCAATAAAATCTGTAAATTGAACCCGAAATATACATCGCAAAATATACACTGCACGGTAGCGCCCTCCAAATTCCGCACGGTTAATGGTTGAACTATGAAATACGTTAAAAAGCATTCTGGTGATGAAATTGAGTCCAAGCCAAATTTTTGCCCATGCATTCTGTGCATGAAAAGACGTCTTTGCACCAAAAATGAGGCTAGGTTAATCTTGCGTCCGTATACCGGACGCATCAAGTCGGTCGGACGCAGGAACAATAGCAAAAATCGCCATATAAGACGCAACATGATCAGCAAGATGTATATATATATATATATATTAGTATAGTAGTATTCCAAATGTTGCAATCATAGCAATTATTTTCCAAATATATACCTCGAGCCTTTCTACCTATAAACAAAATAAGAATAAGTATATATAAATTAGGGAATAACGAATCTCTGTTTACCAAAACTGATAAGTAACTTCTAAAAATATAATCAAATAAACCTATTATGTACGGGACGCCGGGCTGTCGCAGTAGCAGACAGTTACCGACTCGTACTGAGGGGTTGAGGAAGTTACACACAGGAGTCTTGACTGTAGTGGACTGTAGTTTCGGCGAATAAAACCCCTGGTGTTCGGTATTGAAGAAATCGGTGGGCGCTGATAATGGATGGCCGGTGAGAGGAGGCTTCAGGTCCAGAGTGAACCGCTTGATTGTTTCTTCCTGTTCCTTATGGTAGGAGCGCCTGTCGCTGAATGCATGTCGGAGCATGTTCCGACTCGAATTTTATATGCTAGGACTGAGCTGGCCAGCGATCCATTACCTCACCCACGCTATACTTTATTTTTCATTTTCTCAAAAATTACATTAGTGCGAGCTTAAAACTAATTGTACATACATCGGGCATACATATAGGCATATTTTTAACACAGTTATGTGTCCGTAAGCATGATATTTTAGGTGTGGCGCGCAAAAAATAGGTCTCCGCAATATTTATACTTTCCCCCTCCATAGGGCCTCGCCCTGCCACGGGGCTTCGCTGCCCCACCCGCGCGCTCCGGGCGCGCCGGGTGGGGAGCGCAACATGTCTCAAAAAACGGTTCTATACAAAACTATGCACTAGTTTAAACTAACGCAGCGCCGCATCATCCCCCTCTCGGGGGGTGATCGCTTCAGATGAAGCTTGTAAGGCCCTTCTGGCCATAAGCATGAATAAAGGGTGTTTTTTAGTCAGTAGGAGTCTGACATAACCCTACAGCCGGCTGTAGGGTATCCATGAGGATTTCTCACCCTCTCCCCCGCCTGGGAGGAAACAAAAAAAAAAAAAAAAAAAAAACAGATTTTGTCTCCTACACGGTACATTTTTACATTTATTGATGTGATACCTATTTATTTACGTAACCCTACGCGTTATCTACCTAATACAACAAGTTTCTTACAAGAATATCAACAAACAACAGCTCTGCGGCCCTATAAAGTTTACAAATTAAAAAGTCTTAAAAAACCTACTTATATTCACTTAATGCCTAACTATCATATACCATTTTATAGAAGAAGTAAAAACACACAAAATAACATCATTATTATAACAATTATACCTATATCCTATCGACTATTCGTAAAAAACTATTTCCAGTATTTTCCTTAATTACGCTTAAACTACTAACACGATTCATACAAAACTTTGATATATTATTCCTATAACTACCTACTTTCTAATAAGACATAAAATAAATCAATCAAAACATAAAACATACTATTATCGAAAACTATCAACTCAGGCAAAATCTTATAAGATGTGAGACAAGGACAACCTATTGTCTCTGTCCCTCCTATAGGTCGGAACTATCAGTATTCTGACTAGTTTCCCCGCGCCACCGCTTGGCGTCGTGGCGATCGTTTAGACAAAGTCTTATAAGATTGTTGGAGAGAACGGGGCGGAATATCGCTCTGAACTATCAATTTTACAACGGTTTACTATGGGCAGAGTTATCTATTATTGCGATATCCGACTCATTCTAATAAGACAACAAGGGAATGATATTTTTAATGCGTATACAACCGATACATGTGAAATTATAGATACATTTTATACAGCAATCTCATATTGTCGTAAGTTCATTTTCTCTCGCTTCGGTCGTCGCGTACATATTACTTAATTTATTTTTAAATCTTTTTCATCAATTAAATATTATTATCATAACTATCTAAACTAATATTATAAAGAGCCAAGAGTTGTATGTTTGTAACAAATCTTCCAACTACTTTACCGATTTAGAAAATTCATTCACTTTATTGTTATATTTTGGCATTGTTACATAAATTATTATCTATATGTTATTTTTGTTTTTTCATTGAAATTCATTCAGTATTTTTTGGGTCAAAGAGTAACAATGATACAAACGTATGACTGAAATTAAAAGCGCAAGTGGTTAATATACTTACAACTTTAAATCATTATCATATATACTTACATTAAAATGTTCCTACTTTGCTCCTATAGGGGTAATTATACTCCAATTCTCTAAAATGTTTTATCGATTAATATGTCCAAATCGGTGCAACATTTGCATTTCATTTAACTGTGTATGCACACTGAACTGTAAAAAATTTCATCCGCATTTTTTTTCATAAATCAGGTGCAGCTATTGTACAAGACCTTAAAAGTTATTTTTTTGTATCCGAAAAAGCCATGTCTATCTCGACATCTGCGTAATGCTTTAGGGTAATTATATTTTAATGTTATTAATTATACCTAGTCTGGTCATAAATTCTGTCACATGTTTAATATAAAATAATTGAAACAAGTTAATTCATTATGTAACCATTTATATACCAAAATGAACTTAACAAAACATAGATTCTTATGACGATAAAGTTTATTCAAAATGACCTCCGTGATTTTGAATACATCCATTCAATCTGCGCGGCCAGTCGTCTATCGCAGCACGAAGGAGGTCCATGTCAATATCGGCGGCTGCTTAATCAAGGATGTCTTGAGTGACTCCAAATTGGGATGAGGCTTTGAGCACGCCATTTCCTCCAAGTGTTGCCATAACGGACTCAAATCTAGACTGGAGGAGGGCCAGTCTTCGTGCCGGATGAAGTCGATTTCACGCGCCTTCAGCCAGTCTTGTGTGCTCTTCGCTCTATGAGCTGGCGCCGAATCTTGTTGGAATACCCAGTGCCTGTTATTGAACATGGTACCATGTCAAGACTGTATTTTGATACACAACTGCATTCGTTTTTACACCTTTCTCACAAAAATGTACCCATCCGCCCTCCTACGACGACACCCCCCGGCCATGAGGGGGTGTCGTCCCTCCCAGGTCGCTTCCATGAGCACAAGCTCCGTCATGCTCACCAGCGACCCGCGGCGGCACATCAGGCCATTATCTGGCCCGACGCCGCCTTCTTCGAGCGGGATCGGCCATCTCCCGATCCCGCTCGGCGGCCTCCTTCTGGAGCATCACCGCTCCAACCTCCCTCATCCGCCAGCATTGCCGCAATCACTGCTGGCGGAGACAGATCCTGCCCGATTTTTCCGACCAAGACTCGACGTTCGGAGTCCCAAGAGGGACAATCCGCCAGCGTATGCTGGGCCAAGTCGAGTTCGGATGCGCAGTGGTGACATTGTGCCGTGTCCTCCCTCCCTATTCGACTCAGATACTCACCGAAACAACCATGTCCGGTGAGTACCTGAGTCAAGCGGTAGGTGACTTCCTCCTTCCCGTAGAACCAAGCTTCGAAGTGCGGGAGTATAGCACATATATTGACGCGCGCAGCCCCCCAATTCTAGCTGTGCGCGCCAATCCCTCTCAGCCCGTCGGTGCAACTCGGGTTCTGGAGAGCTCTCCCTGTCTCCCCCCCCCCCCCCCGGTCCTACATGTCGTGGCGCGTTATACATCACCGCGTACATGTTGGCCAGGATTTCGAAAGGGGGGTAGCGCCCCAGAACCGTCGCCGCCTCGTACGAGATTGTACGGTAGCCCCGCACGATCCGTATAGCCATTGTCCGCTGCATGCTCCGGAGAAGAGCTCTGCAGCGGGAGGACCTCGTGCAGTCTCGCGACCATACGGGGGCCCCATACAAGGCCACGGACCGTACGTCACCCGCGTACAGGCTGCGAACGCCGTCCCTCGGTCCGCCGAGGTTGGGCAGCAGGCGGTGTAAGGCACCCGCTACTCTTTTGACTCGGGGGACCAACCGCACGAAATGCTCTTCGAAGCTCCGCCTGCTATCCAAGGTGAGGCCAAGGTACTTGATATTTGGCCCCACCTGAACCTCTGCGTCACCTACCCTTATCCGGCAGCTTGGTGGTTCCCGTCGCCTTGGAAGGCCGTGGAACCATAGCGCCTCAGTTTTGTGAGGCCAGCCGGCGGATTGCCCTCACGACACATGCCACCCCCATCTCGGCAAGCCTAAGCGTTTGCCCGAAGTCGGTCCCCGTCGTCACGACGAGAGTGTCGTCGACGTAACAGACGACACTCACGTCGCGAGGAAGGCTGGTGCGAAGGACCTCGTCGTATGCGAGATTCCATAAAAGGGGTCCCAAAACTGAACCCTGTGGAACGCCGCACTCGACCCCCCGTCGTTTCCGTCCCGTTCCTTCCCACCACTCGGATTGTCCTGTCGCGCAAGTAGTCCCCAACGGCCCGCAGGTAGGGGGGCAACTCGTGATATTCAAGTGCTTCCCTGATGGCCTGCCAGGGGAGGGTGCCAAAGGCGTTGACGATGTCCAGGGACACCGCCAGAGCCACCTCCCTCGATCGGACTGCGGACTCTGACAGCGACCGGATGCTTTGGATAGCGTCCAGCGTCGATCGCCCCTGCCGGAATCCAAATTGGCAGTCCGACAAGGCCACTTCCACCACTTCTTGACCTGTCATCTACACTAGAGTCTTCATTGTATCGTTTGATGGTACGATAAACGAATCTTTTGGTCATATTAAAATTTTTCAGTATGTCCAAAATTTGAATTGGCGCGTAACCGAAACGATGCAACGCAATAACTGCAACACGGTCTTCTTTAAGCGTCCACTCCATATTTAAAAGTGCATAAAATTCTAAAAACTATACATTTGTATTTTCATGAGCAATTCGAAATTCGAATTCAATAAACTTTTTTGTGGCCAGCATTCTAAAAGAAAAGTTTTTACTGTGTGACAATACTTATGACCCGACTGTGTATAATCAGTTAAACGAATACGTAAATATTTCATTGGAGTTGGTCATAATCTAACCTCACATTTTTGGCGTGTTCATATTTTCTTTGGTAAGATGGGGTAACTTTGCGCCTGGAGAAAACTAAATCCAAACATAAGCCGTTCAAAAATAAACATTTTTATTCATTGTAAGTGGTTATTAATACACTTTTTTCAAGGAAATTACAAATATAACTAAAGAAGGGTATATGTCTCATTAATGAAGAAGTCGCTAAAATCCTGGACGTGGCCTAAACCCGTCAATGAAATTCAATTCGATTGGCAGGATATATTGGGATGTATTGATGTCCCTTAAAAAATTAGTACCCGCTGTGAAATATATTCCGTTCCTGAACTGACCACTTGGAGGGTTATTTTTAATTATATTTTTTAAAGTTTTAATTTTTGAGAAGGTTATCTCGTTAGTTCGATTTCGACTGATTTTTGCTCAGCATTTGTAACCAAATTTCTTGTTAAGATAGCAGTGCCTATTATAATTTAAGAATTTAAAAAAACCAATGAAACAAGTGGATTTTGTAACTAAAGGACATTGGGCAAAAATGTATGGACGCTGCACCCACGTCCGCCACGGCTTAAACTACATTTGTTTGAAAGGTATTATAGTCATGATCATCTGTGCCAAAGCGCATCAAATTCTATCCCGGGGGTCTTCAGTTATTTTAAGTTAAATAGGTACATGTACTATAACTAACGAACATTAATGAAACAAGGGAATTAATTTAGTTAGGTCGACCCTACATAGGGGGCTCAGGTATTATGGGATTACTTCACAAGGTGCAAGGGTGCCCCCTTATGTTATTCTGCCGCGCTAGAGTAAATCCAAAAATCTCCGCATGGGTTGGTGTATTTTCAAACATTACGTTCGTTATAGTAAATTGTCTTTTAAGTAAAACGGACCACATTTCATACAAACTTGTCCACGCTTCGAAGAAAACATGATTCCAGTTCATCCATACTAATTGACAAAACCGATAATCGTGTTCGAATGTCCAAAGCACCACGCTTTGGATTTAAAATAAAAATCAATCAAGTGACATGGAGCGCACAATCACAATGAAGTAAGACGCGTCGACTATTTGCAACTGCAAGTACTTAAACCCCCGTAAACCGTTTTGAGATGTCTCAGTAAGTGCAAGCGCAGGATCGTCGGCAGGCTTTGTCGTATATCTGGTTGTTTAGTATGATATGGCATATTATTATGGTTACTAATATTATAAAATGAAGGTACTACAAAATTAATTTGTTTAGCTATGTGTTATATCCTTTGCCTACCAGGATATTTTTTACGGTGTCATATCTTTTGACTACCAGGATATTTTTTTAGAATATAACATTATTTCTTTCAAAAACACGGTTTATTTTAAGTTTTACCCATTTTTCGACCATTTATACTAAGTATCAAAAAAGGTAAAGCGTAATAAAACTGGAGCATAGTTTGAATAAGGAAAGCATAACTTTGCTCAAAAAGCTTCTACAATGGAGATTGTTTGTGGAATATACCTTGGAGCAAAGTTGGTAACTGTGCTCCTTATTCATAGTTTTATATATTTTATGAAATACATCATGACGTTGATTTAACTTTAAAAATATGTTACATAACTTATTATTCTTTAAATTAATTCATCTGAATATATTTCATAATTAATAGTGTAAACAATATTCATAATTCCCCTTTTTGGAGCAAAGTAGGACCATTTTACAGTATACATATTGAATTTCGATTACTATCATATTTTTAGTAGCACTTATCTAGATTCTAGATCTATCTAGATTGTCGTATGAATTATCAAAAACGGTCCACACGTTTAGTCTCTAGTGTGCAACAAAGGAACATACAAACTTATTATATAAAATGTTAAACACTATACCCTGTCTGAGCGTCGCGCTGCGCGCTCTTGCATTACGCAGCCGAGTAAAAAGACTCCTAAAGTTTTACTCTATACTATTCTAAAGGTTTGAGTAGAGGTTGAGGAAAGGTTGTTTTTATATCTCAAGATTAATTAACATCTAGCAAAGATTTCTTTTTTATTGAGCGTTTATTGAATCAAATTCCCAAAAGGTTAAAAAAGAAAACTCATAAAACTTCAGTAATCCTTTTATTTACGTGCCTTCTTAAACACGAAGAAGCTTCAGATAATACATTTTTATTCACCCATCCTGGGGCCAGTTATTTAAAAAAATATCTTAACTCCATCATGGTATTCGAACTTGCTAACCAATGCGCCATCGAGCTCCTTTATTTCTTATACATATTGCGTTTCTCGAAGTGAAAACTTCTTTAGCACCGTTATGATTTGAAACTCGGAGAAACGAAAAATTAACAGTATTTAACACAAGGTATCCGTAATTTTGTAACTGTCTGCAAGAGACAGATAGACGAACGGTAACGGTCTTGGGGTCGACACCAAATTATCAGTGGTTCGATCCTGAGCTCGGTTATTTTTTTATTGTTTGAATTGTTTTTTTTTTCTTTTATTAAGCTATTTTTTTTCGAAACAGTTTAAGTATACAATATATAAATTTGCCCAGTATTTTACAATACCTGAATAGTTAATTATTAAGCGTTTGGTAGGTGCCTAAGTTGTTTACAGGCTTTGCTCTTATCAACAATCCTTATCCTTCCAATGTTTGCAATTTTTTTACTGTAGTTTTTGATTTAAATAAATATTTCGAAAAAAAACCTAAGATAACAAAAATATAACAAAAGAAATAAAATAAATATAATATAGCTGGTAACAAATAAAGGCGGCTAAAGGACTTTTTCGTGTACATATTTTTGTAGGTTTCACTTCTATCGCATGTGAACAGCACCATGTCCCTATTTTTTTATAATAATTTATAACACACGGGTATTGAAATATTAAACTCAAAATATAGTCTCTTCATTGAAATATGTTTTAGGTACTTTATAATAGTATCATGGCTGAATATAACGTAACAACTTTGACACATATAAAAAATATTTAAATTAGAGTAGTTACCATTCAGTACGAAAATATATAATTAAACATAACAATATTATCTAAATAAAAAGTAATAAATTGGTTGTATTACTGTGATAAAGTAATTGTTTTTGATATCATTAATAATAAATAATAAAAAGTACTAAATTCGCATGGTTTGGCTGAGGAGTATGCTTCCTGGCAGGACTCCATAAAATCGTTAATAGCAATCAAACTCTTGATGTTTTTTTTTAACTTCACTACAAACTTATACAAATTTTCTACTTTTTTTCTATGAATTATATTCTTTGTATATGACTAGGTCTTGCCAGAGAGTATCACACCAAAAAATATAAAACGTGTAGAGATAAGTAAGGTACGTGTCTCTAATATCTAACTCAGTACGCAGCAGTAAAAAAAACAAACATTAATCATTACTGCAAATTAATTTCAAGTATTAGAGCAACTTGCACCAAAATTCTTACTTCAAATTAAGACTTAATCTTGTTAAACACATTCCAATAGAAATAGAATAAGATTTAATTAAGCATGGTGAGATTTTAAATTGATTCAGGAACCTTGATGTCAATCGTTAATTGAGCTGACAAACTGCCAGCCCTAGAGCAGCTGCATAGTGACGTGCGAGCCAAACCGCGACGCGACGCGTCGACCGCGGCCGGTCACTGATAAAACGCTGATATTAGGGCGCCGCGGCCGCAGCGGCTGCGACGCGTGCGTCCATCACCCCACGCCGCGCCGCTCCTGATGCGACGCCATCCATTATATGCTTTAAATACTGCCTGCTGGAATCCCCCGTGCTTTGTGTGCGTATAAACGCGCCTAAAACTCACTCAACCTTTGCCTTCCAATTATTCAAGCTCTGCGAACTCGTACATCTTTTCAAAGATTTCAAAATAAGACAAATTTGATCCTCTTCTTAAGCAAAGTTATAGAATGCAAACTGCAAAGTTTCCCGTGCCAGATAGATAAAGAAGGAAACTTGAAGGCGATGGATGAGCAATCTATCACTATTTGACTTGATAAGTTGTTAGAAAACATCTTATGCCGGCACTTCATATAGCTCTTCGTAATTGCTACTTGACATTTTGAAAGCAGTATGTACAGACAGCCACAAATCAAGTAATCTTAAACTGACAGATTTTTCTCAACTTACTTTGAGCTTTATTTTGTCACAGTTTATTCAGATTTGATAGTTTGTCGTTACATGATCCGTGGCTGTTTCTCTATTACTACAATTAAATAAGCTTCTCCCACACCTGCGTGACGAAGCTTTAGTACTAACTAAAATACGCTAAAATTGGCATTCTAACTTTGAATTAAGGACTAGCGCTCCTTCAGCTGCACATACAAATTTATCGTCTCCCACAACCACTTTTATGTGTATCAACTATCGCCAGTCAAGCTACCGTTCGGCTGCGATCGGTAGAAGTTAAGCAACTTTCACAGTGGTCGGTCATTAAAGGGGTGATCAAAAATTTACTAGCTCGAGCTCCTCCGGGCTTCGGAAGGGACGTGTAGTCGTTGATCCCGGCTGCATCTGCAGTCGTTAGGACCCCACCAAACCGAACTTGGACAGCGTGGTGAGTCATTGCCCATTCTCTCTATTCCATCCATAGGGAAGGCCTGTGTCCCAGCAGTGGGGACATTGATAGGCTGATGATGAACTATCGTCTAGCGTCTACAGACACGCAGTCCGATAATTCGTTACGATAGGGCTTATTCAAATTTTACGACATTTATGTAATATAAAGCCACCCAAAGCTTCGTTCCACAGGTGTGGAAGAAGCATAGACTAAAGTACACACTAACCAAGGGTGACAAGCTTATAGTGCTTACTTTTTAGAGAAAAAACTATAATACTAAAAATAAATTTTTATTAATGAAAAATAAGTCACAATTACCTTGATAAAAAAAAACTAAACTAATTATGAGTGCGTACATCAATTTGCCTGAAATAGGTTACATTAAATTTGTACCTGTATTTCAAGTTTTCCTAGATCACAATGTTATACATTATGCTTGACTTAATAATAAATTAACTAATGATTTTAATAAATTTTAAATAGGCTGTGGTGTCATCTTATCAGTACCCCAAACGCATGTAAATAATTAACCGCAACTAAAATAACTAAGCTAACTAAACATTGTAAGCGATATTTATAATCGGGGTATTTCTTGATTGAATGCACAGAATTTTAACCGTTCAAATATCAATACAGTTCCTCGATTTAATTTATGTCATCAACGTTAGTAATTTACAAATAAAAATTAATGTTGCTAATTGCAAAACTCGAGAACTGCTAAACTAATTCGGCATTGATTTATCGTGTTTCATATGGCACACTGTAGGTTTTTATGGAGAGTAAACATAAAAATTCTGTGGAAAATAATAAAAAGAAACACTTGTCTTTTCCCATACAAACCAGCTGTCAAACATTGGACGTAAACTTGGTATTAATAGGTATAGTTTAAGTCCCGGGAAAGGACTTAGGATAGTTCTCTCCCAGAAATTATTATTTAATTATTCTTGCAGTAAAAAGGTCGGTGGGAGTTTGAATGAGGAACCAATTAATTATTGCCACGCCTGTCTCTGTATAGTTTGTTTTTTTATAAAAGTAATATGTAATCTATTCTTGCTGAAAAACAGCGCTGCAAGTCATATCCTTATGTGGTTTTAATTGACCTTGCCTTTTTTTTACAAAAAATAAAATAATTAAATAGAGTAATTATTACTTATGAACTTCTTAAGCTGCTGTGCAAACTTAATTCTTGATTTACTGGTAATATACTAGCCTACAAATTTAGAATCCAAATAATTTATGCAATAAGTACTCGGCCAAATAACAAACCGACACTTATGGCTGCAAATTGTAATAACAATCATTTTTGTAAAAGAAGAACACGAATGACTAAAACAATAATTTGTTTCATCTTAATCGGTACAATATATTGGGGTACGTAGTTAAATAATTTCTTTAGTATAGGCACAGGCGCCCACCTTCTCCCACCTTATATTCTAGTTTAAGTCGTTGTATCAAGTAAATAGTCTTACGAAAATGTAATTAATCATACATGGATCATTTACATTTTCGTAGGACTACTTATTTACTTATCTAAAATTGCTCATATAAATAAACAGGATAACATCTCGTCGATACTCACGTTTCAACGATCGCGGTTTCGCTTGCTTCCTTCGAGACATCCTAAGCACGTGACAAACCAGAAGTCCACACAATCAGCCAGCCGGTCGGAACGTGGCAGTGCACATTTTCGCGGTAAAGTTTGCCGGTAATCGAGCGAGCAAGGGCGCGCGTCACGCTCGGCAGAAGCGACCACCCCGCGCTCAGCGAGCTTACTGGCGCCCAACAAGTGGCATAACAATACTGTTGCCGCCGCGCAAACTCGCAACCGTGACCCTATATCTTGCACTTTCTTACAGTTTCTTCGGTGAACTTTATACTTTGAAGTCTCTCTCCTATACTGCATTACCTACAACAAACAATATATTATTAATCTAGTTAAAATCTCGTTATGAGGTAATAATGTTCTGAATGTAAAAAATACGAATTATAACATATTAAAAAAAATTTTTTGAAGTTGTTGTAAGCTATGGTATTTTATTAAATAACAAATGTTGCACAAGACTGTGGACCGCGTTATTTGATACAACAGAAATTAAATCCTATGGTTATATCTGACTATAGGTATAATAATAATTTAAGGGCCACTTGCAGCAAATTTGCTAAATCTCAATGTCACCAAAATCAGATTTAACCATAGATATGTACTTGACGACCTCCGGTAGTTGAGTGGTTTATACGCCGGGTTCCACGGAGTCGCCGACTCAAAAGGTCCCGGGTTCGAATCCCGGTGGGGGCAGATGTTTGTGTGTTGAATACGAGCATTTGTACTCCATTCATGGATGTTTAATATGTATTTTTATATTAATAATATATACACATATGTACAGTATATGTATTCTATCCGTTACCCTAGCATCCCATTACACAAGCCTTACAGTGCTTACTTTGGGGCTAGGTGAATTGGTGTGTGTTGTTAAAAAAAAAATTAGTATTAGTCAATGTCAAGTCAATACATAGCATAATGTACAAAATTTTGACTTATGGTTACTTTTGTTAAGTCCACTTGCATATTAAACATCCATAACTTGAGTTCAAATGCTCGTATTCATCACACACACACATCTGCCTCCAGCGAAATTGGGATCTCTCGCTATTCGTTCGAAAAATAATTATTGCGCGGTCTTCTATCAAACTTCCATCAGCCACCGTCCATTTCCACTTCCAGCATCGGGTCCTCGTCATCAGGAAAGGTAAACAGAACTTGATACGTTTGCTAAATTGAAACCTAGAGTTTCTTCTCCTACACACAACAGCTTTGTTAAGGATTCATACCACTTTGTCAATGAGATTCAAGATCAACGTCTCATGGACTTTGAAACAATGGTCAGTTCTGATGTTCAGTCCTTATTTATATGCCTACCAGTACAGGACTGCCTTGAAATCACTAAGAAGAAGATACTTGAAAATAATATGCGTGTAGAATATGCAGAATTACTAGTACATTGCCTTACATCTGGCTACCTGTTATGGGGGGATGACTTCTTTTATGTACAAGTGGAGGGTGTTGCGATGGGTTCCCCTGTCTCACCTGTTGTCGCCATTAATATTTTTAAATAACCTTAACTCCATACACCCCCAAAATCCAATTCACTATGGAGTTAAAGGCAGATAGTAAATTAGCTTTTCTAGATATTTTATTATTCAGGAATCCTAACCAGAGTTTAAGCCATACTGTGTATAGTAAAGTAACTAATACTGATAGGTACCTCAATGGTAACTCACACCATCACCCGAAACAGTTAACTGCCGTAGGAAATAGGCATGTGTCCGATATATCAAAACGAATCCAAAATCCGATTTCAAACACAAATCGATACCGAACGATTTCTCAACAAGAAAATCCGATTTCAGAAATCTAACCGAACCAAAACGCTAGCGATCTAATACCACCACACAGTATCCAAATGTAAATCGGATTCGAAATTCGTGCTTTCGTTTTCGGAAGTCCGATTTCGGTTTGCTGTTACGGAAATCTATTGTTCTTCTCTAAGGCGGGATTATTTATTACTGAAAAAGATGTCGTCTAAAAACATCAAAAGTCGAGCAACTGACATTTTTTGAACGCTAACCTGAAGTAATTAGGTTTGATTTTGTAAATGGTTTGAAAAATAATAAAAACAAAAAAAAAAATACTAAAAAAATATGTAAAAAGAAATCATTGTATATAAGCCGATTTTTAAATGCGCCGCAAAAGTTTTACTTTTAACCACCTTTTAACCGTAAAGATAACTTTTCTGCTAGTCCTAAGCCACAGAATATATACTCTTGCCTAAGCCTAGATTTAAAGCATAAAGGAAAATCGCGCAAATCTACGAGTATCCTTGCTTCGTACAATTAATTGTTTGTGATTGTCGTTAGCTAATAAAACCAAATCATAACACAAACTAGTGAATTGGCTAAGTTCGGCACATCTGAAATCGGATATCTAAAAACGGATTTTAAAATCGATTTTGAAATCTGAAATCCGATAAATATCCGTTTGCGTTCAAAACCAAAAACGCCCATGTCTAGTAGGAAACTCTTTGTTTCAGAGAGCACGGGGTGTGCCTGTGACAAACAACACCTGGCAGCAGAACTTCAGCATGTCGAGCGAGTACTGAAGGATAATAATCTGAATGTCTACGTCGCCGTCAAAATCGCTCCAAACCTAGCACAGTCGACCGACAACCTGCTGTACTACCTTACATGAAAGGAGTCACTGACAAGGTTGGGAGGATTCTGAAGCGTGCTTCGATCAATACTTACTTCAAGCCAAGCCAAGATCAACCAGTTTCTACGACCTGTCAAGTGCAATATACCCTTTCAAGTTGCTGGTGTCTACAAATTTGAATGCGACTGTGGGCTCTCCTACATCGGGCAAACAAAGAGGAGTATAGGGACTCAGGTTAAAGCACATATTTCAGATATGAAACATAGGCGCGAACTAGGGGGACCAAACCATTACATTAGATTCGATAAACCACAAATTCTTTCAACTGAACAACACTTTATTAACGCGAAGATTGTTGGTATATACCACCAGCTTGAGAACCCATTATACAACAGATAGAATCCCAAACCTGAGAACACACTGTAAGACCAACAGATACTATTAGTTATTTTTGTTTGCATGATTTAACATAAGAAGGTGATAGAAAGCATCTCTTAGTTTGATTGGCCGGTTCTTCTCAGAAAGGTCTCCCAATTTTGGAACCGGTGGTAGTATAAGGTAGTTAGGGTCAAATAAATAAATAAACTCAAAATTATAAAAAATATTTAAATAAAATACTTTATTAATTAAATTAACTAATTAATTCATGCATAGACAATAAAGTTTTAAATATGTTCTAATGAAATATCCGAACGCTAAATAAAAATCTTTCGAAGGTTGCTGGACAAAGTTTTTAAAAAAGAACTATATTCTGATGACGCATTACTGCAAAGACTGCGAAACGTGAATAAATAAATTAAATCAGTGCATCTAACCCATTGAAACTTGTTTTATTTAATGAGTGATGTGCGTTAAAACTTAAGAAACAAACACAAAAAATATATCTCCGACAGACTGAGTTGATATTGTTTTTGACTATTTTGGGAATAATTACGAAATTTTCACTAGTAAAGAAGACTTTGCACCTGTTCTTTCAACATTTTTGTCCAATAGCAACATTAAATACAAAGAGTGCAAATACCATATGAAATATTTCGCAGAAAAACATAATAATTGGCTAAGCCAAACACTAATCAGCGGACACCTTTCAAGTGCGGCTGGAGCAGCTACTGCTAATACAAGCTGTATGTCACCAAAAAAATAGACCCTACACTCCAGAAGAAGCACTTACTGTTATAATTGATGGATAACTTTCAATTGAAACATATAATTTTCTGCACTTGGATCTCCAAGAGCGTAAATTTCCTGCACTTCCTTCCCATTATAAAGTCCAAGACGCCAGAAAATTTTGTTATCCTCTTGATATTTAAGTTTCAACTGGTCAACTCTTTGAACATAATATGTCATGGGTTATTAGCGGGGTTGGCGTCTTATTTTAATTATTCTTAAATTCGTTCAAAGCGGATTTTGTGAAATAAAATTGGTGTGATTTTGTGTTACAAGAGTTACAACCGTTTGCGCAACTGAAAAATAATATACGCTATTCCGATCAAGTGGACGTGAGAACTGTATTATAGCGTTAAAAACCTCACAGAAGCTTATCGAAGAAGCCAACTCGATACATTTCATGCCAAACACTCCAAGAAACATTAGATGGCGTCAGACTAACATTCTAACGTAAAAAAAAAAGAATAATAAAACTTAAAACTAGGCTGTATGAGCATTGTTCCCTTTGCCTTCTCTGAAAAGGGAATCTTAAAAAAATCATTGTCATTTTATAAAAAATCCTCTCAGTTTGCAGTATATTTGTAAATCTAAGTTAGAACAACACAAATAAGAAGAAATGGATCTTCCATTTGAGGCAAGCGTTACTTATATATTTAATTGTGGACGTTTCTTTTTACTGTCATGACAACCTTTAAATATTTTCTTTGTTCGTGTTTCAAGAACTACTTGAGCCATTTAAATAAATTTTCTCACGTGATTTTGACAGTGCTGTAAATTACAATTAAGTTACCTGGTTCCCTTTAACAATTTCCCAACAACAATTGTAAAGAATTTTCATAAAATCCGCTCATTATCTATCATGCAACAAACCTTATTAGTTTCGGCAAATAAATATTTATAGTCGTTTAATAAATGTTATCGTTATTTACTAAGTATTTTGGGAGAACTAATTCATGAAGCAACAATTTTTATATATTTCCAGGTGTTGGTCTATTTAATGAAATATTTACCAAAATCAGACAGAAAGGCTGCTAGTGAGATATGTCGCTCCTGGTACATGGCTGCTAATGACTACTGTTTCTTGAAGAACAAAGTAGTAATATTCTATAAATCAGTCTTGAATGATGAAGAAACCTCACCTTCCAATATTTTTGAAAATTCATCAACCATATTTTTTAATTACTTATTCAGTGAAGTTGAAATACCAAATAAGATTAATGCATTTTGGGATAAATTAGGAGAAAACATAAGATGTTTAACTCTTAGGAACTGTGATATCAATGAAAAGGTATTTGTTTATATATTGCAAAGATGTTGCAATCTCCATTCACTAAACATAGAATGTTGTAAGGAATTATTTATGTCAGGACGCCTGTTGGAAGGCAAGACAGAAGGACTTCTTGCGGAAAGTCTTAACAACTTAAAAGCCTTAAGTTTATCTGGAAATCAATATTTGACTGATGCATTATTCAACAGATTTATTGTAGCATCTCCAGCTTTAATAGAATTAAACTTGTCTGGTTGCTCTTTACAATTTCATCTTGGATTGGTAAAAAAGTTTTATCCTCCAGGATCTGATGTTTTTCAAAACCCATCAGAAAGTGTTTTAACTTTTTACTTTGTTTTACAATTAATTATATCAAGAGCAGAACACATGAAAAAGTTGTTTTTTTCCAACACCCTTATAGATGGAGCAGCATTAAAATCTCTATCTGAAGTTGAAAATTTGAGATTAGAAAGCCTCGAAGTGAATTCCTGTGATCAGTTGACTAATACTGGTATATTAGCATTAACAATTAATCAAACTACTTTAAAAGAATTAGATATTGGTTTATGTACAAGAGTAACAGATCAGTCACTTGTTTATATATGTAAAAATCTAGTCAATCTAGAATACTTCAATATTCAAAGGTGTCGAGCAGTCACAGATTTGGGTATTATTGAATTAAATAAACTGAAGAAATTAAAGTCATTAAATATTTCGCAATGTGAATTAATTACTAAAGATGGCTTAGAAAAGGGAATATGTGCAGTAGAAAATAATATATTAGAAGAATTAGATGTCCATTCTCTTAATATTGATGAAAGTGCAGTCATCATGATTTCAGAAAAATTTCCTAATTTACGTTCTTTAGATGTAAGTTACTGTTTTAACGCTGTAACTGACACATCAATTCAAGTTATTTTCAAAAACCAAATATATCTTCAAACCTTGAAAATGAGTCACTGTGACAAAGTTTCTGATGCTGGATTAACAGGAATGGGTAAAGTGGAAGAAACTGGTGATGATGGCCCAATAATGTCTAATTATGATGAATCTGGAAACTCTCAAAAGATACACTTAGGATCTAGAGCAGAGGAGGAAATTGTCAGAGATGCAAGAAGGAAGCGTGATGTCTTGTTAATGTGTGCAAAACTGACAACTGATACCTTCACAGGTTTCTCTCTAGCAAGGATCAAAGGGTTGAAGGAACTTGATATTAGTAGTTGTAATAGAATCACAGATGTAAGTCTTACCTATGCATTTAACTTCAAGGAACTCACTAATTTAAATCTGAGCCGATGTCAACAAATAACACAGGAGGGTATTGGATATCTAGTCAAGAATTGTCCCAGCATAGAATATTTAAATCTGATTGATTGTTACAATTTAAAAGATGAGGCTGTTGCAGAAATAGTCAAGGGTCTTAAAAGACTACAGCAACTTGAATTACGGGTAAGGATATTTTAATAGTGCTAGTTATGTATGACTTATGCTTTAAGTATATAATTTGATATATACGCAACGTATTTTGAACGAGCTGATGACTCGCGTTTTTGTTATATTTGGAAAAGCTTTATGGTGCAGGTGTTTAGCGCGTTCGGCGTGCGATCGTTCAAGTCAAGCAACTTTCGCAATGGTTGGTCATTGGATGAGCTCCTCCATAGTTAGGAAGGCACGTAAAACCGTTGGTCCAGGCTACCTACTACAGTCGTTAGCACCAACCAATCTGCACCAGTCCTGTTCTACCTATTCCATCCATAGCGAAGGCCTGTGCCCTAGCAATGGAGACATTATTAGGCTGATGATGATAAATGTAAACGTGCATTGTCAGCTTGCATTTAAAATACGTTGTGTTGATAGATACTGAGCTTATAAATGTGTACACACAGGCTACGGCAGACAATTGTGTAATGCAATTAATTCGACTAAGACCGACCGACCGACCTGGCGCCATATTGTGACGTCATAGCTGTCAAATCAAACCAAATGAGTAGAGTGAGCAAAAGAAAGGTTTTATTTAATAAAACTTATTGACTAAGATTAAGTGAGAAAATCATCAGATTTTTTAAAATTTATTTTATTTACAAAAAACATTAATCAGAATCTAGCTCTTCAATTCCGCTCATCTCTGCATTACCGTCGAAGTATTTATGAATAATCATGCACTATTACTAGGTCACATACGAAAGTTTTAAATCGAGTTTCTGAACGCATCTAAAGTGACATTCATATCCAAGCACAATAAATGAAAAAAAAAATTGTGTGTGTTAGCTCCGACGCACTACTGGAGTTTACTCCTTATGTTCGATAGTCTAACCAGACGCAAAAAGAGTTTATTTAACTTAAAAAAGATTGATACTGTATGAAAGGGTAAATTAACAAATTAATGAAAATAATATACATATATAAATATATATTTATTCATTTCATATACATTTATTATAACTAATCGACGAAATATTTTACATTAAACTTTTTACAATAGTCAATTTCAGATGTGCATAAATATATCATTAAGAATGTTGATAAATTATGTAATTATTATTATCAGACTATTATCATTTTTTTAAATATTAATTAAATCAGTTTGACCTTGTTGGGCGATTATGTATACGCCATTTGTGCATTTAAAATTTTAGTTCATATGTATCAAAATAGATGGCGCTGTAGTTCGTTGCATCACGCTTGTAAATATGTTTGGAGCTACTTAAAGGCAAAAAGTCACCTAACTAATAAAGAAATCTATGGTCTAACAAAATACACTGTAGTTTCAATTTAATTCTTTTGCACCTAAGCTCTCGGATTTAAGTCATTTTGGCTCGAACAGACAGGATGCGCACCAAAAACGTAACGAGGTCATTCATCGATAGATTTTACTCCTAACATTTTTATCATACCGGGCCCCTTATATATGCAAATCGATTCTTAAGGAGTAAACTCCAAAAATATTAACCAATATTAATTATCAATATTTGTTATTGTTTGTTTACAAATGTTTCGTTTCCATTCTAGAATTAGATGACTGCTAAAAAAGGGTTCCAAGATTTTTTTACAAACCGTACTTTTCAAGCAACATTTGACAGATAGAGGTCATTGGCTTTCCTATTCTTATTTGAATCGCACTATAGCTTAGTGCACGCACTGTGGCAAAAGCTGGAATGTACCCACATTAACATACAGAAAAACTTGTGGTTTATCTGCCACACTGTAATGCGCCTCTTTGTTTTTCTGTATACAATAGCCATCCCATCAGTTATTCAATGTTAGTTGCTTATTTTTTGTATGTCATAGATTTATTTATAAGCTGGTGATTGTAACACGTCGAGGTCAACAAAGTGTTTGCCTTTCTCTTTTTTTCCTTTGTTGTTGTTTCCTGAATTTCCATTTAAAGGTAAAATTATGTAGATTTTGAAGAATTTCCTGTATCTTATATATAAGTAGTCCTTTAAATTATATAATAATGTATACCATTTATGTTTTAAACATTTAGGACATGTATCTTAAAACCTAATTAAAAGTACCTATATGTTTTCATTTTAGGGATGCAATCAAGTAACAGATAAAACACTAGAAGCAGTGCTGACATATTGCAAGAAACTCAAATATCTGGATGTGCAAGGCTGTCGTAACATATCACCTGAGCTGGCTTGTCCTATTGGAAGCTTACCAACACTGCACACAGTGTTAATGTCTAAACCTGGACCTTACATTTCAGATGGTGTAAAAAACAGATCACCAGCACCAACTTTTTTACCCGCTTTGATGAGAAAACTGCGTTTACACTGAGAAGTTGAAACTGCCAGTCAATTGTTTTGTTGTATAATAACAAAGCATGAACAAAGTGTGAATTCTTAACTTCATGAAAATCTAGTTCCATATCAATAAATAATACTCAGTGTAAGAAAAAAAAATAAGCCTTTAAATTTGATCTAATACAGTTAGCTCTTGAACTTCATCCAAATATTAATTTATTTAATTTGGGTTTTCCCCTTCACTAACTCTAGGAACTAATTTTGTCACCTAAAAATTAAGAAAATGTACTATATGTGACCGAGTACTATTCATTTATAAATATGTATAGTTTTAAAGAACATAAACATATTTAAATGAGACCAAAATGGCACTACAATCACCTGAAATGAGCAAGGCACTGGGTCCACGCGACATTACGATATATTATGCTGTTAAGACAAAAAAGGTCTATGAATTAGAAGCTATGTCATTACATTTGATTTCTGCCAATGACAGGTTGTTAAAATAATTGCATTTTAAAAAGGCACAAGTAGTCCCCGCCCCAACTTCCTTTGGCAACAGCCGCCAATAGAGTGCACTAGTCTCTTTCACTCTCATTCATAAAGCAGATCACATCTCGCTTTCTAGCCTCTGTAAGTAAATAAGTAATCAATAACTATTTTTCATTAATTTCTTTTAAACTGTTATTACGAATGAAATGACAAGTTTTTCTTGCCTCTTATAGTTCCCGTGTATTTTGTGTACTATCTAAAACACACATAGGCTTTTCTTCTGGAAAAACGTAAAATATTTACACGTTGTCGCCAAGTTATAGCCGCGGCGAGAGAGAATTTTATACTTCAATTAGAAAAAACCTTTGTATATTTCACGTGCCTTATTTGGATGGCAAAGATCTCGAAATCTTTGGTTCCACCAAGCAGATCTGTACACTATAGATTAGGGAGCGTCTGTCTGTCCCCCCCCCCCCCCCCCTGGTGAGATGCCGTGAGATTTTATTCAACCCCCCTCCCCCATCCCCCATCCCCCAATCTCACGTGAGATTTTTCAAAAAGTGGGTTTCTTACGTAAATTCGTTGGATTGTTATTGTAAAAAGAAAAAAAAAATGCTTCGTGCTTTTATTTACGACTATTTAAGCCTAGTAATCAATATTACTGAGAATTGTCAGTGAATGATCTTAATCGTATTACGATTACGGTTAAGATTAAATCTTAAGCAGGTACAATCTGGATTAAATGACCAAATCAGTTTTTTTTGTTTCGTCAGAAAAAAAATTGCGCGATATTTGCCGAGACCCCCATCTCTCCAACGTAAGATTAGATGAGATCTGACTCGACCCCTCCCCCCCCCTTAAACATCTCACGTAATTTATGGACGCCCCCTTAGCCATATTTGTCGTGGAATTCGAAAAGGATGTATTCTGTCGAGTCTCTTCAATACAATAAAATACAATTCTCACAGCCACACAAAAGAGCTTGATTTAAAGAGAATGTTTAACGAGATACCTATCACGTATGTATTTACTATTTATTTTTGGCAAGATTTCTAATCACAGCGGCGCGTAACCTGGACTCACCCGCTCACAATTTAAAAAAATCACGTGATTAATGGACGAATACTTTCTTCATTCGTTTTTGGGTGTTTTTTTCATTAGTTTATGCGAGAACTGATATTTTGTATTATTTAATAATTATGCAGTCATATAATATATTCCAGTGTTCAATTTTATTTAACTTTATTAAAGTGTTGTAGTCTTACTGTGATAACATGTTTTAAGTTGTAAGTTAATAAAATATATATGAATAAATTGTTAATACCGATAGTAATTTCTTTATTGTTTTATGCCAAACTAATGGCATACCTAACAATCCATAAATACAATAAAAATAAAAAGTGTGATTAATGTTTTAAACATTTAATTTATGAATAACTTACAATTAAATATCCATGTATACTCTTATATACTTTCTACACACTAACAACTTTGTTCATAATAGTATGATTCTGAATTATGTTATATACAATGGCTATTAATGTTAGGTAGATTTAATGTAAAAATAATTAGTTAATGAATAATAGTGATAATAATTATTATCAGCAAAAAGGTAAGATATGGTCAAAGTACTTAAATAAAATGCCATTATCAAAACAAAAAAGGCAATATTGTTTTAGGGATTGTCTGGCAGATGCTTTAAATTTTAATTTTTAACGTCGAAGGATATATCGAGAAACCCAATCAGTCAATCCTGAAATATTTTCCCCGGTTGTAATCCATTAATATACTGAATTTATCAAGCATATTTTGTAGATTTTGCAGATGTCAGGCGGATATCTCCAAACTTCTAGACTATTTCTAGTAACATTAAAAACGTGTTGTGAAATGGATTATTTAATTAGGATATAAATTACCTCTGGGGCTTTACAAGTAAACAGCAGGAGCCGTATTTCCAGCCCCGCAACCAATGGACTTTTTCTAATCATGCGGATTTTCAATCGTGGTTTGAACCAACGAAGGGATTTACTATTTTATAGATACACAATACTTATCTCTGATAGAAATGAAAACAATGCAGAGTGCTCTGCATTTAGACATAGATCACATTATGTAAAAGAGATACATTTTGTCGAATGTTGTAAATTGCCTGCCTAGTCCACCTTCATTTCATCCATTTTTTTTATCATGATAGACGTCGATATCACCCATGCAGAATGTAAAAATATGTATGAAATGGTGGGATGTGGGCAGCACACGAACGGAAACCTCACGACAGGTGGAGAGTTAAATACCAACCCGCCTTTCAATTAAACTGCTGCAATACAGAAATGCATTTTAATTGAAACATTTCTACTGAAGACTAAATTATTCAACAACAAAAAAATAAACACGAGCTTGCTTAGCAATGCCGGCTTCGTCTATGACTTGTTAATAACGAGCCCAAGGCCAATTAAAAACCCTCCCCTGCAGTAGTTTTTAACTTATATATACTTTATACAAGGAAATTGGTAAAATATCCCATTTTAAATGATAAATAATACATAATTTAATTACATAAACTAACGTTAATACAATCAGCGTCAGATACATAACATAGATAGGTACTTAGGTATGTAAGTATGCAAAGGTACGCCTTTGCCACCAGTAAAAAATAGGTAACTAAAAACCAAATCGCGCCATAAATATTTCAATAAATACCTATTTTCTGTATATCCAATATAATAACTTACCAATTGCACATATATAATTTGCAACTCAATTTTATTAATTTAGCATTTCATTCAAACTATGCTGACTATGTACTATCGAAGGATGTTACTGTGAATTAATTACATTTTCGTTATATTAATACCGAGTGCGGTTTTCAGTTCTTTTTATATTATGAATTTACTAATCTAGTGATATAAAACTTTGGTTGGCTTTAAGGCACCGAAAGCGTCCAATTACAGCCTAAATGTGATGAAAGATATTTTAATTGTAAAGAGTGTACAATTAAAATTGCTGGTCTATAAAATAGATGTTTAAAATTATGCTATTTTATCTAGCGTTCATCGCGATTAACAATAACAAACATAATCCACAATAAATCTTGATAGGTATTGAAAAATGCATATTACATACTTAACAGCTCTGTCCAATCAAAGTCGAATGTTAAAGTCTTATTATCAGAAATATTCATCCACTTTTATTCAAAAAAAATTAAAACAAACGACATTTTTACAGTAACTATGCCTTAGACGCTGTTTTCATTGACGCACAAATTCGTTAGTTATTAAATTATGCCTACGAATTGTGGATAATTTGTAATATCTATGTATTAACTAGATCTGCCTGTGATCACACATATCACGCCCACATTAATGGGATTAAGGGCACCAACAGGTACAGTTATTAAAATAATGAAATTGTTAATCAATGAAAACTACGTCCCGTGGTCGGATTAGGAACTAAGAGCTATGGTACAACAGTCCATTAAATATTTGATCTTGCTTGTTACAATGTGTGATTGTAAAGAGTTTATCTTGAAAACTTGTACATCTTATGATGACACCAAATGAGATCAATATTTTTGGGTTTCATTAGATTTACGTTACCACTGCTACCAGTAAAATTAAATCTCTTTCGGTCGCTCTTTGTGCTACATTCGTGCCTGATTTGCTCTACGATCGATAGGTCTTAGTTATATATCTTTTATTCTTTTAATGTTAACCTGCATTATTCCCAAATACATAAGAAACTAAAAAAGTTTCACAACTTAACTCCGGGCCGCAAAATCAGGAAATTCGCGGGACACAAAAATGACCTAATTGAGATTCCATCTATAATCACATAAACTCGTAAAAGTGAAATCTATAAAAATACACCATGAATCTGGGAAAAAAACAGCCTTCTGACAATGTATGGTAGGGGACTGATATTCAGGTCTATTGTCCAAATCTAAATGCCGTTTCTGAGTGCGATACTGCAATTGTGGTATTTATGCAGGTGAGGATATTAGGATTGAGAATGCATATAAAAGACACATAAAAATTATTAACTAAATTGGTTACAATAATTAAAATATTATTATTATATAATATTTCGAAATAAAACCTGAATATCACTGGAGGACACAAATTTCACTTAAGAGCACCTTTGAAAGAGGAATACCACTACAAGTATGCCATAGGATCCAAATTAACGTTTTTTGGAACGAAGTTCTCTTTTTACAAAGACATCTACGTATAAATAATTCGCGTTTAAATAAAATAAATTTAACACTATTCTAATCATAACTGTTCTCTTACATTTTACATTTGGAAATCATATAAGTATTTTAAGTAATCATCAACATAATATTTTAAAACTGTACATCTATACATTAACAGTCATCCTTATTTATACAAAATAACAAATATATAAATTTTGTATTAATTTCTAATGAGCAGTATTGCCGAAACAGTTTTGCACACTTTAAAGCAATTTTAGATGTCCCTTATGTTAATCACAGCTGCGCTCTTTTATTTTAGAGCGTTTCTTCCTGTGATATGTTTGTTCTTCCTATCTGTTTTTATCTCATGGCCGTAACACATCCATGGGCGAATTGACTTGCACCTGGGGCGTGTTGAGTGTGGTACTGGGGGGCGACATACATGCGTCTTGAGAGTTATCTGGCTCCAACTCCGGTATGGATATTAGCTCAAAGTCTGGAATATTCCCCGTATATGACATTAGCTGATTCCCTTCAACTGAAAGTCACCCAAGAAAAAAACTAGTTTTAATTAATTTGTTAATACAACTACACCGACTATGCATGAATTTTATAACAGTCAAATTAAAAGAATCAAACCACGCGAACATTATCTTCGTCAACTAAACAAGATACTTATTTAAAAAAATATACATTGGTATGATAAACCAATATTGAGGTTCTTAATGTTTATATTAGAACATTCAAAAATATACTAAATTATTCCCTTGGAATCCCAAAAGTAAATTTCTCATTGAGTAAACTTATATTAAGATCAATAGTATAACAGGAAAATAGATGTAACAATTTTATCGGTGATATAAGCATTCCTACTTATTATAAAATATTTCTACTGATTGATGCATGATTCTCTAAAACTAAAATGAAATTTAACAAGTGTATCCTTGTCATTCTCTATACAAAATGAAAAAGAGAGACTGATATTAAATTTAGTCTTAAGTTTACAGAATCATGCCAGAATCGACACCATTGTCATATTTAGAATAATTCCAAATACGGCAATATTATGTTATTATTATGTCGGTAACTTGAAAAAATAATAAAAACTATACCTACTTAATTAAAACATTAGTAAATAAGCATATATCTTTATACGAACACATACCTAATTAAATAATGACAACAAGCTATAAATTCGACCATTGTACAATTTTGGTCCCAGACCAATTTAAGTGTAGATACGAGTAAAACATAATTAATTAACCTGCGTTATGGATAAATCTTATATTACTACTTATATGAAACTAGACCTAAAATACAAACAAAATACATGCATAATGGCTTCACCAAAACAATTATCGTCATGTTTAAATCTGCCATTTTCATACACCTCTTAAAATGCAAGGCAACCTTGCTTATGCAGGCATAATTTAATAACGTTTTAGTGTTAACTAGGTGCGACAGTGCATGAAACAGCATTTCTCAATCCTAGGGAGCTACCATCTACCGAAAGTTTTGATGTTTTTCAGATGTTCATATTTGTAGAAGTTTCCGCGTTTTCAACTTTACCTACTACCAGGTATAGTTTCACTATTATATCAATAAAAAGTATTTTAAAAGTTGCCACTTTGAATCTTCCACCTCAATCGTTTTGGTGCTGTCATATGGAGGCCATAGGTAAAGTTGCGCTATAGGATAGGTGCTCATATCTAAAAGCAACAGACTGAACTACTTTTCTATCGTAGGTACAATGCAAATGAATACCGTCTTCGTCAGTACACTGCATGTCCTGGCGTCCGTCGTCTCCGCTTACATTCGCAATTTCACCTTTCTGCTTCCTTGCTTTAATTAACAATGAAATACATTTTATAATTTCTTGCTTTACATACTGAATTATCGTTCCGCAGATACCACACGTCATGACAAAGGGAAACTGTCCTTTATGCTATTGTATATAAACTGACTTATAAGAAGTTGTTTAATTACCTGCAGTATATGATCGCTAATCTGCTTCTTATTACATTTGAAACTAGATTGAACAAACCGAAATTGAACTCATTTTCATTTTAACAAATTTAGGTTTTATTAATAGATTCCTTTCCAACCTGGTAGATCCATTCGAGTAAAACTATTAGCATGTTGCTTGCAGGTGATTAAACAAATACTTTATATATTAAGTACAACAGAATCATACAAATCGACCTAAGAACAATTAAATGTTTTTTAAAAGCATTACATTTATAAAATATTATGTATATATAACATCCTAAAACGACTTCTATATTATAGTAGGTAACAACGATATAATCATAATAAACTATAGAATTCACGTAAATTGGATAAGTAAATTAACTAAATTATTCTTAACATAAAATTATGTGTTGATTGTGCACAACATTATTGGTTTCTGAGAGCATTGTTTTTGTCACAACTACTGTATCTAATAACACTTCTGTCGCGACGTCACTAATTGTAACCACCACAACTAACATTAACCCTTTACCAAGAATATCCAATACGTCTATTGTAATCTCGCGAATCAAAATTCTTGCAAAATTCTTGAAAGATGAGTAGCGGCAGTTAGAGGCTAATTTGCAGGTGATGCCTCACTATTACCGATCAGCCAATCAAAATCAATCATCGGATACTGTTTGGTTGTATCTACAATTAATATAAATGTGAAACAAAACTTAGATATTATTGAAGACATTATGTTTACCCTAACTGTTGTAAGTACACTGATGAACGTGAATAATGATGTCATGACTTTCGGACGTTAACTTCTTAGTAGACAATTTTGCTAAATATAAAAGAAGCTAGTACAATTTATTATTGTATAATAAATACATTGTGTTTAGTATCGTCCGTGTCGTTGACTGGGGAGATTGAGATACCTTTGTGCTTAATTATGTCAAGTGTTAAAAATATATATTGGTGCATAAGACACTACTTAATGTAACGTTAAGCTGAACTATAAATGCAAGCAAAAGTTAAATACTGTGCAAATATTAGGATTTCCTAATAATGTAAGCAACGATATTCAAAACCCTAGATAGACACGAGCGCTCAAAATGTGTCCCAATCAAGAAGTGCTTGAACGCCACTTAAGCACTTCATGGTTCATAATCACGTGCGGGCCATTGAAAAGTGAACATGCCGCAGAGCTCCGTGAAAATTGCGAAAAAAATACTTATATTACGTAAATTATATTATTTCGATAGGTATCAATTCAATGTTTATTAATATTACGCATTTGGAGCAAATTTTGTTCTAATACTTAGTTTATACTCATTTAATAAAAAAAAATTGTGATATTCAAATGCATGGTCCGTTATATAGCTGTCTTTCCTCGGGATCCGTACCTGCTATATTGCTAACAGCGCGTTCAGAATTACGCATAGAATCAAATATATATATTATAAAGTGTATATTCTTCCGCCAATAGCAACAAGTCGTAAAATTTTACGAGCTTGCATTTCGAACTGTCATAACTCTTTGAAGTATGCGTTTAAATTAAGTCCTTATATACTAGGAATTAAAGATGACTTTTAATATTTGTTTCTTAGGTTTTCACGCACATCACTCATTAAATAAAACTAGTTTTTACGGGTTAATGCACGAAACTTTATTTAAATAACCGAACGCTCAATAAAAGTCTTTCGAAGGTAGCTCGACAAATTAAATAAAAGTTTGATTCTGACGACGTAGCCTGTAAAGGCTACGAAACGTCAATAAATAAATAAACTTTCGTGCATTAACACGTAAAACTAGTTTTATTTAATGACTTTTAATGTAAAGAAAATATAACTAGAAAAAATTCCACGCGGACCAGGCAGCAGACGGGACTCGAACCCGCACCCTTCGCAATCCGGGCGAATGCACTGACCAATTATGCTACCGCGGCCCTCACGGACCGCGTCGAAATTCTTTCTAGCTATTCTTAAGCTGCAAGGCAAGCTGGAGGGCCGCGGTAGCATAATTGGTCAGTGCATTCGCCCGGATTGCGAAGGGTGCGGGTTCGAGTCCCGTCTGCTGCCTGGTCCGCGTGGAATTTTTTCTAGTTATATTTTCTTTAGATTTAAACATCAAGCAGTTACATGCTTTAAAAATAATAAAAATTATGACTTTTAATGTTTCAAATGCCTTATATTGTTTTTGACTACGCGATTATCTGACGGAGCTCCGTGGATTATCCAATGCACCTTTTGAACAGGTTTCGACCACGATTTTGGTGTTGTTGTTTATCTAGGGTATTAAATATCGTTGAGTGTAAGTATTTCATAAATCTATTTTTGTTATATTTTCACATATTTAGTTCTAATGTAATTGGCTGAAATATTCTATTTGAGTGAATATTAAAATTGCATGTAAGTACAGAAAACCGTGGTTAAATTGTGCTTTTATATAATTTTGCAGTTCTAAAGGATTTTATTGATTTTCTGGTATTGTGACAGTAGTGGCTGATGATATAAACATGCTTTGGTTTATATTTTACTGCCAATTCGAGTTGCTATCAAATAAATATCAAAATATGCAATCTAGAACTAAAGGAGATTGCCCATTTAGTATGATCAAAAGTTATGATCATATAAATATATTTATGTCCTGGTAATACAAAACCTACTTGATTATGCTTATCATATAAAATGCCATGTGCCAACTTTTGTTGTCTTCTTTTAGGTTTCAAAAGATATTTAATAAAATGAGTCTGTTTTTGGTTAAAGTAGATTCAGAATAATATGGACTCATAAGTAGCCGTATTTAATATTTGCATTTGTTTTTAGATGTAAATGATGAATTGCATTTTTTTTTATAAATTATTACATGATACCTACTACATTCTAATGAAAACAAGGAAATTACAATACTAAAGACAAGGCTGTATCGGCTTAGTTTCCCTTGCCTTTCTAATTCTTATAAGGATAACAAAAAAAACGATTGACTTTTTTATTCATTTGAATCAAATCGTCGCTTATACAACAATGCCGCGTAAATAAAATTTGACAAGTTTTCAGGAGAGACAAAAATGTGTTTTTTTTTTATTAAACACTTCGTTAATGTTTTATGAATTTAAAAATAGGTATGAGTTAGCTTTCATTTTGATATCAAGAGATAATATTAGTATATTTAGTTCTGTGAAACTAAATATTTGACTTATGCGGTTTAAGTCCTACAAAATAAAGACTTCTGCGGTTTTCATACTTTTTATTTATCAGTAATTAAGTAACAAAAATTAATTCTCCAAAGCTAAAGCGTCTTATATAATACTAGTAGGAACTATAAAAAATACTTGACAATGCACCAAGGAACTTCAGTTCCTTGCAATGCACTTAATTGTATTTTGCTGTCTAAGGTACACTTATCAATAAAAATGAGTATTTATGTGAAAATTATTATGATCTTATATAACATACTTTGTTAAATTGTTTTGGTAAAAAAAGCTTTTATAATTATAATTAAAAAGTGCCAATAAAATATAATAGAAAAAGACAAAAATAAAGCAAAACTAAACAGTTTAAAAAAAAACATACATTATTTTATAGGAAAAATAACGTATAGTAATAGTTTGACAAGTTCCGTAATATTAAGAAATTAACAATTCTTGATTCTGTTACATCATATTAATAATTGTTTTATCGTTCAATTACATCACAGTTAAAAATTGAACTTGGAATGGTATATCATCGTAAAATTAATAACAGTTAGATGACAGCACCGCCTTTCAATCTTGTAGATCCTTATAGTTTCGCTGGGAAATTGGTAGTCTCTAGTAGTAGTATATAGTTTAAGAAATGCATCGAAACCTACGATATTGCTTAATTTCGTCGGACGTTGAGGCAGTGGTTGCAAAGGAACATTAAAATTTAATTTATACCAAATAGTACCGTTTGGGTTGTGAACTGGAACCCTTAAGTCAGTTACAGTTGGATCATTGGCTTTCTTTCCCAGCCGAATGCTTTCACAAATTAAGTCTTTACTTAAATCTGTAAAAAAGCTATAATCTACAATGCAACATTCGTGTGGCATTGGGTCAGTTCTGGCTTTTATTGCTATATCAGCATACTGTGAAGGTAACCCGTTCCTTTCTTTCAATATGCGGTGCTATTTCTGCATCAGTAATATTGCCTGCTTCATGACCACAGCAACATCCCACCTATCTTTTTTTAGAAATTCTTCAAAAGTATTCATGAGCACCATGCTTTTTTTGAAAAGCTGGCATTTCGTGAATGATTAAATGAATGATCATTCACGAAATGCCAGCCTTTGAAAAACAAAGCATGATGCTCATGAATATGTTGAAGAATTTCTAAATAGTCTCCCAAAAACGCATTCTCGTTACTGTCGATCAAATACATCAAGAAAGTACTTGGAGCCATTATTCCAAATCATGTTTCATCTTAACAAAGAGTACACCAATAAATGTGATTACGAATCTGCAGAATGTCTCTCTAGCAGGGCTTTTGACGATATATTTTTAAAGCTCAATTTGAGCCTATATGGCCCAAAAATATATAGGTGTGATGTTTACTGTGGTCATGAAGCAGGCAACATTACTGATGCAGAAATAGCACCGCATATTGAAAAAAAAGGAACCGGTTACCTTCACAGCATGCTGATATAGCAATGAATGCTATAACTGACCCAATGCCATACGAACCTCGCACTGTAGATTGTAGCTTTTTTACAGATTTAAGTAAAGACTTAATTTATCAAAGCATTTGACCGGGAAAGAAAGCCAATGATCCAACTGTAACTGACTTAAGGGTTCTAGTTCACAACCCAGATGGTGCTCTCATGTGGTGGCTGGAAATTCTCACGTTAACACAATTTTCTATGGCGCACTGACGACTTGTGCGGTTGTAACACTGTCAACGATTTGCGCGGTGCCAGTACAACTCAATAAATTGCTATGATTGGCTAATTTCGAAATTTTACATATTACCATTGGTTGCGCGGCAAAAAGATCTATCCAATGATGTACAAAACGTCACATCGTCATTTTTCGACTTGCGCGGTATTGTTGTTTAAGCGACGAAATGCATTAAATCTATAATTGCTTCTCAGTCAAATTTACCATTGCGAAATCAATCTTCAATAAATGAAGGTAGTATGCATTTCTTAAAACATACAAAATAAAAACAATTTCACTTTCGGTCAGAGAATCAATAAAAGATAGGCAGAGTGACTCTCAAATAATGGCGGAATAATGTTTAAGCTGCAGGAGGAGGAATAATTAAAAAGTGAAGTTACATATTAATTAAGGACAATCAGACCTTAAAAGATATTATAGAATAGAAATTACTTGATTTTTTTCGTTTTGTTTTTAGCCGCAAATCATTATGACACATTTTTTTCTAAAAGGTACTGAATTGGCATTCTCCTTTGACTACCTCTTGAAATATACAATTAAAATAATCCAATAAAACTAATATAAATAAGATGTAGGAGTTAGGAGCTTTATGCTCTAAATTTCTCCTTTTATAAAGCTTGCCGAGTCCTTGTAATTGATAAAAGTATGGATGTATAACTATTTCAGCAGCTTGGCTTTAATAACAATAATTACATAAGGCGTTTTCGAAATCTTCGTGAGTGAACACTGTCCTATGCAGTGAATAATTTGGAACCAATCATACCTTAAAATACTTATTTTTATAATACCGAACTAAAGCTGACAGATCGCAGCAGATATATTAAAACAATATATAAATTTAATGTTGATGTTCCTCAAAATAATTTCAGCACTCAACTAATTACTTCAATAAGTGATACTTACGGAGAGGGTAAACCTGAGCCTCATTAATCGAATAAATATTGTAAAATTACTGATTAATGACTGGATTATTTGATGTGTAAGATGCGATATCACAAAATTTTGAAATGAATAATATGTTAAAGTTAGCTTACCACCATTCGACGTTTTCGCCCTATCATCCATACTATTGTAAGAGAGGCCATAGAATGGATCTTCGGAGCCAAAAAGCTAGAAACAGAAATAGTATTAATTATCTAGACAAATCTATATATATTTTTCTATACAAAATAACTCACTGAGCGAAGGCAAATGTAAGATTTTTTTATGTACACGGTCCTATAATATTAATCAACATCATTCTGGGAGTTCAATCATAGTTTGTATATGTCATCCCCCAATCAATGTAATTCTCCAAATTGTGAATGCTTGATTCACGTCCATGAAGTTTTCTCAAATAAGTAATTACTGTTGTTAATTGCCATTTTAGTGACGAATACTTAGGTCCACTTGCAGAATTTTTTTCTAAATCTCAATTTAACTAAAACCAGATTTAGCCCGTACAATAATATCAAATTTTCATTGATGTTTTGACATTTTCCTATGGGTTAAAACTAGTTTTAGTTTAATCGAGATTTAGCAAATATGCTGCAAGTGGCTCCAAGTCATAAAATTTATCGAATCGGTAATTTTAGGGCATAGAATTAAAAACAAGTTTCAACGGTATAGATGCACTGATTTTTTTAATTATTGACGTTTCGCATCCTTTTCAGGATGCGTCGTCAGAATAATCCTGAAAAGGATGCGTCGTCTCAATAATCCTGAAATGGATCTAAAACGTCAATCAATAAATAAATCAGTGCATCTGTATCGTTGAAACTTGTTTTATTGAATGAGTGGTGTGCGTGAAAATATAAGAAAGATACAGAATGAAAATTTTATAAAACTAATAAAGTTAGGTCTTACTAAATAATATCGTTATTTTTCACGTTTAAAACATTTAATATCTTTTATATATATATATATCTCTCTCTCTCTCTCTCTCTCTCTCTCTCTCTCTCTCTCTCTCTCTCTCTCTCTCTATCTTTTCTTTATATCTTATTATCCTAGTAAAATATTGTTTTTTTTTTTTATTTCGGTTGTAAAATGCCCTTACCATAGTTTAACCGCACCGAAATCTGTCTACACTCGAATGAGCGAACTCCCATCTCATCTTGTCTTGTCTAATCAGTGTTCATCTATACCCTTAGTACAAGTTTGAGCTCACGATAACTATCATAGTTTTCGTAATTGTAAATTATGTTTCTATGTCCATTTTGGTGAAATGTAACCAAATATATGAACTTAAAATTTAAGAAGACGCAAATGTTTTAATGTTAGAATTTAAATACTGTTTATTTGTATTGAAACGAAAAGATAAAATCAGTACCCTTAGTACGAGTGCGAGCTCACGAAAACTGTCATAGTTTTCGTAATTGTAAAACTCGTACTAAGGTTACTGAATATAGTGACAGTTTGACGTACTTAAAATATCGCAGGCATTTTTTGCGAGAATAATGCCTCAAAAAGCCGTCGCGTGCCTTCCGAAAATGCACTTACAATACTAGAAATACAAATAAAGCCAATGATGTAACATTTTACTCGTAAGTTTTTAGATTTTATTAATTATTAAATTTATTTTCTTTTGTTGTCATAAATATTGAAATCTAATCGGACAGCGCATGACAGAAAAGTACTGTTGGAAATTATTGCAAGACAAAAAGAGACAGCACTATTCTCTCGGTACTGCGCTGTGCGTTTTGACGTTTGTCCGGCCAAGAAGTTTCATAAAAATACATAGTTCTAAATTTGAAAGAATTTATTACTGTTGCTCATTCTCAATTTAGTGACGAGCACTTAGTGTTAAAAATTATCGAATCGGTAATCTTAGGGCATAGACAAAAACTATATTATATTAGGTATTATTATATTTAGTTAACATGATATAATATACATAATTATATTTAGGTCTTCCGGTAAAAATTTTTACGTTTAAAAGATTTAGTTATAATATCTCTCTCTATATTTTCTTTATAGTAGCTGACCCGGCGAACTTCGTACCGCCCAAAAGTCGATGAATGTGGTTGTTACATTTAAAAATTTAAACTCAATTAAATTAGTTATTTTACATTTTATAAAACGAAATACAAAAAAGGTAAATATTTAATAAGGGTAATATATCTATAGATAATTAAATTTCAATAACTTATACTTTAATAGTGTATTAGCGAAATTTAAATCAGGGTTTATTGTTTCCCATGGGGTGCTAGGTCGGACAACCTCCTCGTGGTGCACCCTGGGCAACGTCGGCTTGAGCGGAATCCATGCTCGCCGGCGGCTAATGGTCTGACAAGTGGCTCCCGTGGTGAGGGGGCGTAGTATGGCTGAATTCTATTCGGCGGCCGCATTTCGTGGCTTGTGGGGGCGATTTTCGCCAAGGCGCTTGCGCCTGTCGGTTACCACGGCTGGCGTCCTGGGGAGCCTGGGCCGCGGCAGTCGTGGTGTGTCCGTTCACGGACGGGGTGGTTGTGGCGCGAACTCCGCGTCGCCTCCGGCCGACCCGTAACCCCGCACATGGTGCGGGACCGGGGGCTGCCACCTTTCGGGGTGGGGGCCGCAAGGAGACAACCTTTTCAAAAATCACAATGATGAGGCCAGGTAGGGTCCCCCTCGCCCGGAAGAGGGGAAAACCTTTATGATGGTAGGTTCGAACAAAACATAGTTGTTTTGTTCGAACCTTAGTAACCCCCTGGGGTAGTCCCCAGGGGGTACTAATCCCCCCCGTAGGACCGCGGAAGGCGGCTGCGGGCAACCGGTGTATTCTGGGGCCGGTCGAACAAACCCTCAATCCTCATGCGATCCCGTCGAGAGGAGCGGGCGCCAGTCGGTATCCGGGCCGGCGGGTGTTAAATCTGTAACCGAGGCGTTGGTGGGAGACCCATGTGACCCCGTTGGGACCGGGCGCTCGTCGATATCCGGGTCGGCGAGTGGTAAATGGTCCAAATGGTAAGTGGTCCAAAACGACCACACACGCCTCTGTAGCAGAGGCGTGTGTGGTCGTTTTGGAAAAAGGCCCTTTTCAGGGCCAACCCAAAGGCCCTTCTCAGGGCCAACCCAAAGGCCCTTCTCAGGGCCAACCTGAAGGCCCTTCTCAGGGCCAATCGGAAGAGGGTACGCTCCAGCAGTATGAGAGCGCTGTGGAAATGCCTAGAGCATCGCGATCGCGGTCTGGCTCGATGTTCCAGTCCACGGTTCGCCGAAAAAGAGTGCAGGGCGAGGGCGCGGTCGTGGTCGCCCTCCTACTACCGGAGAATATGTTGGGCTCGCCAGAGCCAAACAGGAGGCGGCGGAGGCTGAACGAGCTCAGCTACAGGTCCGCCGTGAGAAAGAGATCGCCGAGGCGGAGAAACGGGCCTTCGACACCAGGGCAAAGTTCATGGCGAGCAGGATGGACAACAGCGCATCAACGCTGACGGGTTCCGCTCCTAAAACCTCCCTCGATATCGAGGAAGTTATAAAAAATGATTGTGGGGTTATTCTTGAGGTGGCTAAAAAGTCGTCGCACCTTAGTGGGCCATTCCAAAAGGCCCTTAAAAAAGCGGCCCAGTCTATACAGGACTGCTTTGAGGAGGTGGCACAGAAAACGATATCGGATGATATGAGGGCGCTCAAGGCGGAGAACTCTGCCATGAGCAAGGAGCTTGCCGAGCTTAGGCAGAGCGTCTCCGAGCTGACGAGGGAGCTGAAATCCCTGAAAAGGAAGAATTGTTCGAGCTCTCTTGTGCCTATGAGCTGCGAGGAGGTGGAGATGGTGGTCGAGGAGACTCCCCCTACTCCCTCCATTCTGGCTCCCCCGGTGCCGCTGTGTCCTCCTCCCACTGCTGGTTCTGTTCTGTTCTGTCTGCTCAGCTAGAACAGGTCGCTGGCTCTACCAAAAGGGTCAATCCTTCGCCGGCTACTCAGACCGAGGCGAAGAACAAGGCTTCCAGAAAGGCCAAGCCTGTAACTGACAAGCCTGCGAAGGCGAGCCCCCCGGCGGTGCCACCCGCACCTACGCCCGGGAAGAAGGCGACCCCTCCGGCGAAGTCCTCCCCAGTACCGGAGGAGTCTGAGTGGACCACTGTAGAGAAGAAGAAAAGGAGAAACAGGAGAAGGAAGCGCGCCCCTGCAGAGGAAGCAGCGGAGTCTAGCTCTTCGAAGCCCACTTTCTCTGCAGTGGCAAAATCGAAGTCGGCGCCAAAAGACGCCCCGAGTCAGCCTCAGCCACCCAAGTCGGCCAAAAGGCCAGCCAAGCCCAAACTGACTCCTCCGAAATCGGCCGCTGTCATCGTCACGCTTGACGCCGCAGCGGTCGAAAAAGGGTTGACCTATGGTGAGGCCTTGGGCAAAGCTCGGACCGCCCATAATTTTGATGAGTTAGAGCTCGGTAGATTGAGGTGTCGTCACACGGCCACGGGGGCTCGCATCATAGAGGTCTTCGGCACCCAATCTGCTGAAAAAGCAGGCCTTCTCGCCGCTAAACTGCGGGACACCCTGTCGGACGTGGCAAAAGTCGTCCAGCCGGTCAAGCGTGTGGACCTTCGAGTCTCCGGCCTGGACGAGACCATATCAAAGGAGGAGCTGGTCGCTTTAATTGCCAGGAAAGGCGAATGCCAGCAGGACCAGGTGAAGGTCGGAGAAATCCGGACTGGTCCTGGAGGCTCGGGCTCGGCACTGGTCAAGTGCCCAGTCACCGCGGCCAAAAAAGTCACCACCGGGCGGCTGCTTGTTGGGTTTAGCTCGGCGAGTGTGACGGTGCTGGAGACCCGGCCCATGCGTTGCTTTAAATGCTATGGGACGGGTCACTCTAGAGAACTTTACCCCTCTTTGATCGACAGAAGTGGGCTGTGCTTCCGTTGCGGTAAAACCGGCCACATAAGCTCCACATGCAGCGTGGAGCCACACTGCGCCGTGTGCTCGGATCTGAAGAAACCGGCGGGTCACGTCATGGGGGGGAGGAAAATGCAATCCTCCCCAGACGAGGGGGAAGATCCCGGCGTCACAGCCAAGGCCTCCCACTGAGGGTACCTCCGGTGCGGCTGGACTAGAGGAAGCTATGGAGTCATAATCTTTAATGGATTTAAGACGACCATTTAGCTTCCTCCAGGGTAATTTAAACCATGCCACCAGGGCCCAAGACCTGCTGCTGCAAGTCCTGGCGGAGTGGTCTATTGACGTGGCCGTCGCTGCGGAACCATATTTCATCCCCGACCGACCCAATTGGGTTGGCGATCGGGATGGCTCCGTAGCTATCGTTGTTCGCTCAGCGCCGGGTTCTACACCCCCCTCTGTGGTGGAAAGGGGCCCCGGGTTCGTCGTGGCTATCTGGGAGAGTATCACCTTGGTCGGGGTATACTTCTCCCCTAACAGGCCGCTTGTCGACTTTGAGGCGTACCTCGTGGCTGTCGGAGGCGCCGTCCGGCGCACGGCTCCGCGTCAGGTTCTTCTCATGGGGGACCTGAACGCGAAATCCGTGGTTTGGGGCAACCCCTCCACTGATGCGCGTGGTGAGGCCGTGGAACTCTGGGCCGCCGCCTCTGGTCTCTCCCTTCTTAACAGGGGGAGCACCCACACCTGTGTGCGCCGTCTGGGCGGGTCAGTCGTGGACGTCTCGTTCGCCACCCCTGCCCTGGCGCGAAGGATCCACGACTGGAGGGTGATGACGCGGGTGGAGAGTCTCTCGGATCATCGTTACATCCGATTCGAGATTCCCACCCAGCGCTCCCCGCCAACGCAGGTCTCGCAAAGAGACCGTCCTCCACGCTGGGCGTTAAATCGTCTGGATAGAGAGATGGCAGAGGAAGCGGCCATAGTCCAAAGGTGGGGTCTGCCGTCCATGAACGGTCCAAACGTGGAAGAGGGAGCTACCCGCATCAGGGAGGCACTCACGGAGGTTTGCGAGGCTTCCATGCCTCGATCGCACCCTCCGAAAGACCGTCGAGCAGCATACTGGTGGTCCCAGGACCTAGCGGACCTCAGTACGGCCTGTACCACGGCCCGTCGGTCCTACACTCGCTACCGTAGGCGGCGCGTTCGGGACCCGCAGGTGGAGGAGGGCCTATATGGTCAATATAGGGAGGCCAAGACAGCCCTGCAAGTAGCCATCTCCCGCTCTAAAGAGGAGGCATGGAAAGAGCTGCTGCAGGGTCTCAACCAGGATCCATGGGGGCGCCCTTTCAAAAATGCTCGCAACCAGTTGCGCGCACGCGGCTCCCCCCTAACTGAGAGCATGGACCCCGGACTTCTATCTTCGGTGGTTCAAGAGCTTTTCCCGGCGTCCGACAGCCATTTGCCGCCAAGCATGGCTCCGCCGCCTGTGGCGCGTGCGTCGTCCTCTCTTGAGGGTCACCCTCCTCCTATATGAGGAAGAGTTTAGGACTGCAATCGCGAAGTTGAAGGGGAAGCGGACTGCTCCTGGTCCCGACGGGGTCCCGGGTAAAGTCCTGGGGCTCTCCTTGCGCCACTTTGGGGATCGCCTCCGGGAACTGTTTGATGCATGTCTTCGCACCGGGCAGTTCCCGAAGGTTTGGAAAGACGGTTTGTTGTGCCTCCTGCGCAAGGAGAACCGACCCGCGGACGACCCGTCGGGCTATCGCCCAATTGTGCTGCTGGATGAGGTTGGCAAGGTGTTTGAGAGGGTTGTCTCCTCCCGCCTTATCCAGCATCTCTCTGTGGTTGGCCCAAATTTGTCACAAAATCAATTTGGGTTTCGCGTGGGACGCTCCACCATAGACGCGCTCACGGGTTTGAGGGAGCTAGTGGAGGAGGTCACTTCCAAGAGGGAGACAGTGTTGGCGGTGTCGTTAGATATCGCCAATGCTTTCAACAGCCTCCCCTTCGGCACTATTCTGGAGGCGCTCCGTTATCACGGGGTGCCCCAATACTTGATGCGTTTTTACCGGCCAGAGTGGTGTGGCCGATCGTCACCCGATGTCCCGCGGCGTTCCACAGGGTTCCGTTCTGGGACCCCTCTTATGGAACGTCGGTTATGACTGAGTTCTACGTGCCGCCCTAGCCTCGCGAGTAAAGTTATTCTGCTACGCCGACGATATTCTCGTCACCGCGAGAGGGAGGGACTTGGAGCAGACCCTAAGCCTGGCCTCAGCTTACACCACCCTGGTCGTAAGGCGTATAGAGGCGCTGGGCTTGAAGGTGGCCCTGCATAAGACTGAGGCTCTTCTGTTTCACGGGCCTCGCAGAAGAGCACCACCAGGCACCGAAATTATGGTCGCCGGTGTTAAAGTGCCACTTCTGCGACACCTAAAATATTTAGGTTTAGTTATTGATGGACGGTGGGGGTTCGATGAGCATTTCCGTCGCCTCGAACCCCGTCTTCTGGGTGCTGCCGATGCGCTTGGGCGTCTTCTCCCGAACGTCGGGGGCCCGAGTGCAACAGTCTGCCGTCTCTACGCGGGCATAGTGCGCAGTATGGCGCTATATGGCGCTCCGGTGTGGGCAGACGCTCTCAGCCCACGCGCCGTTGCGTCCCTTCATAGGGCGCAACGCGCCATGGCTTTGAGAGCTATAAGAGCGTATAGATCGGTGTCCCACACCGCAGCATGCATAATTGCAGGCACTCCCCCGTGGGAAATTTCAGCCCACGTTTTGGCGGCTGCCTACCGCGTCCGCACAGACGCACAGCACGATGACCGGCGCCTTGCGCCGAGGGAGAGGGCCTCCGCCTTGGAGGAGGCGCAAATCGAAGCGTTCCGCACGTGGTTCGAGGAGCTCGAAGAGCAAAGGGGTTCGGCCTCGATCTCTGGCACTTTGTCCAGGACCTTGGAGGCCATGCACCCCTTTCTCACCATGTGGGCGGACCGGCGCCACGGGTCACTATCTTACCACTTGGTGCAGGTCCTTAGCGGCCACGGTTCTTTCGGCCGCTACCTGCACCGTATCGGTAGGGAGCCGACCCCTCAGTGCCACCACTGTGACGCAGTTGAGGATACGGCACAGCACACATTGGAGGTGTGCCCGGGCTTCTCCATTACATTGGGCCCTGCATTGCACCGGTTGCCGCCAGTCGCTGATCTCCTGAATGCCCCGGGGGATCACCGGCCCTCCCATTTTGGGGGGGGTGAGTGGGGCTCGCCATAGGCGAGCAGACGCCGACGAGGTCGTGGATGTGTTCTCGCGAGTTCCCATGACCTTGTCCGGCAGCGACGCGTCCCTTCCCGACTTGTCCTCTTCGTCAGAAGACGATGAGGATGTGGCGGTGATGGACGTGCTCGCGCCAAGGCGTATGTGAGGGGCATCGGTGGGTTTTAGTCGGTAGGCCGCGGAACGGCACCTTCTGGAGGGCATTCTGTCTGCCCCCAGAAGCCGAGGAGAGTCCGACATAACCCCGTGCATCCCAAAGCACGGGGTATGCGTAACGCATTTCCCACCGTAAAAAAAAAGGGTTTATTGTTTCCTATGTATTTGCTGCTGCCATCCATGTATTTGCCTTATAACTATTCTCCAAACACAGACATACCTACGACTTCTTGGGAAATTAAGAATAGTTCTATATTATATAAACTTAAATTAAATGGAGTAAATTTTTTATTATAATGAAATGCAAACTGCGATATTGATACTTCAGTACAGTGTTGAAGTTATATCCATTGTCTCCTTACCAAATTATTGGCAAGTATTGCAACTTTTCTTATTATTAGAGTATTTTCTTTAAATTACAATTTCACTCCCTAAAGTGATCATCTTCTATCTTTATTGTTGTAACAGATTTGCAGTAGGTACAAATAAGCTTTGTGCTTTTCGACGTGGGCTGTCAATTGTGGAAGAAGGCGGAATACCAATTTATATAATGAAAATTGATTTTCTGCATTACTTTTTTTTCCCGTGATTTTGCGTATATTTTAATATCTAGTTATTCTGCTATTCGGGGCGGAGAGGATCCAAAAAAATCAGATCTCATAAAAATCAATCCAGCCGTTCTTGAGTTATAAGTGTTCTAACTAACACGACTTTGTTTTTCCTAGTAAACTATTGAACTTTTCGTATTTGTTTTATTTTGCTTTGTAAAATCCTAAATTTAATTAACCTAGATATTAAAGATAACCACATTTATCGACTGTTATAAAGGCGTTAGTAATAATATAATTGCAAACTTATTCACCACATAACTAGGCATTTGTATTTTTCGAAACTCAAAATGTATTATAATATATAATTCAAAACGACCGCCGCACATAGGAACGCTGAGCTTATGTAGACATTTATATTTTTAATTTTATTCAATCCTTTTGATCAGCTACTGTTTGCAATGTTGGTTAAAATACAAAAAAAATATATCTAGATGAGACTCGCATTTAATAACATTAATTTATTTTTTCGATGACTTTCACTTCACTATTGTAATGTGTCAAAACGGCCATCATCATAACGTCATTGCAAAATATAGCAACAGTTTTTCGGTGTCAGGGCATATCTAACGATTCAAATCTTTGCAGATAACCACATTTATCGACTGTCATAAAGGCGGGTCAGCTAGTAATATTATAATTGCAGTGTACTTATTCACCAAGTAACTCGGCATTTGTTTGTTTGATTCGAAATTTAAAATAAATAAATCAATACGATCCCCGCATATAGGATCGTTGAGCTAATGTAGACATTTATATTTTCATTTTATTCAATCCTTTCGATCACCTACTACTGGCAATATTGGTTAAAATACCAAAAATATAAGATCTAGATGGGACTGCATAAATAAACTAATAACATTTGTTTATTTTTTCGATAGCAAATTCACGTTCACTTCAGAATTATAATGTGTCAAAACGGCCATCATCATAACGACGTTGCAAAATATAGCCACAGTTTTCGGTGTCAGGGCATATCTTACGATTTAAATATTTGCTTGAAACTACATCTTTGTTTATTTTTTATAATACCGAAATACTCGAATTTTGTTTTCAAATCCCTTATTGTTATGTTTTTATTTATTTTTAAAGCATTTTTTTTTCTAGTAAACTTTTCTTTAGATCCTTATTGTTATTACATTAAAGCTATACATTTTGGAATTTCGTGATCGAGCGACGAAATGTTGTCGTTCATAATAATGGACTGTGAATATTCCCCGAAAATACACTACTACACTTCTGGACACATCTATTGGCCCACTTTAGAGTTTAGGTTTCTTGGCCCCTACCGAAATATGATTGCTAGATTGAACAAAAACTGTTGATGCAGTTTTAAACCTGATACATTTTACCATCTTTTTCGATCGTATTGTTTTAAATTTGAATTCAGAATACCATACGACATGGAGCTACGCCTAACAAATCGGATATGCGCCTTGTTAAAGGCAATTGATTTTTGAATAAAAAACATGTTTTATCAAATAAAGGTTTAATTTAATAACGCGTGTTGCCTCCATGGGCCTACCACAGCTCTCATACGATTAGGCATAGAGTTTATTAACCGCTCTATGAAATTTTGAGGGATCATCTCCCATTCCTCTTCTATGGCAGTTTTCAACTCCTGCATCCTCTGGGCAACTGGCTGACGAGCCCTAACACGTCTTTTTAGCTCGTCCCACATGTGGTCAATGGGGTTCATGTCTGGGCTTCTGGCTGGCCAGTCCATAACTAAGATGTTCACATCTCGAAGATATTCCCTGACGATGCCGGCCGCATGGGCTCTTGCATTATCATGCATAAAAAGGAAATTTGGGCCCACATAGTCCGCGTATGGTATCACGTGAGGTTCTAAGCACTCACGAATGTACCTTTCAGCATTTAATGTTGGCAGCCGTGGTCCTGTAACAACCTCAAGTTGAGTTTTGTCGCTCGCGGATATACCGCCCCAGACAGTCGATGAGCCTCCGCCATAAGCAACCCTCTCTTCAAAGCAGCTTTGTGCGAAACGCTCTCCCTTACGTCGGTAGACCTTCTTCCTTCCATCATTGCCATGTAACACAATTTTAGACTCATCAGAAGAGAGTACACGGCTCCAATCTTGCTGTGTCCAATTTAAATGAATGCGTGCGAAATGAAGGCGCGCTGTTCGGTGGGCTCGCGTTAGTTTGGGCCCATTAGCTGGCTTGTGTGGTACCATATCGCGTTTTTCTAACCTTCTCCGAACAGTTTGAGCGCTCACAGATACTCCGTGGAAGTCGCGAATTTGTTTTTGTATCTCAATGGAGGTAAGGTGACGATTTCTCAAGCTGGTCGTCACGATGAATCGATCCTGCCTTTCAGTTGTGACCCGAGATCGTGGCCTTCCTTGGCGACGAACAAAGCCGCCAGTCTCTAGGTACCTCCGATAAACATTTCGGACCGCAGATCGACTTAAATTAAGTTGAGCACTCACGTTTCTTTGGCTGTGTCCGGCCTGAATAAGTGCCACAGCTTGGGCGGCAACTTCAGGTGAAGTATCCATAGATTATTGATAGAACCTCACCTTAATGTTAAGAATAAGTAATGTTTGTTGCAAAACCAAAGATATCAATCACTTATTCAAGAATTAAATCCAAGTAAACCAATAAAACCAAGTTTTCTTAGTATTCGATTGTTTGATATCAACAAACAGGCTCCAAATTGTCTTTTGTTTCTTTAAATTCTGTGTTCGAAATTCAAAAAAGGCTATTGAATGAAATTGTGAATGTGCCAGGTTCAAAACTGCATAAAAACTTTTTGCTCGACCTAATATAAAATTTTAGCTAGGACCAAACGAAACTGAAAGTACAAGGTGGGCCAATAGATGTGTCCAGAAGTGTATATTATAATATCATATTTTTTACAATAATAAACGACCACCAGTTGAAATGAGTGATTAATAAAATAGAACCATCATTTAAATACCATCATTAACAAAATCAACATGGTAGTCATGTTAAAAGAAATTCGTACATTAAAGATGATATTAGACCAGTCAAGTCGGTAATACATATTATATAATAATTATGTTTCCAATGAAACTCTACTAGGTATTCATTTCGATTCACTCATTGACTTATTTATTTCCTACATAAAAACGTACTTGTAGACTGTGAGGTTGAAAGAGGTGTGTCGCCATGTTTGATTCGTTCATCTAAATTAGAAATAGTCATAATCATATAAAATACAAAACATTACAGCGAATTCACTTACAATTTCAACAATATCACTGCTAGGGCACAGGCTTCCCTGTAGATGGAATAGGGCGAACGGATTATCCACACGGGCCCAGTGCGCATTGATACCCATCGCGCACCCGCACCCGCGCATGCTAACGACTGCAAATTCAGCCGGGACCAACTATTTCAAAAGTGCTTTTCGAAGCACACCGTAGCTCGAGATAATTAAATGTTCTCCCATGTTAAGACCGGCCACTGTGAAAGGTACTTAACAGATAAAAAAACTTATCGTAATTATTAAATTTCTAACAAACGTTTCTGTGTTAACTACTCCCTGTAAGATTTCGAAAGCGTAAGATTCTAAATTTAGTTATTGGAATAATCAAGTAAAAAAAAAGCTCAATACCTCTGTATAGACATTCGCAGGTAGCATTCTAACTACGTCATAGCTTAGGTAATCATAAAAGTGGCAGTACGGCATATGACTGTGTTAATAAATAACTGGCCGACCCCGTTTGTGTGCGTGAGAAATTGCTTTGATTACACAAGGCAGTACACGCGGTCCCAACACGTTGTTTGCAACGTGACTCAGAGGCAGTGCCAACCGAACGAAATGATACGTCATTGTTTATTGGTATCGCGCGTTGGTGTGAATGTAACAAGTAGCGGCGCGCGCCACGGTTTAAACTCAGCCGACGCCGTCGTCTAGGGAATTAATTTATCTAACATGAATATAATTATCATAATAGTGTTTTACATAACTTTTTCTATCTTTTTAAACTATAGAAATAAAGAGAATTTCATAAACTAATCCGACATAACCGACAGTGATTTCATCTTCAATGTCATAATATATTTTAAGTTTAAAATAAAATAAATTAATATAAGTTTACACTTTAAGTTTACACTTACCCCCATCAAAGTATTGGTGTCAAGGGCGTAAGAATCTGTTCGCAGAAGTTCCCTGAGTGAATCAAGATCCGACTGCATATTTTCCAAATGATCATCGATATCGTTCCTGTAAATTTTCACTACTTTAATAGATTCAATTGCAATTCCTATACATATCTACTGATTCGTATACAACAAAATTAAATAACTGCGAAAAAAAATTAGTAAAATCACCACTGTTTCACACTGTAAACTGAAATTTTGTTTATACAAAATTAAAGATTGATTAATTAGATTATTTTTTTAGAAGCTAAATTTGATTAATTTTTTATTTAATATTTATTAGCAATTATATAACCATCATATTTTTAATATATGGTCAAGCATTTAAAGCCTATTATAGATACTTATCGAAATAAAGTTATATGATTTCATCTCATATAAAACTATGGCATTTCAATAAATATTAATAATAGTTTATGACAAAGAAACATGTTCTCATATTAACATTTAGAATATCACATACTTGTTTGGATTTGTTCCAAATAGAGAAGCAAATTCTTCTCTACTTTTGACGACGTTATCTCTCCTATTCCTGAATATTAAAATTACTTTATTAAAAACATTATAATCCCATAACAAGGTATCAAACCATTTTAAATGGAAACTTTTAATTACATTTCATCGCCACAAATTTTGTGCGTCATCTTTAGCATGACACACTACATTTTTTAATTATTAAAATTGTTATTAAACTATTCAGACCTTATCAACAAGCATCAGTGGTTCAGTGGCGGCCCGGGTTGAATTCCCTACCGATGAAGGACTTTTTTTATTAATGATTTTAAAGTTTCACTTGCATTGTGGTTTTTTATTCTTTTATTTTACTAACGCTAACTACTTTTCACTCATTATTAAAACTACATCTTGGACATACGTTATCGGATACATCACTAATATTGTGGCATTGTCAAAAACCACCCGCTCTGGGGGCCATTCGCCTAACGGAAATGCTTTGGAAAACGCTAACGCTTTCGATTTTATTTTGTTATTTCTGACCGCCGAAGGTTTTCAAATACCTCACGCTCATGTTTTTAATATTATTATTACCCATGCAAAAGAAAAAAAAAAGAGCGCGAGGAATTTGAAAACCTCAGGCGGCTAGAAATAACAAAATAAAATCGTAAGCGATAGCATTTTCCAAAGCATTTCCGTTATGCGAATGGCCCCCTGGTGCGTTATTCAATACGAACGTTCTTCAGAATTATTCATTTAGGAATTATTATTATTGAGGATTTTATGATTTTATTTTGTATATTTTGCATAATTCATAAATTTATATTTGCTAAATACCAATTTTTACAACACAAATTTCGATGATAATTTTAATAGCACCAGAAAAGTAGCAAAAACTAATTTTGAAAAACCAGCAATCTAATTTTCCACAATTTGGCCCTTTGGGGCACTTAACGATATATAGGTATGAACTTGTTAAGTAGTGCAGTGAGCATAATTATCGTTATATTTATACATAATACAATGTCTAGGTTCAATACATTAACGAAACAACATTTAATCTTAAGACTACATATGCAACGGCTTTACGTTACTTATAGAAACTTGACGTTTTTGGTCACCTCGCGATTCGATGAATAAAACGACTCGATGCAACCAACAACTGAACATGCTTTCCACTCCGATAAAAACTATTCTAAAATTGATAAGGATTTATGTTTTTATTTTTAAGCATTTAACTGCTGGATGTTTAAATCTAAAGATAATGATTATAAACTGTCTTACCGGTTCTGAAACCTATTTACGTTGGTATTATTCACTGTAGCCAAGGACATATTGTTCCAGTCTATATCATCCTGAAGTTCTGTCTTAATGTCAGCTAAATTTAAACTGAGATCATTATTTTTGACAACTTTCTTTGTTTTCTTTGAATCTGTCTTAGATGTGGGTACAGGCTTTTCCAGTTTGATATTAATTCCACCAAGCATCTTGTCTTTAGCAACAGGATCACGAAGCTCCGTAGAAATAATTTGATCTTGTAAAACATTCTGTATACTGTAGTCTTCAGTTGATGCTACACCAGCATCACTAACAGAGTCATCGCTCGCAAATATCTCAGCAGGTAGTCTTAAATCAGCTGATGGATTCATTGTATTAAAGTCAGAGGTGTTTAATACACTTTTGTTATTTAGTGTTGAACTCTTGTTGTTTAGGATTGAACTTTTATTACCACTAGTGCGGGATTTTGTTTTAGAAGTACCCGGGGAAGCCATTAAATTGCTCACAATTTGTTCTGTGGTGATAGGAACTGTAGGAGATACAGCTGCAGGAGTTTCAGGTGTTGGTAGTGTACCATTAGTACGACAAATAGGATAAAACCTCATTGATCTTGGTCCATCTAAAATTCATACAGACAAAAATTAAATAAATGATTGAAGAGATTATATATTTGTTTTAAAATTAAGAAACATACCTGCAGAAGTTTCTTCTCCGTCCTCCATTGTAACCTGATATTCCGAAGATGCTGTAGGATCTGGACTGACACTAGATGCGCTTGTAGGCACTTGTACTCTAAAGAATTCAGATCCACCAGGAGGCAACTCTACTGTCACGAAATTAGAAGGTTCCAATGTATCTTGAGACGTTTCATTATGTAGAATGTCATCATAAGCTAACTCGTGGATGGTGGGCCCATCTTCCTGCAATGATTGATGATATGATAGGTTAACAAACAATAATATATACTGTAATCAAATGTTACATATTTTTTTTCTACTACAGACCAAATTGTCTTCATTTAAATCATCTGGTACAGTTTCCTTATCAAATTTAAAGTTCTTTGATTTACTAGGGTGGGATGTATCCGTTGAAGAATTATGTGCCGCATTATTAATCATGAGTTGATAAGGCCTTTTGACACCAACATTATTACCGCCGCAGTTAGGTGGTCTCGTCGGTTGAACTAAGGACATCAGGAATTGTATAAGCTGGAAAAATACAGTTGTTTAAAAAGACGAGCTAATATGCAATACTAGTCGATAATGAAAATTTTACTACCGACAAAACTGTGTACAAAACCAGCTTTATACTTACATTATTTACAATCTGTTGCTGCTTTATATGTTTCTGTCTAAGAATCGCTACTTCCCGCCATAACGCTTCATTTTCTTGTTTCATAGCACTAAATTTTGCATCAAGACTTTCTTGTTTACCTTTCATTTGCTTTACGTCGGCTAATACCTTGTTCATCAACTCTGGTTTAATAAGAATCTTTTCGCCACTCTCATTACTTGTCACTAAAGTCTTAGGATTGGCAATTTTTCTCTTAATGTGCTCTAAAAGATATGCATGCCCCTTCATGAAACAGGGATGAGAAAATTCAATCTCATCTTTTTCATAACGCAGTCCACCAGTCTCGACGGAAGTAATTTTATGAAATCCATACATATTCAATTGCCGTATAAAGCTAGCCATATTATTATGTTTATAATATAGGGGTAAAAGTTCTCGAGCAAATTCTGCTTGATTTTTTATTACAAATGTTTTGCCTCCCTAAAAAAAATAAATATTTTGTTGAACAGTAAAATTCATGATATCTTTGAAAAATAAATGTTCAATGATTTATATTCGCGAATTTATATTTCTGTAGCATTAAGGGTTACATTAAGGTTAAACAATGATGAAAATATACCCAGAAACAGACATTTATACAATGAGTAAGCCTAGAAATATTCCATTCAGAATCAAACCAAGAAACAATTATACAGAATAAATCATTCTTCACATCTATTGACAATGGTTTGACCTTCTTAAAGAAAGATGAACGATAATATAATTAGTTAAAAATGTTTGTGATAATTGTTATTTATAATGTTTGTCGAGGTTTTCTATTACTGTATAACAATAAAGAAAAGAAATATTAAATATAATTCATATTGTAAGTAGAAAAAGTAAGTAGTTTTTATGCCGGTCAAAGCAAAAGTTTTTTGAAAACATTCAACAAAAACACATATACTAAACTTTTCTGAAACATGTTTCTCTACAGACGCCGTACCGTCTACTACTCACGTGGCTGTCGTAGAAAATACTCAGGGCTACATTCATTCAAACACTACGATCCAGGTGCAACAAATGTCAAATTTGACAAGTTTCGTACATTTTGTCTAAATTGAAACTTCAGAGTGAAAAGTTGTACTCCGTGCGCAGGTTTGGAACGGAGCCCCAGCTACCGCGTTGTCAAAAAATGGCCAATGAAACAATACCCTGACCCTCGACCCGCAAGAGGGGATTTGAGTACGTGTTTTCCATCGGGTTCGGAAAACAACAACATTGTTGATGCAAACATTATATACAGTGTGAGTCTTTGTAAAGTGCACATATTGAAATTGGGGAACTATGGTTAATTTTATCGACGGAAAAAAAAATATATATACGATTTTTAAAGATCTTGTTTGCTACAGTGACCTCCTTGTAAACAAATCGGTATAACTCTTAAACTAAACGACCAATTACGATGATAGAAACTTGTTAGTAATTGGAAATAATAGAGCAATCTCATATAATGAAAGTTGAGGACAAAATGCCCTCAATTGACAGTTTAGCGGTCAGCTTTTTAAGAAACTCACTCTTTTTCAACAATTTTCACAATCATTTTGAATTATCTCAGTAAAACGCACCTTTACCCTATTTTTTTATTAATTAAATTATTCTACATCATTATATGATATGATAAAACAGCCGAGAAAAGATTCCGATGCTGATGATTTTTTTGGTTGGTTCAGTTTTTCGCCAAATAGGATATTTTAACTTGGTAAAGATCTGACGAGTACTTTCAAAGAAAGACAATGGAACTCTTCAATTACAAACAGTATTCAATATGGGGTTGGTTATAATAAAAATATGAAAGAAACAATGTAGACCAGGCACCTGTACTTAGTAGATGAATGATTCTACAGCTTATAAAAAATTAAAAAGAAAAACCAATTTTATAAAAATAACAATTAAACAGTTACTTTTAGTTTATTTTCAGAACTTCAAACCCTTCATATTCTCAGCTCGGCTTTTTATTTGATACCCATATTGTAGGAAAACATAAAAAACTTATCTTTTAAAGTCCGCGATATTGGCGCGCGCGGTTTAAGGTGACATCACTTTATGTTCGAGAGTCATTCTCATCAAGTCCTTTCATTTGATACCCATATTGTAGGAAAGAACAAAAAGTGAGTCTACCGTGTTTTTAAGTCCGCCATATTGGATTTAAGGTAACGTCGTTTTATTTTTCGAGTTATTCTGTCCCCGTAGCATGATCACCTTAATTAACGTTATATCACGTTTTTTATCGCGTCTAACTGTCAAACTCCATAGTAATTTGACACTTGAGCGTGATAAAAACGAGTAATATATCATATCGCGGTGCTCATGCTAGGGGGGCTGAGCAAGCCCTTTCATTTGCTACCAATATTATAGGAAAACATAAAAAACTTAATCCGCCAACTTTTTAAGTCCGATATTGGATTTAGAATGACGTTACACAGCTCACCATGCATTGTCATCTAAACTAGAAGCTTAATAGAATGAAGACATCTTTAATGCGATTCAACTAAGAATAGGACCGACTGGGCGCCATATTGTGCCATTATAGCTGTCAATTCAAACCAAATAGGTAGAGTGAGCAAAAAAATGTTTTTATATAATAAAACTTATTTAATAAGATTAAGTGAGAAAAGCATTAGATTTTTTTATTATAATTTATTTACTTAGATTGAGAAAAATGAACAACCAATTTTTAATAATATTTATTTATTAAGACTGTGTGAGAAAAAACATTAATCAGAATCTAGCTCTCCAATTCCGCTCATCTCTGCATTACCGGCGGAGTAGTTATGACTAATCATGCACTATTACTAGGTCACATAAGAACATGCATCCTTTATGTAAACGAAAGTTTTAAATCGAGTTTCTGAACGCAACTTAAAGTGTCATTTGGATTTTGGCTATCAACCATTCATAGCCAAAGCTCAATAAATGAAAAATAAACATTAACCAATATTAATTATCAATATTTGTTATTGTTTGTTTACAAATGTTTGGTTTTTATTTTAGAATTAGCTGAGTGCTAAAAAAGGGTTCCAAGATTTTTTTGTAAACCGTACTTTTGAAGCGACGTTTGACAGATGGAGGTCATTCGCTTTCCTTTTCTTATTTGAATCGCACTATAGTTCAAATTCAGTTGCAAGATTCCACCCGAACATATAATGCGATTCAACGTTCCCTGACTATAAATAAATAAATAAATAACATTATAAGGTGTGATACACTAAAAATCTAAATTATGGTCTTTCATCATTTCATCTTAAAAACATAACAAATCTAATGAAGCTACTGAATATATGGCTATAGAACCTAAATCTCTTAGCTTTCTATGGTTAACGAGAGTTTAAAAATTCTCTCTAATCTGTGGCTCATTCACAATCATCACACAGTTTCTGTCACAGAGTACCATATTATAACCGGAAATGACACCTGTTTTAAAAGTTACTCTTATGCATTAACTTTAAAAATAGGCAACTATCTGTTAATGTACATGCTCTATATACCTGAATCTAATCCATAATTTCGGTACTTGGCTTGATTTCCATAGTTTACTATATAACTTATTTGTTTTTTATTATTTTAATATGTTCAGTGTATATGGTTTATAGAAGTTGTCAGGGGTGTCCGTCAATAATATTCGTTTCTACAGTAATTTATATATAATTTCGAATCTAGGAAACAATTTTTCATGATTATTGGTCTTTAGGCCAAACATGTATGGAAGCTGAGCAATCTCCTTAAAACGTGCTGCTAAGTAAAAAATAAAAATTACATAATGATTATCACTTAAGAACAAATATAAAATAATAAGACAGATATTTTATGCATAAACAACCACGTACCAATGCTACACAGTATCGCCGAGAATTTTATCAATAATTCTGGATTTAAATGAAATTTTGGAGTAAGCAAAAAGATCGATTTTTGAAAACTTTTCATTGTATGTTTGGCACAAACGCGAAAGAACCGAGTTTTTTCCATAGTTGGTTGGGTGAAACGGAACATGAAGTAGAGGGGTATGTCAAGTTCGTCGGCTCGGCGCGCTCAGTCCCATCCTCGCCAACAGATCCGGACAGTCCAACCTGCCGTTTATTATATCGTGTAACAGATTCATGTCTAAAACCGTTCTTCTTTCATCCAATGTCACAATAGCATACTGGCGACAACTATCTAAATAGGAGTTTGAATTAACTCGCAGTCTGTAATCTAGATGCTTTATAAACCTTTTTTGAATATGCTCTAATCTTTCCGAGTGCAGTTTGAAAACGGGGGACTTGCATATTCTATTATCTTGCATATTTTCCAGCTATCAATTCCTGTCAACAATCCGTCTCTTTTCCAAATTACCTAATAACCTGCCAGTATACACCAAAAAGATCCGATAACTACAATACCTACCATTTATTACTCTCGTAAATTGTTTCATAATGATATTTATTTAATTCAATAATGTAGGTATGTAGTTTAGTTATTCAATAATGTATGTAGTTAAGTAAGTAGATAGCCTAGTCTAGGAAACTAACTACCTATTATGTAGTTTTGTTTTTAACGCGAGTGTTGGTAGATTACTCGTTTGTCTCTTTTTCACCCTATCCACTTATTTATATATTATTCCAGATATTTTGCCCGATGGAAAAATCGAAATGCCTAAATATTAAAAACAAATTACATACAGTAGATAGGTATATAAAAAAATATTCTATAGTCTTAGCTTTCCAATATTTCAGGTAATTTAAAAAATGATATCTCTGGGTGCGTTATTGAAGAGTTCAAGAAACCAAAAACAGCACAATATCGTCGTTTGTTCTTTGCCATATTAAATTATGTAGGTATCGACTTAATTCAATCAAATATTTACAATACAAATCGCACGTTTAAGCACGGCTAACTGCATAAAAACAATTCACACCGTTCGATCGTCGCTGCGGCGACTGGGTGTCCGTGTCCCCCGAGAGTCCAGCGAACTCGAGTGGCGTAGGTATGATTCGCTTTCCGACCATTTGTATGAAGATAGAATACTGTATATAATATTACCGTGGCTATGACGTCAAAATATGGTGCCCAGTCGGTCCTATTCTTAGTTGAATCACATTATACATACATACAAGTTAAATAAAGGCCTTTAAAAAAACTAAACCACTGAACAGTAAATATTACCAGGGCCAGGGGACAGATAAGTTCGCGACCTAAAGTACTTAGCTATAACTCATCACCTCGTTACCCTTAGCACTAATTGTCTCACTCATTGTAAGTGTAATAACACAAAGCTTAAGCTATAGTCTATTCACTTTGGCGTGAGACAAAATGTAAACAAAGAATCTGGGGTTCTAAAACTTTTATGTCAGAAAGTACGTACTAGTCAATGACCTATTCATTGACTAGTAGGTACTTTCTGACATAAGAGTTTCTCCAGGTTCACCACATGACAATAGCCACGAAAACGTCAATTCAACAAGAAAACATAACAACCAACTTTAAAATTTACAGTAAAAAAATGACATCAAACAGCAAAAAAAAAAGGAAATAACATGAATTTAACAAATAAGATAGAATATGCACACTCGCGTCAACAGGTTGATCGGGAGAGTAAAGATGGCTGACGTAAACCAATTGATTACAAAACACAACGTAAAATGCTTATATCATGTCTACTCTTAAATTTTGTTGTATTATAATAGGTACATCTAAAGTTTGGGAATGATTGTGTTTTTTAGGATTTTTTCCATGTCAATTTATGTTGTTAAAATACTTTTATCAGCAAAATAAAAATATACAAATTTATTATGATGTGTATGTGTCGTGGCCATATCGTAGATTTGCTCACTTCATGAAATGCTCGAGAATTTCATGAAATAATCGCATTTCATCAAATGTTTCACTATCTTTTGGCCACATCATGATGTGGTTTGGGCAGATCAATGATGAGAAATCGTTTAATGATATGGCCATCTAAACGCGCGGCTACTTCATGAAATGACAAAAATATTTGATCATATTGTAAAGTAGTTATATTTATAACCGCTTTGTTTATATATGTACTAGCTGACCCAGCGAACTTCGTACCGCCCTAAAAAAATAGGGGTTGTCCAGCGGACAAAATTGTGAATCTAAACCATTCTCCGATCCCCTTGAACACACACAAAAAATTTCATCAAAATCGGTCCAGTCGTTTAAGAGAAGTTCAGTGACATACACACTCACAGAAGAATTATATATAGGGTGAAATTGAATGTTTCTATGAAACTTCGTGAGATTGTTGGGTTATGTGTATAGAGTATGCCTGTCTTTTTTCGGATTTTTTTGAAGTATATTTTTTTCATGTATTTATTTATAATTTGTGTATTTTTATGTCCTTTCCTCGTTTTGAGTAGTTAATTCATTTTAAACTAATAAATAAGCACTTCTAAAAAACGGAAAAACATTGAAATTCCACCGCGGGTCAACGACCGACCGCGCCCGCCAGCCGTTGAGTAAGTAGCTACCTAACTCTACACAGAGCTCAACTGACTCGTTTGATTCCACACAATAGGTACAATAAAATCGTCTTAGATGCCTTTATTGAAATTGAAATAATAAGCACAAATGTCATCTTTTCTTAAGCAGAGAAAAACTTTAAAAGTTAATAATAATTTTGTCACGATTGGAAATAGGCAAATGTTAAACAAAAAGAAATACTTATTGCTTAATACCCCAAGAATGAAATTTATAACCAGGTATTCAAAAGTACTTACGAGACCGGCGATTTAGGTAGGTACAACGAGGAACGAGGAACATATTCATTTTTTTCACTAGAACTTTTTATCAAATCAATCACACTGGTAGTACACAATTAGTTGTTTCTAATCAAAAAGTATTTACACTAGCAATAAAAAGAGACTTAAATTATTAACTGCAAAATTGTTGCTCTAAACCACCATTTTGCTGCAAACAAAGGTAGGCATGTTTGCGGACGTGTCTTTTCACCTTTTTTAAAGTGTCCCTATAACTACTCACTGCACAAAATGCAACTTCTATGGTTTAGGGACTCATTCGTAAACCAAACCTACTTCGTCACACTCGCGATAGCAGTACACCATCTCTAAATATTCTTGGTTTGTATACCGAGGCATAATGAAATTATCACAGTCACCAAGTCAAAAGATGCGCACGCTCACGCGCGATTGATATACTTGCGACTGCGTTTTGCATGCAATCAAAGCAAACGTCCGCGTGCGGGGAAGAGGGGAGGTGGGCGGAATTCACATCATCAAAGACGCCGCAACCGGCGCTAGTTGCCAGCGTGCGGCGCGCCGCCCGCCCGTGCTTGCCGCAAAACAACATATTATTATGTGTGTGTGTGTGTGTATGTGTGACTGTGGCTGTGATTAAATGTGTTCGGAATTTCATGACGTGGGCAAATCAGACACGAAGAGTTCCTTCCTTCACTAAGCTCGTAAGTTATACCGATTTGCTCTTAATTTTAAGAAGATTTATTTTATTGATTAATTACCTGTGCTTTATGAAATAATATTCAAAGGTATTGTGTATCAGTGAATAAATAATTATAATATAGCATCTAAGACTATTTTATTGTATTGTTTTTAAATAGTGTGGATCAAAGCGAGTAGGTAAGCGCCGAGTCATCTGTGCGTGTAGTTAGGTACCTACAGGCGGCCGCCGGTCGTCGCCCCGACCGGCGCTGATCTCGACTGGAGGCATAATGAAGGCATTCATTAAGTTTCCGTTTTTTTAGTAGTGCTTATTTTAAGTTGCTTTATAACTTCTATGTAGACGTGTTTAAAATGAATAATTACTCATAAGGAAGAAATGACAAAAAAATAACCAAAAAAATTAAAAAACGAAAAAAATTATTTTAAAAAATCCGAAAAAAATCAGGCATACTCTATACATGTAACCCATCAATCTCACGAAGTTTCATAGAAACATTCAATTTCACCCTGTATATAAAGATATGGCGGCCGCTGCTGACAATGTTGTTTCTCAGTGAAAAAGTGCATAATTCGTTATAAATGAGGAAGAAAGTGATAACAAAAGGGTTTTCGACGAAACAAATTAAGGAGAGTAGGGTGACTACGCAAAATAAATCCATGGACTATTATTGGCTGTCAAAATATAACATTTTGGAAACTGCGGTTGAGATACAAAGTGCGGATGAGAATCAATGCCGTACAAAGATATACTGTAAAACTATACTTCCAGGGCCCAAGAGGTGATACTTGAATTTCTTTTGTAGAAAAGGTCTCTTTTAATAGTTTTTTTCTGGTGCTTCGCCGGTCGCTGCCGCGGCACGCTCGCGTTGCTTACTCGGCTCGCGCGTTATGGTCACAAAACTAACCTAACCTAGTGTGAAGTATTACCGCTTGGGCCCTGGGAAACAGTTTAGCCTACTATTGTAATAAAGGTCTCTTTTAATAGTTTTTTTTCTGGTGCTTCGCCGGTCGCTGCCGCGGCACTTTCGCGTTGCTCACTCGGCTCGCGCGTTATGGTCACAAACCTAACCTAACCTAGTGTGAAGTATTACCGCTTGGGCCCTGGGATACAGTTTAGCCTACTATTGTAATATGTACTAAAGTACCTTCTTATTTCTAAATATTTGTATAAATGTGTAACTTGTTGACATGTTTGATGTTTCATTTAGAAAAGAAATCTTTAATTTGTTTATTTTGTTACAAAAATTTGATTAAATTTGTTAGTGTCATGCGGACTTAAATTACATTAAACAAGTTCTCACATATTCTGGATTTTTAATAAATATTTTATGGACACCCTAATTATACGATCCGGCCAAATGTCGATGACAAAATCGTTGAATGTTGACGATTTAATGGGTCAAATTAAGTTGCCCACATCATGAAATTCTCGAGCATTTCATGAAGTGGGCCACGACATATGTACGTTAAATATATGCAAAATATTTTATTTTATTATGAATTCATATGTATGTACTAGCTTTTAAAATAATTAACTAAATGGTTCTCTGCATTTCCTACGTAAATAGTATCTTTGCTTTTGTCAAACGTGACCTTAAAAAGTATCCTTTTCGTGGTTTGTTTACATTTTGTCTCAGGCCAATGTGAATAGACTTTAGTAATTTTAAAGCTTTGCTGCAAAGAAGGTGCTGTTAATGTCAAAAGTAGCACGATGACTGCAATATAAAATTTCGGTCGTTTCCTGCTTCTGGTGTTGCGATACTTAGGCTGCAAGGCAGCGCCATCTCTTCACATTGTAGGTAACCCAAAACTGTCAAATGAAATACCTAGAAAGTTTCACTAGAAAAAAATCCACGCGGACCAGGCAACAGGCGGGACTCGAACCCGCACCCTTCGCTATCCGGGCGAATGCACTGATCATTATGCTACCGCGGCCCTAACGGCCGTGTCGAATTTTCTCTAGCCTTAGGCTGCAAGACAGCGCCATCTCTTCACATTGTAGGTAACCCACAATGTCAAATGAAATACCTTAACAAGACCTTTAGAATTGAAATGACTTAAATAAAAAAAATTGCAAAATGACTTTTAAACGTGAAACGACATAAAAACATGTATCCTATCAGTTTATTAATAATAAACAGGCTCTTTTAGGCCAGAACAAGACAAACGCACTATTTCCGTCTCTTTTAAATGACACGCATACCGCGCCTCCCTCAGTATTGAATTACCCCATTCAGTGTTGCGTGGACATTTATTTAATTTTCCTTTAATTTAGAAAATCATTAATTATTAAACTAGCATATGACAAAATTGGTCATCTATCAATTAAATAACATCAGAAATGAATCGCTTCTATATTAAATAGTTACGTTTTTGTTTTACGTTGTTTAGTAAAAAATGGGCACAAAGTGAAATAAGCTAATTATAATAAACTGTTTTCGGAAAATAAGTGACATGTTTTTTTTTGATGATTAATTAACAAAGGTTCTAATTAGTTATACAGACTGGTTAAGTAAATAATCGTGAAAACAATTCCTATCCTACCATTAACAATAAAAAATATGATAATAAACGTACAACTTATAGCATTATAATAGAAAAACAAAAAAATGGCCAACTTGTCAATCACATTTATAGCGTTTACCAAAAAACAAGAATTTTGGATTAGGTCACTTCAATTCTAAAGGTGCGAAGTATTAAACATTTGAAAGAAGAAATAGCAATTATAGTTATGTTTTTATTTTTTAAGCATTTAACAGCTAGATGTTTAAATCTTAAGCAAAGTTTTACTAGAAAAAAATCCACGCGGACCAGGCAACAAGGCAGCCTAAGGCTAGAGAAGATTGTACTATTTTACTTGAAGGGGGTACATTGAAAAACAAAAAATATAAATCTGTACTTTTCATTCATTAAGTAACTTAGGCGACAAAATTATCGGCCGCCTCACATACATATTCTTTACTTAAATCTAAAGTACATATAAAGTCAAATAAACATTTTGTGTCGCTGCCATGCATTAGATAGATCGGAGTTACCATTTACTGCTTGTGTTGGCAACAAATGTTAATTTGACTTTAATATTTTTTAGATTTATGTAATATTTCTTACTTTTTAGGGTTTTTGTTTTGATGAAATAGTTTTATTATAAGAGAACATACCTATATTAATTACAGATTTGGAAGTTCAATAAATATATTGTATTTCATAAATAACCTTCTTTTTTTGTTTTTTGCCCTGGTTGAAACTAAAAGGTGTACCAGGACAAGCAACTAGTCAAACTAGTGGGCACCAAGTAAACATATAACAGCACCAAGTAACAGCAAAAGTTATAATGAGAAATATGTGGCTTTCATGGAATAAATAAGTAAAAACCTGCCAAGTAAAATAACACGCATTTAGCCATTTATTTTGATGATGGCCCCTGTACAATATTTTTTCACTTATTAATACTTTTCACTTAAAAATCTGAGACATATCTCGATTTTGTCGAGGTTGGGGTTTTTTCACTATTAAATTAGCATTATTATCCTATAACTAACAAATTTCGAAAATATTAAACTAGAGAGTTGCAGAGGAGAATTTAAAAACAAATACAGTAAGGAAATTGCTTTCCAAAGACAAATGGCTTGAAGCAGATTGTAGAAAAATAAATGCCCCCCAGATAAAACACTAATTCCTGTATATTTTACAGAAATCACTAGATCCAACCCACAAACAAATCTATTGGGGTATAAATGTCTAACTTTCAGCCAAAATTATGGAGAAATTTCTATATGTGTTTGTGATTTTTCTAGTACTAACGGAACCTAACAGAACATTTCACATAATAAGCCATAGCATAATAGTTTCACTGAGGTTTTGAAAAACTTCAGTGAAACTATAATGCTATGGCTAAATATTGAAATATTTCAAGAAATATTTACAAAAGAGTTTCTGAAAAGTGAATTTTAGATTAGCAAATTGTTCATGTGTGATTTCTTGGGCAAGGAATTTCTGCTCCTTATAGATTTACTGCAATATTTGTAACACAAGTAACTTTCTGAACTACTAGCATGATCTCACATAGAAATCTTTGCAAGACTACATTTATAACAGCCTATCTTTACAATATTAACTGCCAAGTTTAATTTTGTTAAGTGTATATTGTTTAATTATCTACTTACTCATTTTATCTAGTTTTAGGGATATCAAAACGCTATACTACAAAGTGGTCCTTTTCTTTGTAAACCGTTACCTATATCATATAAAGCAACTAATTAATTGACGACCTCCGTGGCCGAGTGGTTTGTATGCCGGGTTTCATGGTGTCGCTGACTCGAGAGGTCCTGGGTTCGAATCCTGGTGGGGGCAGATGTTTGTGTGATGAATACGAGCATTTGTACTCCAGTCATGGATGTTTAATATGTATTTCTATATAAATATACTTATATACTAGCTGACCCAGCGAACTTCATACCGCCATAAAAAAAAAATAATTAAAAAAACATTGTCCAGCGGACAAAAATTGTGAATCTAAACCATTCTCAGATCCCCTTGACCACACACAAAAAATTTCATCAAAATCGGTCCAGTCGTTTAAGAGAAGTTCAGTGATATACACACTCACAGAAGAATTATATATATAAAGATATATAAAACATCCGTCTCATACACCCATGCTGGTTGACTGGTAGAGAATGCCTATGGCATTAAGTCCGCCATTTACTGTTTTTGGTAATAAAGAATAAATAAATAAATAAATAAAAAATAAATAAATATATGTACAGTATATGTATTCTATCCATTACCCTAGTATCCCTTAACACAAACCTACAGTGCTTACTTTGGGGCTAGGCTAATTGGTGTGAGTGTTGGAAATATTTATTTATTTTATTTAATTAGCAATATGTGATTATTCAGCAACATGAAGATTATGACAAAAAAAATATCTTTGCTTCCCATAATAATGATTTTAATTAATTTTTTCAAAGAAGAGTGCACCTTTCCTAAGAAACTGAGTTTGACAAAAATTCAATTATACAGTGAAATTCAAATTTCTTTTTTAGTAGAATTACATTACTATTGGACACATATTATAATTCTTTATTCACATTATTAAAAAATAACACAGATTCCTATATTGATTTGAAATGTCGCAACATGTCATGTCTTGGATCAATTTTTACTTAGAAGTGATATCACGAGCCCCCACTCCCAACCTTTGATGCACTTTGTATTTGTAATTTTATGGTTGAATGAAAAAAGAGAAAATAAGTTTTCGTTTACTTTACTCCATCATCATCCCTATTGAAGTTAGTAAGCCAAAATATGTCTTATAGAGTGCAACCTTAATTTATTGTACCTGAATATAATGACTTCCTTGATTAAACAAATTCTTCGTAATCCCCTTGAATTTTCCATAAGAGTCAATGTAAAAAATACCTTTACATTGCGAACAACCTCTTTTAACTGATATTCAACTATCAAAAAAAGAGTAAATACCTCTATCTAACAAATTTTCTCAACCAAAAACCTCTATATAACATTTCCATCAATACATGGCCCTTAATCCCATAGTACATGATTCATGTCATGCCAGGAAACTATTTTTTTGCCTCTTTATATATTTTAGACCAACCTTACTTCAATATAAGAAACCTCAGTTTTTATAACAAATATTTACTTCTTCCCTACTGATTTGTTATCTTGAGGTTGCACTATATATCTTGGAGGACACAAGACATTATTGACAGTGTAAAGGCAAAAAATCTTATACTCCACTTTGGGCGAAAATATGTTGTATATAGGTAAATATCATTTTAATCAGTTTTTTTTATCCAATTCGTAAAATAAAAGCACTACCTAACTTTTAATAGAAGGATATTTAGAAAATATTATTATATGAATGTTTTTTTTATGGCGCTACTTCTAATTTTGATCCTCGTTTCTGCAAGTTACTAAAGTGGCGTTTAAGCGATTTTGCTTTTCCACTGTCGATATAGATTTTGTACAACCTCTTGCATTATTTTTGAATATACTAACAATCTATTCATGGTAAAGTTCCAGTTGTGAACAACAATGTGAAAGTTATTTGGATGTGTGGTACACATATTACAAAACGTTGACTCCCATTTTTATAAAAGAAACCTATATTATAGTAAGTATCAACAACAAGTTCATGAGGGCTAATAGCGCATGGAATAAAACGTGACGATATCTATCTATTTATCGGTAGTAGGTACTCAATGACGGCCTGTCAATTGGAAACATTTTAGGTTGTCTCGCATAACTGGTCGTACTTTCATATTCATAATACAAATCAAAGAACATCTCACAAGCCACTCTTCATAGAATTTAATTCATTTGAGTAATAAAATACTTACAGGGCTCCATGAAATCAAATGATTAGTCTCCGTATCATTTACCAATTTCCATAATTTCCCAAGAAAAGCTGGAACACTAGCACCTATTTCTACGACCGAACGCATTTTAAGACCACTAATTATCTTTTATTAGTTGCAAAATTTTAACTTTCTTCAATTAATTGCAAATAGAACGTAGTGTACACAATCCACAGACACTTCACAAATCGCCATTAAACACAAACACATGCACGGATTCGAATCGCAATACAACACCGAATATACATACTTAAACTAAGTCCATGCACACACAATAGATATTAATACACACAAAGGCAACATATTTGTATGTGATGGCGTATATGTATACGGCTTTTTCACACGCTTACAATTTATTATCAGTGTAGCCAACCTCAGTGGCCAAACTTGATGCGTTCAGTATTTTTTTATTTGAAAGTGTCAAATGTTGAGAATAATTTCTAAGACAACAAATAAACTCAAATCACCGTATTAGTTTTCGAATAAGCTCTCGATTTTCGGACTATTTTTATAAAACTAATATTTATCGGCGGACGGGATGGACGGCAGTGTTGCCAACTCTACGTCTTTCCGCGTAGATTACGTATTTTAGACCTTTTCTGTGATTGCTTTGAAGCAATCACAAGATTTATGGCTTAGAGGTTTGATTTTTTCACAGATCCAAGGAACAGTAGACATGAGTGTAAGATATGAATTTCAGTTTGATACCTCCACGCGTTCCTGAGAAAAACGTTCTTGACAGACGGACGGACGGACCCGGACGGACGGACAACAAAGTGATGATCCTTTAAGGGCTCCGTTTTTTCCTTTGGAGGTACGGAAACGGAACCCTAAAATATCGATATCGGAATCACGTTTTTTAATAGTTGATAGGTATGACTTGATTGTTTAAAATAAATTTGAAAATATAATTAATATTGTTTATAAAGACTTCCGCCTTATATTTTGTGATGCTTCTAAAACTTCACCGTCTACATGTGTTGGAGTAGGAGTTTACTATTCTCAGTTTAAAATAGTACAGAAAATTAAACTTGCTCCAGAATCCTGTTTGTTCTGGAGAATGTAACGGTATTTTTAAAGCAGTTGAATATGTTAACATTGTAAAACTTTAATCTGCTGTAATATTTTCAGAATCGAAAAGTGCCTTAAAATCATTAGAAAAGTTTGTTTTTAACCTAAAAGATAATTCTTCTATTTTTTTATAAGACACGTCCATGATAAATAGAATGAGTCTGAGCTAAAAGTATGTGCCTTTCCATCTAGCCAAACTCAATATAAAAACGATCCTAGGTGTGACTGCGCGCGGGTTCCATATGGGGAAATGTGGATCACATTCTGCTTTCCTGTCTTCTATACCATAGAACCTTAGTTTTTAAAGAATTATCATCCCTTCATATACCATTCCCGACCAATACAGCTACACTTCTTTATAATATACGCTATTCCGGTCAAGTCACGGTCAAGTGGACGTGAGAACTTTATTGTAGGGTTGGCTACCTCACAGAAGCTTATCGAAAAAGTCAACGCGATACATTTAGTGCGAAACATTCCAAGAAACATTAAAATGCGTCACACCGGCATTCTAATGTAAAAAAAGAAGACAAATATAACTTAAGACTAGGCTATATGGGCATTGTTTCCTTTGCCTTTCTTAAAAAGGGAGAATCTTAAAAAAAATAAAAAACGGCAAACGTCTAGCCGGCACTACACATAGGTATTCGTATTAGCTATTTGTAAACTAGACAATAGTCTCTCTTTTTCATTCCTTAAAGAGCATGATAAGGAAAACCTCTGAAAATGACAAATAGCAAACTCGAACAGCCAACTGAATTGTGAAGTGCCGGTAATAAAAGTAATAGGTAAAACCATCTAAATAGTCTGTGGGTAAAACAGCATACATGCCATGCCCGAGCTGCATGTCCGGTCCGCCCGCTAAAGTATATAGTTTCTACTACTTTTAAATAATATTCTTTGAGATTGATTCGGTCGGAAGTGCTTTTTTTTAATGTATATTACTGTATTTTGTTTGTAGATTTTTTTAATCAGAAATAATTGATCAACAAATTTAGTTGCAGTTCTAAGAAATGGAAGTGAGTTAAATATTTATCTACCTAGATCGATCGTTCAATGAGCTTTATCGTTATGCATTTGGATATTAAATAAACTTTTTTGATCTTTTATTTATCTTTTCTGATCTACCTTTTCAGATCGAAATATTGAGCGTCTCGCGTTCTAAACCATTAGGAAAAATACATTTAAAAGCTACTGCTACTGTAAAAGACGTAAAAGAAAAAGTCTATCAAAATGTGAATAAGTCTCTGTATCCCGATCGCCAAGCTATTAAATTAGAAGCTAAAGGGAAAACTCTAAACGATGAGGATTCGCTCAAAGCCCTTAATATACAAGGTGGCGATAAATTGTATTTGAAAGATTTAGGACCACAAATTTCCTGGAAGAATGTATTTTTGGCTGAGTATGCTGGTCCCTTCTTCGTTTATTTATGGGTATATCAACGTCCATGGCTTATTTATGGTTATCAACCAGGTGCATCAGGAAACATTGCTACGTATGTAAACTTAATAATTGATGTTGTTTTGTAATTCCATTATATAGGAATTATTTCAAAGGTGAAAATTAAATGTATGCTTTTTGCAGTGTTGCTGCAGTATGTTGGTGTGCCCATTATGCCAAGAGAATTCTAGAAACAGTGTTTGTTCATCGTTTTTCTCATGGTACAATGCCATTGCGGAACCTATTTCGCAATTGTGCATATTATTGGCTGTTTACACTATATGTAGCATACCATATAAATCATCCCCTGTACACTCCACCATGTGACACTTGGTTCTATGTAGGTCTTTCTGGTTTCATAGTAAGTATGACATTTAAAATTTTATTAACAAAGATGCACTTCTTACAGAATTATGTAGCCTAGCGTAATTCTGCTTCTAATGCTATTCAAAATAACGCTTTTGAAATTTACTAAAAAGAACTTGATCCTATTAGTGGTCCAAGTGATATAGAATTGTCCTCAGATTACAGAACAAAATGCAGATGGAGCGCACAGTACACAGATTACATACCACCAAAAGAAATATCAAGTCAAAAGTAAAGTCTTTTTGTCTTTGTGATTTCTTTTTACAATTTTTGTATAAGACTGCACAGTTTTGATAAAAAAAAAATTTCATGGGATGTATTCACAACACGTTGCGTTGTTGTGTACTTACAAAAGTTGATATCTGCTTTTGACTTGATATTTCTTTGGCGACATGCATTCTGTTACCGTTTTCTCCATCTTTTGTTCTGTAAACTGAGAATTTGTGTATCAGATATTCTTATTTCTTTTCAAAATATGCATCATTTTGGTCCTGCATATCCAAGTTACCTAATAAGCATGTTTAAGTGACCTGCAAATAATTAAAGTCAGTACATGCTTATTGGTCAGTTGAATTAATGTAAAAAAATGCATATAATGTGACATGAGACAGGACAGTACGTAATTTCTTATGCCTGCTACACATGTAACGATTTATCATAACGATAAAACTGCAGATCGATTTGGGCAGATTTATCGAACGTGTGTATGACAAATCGTTGTCGATTATCGTTCGTCAGTGGCAGTTGCAATTTATATTAGATAAATTGTTATCGATTGCGTTTGCACAGTTTTATCGTCGCGTGTGGATGGCGATCGCTCAGTTCGGCAGTAGGTACTTCACGGAGCTCGCAAGTGTGCGCACATGCGGCCGGCTCTTAAATGGCAACATGTCGCAACAAAAAAAATGCCTATAACAGGCTTGTCGAAAAATACAAAGCCGTCGAACCAAATGCCAATCAATAATCTTAGAAGTACCTATAATAAATAACTAAATAAAATTTCAAGTGCGTCATAATCTTCCATCGTGGATGACATGTTTCTTGCGTGAGCTTCTGCGGAGAACAAACAATCGACGCCGATATCGAAGGCGTGTGGAGTCACTAGGAACGTTCGATTTATCTGCACAGTTCGAAATCGCTACGATATATCGTTACGTGTGTACTGACCATTATTTGCAACCCATAAAGACCTCTGCTTAGCAGTACAAAATTTATAGATAGTAGTGTAAGATATCACTCTATGGGTAGTTCTAAGATAAGGAGCTCTATTTTTGAATAACTCGCCTTGCGTCGAACCCTCTATTTCTACTAATTTTCATTCGACATAATTAAATCCGTATTTTTGAATCGCTCGAGTGCAACGAATGAGTGAGACCACTCGTTACATGGCGAATGATGGAGGCGAATGATAAAATAATTGTCAAATTTGTGTCAGACGTCACGTTAGTGTCAAACTTATACTTAATAAGATTTCTTGTGTGATTGGATTTAGCCACTGAGTAAAATAAACTATTACAAAATGTTTTGAAACGGGTGTTGTGACGTTTGAATTTTTCAAATGCCTGCACTTTACTTTTCTATTCATTTTGCTTTTAGACGACGATAATCTACCCTTGTCATGCTTTATATGAAACAACAAGGGCAGACTGACGTCAAGTTTCTTCTTCTTTCATTATGGCATGACGGCTAATGCATGTCAAGTTTACAAACAGCAATCACGAACAGCTAAGTGAAGTGCCGGTAATATAAACAACATGTATTTACAGCCACGTACTAAGAATTTTTGTTCCATTTTCATTGCGGTAATTACCGGGTTTTATTTAATCTGCGTGAAATGAATAAAATTTTATATTTCGTATTAAACTGGTAACATCTGTGACGAACGATTCAAAAATACGGAAAATCAGTATCATGCGACTTGAAAGCCGAAGGTGACTTATTTCGCATTCGACGATACTATATCAGACGAGTGATTCAAAAATAGAGGTCCTGAGGTTCTGCATTCATAGAGGAAGCGGCCAAGGCAAAAAGTTGTATTTTTTTGATTGAATAGGCTAGTTGACCCTTTTTGGAAAAAGGTTTTAAATAGTTAATAAATGTTCTATTAGACCGAAAAAACATGTATTGTATTTTTTTTAAACCTAGAAAGCTACAAATCTTTAATTTTAAAATAGACTTTTCATGGACATACAAAAACGCTGTCGGCCATTTTAGTCCATAGATTATCTATGCTATGACGTGAACTGTGGTAAACAAAAACTCGTAAACACGTAGAAAATTACTTAAAACTGAGTTTATAATAAAAAAAAACATGATTTCTAATAAATACCACGAAAAATAAAGTAATTATCATTACTGTATTGTACGAGAATATAAAAACACATCCTTGAAGACTCCAGGAAAGTTGTGGATTAAAGTGCCGAAAGAAATTAACCTACGTAACTTTATTACACTTATTCATATGTTGTATCAGTTTTATGTTTATTACTACATTGTAATACTAAATGCACTGTACTTACAAAGATGCCTTGTCGTTTCTCTGCTCCGCAGAGCAGAAATCGGGGTTTAGTGCAACAAATTCACCAACCATCAATGCGTCAATTCTTGGCAGATTTGTGCTTTCTGCTTTTACAAAGCCGGCTACCATAATTAGTTTTGTCAAAAAAACTAAGTTTACTGTTTATTTCTTTCCTAAAGTTAAAAGTGTTTTAAGATAAATTTAGTCAGACGAAAGAATCCACCTACAGTAACACGCGAATGACATTTAGTTGTTTACCACAAGAGACGTCAAAATCATGGCGGATGTGGCGAACAGCGTTTTAAGTGTTTAAAAAATATAGACTAAAAAATATTTTTTCAAATTAAATTTCTACAGCAATCTTCTGCTTTTATGAAGTGAAATCGATATATTTAGGTTCCTTAGACCAAATACTTTAAGAAATAAACATTTATTTAATACAATTCGACATGAGTAAACTAGCCTATTGATATTTAAGGCCCTTTTATGTTAACATTAACACAACGGCAAGTCACTTGATTCATATTTAGATGGCCAGGGTAGTTACATCGGGAAGGGTAGAGACTTCAACATAGTAAAAAAATATATAGAATCAACTTTTATTAAAAATTGTATTACTTTGAATGGGAGTAGGTATTATTTTTGTACTACTAAGTACTTTTCACGAAATGAGAAACTAGAGCTTCTTAGTTAAAACATGTCAAGTATGCTATAAAGTGCTGTTGGACCTCTCTCAGTTCGGACAGTGATCTACAACATATAAGTCAAATCAAAGATAATGAGGATGTGAGCTTGCTATCCATCGGACTTCAACAAAGAAAAAAAGAAAACCAAAAAAAAACAATCCTAGCAAACAGCTATAAGTATGTTATACAACATATTGAAAGATTAGTAGAAAAATCTTTTTTTATACCACACTTCTATTTTGTTCACCATATAAATTAATTGATGTTTCTTGAGCATGTTGATAAAAGTAAGCTATGTCTGATGAATTTGCAAAAATATATTGTCTCCCCTGGTCAGTGTGAATCTACCTTATCTAGCCAGGCGAAACACAGTGGTGGGAAGGAATATGGGGAGAGACGTTTTTGAGGAAAATCTTAAACTTTCATATTATGTTGATATTGGGGTATTAATATAACACACTTCAAGTATCACAGAATAGTTAAATTTTGTCTCACTAGGGGAGAGACAATCACTTTACGAAACCTATTCACTGAACTGTTGTGTTGCTCCCAACTTACAAATAACAGAGATTTAACAGCTTCTGTGTTTGGTATTAATAACTATAAGTTGATATATCTGCTTCAGTCCTATTTTTCGTTTATTCCCAGTAGCCCCCCCAGGATTGCCACCAATTGTATTTTACTTTTATAATCTGTAGTATATTTATTTAGTTGGGCAATCATCAATAGTTAAAAAAGTTATTCATAAAACGTATTAGGATGCTAAGATATTTTGTTTAAAATGACTAAACATAAAATAAAAAAGGCTATTTTATAATTATTGCCATGCATATTACCTCTTATCATAGAATCACTCATATAGAATTGAGTGCATCTGCAATGAACTTTGTAGTATGTGACTACTGTGGCTAAGCAGTGTTACAATGTTCACATTGTGTCTTGCAGAAAATACAAAACATAAAAGTGGTAAAGAATTCTAATATAGTTTGTGGTTTTTGTGACTTTGACAATTTGAATGATTGTATTTGAAGACTGCAGTGCATTGTTTAAATTTATTACAATAACTAAGATGACACATTGGTTTTCAGCTCTGTGAATTGGGAAATCTGAGTATTCATATTCTTTTGAAAAATCTGCGACCTCCTGGCACTAAAGTCAGACGTGTGCCTGTTCCTGATGGCAATCCTTTGTCATTACTCTTCAACTTTGTTTCCTGCCCTAATTACACATACGAATTTGGATCATGGTTGTTCTTTACTATTATGACCAAATGTGCTCCAGGTAAGTTCTTATACATAATTATCCATATTAAGATGTCATAATTTAAAAAAAAAAGTTATTTATCCAAGGGTATATTAAAAAAAGGCATTTCCACCCAAGCATGAATATTCTGTTACTAGTCTGGCCTTAAGTACAGTTACAGAAAAACTACTTTTATTTTCAACTTTTTAATTATTTTGAATTTGAACACTTACCTATATTATTTTAAAAACTTTTTTCAATTTTGCGCCATTACACATATTTTTTTGTGTTTATTATCAAATTACAATATGGAATGGGGTGTTAAATAAAATAGGATTGCAGTGATCGCCATGCACAAAGTGGGTATGGAGCCGTCGGTCATATTCCAGACACTTCGAAAACTTGGTATCGTTCGTTTATCGTACTATCAACAGATACAACAATACTTCGTCTGTCGAAGACCAGAAAAGATCGGGTCAGCCACGTACTGTTAGAACTACAAAGGCTGCTAATGCTGTTAAAGCCAGAATTCGTCAAAACCCCATTAGAAAGCAGAAAATCTTATCGCGAGTAATAAAGATTCCTGCCCCCCTAGCATGAGTAACAAAACGCGATATGATAAAGCGATTTATCGACACTCAACTGTGAAACTCCATTGTAGTTTGACAGTTAGTGTCGATAAATCGCTTTATCATATCGCGTTTTGTTAGTCATGCTAGGGGGGCTGCTAAGCGTAGGAGCGTATTATAAAACAAGACCTGAAGCTCGGTGCTTATCCTCGATATACAGGACATGCCCTAAATCAATCTTTACAATATAAAGACAGTGCATCAATCAAAACGCCTGCTGTCACGATACACAGATGAAAAGCACAGAAATATCCTCTTTACTGATGAAAAAAATTTCACGACTGAAGAACACTACAATAAGCAAAATGATAAAGTGTACGCTCACAGTTCTAAAGAAGCTGCTCAAGTGGTCGGAAAGTTACAACGTGGTCAGCATCCTGCGTCAGTGATACTTGCGGCGTGTCTTATCAGGGAGTCACAAAAGAACATTTTAGTGAAAAAGGAGTGAAAACTTCAGCTAAAGTGTATTAAGATACATTCTTGGATCATATTGTGAAACCTCTTAGCAAAACACTTTTTAAAAATATAACGTGGGCACTCAGCAGGATTCTGCACCTGGTCACAAGGCACGAACTACCTAAGCCCGGCTTGAAACCAACGTTTCGAAATTTTTAAGAGCTGAAGACTGGCCCTCATTTAGCCCAGACCTCAACTCTTTAGACTTTAAATTATGGACATGGCTTGCTCTAAACGAGAAGGCGACATTGAGTCTCTTAAAAAATCTTTGAAGCAAGCAGTGGCGAAATTTCCCTTGGAAACATTGCGTAAATCCGTAGATTCGTGGCCAAACAGATTAAAGGCCTGTATAAAAGCCAAAGGTGGCCATTTGGAATAGAATATTGTTTAAAAAAATTGCTGAGGCTTTAATAAATATGTAGGTATAAATTTTAACGATATTACTTTAATTCATTTAAAAAAATGCAAATTTGTAACAGAACTTATGGCTGGTTGTACTACTGGCAAGTAATTATGTATTAGACTTGCTTAGGTGTCATAAACATGAAACTGGAGTCCAAATATGAAAAATAATGAAGTATTATTATTTTTTATAGTAATGAATACATACATAATTAAGCGGTGCCCGCGTATTCGTGCGCATGGAAATATTAGGTTCCATACAAACCCCATTCCCTTTAAACAACGATATTAAATACCCTAGATACACCACGTGCGCTCAAAATGTGTCCCAATCAAAAGCGCTTGAACTCCACTCAAGCACTTCTTGGTTCACAGTCACGGGCGAACCGTCGAAAAGTAAAGATGCCGTGAAAAATGCGAAAAAATAATTATAGTACGTAAAGTGTCGTCTTTGTTGTAAATCATTAATGTAGATTAAAAAAAGAAATGGACCTGAAATTGAACCCTGAGGAACGCCTATTTTCACATGAGATCCGGCTGATTTTGTACCGTTAATATCAACTATTTGTGTCCTTTCTGTTAAATATGATTGCACTAATTTTTGTGCGGAATCTTTTATGCCGTAATGATTTAATTTCCGTAACAAAGTTTGATGATTAACGCAATCAAAGGCTTTAGATAAATCGCAGAAAACCCCAAGAGCATTCTGCGACTTTTCCCAAGCATTAAATATATATTTTAGCATAGTGGCCCCAGCATCAGTCGTGGAACGGTTTTTAGTGAAACCGTACTGCGCTCTGTGTAAAAGTTTATTAATGTTAAAATGAGTCAACAATTGTTCTAACATTATTTTTTCAAAGATTTTACTCAATGCTGGTAATATAGATATTGGCCTATAGTTGCTAGGATCTTTACAATTTCCAGACTTAAATAAAGGTATGATTTTACTGAATTTCATAAGATCAGGGAATACTCCCTGATCTATACATGAATCAAAAATATCAGCTAGGTAAGGGGCTATAGAATGTATAATATTATTTATTTATGACTTTGACAGATACACCCCATAAATCAGATGCATTTTTCATTTTTAATGAATGGAAAACTTTAATTATTTTAAAAGAACTAACGTGCTTGAAATTAAATAATAAACCACACGGAGGTACATATTTTTGTAACTGAGCTGTAGCAGTATCAGACGATGAGTCCAAGTTGGAAGTAGTTTCTAATGGTATATTCATAAAAAAATTATCGAAAATATCTGCGATGTTTCGATTTTACGAGATTATTATTGATTTTAAGAACCATGCTATTTTCACGAGGCTTACACTTGCCACTTTCGCGCTTAATGATATCCCAAGTGGTCTTTATTTTATTACTAGATTTTTTAATTTTATCCCTAATAAAATTGGACTTTGCAGTATTACATATGCTTTTAAACAATTTGGAATATTTTCTAACATAGTTAATAAACTCAGGATCCTGGTTATATTCTTTGATTATATAAAGCTCATACAGCCTTGTTCTACTCTTATATATACCACTTGTCGCCCAGTCACAGAACTGCAACTTCTGTGTACATTTAATGGTTTTAATAAGGTCTATATTCTTCGGTATATACCGACAGAAATTTTTTCGACTTATTGCTTAGCAAAAAGTTTTCTGTGTAATACATAATTATTTGCCAGTAGTACGTATAGAGAATATACCTAGACCAGCCATAAGTTCTGCCATAATTGCTTAGCAATAAGTCGAAAAAAATTTTTGAGCTTGCGTTTCGAACTGTCAACTGTTTGACGCATGCGTTTTTATTAAGGTGATACACAGATTTCGGCCACGATTTAGTTCGTGTTGTTGTATCTAGAGTATTTTATATCGTTGCCCATAAAGGATTATTTTAGGATAAATATTCTATTTCCTTCCCAGGCACAGAAACTACCTCTATATCAAATTACATTCAAATCGATTCAGATTGAAATGTATAGATTCTTTATATTTTTCTTCAAATTTGATCATGTTAATAAGGTCATAAAGGACAGAATATTGATTGACAAACTATTAACTACTCTCAGGTTTATGGTACTGAGTATATCAATTTTTATCTATTAATAACTTAAGCCATTTATAACTTTATTGTTACATATTAATTAAAAACATATTTAAAAATATATGTATAAGTGTGTCAGGAAAAAAAATCTAATAAATAATACATTTATTTACCAAAACCGGTCTACCTTTTAGATTGGGATATAACTGAAATTCCTTTTTATAAGTAAATAACCCCTGCATTTGTAAAATAAAGACTGAGTTAAATCTAATACATTATTAAAGAGGTACTGTGAACTTTGCTCATTGCTTAAAATTACCATAATTACTTGAGCCGAACATAAGTATTGACGATGTGTATGTATATGTCACTTTAACGGCAAAGTATATTATTCATTCACTTTATAGAGTGCTTAGCTTGTTAGTAGGGTATGCAATCTCCCAAGATAATTTCAATCCAGGCGGGATGCAGCAGGTGGACTAAATCTTTTAGAATCAATCTTAATAAAGGCATGACAGACCTCGTTTTTATTGTCATAAAGGTCCAAATGAAACACGCCATTTTAAAAAAAATCATACCTTCTGAATGGGATCGTCCGATCAAGGTCAACGGCTATACGGCTGTTGCCAAACGTAGGAGAACTCATAACGTTCGAGATTTAGCAGTATCTACACATGATTCTAGGTGATGATACTATGATACGTAATCGCGCGCGACAACACACATCGTGGGATCGCATCTTAACAGTCGTCAATGCAATACCTATAAGAATATAATAGTTTTTTTTTATGTTATAGGTGGCATACGAGCAGACGGCTCAGTTTCAACCTGACCGAGTCAGACGCAAGAAGCGAATTGTGGGAAAAACTAAATCCGTTTTAATACATTTGAAATATTAACATAGGAACCCCGGGCTTAGTTTATAATTCAATCAGTCAACAGTTCAATATTTACCAGTTACCTTCAACTGGCAAAATAAGAAAATATTTCATAAATACTATGAACAGATTTTTCGTCGCAAGTGCGCCGCGCGTAGAGTCACATGATGATGATGAAATACCGGGATACCGCGATTTTATATAATCGCGGTATCCCGGTATTTCATTCCCTACTAGCTGTGTTTTCGCTTTGGGTCAGATTCACTTTAGGACAGATTTGCTTTATGGCAAAAATATTGTGCAGTCATGTTGAAATAGCGGAGATGTAGTTTTTCCTGATGGATATTGTAAAGCATAGAAAATACCTTCAGTATTTCTGTCATTTTAATGTTATTAAATTAAAAAAATACCACGTGCAGATAATTTTTGTATATTTATTAATTGATAAATTGTCTAAAGGTTTTTTAGCCGACGTTTATGAGAACTCCGTTAATCTAATGGTCATTTAGACAGACTGCAGTAACTACATCTATAATGTCAGTGTACGGACATCGGTTCGATCCCAAGACAACAATATATTTACAGTTTAATAATAATAATATTCTTTATTGTAATACACCATACAAGAAAACACAAGTAAATTAAAGTTTAAGTTCTATGTCTTTATTTCCTTTCGTTTTTGTCAACTGGTTTTAACGTGATGTATTATTTATTTATTATCAATCTCATAAATCGAAAATCTATGCTAATATTATAAAGAGGAAAGATGTTTGTTCCTCAGAAACTATTAGACCGATTTGAAAAATTTAGAATCCTTCATTATCCATGATGAATATGGGCATATAGTGTATTTTCAAAAAAGTTAGGGTTCCGTATGAATACTTCGATAATGTAACCCAACGTATGTAAAAAATACCAAAAAATAACCTTATATCGCGTATGTTGCGGAAGTCATTGACAATAGAGCAAAGTGATGTTCTAAAGTTTAATACATCAATATCTACAAAAAAGTCTGCGATACCATATGTCTAACTAAGTTACGTAACTAGAGGTAAAACTAGAGGTCACCTGCGGTTTCACCCGCGTTAATTTAAAGAAAACGATTATAGTGAGTCGAACTTAAAATATGGGCATATGCTGTCGCGGACTTTTTTACTGAAATTTTTAATGAGGACAATGCCGTATTTTTTATAACTTTAACCGTTTACCCAGTGCAACGGAATCTCACAAATGGAATATTTTTACCCGTTTTTGCAACATTTTTCATCGATGCTCCGCTGCTGGTCGTAGCCTGTTGTTATATAGCCTATAGCCTTCCTCGATAAATGCACTATCCAATACCACAATATTTTTTCAAATCGGAACAGCAGAGCAATGGTGCATTCGGTAAAACTTATCCTAAACTGCGCAACAATTTTTTGACTTGGAATGGAAGGTTTATAATTTTATTATTATGTAGAAAATCATTGTGTATACAAGCCTTTGAACAAAAACTATAGTCTACACTACAGCTCAACACCGAAGCGAAGCGAGGGCGGGCCACTAGTTGGTAATAAAAATAATATATGTAGCAATTTTGTTACTTGTTTAATGTTTTATTAATATCTATAAATATCCAGTTCATTCTGCCCTTAATGACCGAGCTATAGGAGGTTAGTTTTTCAAGATAGGATAGTTCTATACTGAACTGTCCTGGCTTGGAACATGCTAGTTCTGTTTATATGAGGCTAGTACTATTGCAGTGACTGTGTTAACCACACGTGCACCGTGAACTGCATGCGAGAAAAAACAATTCGACTGAAACAGTTACTCCGAAAACTGTGCCTAGTGCAAATGCACTAGACAAGGCCGATCAGACAGGCCCCAAAAGAACCACCAATGTGTATAAAAGAATATACATATACTGTGATATTTGTGTATGTAAGTCTAAAATTTATGTAACATCTGTAAGATAAAAAACGAAAGGCGTGGTTCAACTGAAAACTTGCTTCACTGGCCACATGAAGCTAGTACACAAGTCAGGATAGTAAAATCAGATGTGGGGGGCGGTATTGTCCTAAAAAATAGAACTTCATCCTAGGTATGTTCGATATCGATTCGATTAATCGATTACTCGTTTGTAAAATTTTGCGCATTAATCGATTAATCTATAAATTAAAATAATCGATTTAATCGATTATTTTACATCGATTAATCGATTTGCAATGACCTTCATTATGGTCTTGTCAGTTCATACATAAATAATGCCTAAACATGAAACTTCTCAAAAATCATCATAACAAGCTTCGACAGCCGACAGCTTTGTCCATACAATACCCACTGTTGCTTTAGTCTTTAAAACCATCTCTGTCTATATGTAATAATGTATAACGTTTATGTAGTTGAAGCTACGTATGTTTCTTCTAGATGTCAAACTGGAAGAAAATGTTCATGGTGGAAAAAGACCATAGTCATTAGTCATTTATTCCATAAAAACAATATTACATTGTGTCGAAATGTTAAGTACCAACATAGAAATAAATCCCAAAAACAAAACCCTTACATAGCCTGGGATACTATTAAAAACCAATTTCCAAATATTTATACCCAGTCAGGTCATAAATTCTGTCACATGTTTAATATAATATAATTGAAACAAGTTTATTCATTATGTAACCATTTATGTACCAAAATGAACTTAACAAAACATAGATTCTTATTACGATAAAGTTTATTCAAAATAACCTCCGTGATTTTCAATACAGGCCTTCAATCTGCGCGGCCAGTTGTCTATCACGAACGAGGTCCATGTCAATATCGGCGGCTGCCTTAATCAAGGATGTCTTGAGTGACTCCAAATTGGGATGAGGCTTTGAGCACGTCTTTTCCTCCAAGTGTTGCCATATCTTGTTATCTAACGGACTCAAATCTGGACTGGAGGAGGGCCAGTCTTCGTACCGGATGAAGTCGATTTCACAGTCGATTTTCAGTCTTGTGTGCTCTTCGCTCTATGAGTTGGCGACGAATCTTATTGGTATACCCAGTGCCCGTTATTGAAGATGGTATTTGAAACAGATTTCACAAGGTTCGTCAGGACTGTATTTTGATACACAACTGAATTCGTTTTTACACCTTTCTCACAAAAATGTACCTCTGTTAACCCCCAATAAGAAACTCCCAACCATACCATGAGTGAGGATGGAAAATGACCTCATTGGACACGGGGAATACGGTTGCTCGCTTCTTCACTACTGTGTGCGTACACCTTATCATTTTGTTTGTTGTAGCTCTCTTTTACGGTAAATTTTTTGTCATCTGAAAAAAGAATTTCTACAAAGCGCGGCATCTCTTCAGTCACAGGTCCATTAGACGAGCATTCAAACGATGTCCTGTTTTTCTTCGATATATCTAAAGCTCTAAGTCTTCATTTAACACCCTTTTCACCGTGGTTCTACTTAACCCCATCTGAAGGGCCAACAGTTTTTGCTTACGTTTGGGATTTCTTCGAACTCGCGCCTTCACAGCTTTTATCACACCTGGCAGTGGCGGCGTTAGGCGTCGGTGACGTCGGCCACCGCCGACGGCCTCGTGCCTGAGGGGGCCTCGCAAAAATTTTTTACAAGTTACCTATTTATTTTCGTTTCTCCTGGGGGCCAATCGCCTAACTGGATTGCTTTGGAAAACGCTATCGCTTACGATTTCATTTTGTTATTTCTAGCCGCCTGAGGTTTTCAAATGCCTCGCGCTCTTTTTTTTTCTTTTGCATTGGTAATAACAATGTTAAAGAAAATGAGCGTGAGGTATTTGAAAACCTTCGGCGGTTAGAAATAACAAAATGAAATCGTAAGCGATAGCGTTTTCCAAAGCAATCTGGTTAGGCGATTGGCCCACTGGCCTGGCTTGGGTAACCGACCCCGAACAATTCGGGGAAAAAGCTAAGCAGATGATAATGACTTTTATTATTTTCGAACACGTGCGTGATGGAAGCGAGTAGTACTTTACGGGTATTCAGAATCGTCTGTCTGGTAACACTATTTTTGTAATTAAATTTCTATGTTTGTAATTATTTTTGTCATCATTTGATTATCAACAATAAAACTCGTTTACTCATACGTTATTTTATAATTTGGCTCACTTAATATAACTGTTTTTTACTGCGAATTAAAATAGACCTCGCGAACTTGATGTCGCCGACTTCCACGTGTGGTCTAGCGCCGCCACTGACTGCTGGAGTTCTAACAGACCGAGGGCGACCACTTCTTGACCTGTCATCTACACTAGAGTCTTCATTGTATCGTTTGATGGTACGATAAACGAATCTTTTGGTGAAATTTTTCAGTATGCCTTGCAGCTTAAGAATGGCTAGAAGAATTTCGACGCGGTCCGTGAGGACCGCGGTAGCATAATTAATAATAAATAATAAAAATTGACTGGTTCTCATCTTAGGATGTTATTTTTTCTGTCATCCATAGAATGGAAATGTTAGTGATTAAATAAACATTCTTATTTTAAAATTGTAATTAATATCTATGTATTTTTTTTTTGTATTTCGACGGAACATTTATTTTCTTATAAAGTCTGGAATTTTTCTTCGATTAATCGATATTATAAGTGCAATTAATCGATTAATTGTAATCGACACTAGAAATAATCGATTACTTTGCTTTCGATTATCATCCATACTTCATCCTATTATAAGGCTGAGCGCAGATTAGAGTCACGACAGTCTCAAGACAGACTATTGCTTAACAAAAATTATGAAGATGCGCACATTCGAAACGAGACGTCTCATAGACAAAAAAGTCTTATGTACACAAGAACTGCAAAGCGACAAGTCTGACTAACGATTGTCCGCTTCCCTTTGTAATGTATGCGAGGGCGCACACCAACGACAAAATTGTCTAGCGATTAGGGATGATAATCGATACTGAAAGAAAGTATAATACATACGATAAAATAAGTAATATGTGGGTCCATAAATTTTGACAAATTATCAAAGATAGATTGATACATTCATTCGAAATTACTGGTAAAACTTTCTGGGCTGGTGCCTTAATTTCTATAAAATAAATAATCGGTGAAATCTATTCTGATACTGATGAAAATGGTGTGTGTCGCATCATAGACAAAACAGTTTCGTCTTGGTGTGCGCCTTGTGGTAGACACAACTGTTTCTTTTTAATTGTAAAGCTGTCTCGTCTATGTAAGACAAGATTGGTGTCAATTCTGGCGTGATTCTCTAAACTTAAAACTAAATTTAAGGTCAGTCTCACCTTTTCATTCTGTATAGAGTAGGACAAGGATGCACTGTTGTCAAATTTAAGTTTAGCTTTAGAGAATCATGCCAGAATCGACATCATTGTCTAACAACTGTCGTGACTCTAATCTGCGCTCAGCCTAACTGTCCTGGCTTGTAAACTAGCTTACTAGCTTAGAAATGAAGCTGGTTTTGTCTACACGAAGCCAGAAGTACTAGCTTGCTAGCTCACTGCCACTAGCTTGCTATCATAGCTTGAGAAACTAGCCTCGTGTAACGCGGGCATAAGAGATCTGCTCTTAAACGAAAAAATGGCCTAAACAAGCAAGGTGCTCAATAAAATAACTGTTTATTATATTTTCCCGGTAAGATGAGTTAACTAGAAAGGCTCAAACAAAAAGTTTACACCTAGTAGGATAGGTACAATCGAACCAACTGATTCCTGACTCACTTGCTCGATAATTCGCATAAAATGTCAAAACAGAAAGTTTTCCTTTGTAGAGAATGCGTTATTGCCCTCGGGACCTTCTAATAACAAGAAAACTGTGTTAATATGGATCAAAGATACCTGAAATTTGAGCTTTATTTTCAATGCAATATAAATAAAATCATGTTACAGATAAAATTGGAATAGTAGTTAGAATTTCGAAATAACTTTCCAAATTGTGAATGTAAGTAATAGAAACTCTTTCAATTTCTTGATATTTTAAAAAACGTTGGTAAAGTAATAGGGAAATCCTTAGTCCATAGGCAAAACTCCAAATAATTTAATATCTTTGTTTAATGTCACAGAAAGGCAGCAAATATATTGTACATCCCGGCAAACTTTCTGAGCAACGACCATAGACCACGAAGCCTGGGCAGTAGTTTTACATACAAAAACGTATACTGCGCGAATTTTTGTGTGTGGTTTTGTTTGTCGCTTGTTTGCCGCTACCTATAATAGTCGTATTTTTTTCTTTTCAGCGGGCTTATTTGCGGCAGCCGGATTCTACCAAATGGCTGTCTGGGCCATTGGAAAACACCGTAACTACAAAAAAGAATTCCCCGAATACCCCAAAGGGCGCAAAGCTATTTTACCATTTATTTTATAAATGTTATTAAATAGGTAACGGCAGCGCTGTTTTGTCACAAAATGCACTGCTGATGATGTTTCCGTAGGCATGCAATGTATTTTCAGATAATTTCAGCGGGTAGATTGTACAATATTGATATACTACTATATTAATGACGGAAACAGTTTTAATTTTAACTTATTCTTATTTTATTATATATATATATATAGGTGCGGGGTTTGAAAGGGTGAAGGTTTGCGGTTATGAAAGATAAGAGATTATCTATGCAATATTAAACCATGATCTATTTTTATTTACAAAGGTTTAATTAGTTTCTTAGTGGTGTGATTTGTGGAAACGAATAAGTTAATTAATATTTTATTAATCAGTCATTAATTAAGAACGTTTAATGATATCTTTTATTTCCAGTTTTAGCTTACATATTATGTGTTACTTGCTGTATTTGTGAATTTTGTTCTAAATTTATTTTTTCATTAAATATGTAATTGTCATTTTTTACTCGGAAGCTATGCATTTATCCGCGCAAATAAAAAGATTTTCTAAATTACTTCTTTATTATTATCGTCTGTAGACAACTCAAAAAGGTTCTGACGTGACGGAAACAATTTTATTTCATGCCACTCTAATCCCTGGTAAAATGTATTTTGGTTCTAGCATTATGTAATATGTTTGACAAAACTAAACACCGACCTTAAAAACATACAAACTTAGCTCTACTAGCATTTTTTTGTCTCGATATTTAAATACGTTCCTTTCTCACTTTAAATTATAGTGCCCGGTTTTGGCCCTCTTCCGCTACCCAACTACCCAAAAAAAATCCATAGTAATTAGTAAATGTAGTTTTATTATTCCAGTTACAATTAATTATTTTATAGCACAGTGTGACCTAAACCCGCACTTTACGCACGCTTTTCCGTGACCTAAGTTGCCTATTTCTGCACGGTGTGTTAATGAATTGACCAACTTCACTCATGTAGAATTAGTACATTACGATACGCGTAACTTAACTATGCCAATCAAGGAATAAACGTTCATGGATACATTGAAATTCTATTTTGTTGTAATGATATTTGATTTTTTCCTTTCAAAATGGTAATCTGAACCGGAATTCTTTCTTTTCAGAGTTTGACTTGCAGTCTGTATTGCAATTCTTTGTGATTGCAATACATGATTTTACTTTCAAAACACTAATCGCAACCCTCGGGGGGCCTCCGGCCCCCCCGAACCCCCCCCCCCTCTTGCCCGAGTCCGGGGCGGGTTTATGTCACACTTGCTATAAAATAGTATACGATACTTGTGGCCTAAGTTGTCTATTACTGCACGGCGTTTAGCCGTACTTAGGTCACGCGTATCGTAATGTACTATTATACTATCGTTTTCATTATTTTATAGAGTCAGATTCTAAAGGTTTCTGTGGTTCATCCATACATCGCATCTTCCCAAGCAATCGATCGTTTTCTTCCTTGAGAGCCACGATTATCTCTTCTCTCTCCTGTTGAAAAAAATATTATTTATGGCAAAACGGTAATTTTATGTAGAAAGGGTGGTAGGTAGACAATCATTGGTCCGCCTGGTGGTAAGTGGTTACCATAACCTATACATGATTTCCCATACAATAGTATCATTTGCGCATTGCTTAGACTGATCCCCTCATTCTTACCCCGTGAAGTCCTGAATCTTACTCACTAATGCTCCTCCAACACCTGCCCGACAAAGCTTTCACTACTTAATGCGCTAAATTAATCATTGCTAAATGTGAGGTTGTACGCTCCTTCACCTGCTGCACCTCTAAATAGGAAGTAAAGCAAAGAAAGAGTTTAAATTCAACTCAAAAAGTTGACTCATTTAGGTAGTTATCTTTATTTTTATATATAGTCAGATAGGCAAATTACTCTACCCTACACAAGTGGTTATAAAGTCCAAACATCAACCATCCTTAACATGCCGGCCTGCAAAAATGCTTCTTCACGCCTCTCTTAAAGGACACCAGATTGTAGGAAGGAGGGAACACGCGCGCGGGCTAAGAATTCCACTTACGAATAGTACGACAAAGAAATGAGACACCAAATTTCTTTTTTCGTGTAGGAATAGTGGCCACAGTAAGTGGCAACGTTGGCCAGCGCGCGTGGTCCTCTGAAGAAAAGGTGATGGAGGAATAAGGGAGAATGACTCCTCAGAACACTCGCCGTGGTATAGTCGGTAGAATGCGCTTAATTATGCCATATTTTTATTTCAAGACAAAAAAAAACCAAATATATCTACGTAACTTCCCTCTCCACTATTCAAACGTCAAATTGGATACCTTTGTTTACCTTGATTACCTTTACGATACCGAATCAAAAAGCGATCTAAAATAAATACTTTCTTAGTATCATATAAGAGCAGGCATTATTGCCCCCACAACCTCTATAACGTGTGAAGCAACCTCTTAACAAAAAACTGACAGTTATGTTTTGAAAGGACAATGTTAAAATTAGCCTAAGAACCGACACAAATTTGGCATTTATGATAATTCTTTGTATATTTTTTGCGATAATAATCAGTATTTAGATTGTGACGGACACTTCCAGTTAAGTAAGCTAAATTAAAAAGTTAATAAATAATTTGAGACAATAAATACCATTTTATGTGTATAATCTATGGCAGCGCTGCAAACAAAACACTCTTTCTTCCTAATGCCGGCACTTCACTTCGCTATTCGTATTTGCTATTTTAAAACAGGACATCAGTGTGTTCTTTTCATTCCTTATTAAGCATGACAAGGACAAACTTGTCAAGTGAAAGGCCGACATAAAACTCGTTACTCTGTGGTTTTCGTGCATTCCAAAGAGTAGTTTAATATACCGGAAAGTGCATTCTCGTTTCGGATTATCCGTTGTGTGTGTTTATCTGCGATTGTTTTTCCTTTAATTTAACTATTTCGGCTCTCTAATATGCCATCGATGTTACCAAAGAGCAGAGCCCTTATTACCAAGTGCTAGTGAACCTGTGCCACAACATCCTGAGAGGATCATACTTTATATATATACTTCATATATCATACCAAATTATTCAAGAACACATTCAATACACATTCACGCTGCATATTTACACAATATACATGTGATATACAAATAAATACAATATGATAAAATTATGTGAAAAATAGTCAATAAATAAGAAGCAAAACTACAGTTTTTATTTTATTCATGATTCCTACCTAACCAAGTTTTTCTTAATAGTTATTCTTTAAAATCGCACCGAATAAAATGAATTAGTTGCAATATTAATTCACTTCATACTGAGTTCATACTAAGTTCATAGGTTGACCTATGTTTCATTGAATATTAAACATAACCTCAAAAAAAATAGTTTTCCTAATAATTTAAGTTCTCAGAAGTGTCCGTCAATAATCTTGGTTTTTACAGTCATTTACTTACGATATTGAACCTAGAAAATAATATTTCATGATTGTTGGTTCTTAGGCTAACTATGTATGGACGCTGAACAATGTCATTTTTGGCGCTAACGCAATGAGGATCCGTATGAGAATGCAGATTTATAGAGCTAAGGATTCCATAAAATACAGCGGTTAAATTTTTGTTCTACGACAAATTTTGTCAAAGTTATGACCAAATTACTAAACGAATTTTTGGCTGGTCGCGTGGTGGCTGTGACGTCGCAGAGCTCTAGCGCTTGGGCGCGAGCGTGCGTAGAGACTCTACTGAAGTTCGACCGAAGTGAACCACGATCGAGCTTTGAGACGACACACGTTTCGGCCGCCGCGCCGCGCCGCACAGTGGGTGAAAAAAAGAGGTCGCCTTTCATAGGATTTTTGAAAAAATAAAAATGTTTATTATCCGTTTAAGGTGTGCGGTTTCATTAGACATATCAGTACATTGAATAATAAAATAGTTTGGGGAATTTCCTTTGAATGTAACACCATAAAGCACGGGCTTTAGAATTTCAAATGTATGAAAACGGAATTTGTTATGTTCATAACTTGTCTCGGTCTTCTACGGTCAAGCTGAAACTTATAGAGATTATTACCGGGTCTGTTACAAAGCCATATGACCTTTGACCTTCACCCCGGACGGCCCCGTTCAAAAGATACAATTTGTTCAAAATGCTTATTAGGGTAATATTGCTTTACGGGGTTATGTGTCTCAATAAACAGTTTGTTTATGTTTCTTGCCCAGCATTTAGTTATTAATACAACACAGATTATTATCTAATAAAACTATACATATATATATAGATAACGACACCATACAACTTTAAATAAAAGCGTCCTTATTCAAAAGATATGGAATTAATATAAATAGGTAAAAGAAATAGTTTTAACAAAAAGAAAACAAGAATGCAATATTGTAAAGATTTACAATGAAGTCGTTTACAGCCTACAATTTAATCTTTTGTTTGACAATCGCTTAAAAGCCGCGCGCCATTAACGAGAGCATCATTACATATTAACAATACAAACTCTATTGTGGCAGGTTTTGAGGAATTCAAAAGGTTACCCACAGTCATTACCTGCCATTGTTTGCCTATAATAATTAATTTTGTCAAACAAACATACTTACACTTACAATGTCTATCTGATCTGAGGGTTTGATCAAATATGTTTATTTTGGGATACCTAGATCTTTAACTGACTAAGCGTAAAATGAACAAAGTGTTTTTCCAGATAAACTAGCTGGTTATTAATATTAGTAAATGTAGTAAGGGAGTTTCTGACATGTTACTGCCAAAAGAGAAAATAAACTATTTACATTATGAATAAAACAAATTTATTAACATCAATGTTTTTATTTACAAAACTAAAATTACTAACTAAGCTTGATATCATAAATTAAATAATGCATAATAAGGAAGCCACAACTGTATAAATTACTACACACATACAAGCTAAAGTATAAAAGATTATTAGAACTCAAATTGGCTACAACAGTTCTTAAATACGTAAACTGTTTATGTTAATATTATACAAAGATACAAAAAAATGAAGATACAAAGTTTGATATAATTTGATTTGAAGGAAAGAACACATACTAATCAAAATCATAATCAGATACATTACCTACATCTACAAACTCTATATTTTCCTTATCTTCACTAGAAGTTAATAATAATGATTTAGCTTCATTTGTGAGAGGTTTATTTCGTTGACATATTTTAGGTCTGAAACTTGATAGGTATGGATTAGACGATATTAACAAATTATTGATAATATCTTCATTTGTTGCAATCTTGCTAGATTTACGCGAGTGGAAGGTTCTGAATTTTTTAAAATCTTTGTTACGAGCTTCAGAGGCCTCTTCAGAGAGCTTGCCGATTGGTATAAAGTTATTGTGCTCTATTATATCGGCACCATGAATTAGTAATTTATGCACGCTTGAGGGCATATAATACCATTCATAGAGCTCGACATATTTGCGTGCTGTAGCAGCACAATATTAGCGGAATTTTTCCACGTCCACCAACTCTCCACATGAGATAGCCTGAAGAATCACTCCAAATCTTCTAACGAGTTCTTCATCAACACCCGTTATTTGCGCAGTAATTTGAGGATTAGCAAAAAATCTTCTTGCTGTGTTTCCATCGTTCCTTGTACCATCCCCTTGTTTAACTACGTCTACAAGTAGCCCCGTTTCAGTCCGGAATTGTTCTTAAAAGCCTTTTTTCTTTGGCTTAACTGTTGCTTCAAATCTTCGCCCTTAGCTTGCCATTTCTTGAAGTCGAGGCGGTAAGCAATATGTAAGATGCATTCCATGCATCTAATTCGTGCATGGAGGGAAGACAGACCGAACTTAAACATCTCTACAGACTGGGTTCTCTGAGTAACCTTGTCGATATCATTCATTTCTTTTGGTTTTGCTTTGCATATATCGCATGTAGCTGTGGATGTATCTGATAAATGTGAATTTACTTTACCATCAATCATCGTCATATGCAAAACGTGTTTTACATTTGCACCATCGATAACAGTTGGATGTAGAGCAGCAATTTCCGTATCAATTGAAGTCCTTTCTTCTTTAAAATTCAAATCGTTCTCTTTAGCAAACTTAAAATAAATGGGTCGACAGTAAAAAGTTGAAGACGCTTTGGGGTTTTCCCATATTATTTCATCAGTACCATCTCTCACCAGTTTTAACGGCACAAATGAACACATGAAGATGCTTGAATCATCGCCGTCAACTTTTTGTTGGTAGTTGCTGTGCCCAGATGCACCGTCAAACCCCCATTTACTGATAAGAGTCGAATTACTGCCAGTTAAATCAGTTTCCAGAGACTTTAATAGTCTCTTGACCGTAATATCTAAAATAGACTGAAGCTTAAGTTTAACTTCAGTCTCAGTTATTACCATGTCTTCTTTTTCAACGTAGCACTCCTTCTTCTCTTGCTTCAAAGCATCATACGATAGAAGTATATTACACCCCATGTCTCTCATTGTCTGCCTCAATGTAATATACTGCCATTTCGATAATTTCAGTGATGTTGAAATATCGAGTGCCTTATCGGTATGACAAGTTCGTTTCGTCGATTTCAGGCAGGCTCGCAGCATTGGCGCATCATCAGGCTTTTTAATCAAATGCTTCACTAATTCTACAAAGTCCGTTTGGTTTTAATTTTCCGCTTTCCTGGCCAGGGCATAAGCAAGTGTCTCAAAATCGTTTTCGGCAATGAGATTTTCAGTTCTTCTTCTTTTTTCCAGTGGACTCAAATTGGCAAATTCTTTTCGAGGACTAAATGTAGCAAATAATCAGTATAATGAGCCAGCAGTACTTCTTAATGCATTTATTAGTAAATCACAACAGAAATCACTCTACATAATAAAATTAATATATTTTCTCTCTAACACTCAAGCGCGTTGCTATGATACTCACAACTCGACTCTACCGCGCAAGCATGTAATTCGTAGGGTTGACGAACCTATATGGGGATGACCTAGGGTTGTTACTTCAGTAATTATTATAGGCTAACAATTGCAGGTAATGACTGTGGGTAACCCTTTGAATTTCCCAAAACCCGCCACAATAGAGTTTGTATTGTTTATATGTAATGATGCTCTCGTTAATGGTATGCGACTTTTAAGCGATTGTCAAACAAAATATTGTTGGCTTTAAACGACTTCATTGTAATTCTTTACATATTGTATTCTTCTTTTCTTTTTCTTAAAACTATTTCTTTTATCTAATTATATTAATTCCATATCTTTTGAATAAGGACGCTTTTATTTAAAGTTAAGTTGTATGGTGTCGGTATCTATATATATATGTATAGTTTTATTAGATAATAATCTGCGCTGTATTAATAACTAAATGCTGGGCAAGAAACATAAACAAACTGTTTATTGAGACACATAACCCCGTAAAGCAATATTACCCCAATAAGCATTTTGAAAAATTCGTATCTTTTGAACGGGGCCGTCCGGGGTGAAGGTCAAAGGTCGCATGGCTTCGTAACAGACCCGGTAATAATCCCTATAAGTTTCAGCTTGACCGTAGAAGACCGAGACAAGTTATGATCAAAATAAATTCTGTTTTCATACATTTGTAACTCTAAAGCCCGTGCTTTATGGTGTAAGATTAAAAGGAAATTCCCCAAACTATTTTATTATTCAATGTACTGATATGTCCAATGAAACCGCACACCTTAAACTGATAATAAACAATTTTATTTTTTCAAAAATCCTATGAAAGGGGACCTCTTTTTTTCACCCACTGTGCGCCGGTGAATATTGGCTACTATAAAATTAGTTATAAAATCGCAACGAATAAACCGATTTCGATGGTTTAAAAAGTGTATTAATTAAAAAGCTTTTTAGATCATTAAACTGTTGATTTCGAGTTGATTTGTCGCGCCGCAGTAGGTGTGAGAGGCATGACAGAAACGCGACACTAGCAATAGGTACAGTTATAGAGCCCCCCCCCCCCCCCCCTCCTAGCTACGCCCATGGTTAGTGTTATTTTACTGTGGCTGTGACTTCTGTTAAATGGAAGTTCTCTTGGTTGAGCGCTCCAATATGAAAGGTAACACACAGGTCCCCTATGCTATGTCCCATTTCTTGTTAATCAAACAACCATGGAGGTTAGAGAGATTCTTCTCTCCCCCTATGATCCCTACGTGCTAAAGCATTAGCCCGCCTGTCCCTGAAAATTTGTAGAATTTATAGTTCATTTTTCAGCCACCAGCAGCGCTGCCGTCGGTAAGTAATATCTGTGAATTGAGCTGTTTGTGAGTACAAGTAGATGAAGTTAGTTGAATAATATACAAATTTTCTTCGCGGCATTGGTAATTTCAAAGCAAATTTTTTTCTTTCAAGCGTCGCCGCGTCGCGTCGTCGTCGTGCTAGCGCCTGCGCAATGTCCACGCTGCGATGACGCGTCGCCGTTATGCCCGGTTTGCATTATACTTGATCGCAACTGACAACGCATCGCCGTTGCGCGGATGCTGGCACGATGACGATGCTCAAAAGATATAAGACTCCTTAGTATGGGGGGGTCTCTTAATACTTACTTTATTTTTTGTCCTAGCTGGGTTCATAACCTTAACTTAATTTTTATTGGAATATCTTTCTTACAGCTGTGATTATAGATGAAATCCTTACCTCAATTTTTTGTTTGAACTTCTCGTCAAGTTTCTCCCTGTCCTCTGTGACATGCTTGAGTTTGGCGCGGGCTGCGGCTGGTGGCACATAGCGAGCAGACAGTCCGAGGATCGACTCCATTTGGAAGCATCGAGTGCGTGTCGACTTTAATTCCGTACGCAAATTGTTGATTTCGGACAGCAGAGTGCAATTTTCCTAAATAAAAGATTTTTTATCAAAAGATATATATACAAGGTAATAAAAAACAAGAGTTTACAAATTAACATACTTAAGTACCTACTATTAATAGAAAAACTGGCCGATTGCGTCTCCGGCATGCCAATGTAAGTAGTTAGTTTCCCACAAAAACCGCAAAAGTATACTTAAAATTGTAACTTGTACTAAGGTAAGTGATACAAATAAGGCTTACCTAATTTCAAACATATCATATAATGATAAATTATTCGAAGAATGTGATAAATAAAAGCATTATTCCTTAATGGAATAATGCCATTATTCCTTGGTTCGTAAGTAATTAAGAAAAAATATTACCATCTATTATCAGAAAACACTTAAAAAGAGCTATAATTGTGGAACCTTAGCCTTAGGCCTTTTATAAACATAGTGACTTATGAAAGTACAAATTATATTAAAATATGTATTTCTGAGCCTTGAATCAAGTGTTTCAATGCGATCCTTGAACAACATTCTTATTAATTTTACTAAATATTTTGCTTAAATTGCTAGTCAGATTTGAAGTCGCATATTAACTAGAGATAAAGAATAACATAAAAAAAAACATATCCATACAAACAAAAATTAGCAAATTAACGTATCTTCTCGTAAATATTATTAAATATTGGATAATGAATATATTTTAATAGATATATTTGATAAAAATAAGGCCTTTTTTAAAAGTAGGCTTTATTTAGTACATTATACTTCATAAAAGTTATAAGTAGTATTTAAATCGCATATTCTAAAAAGTTAAATTTTAAGTCATAGTCAACTTTTTGATTATTTATATCACAAATTTTGTGATCCGTATACATTATATGAAACAAAACTTCAAAAATAACGTATTAAAATTCGTTAAAGGTTACGACAAATTAATAACGCGCTATGAAAAGCTCGTCCTTCACAAAGTACCGCCACTACTGACGCTATGAGCTCGAGCGGACCGCTCGTGCACAGTTTGCCGAGTTGTAGAACTGTCATCTATGCGTGTGTTGCATTTTTGATGTAAACATATTTTAATAGACTTTTCTGCACTACAGGCTAAGACTACAGGCCTTATTTCAGCATAGGCTTTACTTGTATCAGGTACCTAACATTTCACCTCAATAACACCTGGGGGCCATTCGCCTAACGGAAATTCTTTGGAAAACGCTAACGCTTACGATTTCATTTTGTTATTTCTAGCCGCCTGAGGTTTTCAAATGCCTCGCGCTCTTTTTTTTCTTTTGCATTGGTAATAACAATATTTAAAAAAATGAGCGTGAGGTATTTAAAAACTTTCGGCGGTCAGAAATAACAAAATAAAATCGAAAGCGTTAGCGTTTTCATAAGCATTTCAGTTAGGCGAATGGCCCCCTCGGCTGGACGTTTATCGTAAGTATTGTTATTATCAACATTAAACTTAAGCTTTATAAATCTAATAAAAATTTGGAAATCAATAAAATCAACGTCCAGCAAGAAATATAACCCTTTGAAGCCTAGACAAGTAACTACTAAATTACAAACGTTGCAAACGTTTTTTTTTTACTGGAGAGTGATGTTGAAACTGTCTTTAGTCAATACTTACGTCCATAATCTTGCAGATGTCGCTTTTAGAGCCTCCTAGTGACTTCGCCAGTTGCTGCTTCAGCGCTGCCACTTGCTTCTCGAGGTGGTCCCGCTGCCGATTAAACTCTCGGATGGCTTCGTCCTCTGCGATTCGACTGCGCACGAAATCTATATCCTCCACGTATTTGTGGAATAGTGCCTGTGTAAACAATTTATTTGATAAAAAAAACTCCTTTGGTCCACAAGAGTGGTAACAGTTTATTGCGAGTTTACCGCTCGCATTGGAGATTTCGTAACTTGAAAGAACCGAACCAAGACACTTATATAATCATAAGAAAAATAGAAGGCGTTTGAAGAGAGAAACTGGGTTCCATCTCTTTAAATCGAATTGAGCGCGCAACGCGGACGAAAGTTCGCTGTGTGCGTTGCTGCGTTTAGTCACATAAGTTCTATTTTTTCTGGACAAAGTATGGGGGTCCATACTTTGTCCAGTCCGATCTCGGTGTCCTCGGTTGTTCGGGGGATTTTTTGCAAGCGGTACTTTAAATCCCTCGTGTGCGTCCTTGATACAGCTGTAAGCGATCTATTTTGGCGGATAAAAGAATCCGTGGACAGAAGTCCCTCGACTGCGCAGGCCATAATTGTGCCAAATTTCATTCAAATCCGGCCAGTAAGTAGTTTTTGCGTAATTGCGTAACAAACTATTGTCGTTTTGAGACCTCCGTGGCCGAGTGGTTTGTGCGCCGGGTTTCATGGTATCGCTGACTCGAGAGGTCCCGGGTTCGAATCCCGGTGCGGGCAGATGTTTGTGTGATGAATACGAGCATTTGTACTCCAGTCATGGATGTTTAAATTGTATTTCTATATAAATATACTTATATATGTGCAGTTGTGTATTCTATCCGTAACCCTAGCATCCCATAACACAAGCCTTACAGTGCTTACTTTGGGGCTAGGCTGATTTGTGTGTTGGAAATATTTATTTATTTATTATTATTATAACTTTTACATTTATAAATATTAGTGGAATAATTATAGTACCTACCTATAGGTAAGTACTTACTTTAACGTTGAGTTTCAACTTCGTCGGATCTTGGAAATTTGCAGTCATATTGTGCAAATCTATTTTTATTTTCTTTAACGTATTCTTCAAAGTTAAGTTTCGATCTGCCTCATTTAAGTAATCTTTTTTTGCAGACATTAACTTCTCGTTCAGTTGATTGATTTTAAGTTCTGAAAGCAATGTTGCCTTCTATTTTATTTTAAACACAAGTTATCGAAAAAAGGAAGATATAGGAGCATAGAATGAGTATAGTATATTTTATGTATGAAAATCTTTTCATAAGTGAAAAAAATCAAGAAGGAATCAGTCGAGAACTTTTGTATGGAAAAAGACATTGCCCACCTTACCTATCATTAACGGTATTTGAGATTTTTGAAATTTAATTTGAAAAGATCGTTTTTAACATTAAAAATTTTATTTCCATAAAAGTGCATATATCGTATTAAATTTTTGTAATATCGCAATAGAAAACATTCTGTTTTCCCAAATAAATAGAGTATAGATAAAGGAGTTCTAAAACTACCTACACGTTTCTATATTTTTTAAAATACCTTGACATAAAATAACATACCTATCTACATTGTTCTGTGTCATACAAAGTGTTCAATAATTAACACAAGCCTAGCAACTTAATGATAGCAAACAACATGCCCGTGTTAGTTACCTATACAAAATAAAATGGATGTGGGTTAAATAAATTTGTGCCTTCCTGATTATAGAACTTAAAAAACAAAATGCTATAAACGGTACCTATCTATCTACCTAATTACAAAATAAAACTAGTGTTGACAACGAAAAAAATTACAACTGCTTCTAAGAAATAAATTGTATGATAAAGTTACATTTACCACGAAAAGCTCTTTGTTTTAGGAGGCTTTCTAGAGAAATTTCCAGGTCTAAAATTCGAACTTTTTTCTCTTTTATATCTCGATCAAGCGGATCTATCTGTTTGGAAATAAATAACCGTTATTATAATCTTTAATGTTGCTGTTAACTTCAGGTCTGCTCGTGTCTCTTGAAACTGCTATATTCGTTTTAGTTGCATCTGTATGTATGCTATAGTGAAATAATCGGCAATAATGAAAAAAAATTATCTGAAGAAGTTTAAAGAGAAACATTTCTGGTAATGACATGAGGTGTGGGACTTACTCACGGGATATAATACCCAATTAATATCTCATTCGTTGATTGATATACGCCGGTGTTGATAGAAATGGGCATAACGAAGAAAATAATTATATTGCATTAAGTAGAGGAACAGCTGTAACTTTTTTCAGTCGACTTGGAATAGTGCACTTTACTTAAACGATTTAAACGCACGAGTTCAAAACCATTTAGCGTTGTTCTGTGAGTAAGTAAAATATTACAGGATGTTTATATAGTGTTATTATCTAATGCGTCACTAGTTAATTTTGATGTCTATAAAAACGGCATCTAGGTATAATCCTGTATCATTATTATTGTATTGATAGTCAGCTGAAATTAAAATATGTAGATATTATACTCTTTACTTTTTATTTTTATTGCACAACTTAATTATTAAGTAAAGATAATGTAAGCTATAAAGGCTTATCTCTAATAAGGATCTTTTACAGCTATCCAGTTTATTCCCGAAATAATAATTCTTAATTAATAATAAATAAAACAGTTTGATGGTTATCCTTCTATGGATTTACTAATGGGAACTTTCGAGGACCTACCTAAGCTCAACTTAACGGTTTTGAACTCAAGCACGCAAACTAAGTAAATGTTAGGTACATTAGGAAGAAGATGAATATTTTCAGTCGGATCATACCGAGTTCATGTTTTACATTTAGTAATTTTAGTTCCTCGTTTTCCATGTCGTCAATTTGAACCCTTAATTCTCTTATAGTTCGTTCTTTAGGTTCAATCTACAGGGAGGCAAGCTTAATTAAATTTGACAAATAATGAAGATTATATATAATTTTTAATTAAATTTGTACACAGCTAAGCTTATCTTATACTTAGATCTTTTTCATTGAAGATTCGGAGATTGGAGTAAGTAAGACATGCGAAGTGCAATAAATATAAAGGCCCACCTGATTTTTCAACTCGGTAATTTTAAAGTTCAACACGAATTTATATTTCTCTAATTCCTGTTTCTTCCGTTTGAGTTGATATATTCTCTTCTCTTTATCTTGAATTGTTCCATCACGTTCAGATATTTCCTTTTTCAAGTCTGCTACATCCCTCTCAAGTGTAGATATGACTTTTTGAAATTGTACATGTTCAGCTTTAAATAATGGAAACTTTATTAAGTAACTTCAAAAATAACTAAAATCGAAAACTCGTTCAATAATTTAGCGATGATTCCAATATGTTCAAAACCCTGAACTTATTGCGAAAATGGCAATTCGAAACATATTTTAATGTATTCATCAGATTTTTCTTTTTCGACTAATAGTCGTGACACTATCTAACTTAGGGAAGCAACGTTTTGCATAGAGAATAGAACAAGACTTTTTTATTGTAATTAAATGGTAGTAGAAGCAATCATCATCATCTCATATATGTATATAATTCTCGTGTCACAATGTTAGTTACCATACTCCTCCGAAACGGCCTGACCGATTTTTATGAAATTTTATATGCATATTCCGTGGGTCTGAGAATCGGCTACTATTTTTCATATCCTTATGTGATAATGGTTGTCCACCTGTAACGTAGTGTTCTGAAACCTACAATGCGCAAAATTCAAACTATTGGGTATTGTAACGCAGTGTTCTCATATGGGTTAGGAGGAATGTTATCCCAGAAAATTGATAGAACACTACGTAACACACCCCTAAAATTTTTTTGGAATATACCTATTTATTTTTTTATAATGTGGTATTAATAAATACATACATCCCTAAATTTTCTCTTCTACCACCTGCCCCTATTTTTATGGCGGTACGAAGTTCGCTGGGTCAGCTAGTATGTTTATATATATTTATTTTATTTACTAGCCGTGCCCCGCGGTTTCACCCGCGTTTTTCTCGTTTCCGTGGAAATACCGACATAAAATATATAGGTACCAACTCTTAACATCTTACACACGTGATAACTTTTAAACGAAATATCCGATTGAGATGAAACAAAAGTATTTTACTTCTACATAAATACTCTAGATAACATAATGCTTAATTTCGATAAAGATTAATATTACGATACATATTTAACGTAGTTTTTTTTCTTCAGACGATTTAATAATTATTTTGAACACAAAATCGGTTATTGTGATTAAACCATGATAGCTAGATATATGTTCTCGCGGACTTTTTTGTAGGTCTTAATGGGATCTACAAACCCGTAGTACATCATTTTGTTCTATTGTCAATAGTTTTTGCAGCGCACGCAAAAATAGGTTTTCGATTTTACACCTTGTGTTACAAAATAGCAATTGTATTAGAGATCCGTAATTTTGAAAAAAAAAAATAGCCTATAGCCTTCCTCGATCGAACCCAACACTGAAAGAATCACTCAAATCGGACCAGTAGTTCCAGAGATTAGCGCGTTCAAACAAACAAACAAACAAACTCTGCAGCTTTATAATATTAGTGTAGATTATATTTATGGAAAATATTATAATGTTAGGAGAAGCCCAGAAAATAATTACTGACTTACCATCGTTAACAGCGCATACTAAAAAGTTTTTGTCAATAGAGCAATTTCTCTCATCTTTCTACGTACCTTTCAACTGTGATATTTGATGCTTGAACTCATCTATTTCTTTGTTGGCACTGATCAGTTTCTTTTTCATCAGCCCCGTCTCTCCCTTAAGTCGCACATTGGCGTCTTTCTCCTCCTTCAGCTGGACTTCGTATGCTGTTCTAATCTCAATTATCTCTCGATCTGCATCTTCTTCAATTGATGCCTTGATAGTTTCATGTTCTTTGGTTTCCAAGTCTGCTTGCTCTTGTAACTGTGTGAAATAGATACTTATTTTAAATAAATAATACTTATTTTTAGATACTTTTTCTTGTCGACCATCTGTAAAGAGGACTTTAAATTATAATAACAACACTGTAGTGCATCTACCGCAGTACCTGAGAACAAAGAATTGTATGTGTTTTGGGATTTCTTTTTTAAACTCTTTAAACAGTTTTATGTTAAATACCTAAATAAGGTGGGTGGACCATGGAAGGCCACTCTAACGAATAAACAGTTTTTATTAGTTCTTTTACTGGATAAAAGAAAAAAACAAATTATTAATTAACACTTTGTTTTACTACTTTTGTGTAACATATAAATTACTTTATTAATTCTAAATGTAATCACTATTTATTAAACTTACCTTTAATTAAGCTCTTCCAAACGGCCATACTAGGAATAGTTCTCTATACAAGGCTTATATTAGAAATCAGTTGTTCACTTAAAACTAGAGTTGTAATTATCGAAATATTCGCTTTTACTAAAACTACATCAAAGCTTTTTCATTTAAACGAAACATGCTTAACTGATTATAATATTCTTTAAAAAACTCAACGAATATTCCTTGAACACTATCTAAGAATATATCAATGAAAATTATTTAAAAAATATGGTTTTGATATATCAATAACAAATAAGTTTTCAATGCTTTTTGGAATGCAATTTAATAAAAAAAAAATAGCCTATAATGGCTTTTTTATAATATAATGGCCAGATTTTTTAACCCCAATTCTGTTGTACTCGAATTTTTGAAACTATATAGATACGATAATGTTTAACTAAAAAGAAAAACTTACTTTCTACGAAATACCATCTTATTTTTGTCATTTCACTAGATTTGTTTAAGGAAATGAAAAAATTGTGTTATTATTTTAATATCCTCCGCGATTTTTTCAAATCAATTAGAAATTTGACCAAATCTCTGTTTTTAAAATGTACCTGCGACATTTACATTACCTAGGCAAAGTACCTATGAAATAGAAAATAATAATTACCTATAATATATCACACATTGCCTAGACACCCCAGGCATTCTATACATTACCAAGGCACTGTATAGGAATGCCTGCATTATACAGATTGCCGGTAACATATACAATAAACATTCAGTAGTTGAATATAAAGTATTTATGCCCTTTCAGTACTGTCTTTTATTGTCTTAATGAGCTGATTGATAGGCGCTGCACTAGGGCAACGACTGCGCGCAAATAATGGCAATATCGTCAGAAAGGTTTGAGGAATTGTTATTTTCAATTCTCATAGGTACTTTAGATTTCGAATTTCATTTGCCCGAGTTGTAAATAACTTTTCAATTTTTTTACTTGTTTGATTAAAAATATTTTTTTACGCCCTTCATTCATATAATATACCTGCTTACTGAACTTCGGATCATAAAATCTTTAACGGAAGTCTGACTTCAGTAAAATCGTTTTGTGACCCTGTTTTTATTATCACTTGCATCGTTCTTTTTGTTAGTTCGTAATAATACCTACTGACAGGTTATTAGGTATCTAACTATATATAGGTGCAATAGTTTTTTCTTCATCCACCGACTCTAATTGTTCAAGAAAATCAGCTGTTGACATATTGTCTGTTTTTTTCAACCCCAGTCCACGTGGGCGTCATGGATTCATGGTAGGTATAGATAGTATTTTAGGTAAATATAGTATTGGGTGTGGTTAGTTTAGGTCCTTGGGGTCTAAGTAATTGTTCTAATTTTCTCTCTGCGATCCCCGTCTGAGATTAAGCAAAAATCAATGTGACATCACTTAGGCTAATAAATATAAGGAATGAAAGGGATCGCGGAAGGAGTAAAAGTTACATAATTATGCCACTGGAATATTATGTATACCTAAACTGTTATTTTTCTTACCTCTTGTAATAACAAATCTTTTTCCTCGAGTTTTGCTTCAAACATATTGTTGATTTCTCTAAGAGCCAGTCGCTTGCTTTCAGCTAAATCTTCTAACCTTTGTTCGTAATCTTTCCGCATACGAGCTGTTTTATCTTCTAGAGTCTAGAAAAAATAAAAATAACATCAATTCTGATTTTTTATTAGGTCCTATACAGGTTAAAATTTTCGATTTCTAATCCAAGAGTAGGTTTTAAGTAAATAACAATAGGTCCAAGTTGTTAAAGGGGGGTTTTCTGCAAGTAAGTAGGTACCTATAAGTTTTACTGAAACAAGATAATTTAGGGTTATGGTTATTGTAAAAGCAGTGAAACTTTTTTTAAAGAGTGAATAGTAAAAAAACAAGTATCTTAGAGTAGCCATAGATCCCATAGCTCGCATTTGCCTCTGTTGTCCTTACTGTTTATGTATGCATATCTTGCTATCGGTGTGCTGTCAGTGGCTAGAAATAAGTTTTGGCCTAAGTTATTGATTTTACCTTTTAACATCATCACCACAATAATGTATTCTGCGTCACCATGCTTTTTGTTTGACAATGTTTTTTACGGTTTTAGGATTTCGCAGCTGTTATTCATCATGTCCGTCCGTTCTTCTGTTCGTTTATCTTAAACATGAGGTGGAGATGTTTTTCTTTCTCGTCTATCCTAAGTGCAGGGCTGATTATTCTTTTCTTTGCTCATTGAGTTTAGTATAATACAAGTATTCTATTGAACTTTCTCGTATATCCGAAAACAAAGGTTCACCTAGTAGGGAAGGGAGGGAGACACTCATTTATATAATTGAAAAATCTTTGAATTATTATTAAGTATTATACTAAACTCAATGAACAAATATAAAAAACTTCCCAGTATCCGGCAACTATGGTACCCACACTTTTCTCTCCATTTTCTCTCTAGTCTCTACAGATTTGTTTAAGTTGTAGTTACCTGATATCTGTCGTATTCGCTGATGAGCCTGATGTTGAAGTCTGCCTCCAACGCCTGCAGAGTCCGCTCGTGACCCGACCGAAGCTTCTGTATGTCTTGTTGAATCATGCCTATCTCATGAGTATGCTCGTTCTCCATTTGCTATTAATATAACAGTGTAATAATGTATGACATTTACAAGGTAAAATAATAATAATAAAAACATATTTTAAATGGAGTAGGCACTTTTAGGCATACATTCCTTTACAGAGGAAATCGGTACAGTACCTAATATTGGTTTTTAAAATTACATTTAGAACTTATTTCCTCGAATATGAATAAAGAGGAAGGTAATACTTATAATTTTTTTAATTATTTCAGGTTTTTTATCACCTCGTTCTTTTCTTTAAGTTCCTCAATGGCTGCGCAATAACCTTCGTGAACTTCCTTTAACTTCTCCGCTTGCATAGCTTCTGCTTGTCGAAGTTGATACGTATGTTCTGTTTCAAGTTCGCTCATCCTTGTGCTCAGCAGCTGAAAAGGTGTTATTTCAATAAAGCAAGTGATGATTATAGACCGCGTCTACTCCTAGAATTAACTTAATACTAACGTTGATGCTATTTATCTTTTCTTGCAAATCCTTCTTGCTTATCAATATTTCTTTGGAATAAGCGAAGTCCTTGTCCAACGCTATAGCCCTGCCGTCTGCATTCGTCAGTCGCCATAAACATATCGAGGAATCCTCTGCGACGGAAACCAAAATCTGGTCGTCGTAAGATAAAGCTAGAGCTGTCACTTTCTTGTTGTGCATGTGGAATTCGTTGAACACTGCCTTATCTAGAAGAGGAAGCTGCACCGTGGTCACCCCTCCTTCTCCGCCAGTAATAAACAGCATCATGTCGGAACGAGATAGAACGATTGTATCTAGTGCGCATCCAATTAGGGGCAGGTTTCTTCGGATCGTGTTTGAACCGATTTCCTTTATTTCGCCATCAGTTCCAACTCCGTAAGTAGTTTTCCCAACGCTGAAATAAGTAACAGCCAATATTTTTTCCATTACAAGCTCTTACACAAAAGAAAAAAATCATGAAAATAAAATAGGTACCAAGTATAGAGTTGTGGAAAAGACACGCCTCAAAGAAAGAAGAACGCGAGGTTTGGAATGTGGAGCACATTCCTCAAGGCTTTCAATGGAATGTGCTCCTCAAGGCTTTCAATTTGATATCATAATGTGTTTATGTTTATAAAGTTTTAAGAAACTAATACTCAAAAAATGAATACCAAAGGGCTGGCATTAGTTATTTATTTTGTAATAACCTGTTTACGGCGCAGGCGTTGAATTGATTGGTCTTTAGGATGACCTCGCCGACGCGCTGCCCAGTGGACATGCTCCACTCGTATACGGCGCCCTCGCTGCCGCATGACACCAACGATAGGTCGTTCGCCGACCACGCCAGAGATGTCACCTTGCAACAGAATTGTTCCATTACAACATAGTATTTTTACTAGCAGTTAAAACTGCAAATAAAATACCTACAATATGATAACTTCGCACAACAACGATAGGTCGTTCGCAGTCAACTTGCGACAGATATAATTTCAACATAATATTTCTACTTAAGGTGGACTAAATAAAATACCTCAATAGGTACTTCATCATAACTTCACACACCATATTATATAGGTACTTAGCTAAGTTTGTAACCATTTAAGCAAGGTCCACACGCGTAATATAAAGTAGAAATTTATTTTATTTCAAGTTCATGGTAGGATTGTTCCAAATGGGGCATTTTGTATCAATTATGTAGCTCAAAATATCGTTAGCATATGTATTTGGCAATTATTTATATTTATACATTTATTTTTTGTTAACGCTTAATACATGTATCATACATTTATTAACAATACTTGCATCAAACTAGGTTGGATAAACAAAATATGTGAAGTGAAAAAAGTGATTTATATTTGTAATATACTCGTTGTCTATGCAATGTGAACGAAATAATGTCTTAAACAGTCGCAACAAGTATTCCACAAGTTTTGTATAAAACGAATTCGTTTCTTGGTGTAAACGAGGGGTAAAGATTTAGCAGGACCTTTAAAAAAATGTAGCCAGAAGGATAATTTTGAAGCTGTTGCAAGTCAAACGCTACGACTTACCGAATGTGATCTGTCAGGCGAAACGCCTCAATTTTCATGTTACTGTATATGACCAATTTATATAATTTTGATGATGTTAATATTTAGCCCCTGTTCCTGATCAGTAGGGATATTTGGAATATAAAGTTCCAAATAACCCAACTGGTAGCGATAAATGGAAAAACTCCAGAGTATCCCTACTAGTGGAGATATGTCAGTAGGGATTTAAGGAATAGGGAATATTTAGAAGGTAATTTTTAGGACTACGTACAAAAATTTTAACTCTGTTGAGTGACCTAAAATAAAGAAAGTCCAATCAGTTCTCAGTTAGTGGGCCCTCTATTCTTACGTGTTTTTTGTAGTTTAAAATTGTATCCAAATATTATTGCTTAAAATAATAAGTATTTAAAGAAATATCCTGCTTAATTTCATTCTGTTATGTTATGTTATGATACACGTAGTATGGTAACCACTTTAATATTTTTTATGACACTCGAAAGGAAAGTATATGCTATAGAATAGTTTGGCTGTTATTTTAATTGTGAACTATATTCTTAATTTTAATCTACACATAAATAATTTTGATGATAAGATAAAATTTACCTAAGTACTGAAAAAAGTTACGAAGTGCAAAAATATAAAAATGAATTACAATTAATTGGATCTAAAGTCAGTCAATTTCTTATTTACATTCCATAAATAAAAAATGTAAAAATAAGATACTTACAGAATAATGAAGTACCTAAGCATGTCTATATATCTGTCGACCTTTATCCACATGCGTCATACGTCATCGTCAAAACGTGATGTCAATTTGTAACTTTAAATGTTCGCTAACAAATAACTCAGTTTATTAGGTGTCTCAAGTTATGTTAATAACACAAGCGGTCTAAACCAAACCTGTCCATTTTTTCTACCGCAGTACTAACAAACGAATAAATAAATAATTTCCGTGTGCGTCCCACGCCTGTTACTGAAACTGCAATTACATCTTGGATGATAGACAGGCAGACACAGATGTTTATCAAAAGAGGAGTATTAAATACATTTTGTCGAAGAACAAGACGTTAAATGAATTGTCTATAAATGATTAACTTAAAAAGAAATCTGTTGATAGGTACAACTTTAAGGTGCTGTCCAAACGTATGAGAACTTATATGGCATATGGAGACTGTGATGGCATAATAAATCTGTCCTTACTGAGACGATCCTTTGTGGACTAGACATTTATTTACTTTCTTATAATATTTCAACAAACAGTCAACATTGTTCAAATCTCATATCGAAGTGTACGAGATTTCTATTAACCTCCTCGTATCATGTATAGAGACTGCTAAATCTCGAACGTTAGTTCCTATACGTTTGGCAACACTGCGCGGCGCGGCCTCACCCGCGACAATACAGATCGTCGGACAGCACCTTTATTCAATATCACATGTAATATCGATAACTCTATTTCTTTATTTTGAATAATTTAATCAGATGCAGTATGAAGATACAGATACTTTCCATTAAGGTATTAAATAGTATATTTTGCACATTTTAAATGTATAATTTATTCGTTAATGTATATATCACATAGGTAATTGGGTTTGATAAGTAGTAAGATAAACTTTATTGACCTTTTTGCAGTATAAAGTGTCGGTTATTAACAATTACACATCATTATGCTGTACTAAGAAAACAGATGTTGTTAATCTCTTAATGATTATAAGTTCTTAGGTACCTAGTTATTAAGAAAAAAAAAACATATTCCACCTGGAGTTTATATAAAACATACGATCACATTTTTTTCCGTGCAGACAGTAAAAATGTATCAGCTCATAGAGCACTTTTGGAAAAGGCGACTAACATACTCGTATAAAACAGTTTACGTATCTTAATGAAGATGTTCCACCGTTAATGTTCATAGCGTTAACCTATTTGTTAATACATAAGTAAATGTAGAACAAACCTTTCCATTGTGACCTTTCAAGTTATAGACATTTTGGAAAGACGTCGATGAGAACACTTGTATGACTTGTCCATTCACTGCGGCAAATAGATGACCGTTGGTGCTGAACTTTGCTCGTTTACAATTTCTGATAGGGAATTCTCTCATCACTTCGAAGTCGTCAATCAGTACCACCATAAAGCGCAATTTATCAGAAAATCCGACTATGGCGAAGAGACCTATGGAAATCAACGAAATACAATAGAACGGCCGTACTCAGAGAGGTTAAATAAATTTAATATAATTTAAAGACATATGTTGTCTCATTAGAGCAGCTCGGTGGCGCAGGTGGTAAGCGTGATTAGCCTGCAATCGTGGAAGTTAAGCAACTTTCGCAATAGCCGGTCATTTGCTGGGTGACCAAAAATTTTTTATCTCGAGCTCCTCGGTGCTTCGGAAAGCACCCACCGTGGGTCGTGGCCCAATCTCAACACAGGCTTTCCCTATCATCCATAAGGAAGTCTTGTGCCTCACAGCAGTGGATACATTTAAAGGCTGATATTATAAATACGTCTCATTCTTGACTCACATGTAATCGCAAAGAAAATGACGAAAGAAAGTGAAAAACGATTAGTACAGCGTTAGTTGACAAATAAATAAAATGGTACGTATACTTAATTAAATACTATCAGCAGGTTTCGTATGTGCACAAGCTACAACCTATTAACCTCATTTTGCATATCTTTGTGTTTGTTATTTTTGTGTAAATAAAATGAACTAGATCGAATTTAAACTTCGAGTAATTGTAATATAAACATCAGACAAAAGCCGAACTTCAATGTCCAAAAAAATAATTTGTTTTCTAATTATTTACTTAATACTTTACACCTTTACTTTTCATGAAACCTTAATAACCCTGTAGTCTTACAGAGAATATAGACATACCATCTTTATGATGACTCCAGATTTATAGCGCCACGTAATGTTTTTGTTGGTGTCTGCATTATTAATGTGAAGTAAACAAAGCTGTTTAATGTGCCCGAAAAAATCGGTGCCGATCACATGATGCGTAGGTAGGGTAGGTAGGCACATTAACTAAGAATACATAAGTACCAGTTGGGTGCAATGAGACGCAGTGAATTTCTTCCTGGTAGAGTCTTATAAGCTCCACGTCGTCGGTCATATAGTTCCAGATTCTGATGCTCTTGTCTTCCTCCCCCGAAGTCATGAATATTGGCTTCCAAGCGCACATTGATAAAGAATTTATACGCCCGTAATGCATGGCTGGCCCAAGTTCCATAAAAGGGATTTCCGGATTCTAAAGCATAGAGTTACTTGTTGAACCAAGATCAGACAGTGTCATTACACTATCATAAACGACAACAATAATATAAGGTAAATAAAACAACACCAGCTTACATCTGCTTATGTCTCTAGGAAACGGGGATTTTTTGAAATACCGCTCAATTTTTTTTTGGCCAAGTTTATTTTTAATACTTTTTGAGAAGCCAATAATGTGCTAGATACTTTTTAACTTGATTTAAGTGTAGGTAAGTCCGTAGCAACGTAGCCGAGGTTCGAACTCAGTCCGTTTGGTTGGATCATGCTTGTCAGTCAAGAAGATAACGTTTGCCTTGTAAGTTTAACAGACTCTGCCCTCTAGCATGATATATAACTCGTTTTTATCACCCTCAATTGTCAAATACTATGGAGATTGACAGATAGACGCGATAAAAAACGTAATATAATTTAAATTGTGATGCTCATGCTACGGGGAAGTGGATATTTTATATTGTACTAGTGTGTGCCCGCGACTTTGTCTGCGTGGAAAAAATGGTTTCCCATACACACTTTCACGTCCTTTTTAGTGGTGATTCTAGTATAATAATTATAGATACTACGCCCTTTGCCGTGACTAGAACTCTCTATTCCGAATTTTATTAAAATAAAATTTGATAAAATAAATAAAAATTCAATGGGTTAAGCGGAAGAGCTAACAGACAAACAGACAGACTTTCGCATTTATTTATTAGTATGGATAGACAATGTTTCTCATCTTACGTACCTGCAGCATGTGCTGTCCAAACAATTTGACATGGTACAATTGTTTGCGCAGAGTTGTGATCAAGAGTGTCTCTTGATTCGGGTCCACAGTTATATGTTGAATGGCATCCAGCTCCGACCAAACGGGATGCTCACGCGTGTGCCTGATAAACATTACATAACATCTATTTATTGCCAAAGAACTGACATACATCTAGTTATGAAGATAAATGGAAGTTATTTTAAGTCATTATATTGTTTGCGTTATAAACTACGATGTGTCCGTAGGTAATATGAGTAGTCTTTATCAAAACAATATCTACATACAGAGCTTCGTTTATCTTCTTGTTTGCATTTCGTAGTTATTTTTTTGCGTTATGGAGATATAACGCCTCTTAGCTTCTGATACCGAATCAGCAGGATTAATCATTGTCCTTCAATGAATTATGTTTACCTTGTTACATCCAAACAATTTAGCACTTTGAAATTGCTCTGTAAGTCACATTTTTAAATTTTATATTTTTATTAATTAATATAGCACATATACCTGTATCAGAAGCAGCATAGCCAGTTATGGCATCTTTTTTGTGCAAATTAGCATAAAGATTATCTTAAGTAAGATATGTTAGGACATCGGGACTTTTCTTGAATTTTGTCCCTGAAATGTGTTATAAATAGAAAAAGCATACTTGTATGATTTTTTTGATATTCTATAAAGGTTCCTTTTCCTCCAATGATGTGGCGTTTCTTTCTCGAACATGTGCACGTAGCCTGGACCGCAAGAAAAGGCGAAACCTGTATCCATCAAAGTTGTATATTTCCCCAATGGTTGTGATGATAATTGATTTATGCATGGTGTGTAAATTCTTAAAGAAAATATTAGACTTATCTTTTTATATATATAAATGAATCCCTAATTTCTTTTGTCACGCCATAACTTTAGAACAACTTTACCGATTTCATCAATCAAGTTTTCTAATCTAATAGGTGCGTTTACTCTTAAAAAAGAGGATCTCATCAAGCTTTTATCACCCACACCAATATCAACTTTTTTTTTATTTTATTTGTTTAATTTTCAATAGGTATTTTGTAGCAGGTTCTTACGTAAAAAAAAGTTGGAAGTTGGTAAATTATATTAATTCCATTTCTAATGCCTTTGACCCTTAGTACCCTAATAGAAAAACTGAATAGTTTTGCCTCAAATAGATAATATTGGAGTGCGTGTCGCCCGCCTGATGGAAAGTTATAAACTTGCCTTAAAAAGAGAAGAAACTTCATTCAAAATTCACTAGAGATTATGATGAGTAGATCGTGATTGTATACTTGAGGGTTCAAAGAAGCTATTAGCGAATTTCATGACTACGTTGTACGCAATAAAGAAGAAGAAAAGCCTTTAGTGCGGGCTCGTGACATTGAAAAGCTTGTGATATGTACCTTTAGGAAAGTTAACAAAGTTCGTGACTGGGTAGGCTTCTTCGAAGAGACTCGTTTCTTTCTCACTACTCGTATCCTGCTTACTAGACGTGCTCTCTACTGCATCTTCTGCCCTGTTATAAGGTATCGTATCAAAAGTTTATAAACTGCGATTGCGCACCAATATGCAGTTAACACCAGTATGATTTTTAACTAAAGAAACATGCCGGTGACTGATTTTAAGACAATTAAATCGACTTTATAAAAATTTCTTTTAAAAATCGATATGAATTATATAAAACTTAATAAAGACACTACTTAGGTTCTTCTGACTTCCAAAACAATTAAGCCTTCCGCCCATAGATGCGTTATTATCGGTCGATAATATCGGATGCGTTATTGCGATATTTGGTAATACTTCTATTGTGAAGTTATTATCGCAGCAGTGTGTTACTTCGTAGCCATTCTTATAGATAATGTCCTTAAAAAATATCGCAAAAACGCATTGATCGCAACGCTTAGTATTGATCGATAACGCGCCTATGGGGAGGGAGGCTTAATGCCATAAGTATAATTCACTTACTCAGCCTCAACTTTCTTGAGAGACATCTCAAGAACTTCGGCGGCCTTGAACATGCAGTTCTGTCGAAGCTCTCCATTCTCTACCATCATGATCATGCCGTTGTCTGTCCCGAACAAGATGCGATCCGCCGTCAGCCACATGCAACTGGTTATGTTTATCTGATGCGGAAGCGATAATATACTTAACTTCATTTGTTTCTCTCGTATCATTATTAGATATGTAAGGTCATTCGTTTCTCTAGTATGCTGCGCATAGTTGACTGACAGTCAATTGTTGAAAGATTTAAGAATATTCTTAAAAATTTGTTAAACGCTCAAACAAAATATAGAAAAAAATATATTTACTTTGTAGAAAATCGTTAACGTACACTCGATTGTACACTAATTTTTCCTGTTCTTTGCAATCTGCTTTGTATTTGAGGAAGAAATGGAAAAAAAATATTGTTTTTTTTTATTTCAAATTACAAACCTAACCTAATTTAACCACACACGTTACTGTTCTTTTTTATTTATTTTTCTCCTGATTTTCCAGAATTATATCGAAACTTTTCATGAGGAATGTTCAGGAAAAGCGGCTATAAAACATAAACTATATATGTTATTCCTTTTATAATATATCTTATGATCTAGATACTCAATACTCATAATTTTTGGTCGTATTTTCCGACTGTCCCTTGTGAGTTTTTTCCCTGTAAATGCTTTGTAGGCTCACTAATGAAAAAAATAATATCACATATCACAGAATAAATATTACAGAACACACGATATTCTTGAGAATGTCCCCATTATTTTTTAAAAGAAAATCTCATCTCATCAAAAGAAAAAAAAAGTTAAGCAGATCGATTAGTAAAGACATAGATTTTTTTTGTTTCAATGGGCTGCTATTTTTCCCTACTAAAGAACACTGCGAGGCAATGTAAGTCGTTGCGGCAGAGATGAATATCACACCAGCTATCCTCGCTTTGTCAGATTCTATTTATTTTCTTGCAAAGGACTACTTACGCTCTGTATAGTTTCGTAACCTTACTTATGTATACAGCATTTCAAATTTTTTTGTAAAAAGGGTGGCAAACAAGCATAATGCCCGACTGACGGCAAGCGGTTTACCTACAATAGCATACAGAAGCTTGTTAAAAAAAATATCACACGCGCCATTGCCTACCCTGACTTAATCCCCTACCCCGTGAAGCCCTGGCACCTTACTCATCGACAGAAACACAACACCACAAAAAGGTAGTTATTTTAAATAATAAATGAATAAAATATTTATATATATAACAACAACAAAATCACTCATAAAGCTATTATTTATTCGTTGATACCCGCATTAGTCTCGAAGACTGTGTCGCAGGTATCAGCGCCCAAATTACAAACCAACCAGATGTTTTTAATACTAATTCTGAGAGATAACTTTTACACTGAAAATCAAAGTTGAAAACAGTAATCTGCGCTGTGTTCTTCTGTAAGGTGAAGGTTACTTCGCCAGACAGGTGCTCCAATTCGAGCGGGAAATCCGCTATGCCCTATCTCTCTTAATAGTGTGCTCTATAGGTACCTTTTTAAGTAAACGTGATAGTACTGACCGACGGAAGTTAAGCTTTTCTGTCATTGGAAGCTCTTTTTCTTATTTTCGTTACAATTACCAATGACAGCCCCCTTTCCTGTGACTATACTAATCTTTCGTGAGCGATTTCGGACTCGCAAACAATTCGAATTCGATATTGGTTCGTACAAGGGGTACTGCTGTAAGCCAATAAAAAATAAGAGGTTTACATTTTCCGATTTACACCATCCCCACTGTCGCCAGACTGTCTCTGACACGTTCATGATACGAAAGGTGTATGGTCCAGTGATCACCACTAAAGTAGCGTCTGATGGATTGCATTGGACCTAGAATAAAATATTATCACAAATCAAAAACAAATTCATAATATATTAACATATATATAACTAGCTGAGCCAGCGAACTTCGTATCGCCATGAAAATATGGGTGGTAGAAGGGTGAAAGTTTAGGGCTGTATGTATTTTTGTATGATGTATCATAAAAAAATATAAAAACAAAAAAAAATGTCCAAAAAAGAAAAAAAATATTTAATTAAGGACCACGCTTAACATTTAGGGGGATGAGAAATAGATGTTGTCCGATTCTCAGACCTACAAGGATTTCTCATAGGTAATTTCTACAATAAGCAAGTGCCTACGCACCTACGCACGTAAAACGAGCTGTCTCCAATATCAAGGTAGCAATGTATTTAAAATACATTTATAAGCACAATACCTAAGTTATCAATAACTAGGTATAAAATTGCAAATAAAATGTTCAAAGGTTGATCTATGTTTGTTTTAATACTGATATTGACAAAAACAGATTTCGTTTGTCTTTCTCACAAAGCATGAACTGTACACATTTTTTTTTAATAGTTTTTTATCAGGACTCAATTTTATTTTCATATACTTTTCTTTGGATTTTCCAGATTTACATTAAAATATCGATAATTTCCACATTTTTATGAGAAATATTCGAGAAAAGCGGCTAAAAAATATACCATAGTAAATTCTTATGATTTAGATACTAAAAACTCATGATTTTTTTATCGTATTTTCCGACTGCCTCTTGTGAGTTTTTTACCTGTAAATATTTTACAGGGAAAAACAGGCCCACTAATGAAACAAGACATCAACATTACGTATAGCCATAGTTCGAATTCTGAGTACTGGTCTTGAAAAATTACAGAACACACGATACTTTTTGTGAGAATCTCTATTATTTTTTAAAGTGAAAAACAATAAAAATACTATCCAGTTACATTAGTGAAGATATATCATTTTATTTGTTTGAATGGGCTGCAGTTTTTTTTCTACGAAAGAGTAAAAAAAACAGCAGCCATTCACTGCGAGCCAAAGTTAGTCGTTGTGGCAGAGATGAATACGACACCAGCCATCCTTGCCTTGTCAGATCCTATTTTATTTTCTAAGTGTGTAGTGTTTTAAGCACATTGTTTACAAATCAAGTTTATAATCAATGTGCTATGAACATATATGGCTCATATTTAAGAATTTTATTAGTATGTTTTTACTTTCTATGAGTAATAAATATATTTATAAAATACTACGTGAAAACTAGAGTGGAATGGTAGGGGTCTTGGCATATTCAGGAGGTCACTGAGGAGGGGTAAGGGGGTAAAAAAATGTAAAAGTAGGGTCACATAGTATGAGTACGTTCCCTTATAATGTTCAATTATTAAGATGCTCATGGAACGTTAAGCCTTTATTGCCAGTTTTTTTCTTTTCAAAAACAAAGGTATTATTTGGTACCGATTTCGAAAAAATAAACTTATTTCTTATTTAGCAACCGGTTTCGAAAGGTCTTTTTTCGAAACTATATTCGAAAGCAGAAATATTTTCTTTTTCGAAAACCGAAGATGAAATAAATAAAATAGTCTAATTTTAATACCACTGAAGTAGTTATACGTACAAATGCGAATTAGCTTAGGAATCTAAGTTTTTTTTTTTATATTTGAAAGCTATATTATTTTATAAATTCTCCTACATATATATTTCTTATTAAGATAACTTAGTTATTAAAAATTAATTAGTGTTTATAATTTACTTACACTTTCTACGATGCCTTGACCGCTCGGATTCTGTGCCTTCGCGTGGCTTTCGACTTTGCCTTTGTCCCAATTATAATAATATAAATACCAATCTGGTTCTCCAGTGATTGCTACAAGATATTTAGAATCGAACGTAAACTGAACACACGCAAACTCTCGGGCTGTAGAGTTTTCAAAGGGAACTGTTAATATTTTCCTTCGCTTGTATGTGGTCAAGTCGTAGATTGTTATAATGGGTTTTTGGCCCTCTTCTGCAATTTCATTTAAAGCCAACCATCGCCTAGAATACACAGAAAAGCTTTAATAAAGTTTTAATATAAAATAAAAACCACTTAGCCCAGGTGTCAGGCTGGAACCAGAGCCCTAATTCCGTTATCCAGGCGGATGCACTAACTGCTTTTCTGCCAATACCAAAGAACGAAGAACAGTATTTTCTTACCTTATCGTGCCAATATTTACTATCAGAATCTATGGCGGGCCAAGTTTTTGCTCAGGTTACTTACGATTGCCCCTAGAATATGTAAATTTTAATCATATCAAAATATAGCTCAGTAACAAATGCTAATCTAACCCCCGAATACGCTTCTGAGTTTGCAGAGAAGCAAATTAGAAGGTACCAGGTTCGGCAGTGGGGTAGTCATTTTTAGAACATGTGCAAAAATGGTAACTGTTTGGTAAATATCTTAAATTTTTGTTTGATCCTTTCGAGGGCCGAAAAAGGCCCACGGGCCGTAGTTTGCCCATCCCTGAACTAGAATTTTGTACTAGAATTTGATAGGAATAAATAGGGCTAGCCGAATAGAGGAAGGCGCTGGTTCCAATCCGATAAGGAAAAAAATAGTAGGGTACATACACTAGTACTTCATTAGATGTAGCTCACCTATTAGGGGATAGGACCAGGGACTTTATCGGTTTGTGTTTGTCTTGAAGTCTGATGAACTTCTGTTTTTTCTGCAGATGATTGTGTACGACTATCACTCCACCAGCCGGGTATATAATTTCAGACTCCGTCAAAAAATGAGCATTATACCTAAGTATAAAAAAAATATATATTTATTAATACACATAATACTCTTTAAGGCGGAAGTTTCCTTTAGTAAGTGCGACTAATTAATATCCCTCCCGTTAGATTTTATCACAGCTTCTAAAGACCATAGACCTGAGTACATGGTTTAAATATCAACTCGATACCTCTATGCGATCCCGAGATGATAGAGTCGTCTTGACAGACAGACGGCCAATAAAGTGATCCTATGAGGGTTCAGTTTTCTTCCTTTTGTGGTACGGAACCCTATCAAAGAGGCTTTTCTATTTTGTGGGCATTTTAGGTTCCAATAGCTAGACAGCTAGGTAGGTACACCCACAACAGGACACCGTCGCCGCGTCGGTCGCAATGGCACGTTAGCCATTGCATGGAACTAATATTCTAGAAATATTCAAAATACCATACATATAATAATACTTTCTGATGTAGGTAAGATACAGTCAACAAATTTAAGTTATAAAGTTTCAAAGTCAATCGCTTGTGAAGAAAGTTAAGGTAAAGCTTAAAGTCAATTGAGACAGAAATTGTCATGTTTAGTTTTTGGGAGTTTCTGTACCTTCCAACTCTTTTTTTTATATTCATACCTGAAGAAATATTAAAACTGAAAAAAATAAACTGTTTACACAATGATATTGCATGTTTTACACCGTGCTTTTGTAGAAACAACTTCTTACTGAATATCCGTGCGAAGACCGTAAAATATACGTGCTGAAATATTTGGTGCTGTTGCATTCGCCATAATACCAGATACTAAGCTAGGAGCTTCAAATGCGAATCGAATGTATGTATACACAATAATATCTATATAGGAACTTAAATGCGTTTATTTATAAAACACTGATGATTGAATATCAATCTTGTTTATCAGTTGTCATGGCAACCAGGATTGTTAATTGTCACTCTTAGCCTCTCGTTATTTGTCATGGTGATTGACAATATTGTCTATGCTTCTCCCAACTTGCGCGACTTGAAAAGAATATATTATCTAATATATATACTTTTATTCGAATATATTTATAATACCTGAATCTTTTGATCACCAACCTAGAAAAAGAGTAGTGTCGTCGGGTCCATGAAATTTAAGTTTGTTTTTAAGTTTGACTAAGAGTCCGTAACAATATGTTACTGAATATGTGTATCTGGGTCAAATTATTTCTTTTAGGGACCAGATGACTAAAGAAATCAACAAGAGGATAGCCTATGGTTGGAAGAAATACTGGTCGATGAAGGAAATAATGAAAAGCAAGAGTCTGGGGATCCACATTAAAAGGAAAGCCTTCGATACCTGTATTTTACCGTGTATGACCTACGGTTGTGAATCTTGGTCTTTAACGACGCAGCTAAGGGATAAGCTGACTCATTGTCAACGGGCTATGGAGGGAAGTATGTCAGGAGTAAGTCTAAGGGATAGAATAAGAAGTGAGGATCTAAGATCTAAAACGCAAATAACAGACATAGAATGTCTGTTAATAGAGTGGACAAACAAAAATGGAGGTGGACGGGCCACTTGCTGAGAGGTACCATAGACAAATGGAGCAAGCGAGTGACAGTCTGGTATCCTAGAGATGGAAAGCGTAGGAGAGGACGCCAGTTTAGAAGATGGAAGGATGAAATCAGCTGTACTCTGGGTCCGTATTGGACAAGAGTTGCAGCTGACAGAGGTGAATGGCGTCGGTTAGAGGAGGCCTTTGCCAAAAGGCACACAGAACTGCGTGACTTATTGTAAAATGTATAATCAATGTTATGTTAAGAAAGTTCTGAAATAAAGCCTATTTTATTTTATTTTAAGAGTCCGTAACAAAGATAGCTGATGAAACAGGAGCCTCGTTCTGCAGCAGTTACCCTTACTGTGAAATCGGGGTTTAAACCTAATTCTCTCACCCCGTTAGAATCTGGCACCGTTAATCCAGACAACAATGCAATAAAATAGCTATTTGGCTGCAGTCACCTACAATCGTCTCTACTTCATAATTGAAGTAAAACTGATTGAAGTAGAAAAGTATATTTGTTTTTTTTATGTATGTTCACCGATTTCTCCGTCAATTGTGGACCGATTTTCAAAATTCTTTTTTTATTCGGAAGAGTGCACTTCCGAGGTGGTCTCATTGGAACCAAGTCAGGATCTGATGGTGGAATCCGGGGAAATCGAGGGAAACCTTCAAATTTCAAAGGCACGCACGATGTTTTTTATGCATGTTCACCGATTTCTTCGTCAATTGTGTGATTGTTTACTTGGACGATGTAATTTTCACTAAAATGGATGAAATATTTTTTTTAAACAAAAAATTAAACCGACTTCAAAATCGAAAATGGAACGGTTTGATTTTTTGTTTATTTTTTTTTGTCAAAAACAGTTCTTTGACTTTAGATATATTTTTTTTCTTTTTCTGTCTTAAAAAATAAATTTGTTTATATGAGTAGAGTATTTGTGTTTCTTTATTTCTATATATCGGGTAGATTAGTTTAGGTCTCAGTTGTTATTTTGAACTGAAACAATAAAGCAGATTTAAAGTAGGCCAGTCTGTCGATTCCCTAGCGTAGTTTTCTTTCCAAAATTTCCATGTTGATAGATTTGAGCTTGCTTTGGAAGTAGGTAGCCTGGGGCATTTGTCGAAAGATTACCGCCCCTTAACATTATTTTGTAATGTATACAACAATTGTAGAATTTTGCCTCCCATTGAGAAATAGGGAACGAGACTGATGACTTGGGCGAACTTATCGGTATCGACTTATTATGTTACCAAATCGATGGACAGCTCGTCCATCAAAACCGTGTATAGTGTTTAACTATAATAGATTGCTAAAATAGTAAATTCAATATTTTGCCGCAATCGGGTGGAACGCCTGAATAATATTTTTTCATAGGTATAGAATATAATTTTTTGCTCAGAGAAATCGATATGGAGAAATTCGAACATTAAATCTGGATTTTTTAAACCGTCATTCCTAGTTTTTAATGGTACCTGAAGGTGATCGATTTGAAAATTGGTCGAGGAACATAGCGAAACTTCCGAAAATGGGCGCTCCAATTTTGGCGGGAAATCCACTATACCCTTTGCATTTACAATTTTAACATACCTATACCTAGTCAGGTCATAAATTCTGTCACATGTTTAATATAAAATAATTGAAACAAATTTATTCATTATGTAACCATTTATATACCAAAATGAACTTAACAAAACATAGATTCTTATGACAATAAAGTTTATTCAAAACTAGCGGTCCACCCTCGCTTCGCTTCGGTGTAGAGCTGAAGTGTAGACTACAGTTTTTGTTCTCAGGCTTGTATTATACACAATGACAGTCATCTATGATTCTTCTTATATCTGCATGCAAAGTCTCAGGCCGATCGGTTTAAAATTGACAAAGTTTCATACAAACTTTCATTCCGTATTTTATCCCCTTGGGGGTAGAATTGATCAAAATCCTTTCTTAGCGGATGCCTACGTCATAACATCTACCTGCATGCCAAATTTCAGCCCGATCCGTCCAGTGGTTTCGGCTGTGCGTTGATAGATCACTATGTCAGTCAGTCACCTTTGAGTTTTATATACCTATATAGATAGATGACCTCCGTGATTTTGAATACAGGCCTTCAATCTGCGCGGCCAGTCGTCTATCGCAGCACGAACGAGGTCCATGTCAATAATCAAGCTGCCTTAATCAAGGATGTCTTGAGTGACTCCAAATTGGGATGAGGCTTTGGGCACGCCTTTTCCGCCAAGTGTTGCCATATCTTGTAATCTAACGGACTCAAATCTGGACTGGAGGAGGGCCAGTCTTCGTGCCGAATGAAGTCGATTTCACGCGCCTCCAGCCAGTCTTGTGTGCTCTTCGCTCTATGAGCTGGCGCCTCTTGTTTCGGCTTGTCTCGGCGAATCTTTTTGGAATACCCAGTGCCTGTTATTGAACATGGTATGAGAAACAGGTTCCGCAAGGTTCGTCAGGACTGTATTTTGATACCAGCATTCTAAAAGAAAAGTTTTTACTGTGTGACAATACTTATGACCTGACTGTGTAGTTTTAATATAGCCTGTATATAGTTTTATATGATGTTTAAAATATATTGTTGTTCCCATGTTACCCTGCCGTCATAGTGCGACACGGCTGGCCAGGGTCAGCCTGCCGTGCTTCCGTTGTTGAAACGGAGTGATTACTTTCTGTACCCCTAGCACGAACCAATATAGAATTCGAATAGTTTGCGAGTCCGAAATGTCATTGTCACATGTGTACTGATTTTTAGTTCTCGTTACGTACTTTGTGGCGCTGTTGTTCAAGTTTCCATACAAAAATTGACATTAACATTTCGGACTCGCAAACTATTCGAATTCGATATTCGTTCGTGCTAGGGTTGCTGTATGTCGTTGTAGCATACATGGGCGATGCGATGCTAAATAGGAGAAAAGGTTGTTACTATTTATTTTTAAAGTATATATAAATAAATAAATGAATATTTCCAACACTCATAACAATTAGCCTAGCCCCAAAGTAAGCACTCTAAGGCTTGTGTTATGGGATGCTAGGGTAACGAATATAATACATATACTGTACATATTAGTATATTTTTTATAGAAATACATATTAAACATCCATGACTGGAGTACAAATGCTCGTATTCATCATACAAACATTTGCCCCCACCGGAATTTGAACCCGGGACCTCTCGAGTCGGCGACACCATGAAACCCGGCGTACAAACCACTCGGCCACGGAGGTCGTCAAAACAGTTTGTGCTTTTTACTTAAACAGTTTTACTTAAACTCAAAACAGTTTATGCTTTTACAATCACATACGGATGTAGAAAAACTACGCCATTGGTTCGCAAATCTACGTTGGGAGACCTCCTGCTGAGAAAAACCGGCAAGAAACTCATCATGGGTTGCTTTTTTATCCCTGTTTTATTAGTGTTGTCAATTGTTAGATGACATGAAACTTCTAAACAGATATTGCTTTTTTAGTTTTACATATTTAATGGTGTCAATTCTGGCATGATTCTCTACACTTAAAACTAAATTTAACATCGGTCTCTTCTTTTCATTCTGTATAAAGAATAACAAGGATACACTGTTATAAAATTTAAGTTTATGTTAGAGAATCATGCCAGTATCGACACTAGTATCTATGTTTGTATCTCTTATTAAGAATGGTGAATAATAGATCAATCAGCGCGCAGTTGATATACAAAGTGCACATTCTAAAGTCATGAAGACCATTTGCACGGCGCACGATTGGTCTTCAATGTCATCCTCCACGAGCATCCGCCTTGCAATTTCCGACTCGAGTCTCAGTTCTCAGCTTCCTTCGCCCATAATGAAGCTATTTTTAAAATAAAACTCCATTATTATAACACGACTCTCAAAAAACGAATGTAAGGTTTCAGTTCGTTTGTATCACAGAACGTAGAATGTGCCACTTCTCTGTTTTTTTATTTACCTTTGTATTATTATGCATTCCTTTGATTCACCATACCTTTTAAATACCTGGCAAGATTAGATGCGTATAGAGCATCGTAAGAATCCTTATATTAACATCACGACTGATTAAAAAACGTCCTTATGGTGGAGGAAGTACGAAATTTCCAAAGGAGATTTTTTTTTCAAGTTAGGTCTAGGTTCAATAGAGAATATGAATGAAATTTAAATAAGCCTCATTTTGTTTTTCTATAAATTCTATTACTTTTAAGTAGACCCTCCATCAATATTTGTTAAAAAAACAAGAAGGCGCAAGAAATTAATTAGAAAAAAATTGAATTTGCGAAAAACCTGTAAGAAATTTTAATATTTTAAACGCGACGAGAACGGTTGTGCCGTAATCAATGTAAGTTCCTTGGGCGTAATATATTCCTTCAACAAATAAACGTGATGTTCACAGGATATGCTAATGTCGACGAAATTGTAGAGCGAGTGCGTAGATGTCAAAGCTGCGTTCCACCTAGACACAGAGTACAACTTTTTTTTTGATGTGTAACATGTTTCCTCTCGCTTTCCTGCACTTTGTGGGAGTGATTTCGTGAAATGGGACGGAAGTGTGTAACAGGAAGTCGCGAAAGCGCGCGCTATTTGATTTGATTTTAGAACATAATGTTTAAATGGCTTATTCCTTTTGTAGGGTAGGGTTTTTTTTACTAATATAAGGTGAGGTTTCAAATGTTACACATCACACGCGACTACTGTAAGGCTCGCTCGTTTTGTTTTGTTCCGTGGCTGTTTTCGTTTTACAGAGTACAAGTTGTACAACTTTATACTATGACATTTAAATTTTTACAAAAAATTACTATTTGATTGGCATAGGTTGCAACTTCCATTTGCGGATGTGAAGGTAGGGAACGCAAAATGTCAGTATCTTGTAAGGTTTTTTTCTTCTTTTATTATGGCATGACGGCTAATGTTGACATTTGCCTTATGCAAGCTTCATTTGATGTGGTTGGGTAGTAAATCGATTAAACTTGATCGATTAAAGGACTGGAATATGGATAGTTGGTAGTTGGATATATGGTGATTAGAGATGTTAAAAGGTAGGAAAAGATATGAACAAAAAAAAGTAAGATTTGCGATGAAAAACAACAAGGAACAACAGGTGAGTAGGTAGGGGAATATAGATAAATAAAGGTAACTAAAGTAAAAATATAAATATAAGAACCGCCTTTTTTGATTCATTGAAGAGAGCAAATATTCCTTTTCCTACGTCCATTCCTTCCCTTCTTTATAATATTAATCCTGATATATACATATGTTTATCCAAGTTTAACAGAAAAAATGACATAAAAATTAAGTTTATTCTCATAGTTATGTTTTCATTTTTTAAGCATTAAACTGCTAGATGTGTAAATTTAAATTAACTTTTGCTAGGAAAAAAATAAACGCAGTTCAGGCAGCGGATGGGACTCGAACCCGCACCCTCCACAATTTATTTCTAGCAAAATTTCAAAGTCTTCCAAACATATGTTGTAAAAGAATACAATGTAGTTAACCGCAACACAATATAGTATACCTATAAAGCTGTTTTGCATGAATTAACGTCTTTAGTCAAATAATCCGAAAATTTTTACTCCTGAGCACCTCAAATAACGACCCAAAATTTAAATAAAGCATGGCAAGTATCAGCGTATAATGATAATAAAATCTGCACATGCGAAATTAATAAGTAAGTACACTCATTAACATAGACCTAGCGAAATCTAGATCGCGTGACACACTTCTGTTAATGCTAATTCCGCGCTCTGGTTTTACGCCTCACTTTATTTGCGAAGTCTGCCGCTTGTCAGTGTACTTTCTCTTTTGTTTCGGTTAAGAGTATTCATTATTTTTATTAACTTTGAATATGTACCAAATAAAAGGATTTTCCGATTGCGATAAGGCGACTCTATCGAGGATTGTTTGAGATTATCAATCAAGAGCAATATTTATAAATTTTGGCCGCCTTATAAGTGCTATAAATGTTTATATATATACATTTTCTTTATATCGAAGTACCATTTTTTAAATATAAATAATCTCTAGTGATCTAAAATGTACACGCATGACTTTTGAAAGGAAAGAAAATATCAAATTGGAAACTTCTTTTGTTTTTGTATTAATTATTATCAGGAAAAGGTTGATGGATTTAAGTGTTTTATTTTTCTGTAAATCCAATGGAAAAATGGATAGTGTCTTTGTATTGAAAAATCAACCCTACTCCATTTCTAATATGCTGTTATCGCCTCCAAGATTGTTTTTTTTATTTACTATGTAGTTACCTACCCTCAGTACAATTACAGGATAATTCAGATCGAACTTCACTACGGTAAGTTCGTTTGATCATTCAATTAATACCTATACTGCACCTGTGAAAAGTCGGACTGGTCCCTAGTTTATGATATAATAATTTGAGAGCAGTATTTTAAATTGAGATTAATCGTTCCTGTTTGTTTCTGAGACGGCCAAATGGTGAAATGATTAGGCAAAATAATGACATGATTAAGCAAAATAAAGTGATCAAGAATAACAAGATCGTTTTACATTAATAAAGTTCAAATTCCAGCCACATATAATCCCGTAGGGTACCGGGAGCCAATTTAAGGAAAACCTGTGTATTAAACAATACTTAGCTTCTTTTTAAGTACGAAATAGATAAACAATTTGCGGTTCATAAATTTCTGTAAATAATTCTAAATTATATGAAACTTCAGGTTTTGAAGAACTAACAAACGTTAAATGGGAATAGTATTAATAATGGGAAAATAGCATATATTAGTAATTATATTGCGGTTAATAAATTACTGTAAATAATTCTAAATTATATGAAACTTCAAATTTTGATGAATTCTAACAAACGTTAAATGGGAATAGTATTAATAATGGGAAAATAGCATATATTAGTAAGTATATTGCGGTTCATAAATTACTGTAAATAATTCTAAATTATATGAAACTTCACATTTTGATGAATAATTAATTATATTTTCATACCTTCTATTTTATTATAATGTCCTTTATGTATAGATCTGAGCTTACTGTAAAGGGAATTAATTACCTAGACATTATAATGCGATTAGACAAACAGAGACAAAGGATTTTAAATAAACAAAAGAAACAAATAATATCAATTCCATTGTCTTACAATCAAGGAAGAGGGCTTCGGTGAATAGGGCAGTATTGAGCAAGACAATTCATCCACTGACCCAGTCAATGAATTGGCGATATTGGCCACAATTGATGGTGCAATCTAATCGACATACGCATGAGAGTTTCCGCTACTCCATTACTGCAGCCATGAAGCGAATGAAGGTTTGCCTAATCAACTTTTATTAAAGTTTTCGATTATTGAATTCTTAGCGTTTGCGTGTGCTCATAGCATATATGCATGCAAATAGGTACCTAATAAATAGTTTGTCAACCAAACGAACGCTTACCTAATACGTATAAAGTTTTATTAACCTTTTTACTGCATACAAAAAAACGGAAAGAAAATGTCAATTTCACCAATAACATAAGTTTTGTTCGTGTAGGAATTAAATATTTCCAAATTAATGTGCAAATTATTCTGCATTTACTTGCCGTGTTTGAGAACAATAACCGCAGTTTTGACCTTCATTGTAGACGAGTATACCTACTGTTTTGGAACCTTTATTCGTGCAAAGTAGGAACAGTAACTAAAGTGCAGTGGCACTAAAACAAAGAATAAATGGGGACGACGGACGAGTAAGTGGGTAGGACGTCACCTTGTTTTTATTGTCGAGGATCAGGGCACCTAGCCAAATCGGTAGCATTTCATCTATGTAAATGTAAAATAAAGCAACGAATGTAAAACTACTGTTCGGAAACTGTATTGAAAAGAAGAAAAGTTTCTACTGACGTACGATGTATATCCACCGCTATATCTGTTTAGAGAGTCATGATTTATAAAATACATAGATACAAGTAAAACCAAACAGTTGGCAATGGATCGATAGCATCGCGTGTCGGTCCAATAGAGTTAACATTTTGGTGGACGAATAGAAGTGAAAAAAGAGAGAAAACGTCGACCTTTTGATGAAAGCATTAATATTACAGTGTTGTTAATGCTGCAGACTTATTTGTGCGTTCGATATTGTGCCCTATTTTGTAGGAGGTTTAGGGTAATCCAAGAGTTTTCGATTAGCAGGTAATAGTTTCTTGTCCGGCTTACGTGCCCATTGTCATTGCGTAATTTGCGAGATGTTTCATTAAACATCAAGTATTTATTTATGGAACGATATTTTTTCTTATGTTTACTCGACACGACCTTCGCCTATCTTGTTGATGACGTGGCCTCGACACATCTGGCGTCATCGTTATATACTTACTGACTGCTTTTACAATCCGTTCAAGTGATAAACCCATAAACCTCTCGTTTTATAACTGTTACAAACGAAACACAATTACAATTGATAATCTGTCACTAACCCATTGCCATCATCATTGATTTCTCAGCTTACGTAGGAATTTAAACATTTCAACTTCGTAACAAAATACAGCGTACAATTTAGGTTTCTGATTGGGTAATTAAGAAACTAGCATAATCAATTAGAAATAACAATAACAACATTTATTCTAGTAATTAGGCAGGCACAGCAGCTAAATTTAATACTGGTACCTACGTCCTACGTATAATATAAAGAAAATATTTTTCTTTATTTTAAACGCACCTATAGTTTCTTATCTATCTTCCTTTAAACAAATCGACTATTGTTCTCTTTCTTCCTGTTACAAATGAGCCAGTAACTAAAATCTGGATATTTAGATGATTTTTTTAATTTAGTTTGTACTATTTGATTTGTAGTAGATTCATTGTCTTGTATTTAAATGCTATTCAACAATACAATAAGTGTGACGCATATGTCATGAAAATACGGCCATAGGTATTATGAAGCAACGAAAGAAGTGTGAGTGTGAGACATGGTCGGAGAGATGTGATAGCGGTGTTTGGTCGACGGCAGCGGCGTGCGGTGGTAAGTATACGAGTAGGAGCACACGATGCGTTGCGGCGCGGCGCCTCACCGCAAAGATTTCGCCGTATCAGTGGGCATAGGCACACGAGCAGTGTAGCGTCGCAACGTTGTTACGTCGCAGTGGTGCCATCGGGGCGCCCTAGCAGCTAACATTCCTTAAAACACATAAACAACTGAGCGGTGCCACTCCGACGTCGCAAAACATTACGACGTAACGTTGCGGCACCACACCGTTCGTGTGCCAACCGATACGGCGAAATCTTTGCGGTGCGACGCAGCAACGCAATGTGTGATTCATGTGCTCCTACACTTACAGTGGTACGGCGGGTCACGGACTCGCGGACTAGCGACCGCAGCTAGTATGCCTCAACACGCGACGCCGAGCGCCGCGACGGCGACGCTTCGATCTCGAGCTCAGCCGCGAAAACAAACACGCCAATTATCTCGCCGCGATAAAACGATACAGCTTTATCAACGCGTGATAACTCACCAGTGTGATTACTGATAAAGGAACAAGTGGTCGACGCCTTTGCTGTGTATTATGTAAAAGTGTACCTAATAAGTGTAAATCTGACGCAAATATGACAACCATGGCGGCTCCGCGTAAGAGCTTCTCCATTCAAGATTATCCAGAACACCTCAACCCTTTCCACGAGGAGGATAACCACAACAAGATCAGATTTTGGACTATTGGAAAGAAACTCAACAGATCTAACAGCATAACCTTTTCTGGGATCAAAGACATAAAAAACTCATGGTAAGTTATCATTTACAGCTTGCTTTTATACTATAAGGCAACATAGGCAAACGATTTTAGCTAATATTTTAACTATGTAGTAGGTAAATAACCTTGAGGCATTGATTTCACCCGCACGCAGTCGACACAACCATGTTAACGAGATATATTGCCTTTTTCCTATATTTTTTTCCATCCAGTCCATTTTTAATTTTACTGTATTATTTCATAAAACAAAGAATTTTAGAATTCAACACAAGATTTTATTAACATTTCTTGATTCGTACCAAATCGTCGACAACCGAGAAATAAGGAAGTTTTATTATGGACACATAAATTAATATTGAAAATGGCTGTTTTGCTTAATATTTTTCTTTAATAAGATAGACCTATACTATTAAAGTGAATTTAGATTTGTGAATATAGGAAATTAATTTAACAAATAATTAACAAATGTATTTTGAATCATATATTGTACATTGGTAGAACAACGTCAAAGTTAATACAGAGGAGTAATAATTTAATGTAATATGAGGCCGTAACTCTAACCGCAATCTCTCCACGTCTCTACAAATTGACATACCTACGTTTACTATAGGTACTAGAAAATATATTTCTATACAATTACCTATGTAAGAACCTATAATACTTATGACGAATTGATTTCGGATAAGATAGCATGGCGTTAACTTTTTAATATTCAAGCATTATATACCTTAGTAGACGATATCATATTACATAGTATTTTTTTTATTATATTGAACGACAAATAACAAATAAGTTGTTCGGTATAAATAGATTTTCTTAATCATGAAACATTCTTCAATCCAGTAAAGAAAACTGCCAAAGTTTTTAGTACAAACAGCCCGTGTGCATATCAAACATACCTAATTCTCTTTCATACGGCACAAATTCTACATCATTGTGTGATACGACAACATTCAATTCGATCCAATTCGCTTGATGCTAAGCAGACACAAGTGTGGACCCAAGCTGTTTGTTATCATATCAAGCACTAAGGTCTAGCTGAATAATGCAAGTGTCGTCAGGCATATTTATAGCTCTGAAGTCATTATTGACACTGAGACGTGATCGGTATTTTATTAACTTGTTTACATGACCATTCTCAAATTTGTTTTTTGTACATTGCACCACGCAATGCACCTCTTTTTGCTAAGAGTGTTTTTCATGCAGTACCTACACTATTAAAATGTCGTCACATAAAATGTGTCTGCTGTCTTTAAATGCATTACCTACTAGGTATTTGCTTTAGGTCATCGTTTTATAATTATGTACATTTTTATACTGAAAAAGAATGAAAGTAAAAAATGAAGTCCTTCACAGGTATTCAGTCGATCATTTTCAATACTGGTAATATTTTTTCCATAAATCACATGCCATAATATTATAATGGCTGTTGCATACTAGTACAGTCAATCTGTCGACCATTTTTCAACCATAATTGTAGAAGGCGTTGAGTACTACAATTTATGTCATTGTTGCAATCTCGTACAACAAAAAATCCTCATTGTAGGTGGCGCTAAAGTCGCAAAAAAAGTATTTTTTCACTTTTTCACCCTGAAAATATCATTTTAATGGAAAACTTTAAATGGCGAAGTTGTTTCGTACATAATTACCAACAACTTTTGTATAAACAATTTTTTTGTATTACTTACCGTTTTCAAGTTATAAATTGCGCAGGTATGAAAAATCCAATAGAGCGGTTTTGGGCAGTTCAAGTACACATTTGCAGTGCACATTTCAATGTACGTTTTACTATTTTAATTTTTTTTTCATGATTGAAAAACAAAAACAAATGAAAAAAAAAATAGTTTTTTTTTTTTTTCATGATTGAAAAAAAAAATGTAAAAACGTACATTGAAATGTGCACTGCAAATGTGTACTTGAACTGCCCAAAACCGCTCTATTGGATTTTTCATACCTGCGCAATTTATAACTTGAAAACGGTAAGTAATACAAAAAAATTGTTTATACAAAAGTTGTTGGTAATTATGTACGAAACAACTTCGCCATTTAAAGTTTTCCATTAAAATGATATTTTCAGGGTGAAAAAGTGAAAAAACACTTTTTTTACGACTTTAGCGCCACCTACAATGCGGATTTTTTGTTGTACGAGATTGCAACAATGACATAAATTGTAGTACTCAACGCCCTCTACAATTATGGTCCAAATAAAATTTCCAAAAATGTTACAAAACAAGAAAAATGCGTTTTAAAAAAAATTTTGACGGTTTTTTTGAGTTTTTCAAAAAACGCCTACGAGTTGAACATGCCCATCGCCAAGGTGGCTTACTGACGTCATTTGGCAACAGAAAAATCAAGACTTACCCTTTAGGTTTTTTTTTCACGACTCAACCTACAGATTGACTGTACTATACAGGAAAGGCTCGGTGAGTCAAGTTTCCAGGGCTCTAAATGACAGGGGGCTGAAGTAGAAAATGCGCGATTGTTACTCTGGTTTCTAATCTTATCAGATAGGCTATATTGGCCGAAACCCACAGAATAGATTTTCTGCTCCGCTCTGGCCGCTGACCGTCATGGAGGCCATATGCTTATTTGATAATCGCAAATGGTTTACACGCGAAGGAAATTTATTTCACTAATGCTCTTTCGAAATATTCTAAATCTATAAAATAAATCCCTATTTCCCTTGGTCACGGCATAACTTGAGAACTACTTTACCGTTTTCATTCATCTATTTTTAAGTTTTCAAATAGGTAGGTATTGTGTAGAAGGTTCTTACGAGAAAAAAATGAGAAAACTGCACGAATAATTTGAAATTGTATTAAACTTAAATTAACTCTTAACTACTCCTTATTGAATTAACTTAAATAAAGTTTTTTTTATCAGGCAGGACATCGTCAGGTGGGATTGCTAGTTACTTATATTTGATTTTACTTTTTTATCTAAATAAATGCTAATCAGATTTCCTTATATATAAGGATATATATATAAGATATATCTTTGTTTAGATGGTGTTTCAAACTTTTCGTTGCATCACTACATAGTATAAAGCAAAGTCGCTTCCCGCTGTCTGTCCCTATATCCCTATGTTTTTGTGTTTTTTTTTAATAGATAGTGATTCAAGAGGTAGGTATAATACATGCATAATATAGTAGAGAAACACTGATAATTTTAGAGGTTTTTAATGAAAGGTCGTAAATAAACACATTTTTTGCGCTTACATTGCAAACGCTGGCCTGAACCCTACGAGATAGATCAAAATAATGTACTACAGTATTGTACACCTTAAAAAGGTTTACAAAAAAGTCCGCGATGGTATATGTCTATCTCTTAGGGATAACCCACAATAACCATTTTTTATCCTATACTTTTTACGAGAAATAGTAGATTATTTACGAAGCGATTTTCAGTAATGTAACATTCACCCTTATCCAATTAAGTACCTTTAATACATTGTGCATTTAATATAGACTAATTTCGCCCTTTAAGACATGTCATTTAAATGAATATTTTCGAAGATATTATAGATTTAAAATGCAGGGACATAGCGGTTCCGACACTATCGGGCCCCCGCCGCCAAGCACCCCGGCTTGGCGACGCGTGCCTATTCTAATTAGGTATTAGAATAATGTCATTGTGTTTAATACAAGCCTGAGAACAAAAACTATAGTCTACACTACAGCTCTACACCGAAGCGAAGCGAGGGCGGGCCACTAGTTAATTATAAAGCGAAAACTTTTTACGAATATCAAGTAAAATTGGGTAATTTAAAAAAAACTTCCATATACTTACCTACCTATTTAGATGTTTCTGAACGGATATTAGTTCAGATGTTTAGTTTTGTTAATAGGTAAATATTGCTTTAGATTGGTATACATTTTGAGGCTAAATTTGCTAATATATACTACCTACTTAAATGCAACAATGAAGGAAAACGTGCTTTGGCTGACGGCCAAACGTTTCGGGAAAAGGATAAGACTCGAGACTATTCACACAAATATATCTTTATTATGTCAGTTTGATAATAATAGTATCTCGACCTGATTTATTAAGATATCATACTTGTATATTTATCGCAGCGATTGTCATTAGGTAAATTCGCCTTTTCCATTTATTAAATTTTATATCTCAGCTTAGTACCTAGTAAAGTGTAAAGAAAAATGTAACAACGTTCATAATTTATGAGGAAAACCTGAATGTAAATTTATCCCTTTGCATTAATTAGAGTTGTTCGCCATAAATAAACAGTGCTCATGACAAGCATTGGTTCGGCCTTGCTACTTCTTGTGATTCGATACTGATGGTGCAAATGTAGGACTAGGGTTATCTTCTGTCTGGATTAGTCCATACATGTTCGAAATTTGTCCGGCTCTTTAGCTTGGCCGGATGCAATGCGAGTGTCTCCTACCATGCCTACCATACCACTACAACTGTAACTAAGTAAGTAATATGTCCATTTTGGGACTTAAAAGTCCAGACCTATATCGAAATGTCGGGCGTTTTCTCTGGACGTCAAATTCATAAATGGTAACCCTATGTAGGACGCACATAGGCACATGTACTAAGTATTGTTTATCATTGTTAATTTTCACATCCTTCAACGCTTTGTAATAGTTGAGTGTATCAGCATATAATGTTTAAGCGATTATAAAATCCTAAAAGGGATAATAAAAATAAGGAACAGGTTTGATAATTTGAGTCAGATATCTACTCTAGCAAACATAAATTAATTTATAAGAATACCTGTTTGCTAACAACATTAAAAAATAAAGAGAACAAAGATGACGATACATATCATTTGGAATTAATGATCATGTCATAGAAGACCCTTTGCTAAAAGTATCATAGTAGAAAACTTTTTCCACTGATGCTGCAAAAACTATAGCATATCTCTGTATATAATGCAACTAGTCATCGCAATCTCCGTCTTTTTTACGTGATGAAGATGATGAACGAAATTAACATAACTCTTTCTTATTATTTTCCTTTGCTTCGTCGTGAAAATTTATATGTACAATGAAATGGTTTCGATTAACTCTCGAAAATTATTGTATTGTCTTGCAAGAGTGTCTAATTACGTTGTTCAAACCGTGAATCGACTTATCGGTTTTATACCAGGTCATTGCCCTGGCAACTTATAAAACAAATCTACCTTTGTGACGACAAAAAATTCTCGCTTGCCTTCTAAAATTAGCAGTGCAAGATGCGAGTCTCATTACTACGGGATTTTATTTTCCTACCCCGATTGCGTTGCAGTCAGTTTTTAGTTTTTTTTAATTCTTTTATTGGACTGAACAACATTTAATAGTTAAATATAATAACAGCAAATAAATAAATTGCAATGTAGTAAACTTAATAGGCCTAGAATGACTGAAATACAAGCCAAAGAAGAGTAGTAGACAAAAAATATATGTGACAAAAAAAAGACTACTATGAGAGCTTTCTACGTGTTTAGAATACTAATAGTCCAGTCATTATATACATTTAAAAGTAAAAATGAACCGAGAAAGCCAAATTTTGGATATCACGTGGGGGGGTGGCTAGAAAAGCTTAAGTTCAAATTGTCGACCAAAATAACCTTGTGCAATTTCCGCCATCTTGAAAAAACCCTTAAATTCAGTTTTTTCATCATAGCTCGATTCCCCGTTGAGATACGAAATTTTTTATAGAATACTTTTTTGTTACCCTTCTCGCGATCTACAATTAAGGTCCTATGCATTTTTCACGTTGAAATTGCACAAGGTTGTTTTGATCGACAATTTGAACTTAAGCTTTTCTTGCCATCCCCCACGTAATATCCAAAATTTGGCTTTCTCGGTTCATTTTCATTTATTTCCCGATTTTTCCGACGTAATGACTGGACTATAAGTAGGTAAACTACATAGGTTTATTTTATTTACGCAATCAAAGATAACGTATCTAAATCTAAGCTCATAATTATCAGAAATATCCAGTTTTATTCAATAGGTAGGTAGATCTCAAAACTGCTCTGTTCATTGATAAAGTTCTATTATGGCGTCTTCCAATCGACACCGTAACAATATACTTAGTATTTTGTAATTTTTTATACATATTACCTAAATTAACATAAATTTTGCCAGTTTTTCTCGACAACTATAAAAAAACTAAACAAAAAAAAAAAAAAATTGACGACCTCCGTGGCCGAGTGGTTTGTACGCCGGATTTCATGGTGTCGCCCACTCGAGAGGTCCCGGGTTCGAATCCCGGTGGGGGCAGATGTTTGTGTGATGAATACGTGCATTTGTACTCCAGTCATGGATGTTTAATATGTATAGGTATTTCTATATAAATATACTTATATATGTACAGTATATGTACTCTATCAGTTACCCTAGTATCTCCTAACACAAGCCTTATAATGCTTACTTTGGGGCAAGGCTAATTGGTGTGTGTGTTAGATATATAAAAAAAAATTGGACGGTTCAAAAGAGTTTAATTTTGCTTCTAGTTTGAATAAAAAAAATGTGTTTGTTTATAATTGCGTGGGAAGTTTCTGGAAAATTAACGACTGGCATATTGTTTGTTTTTTGAAAGTAGTTTCGTGTCTTTTAATTGTTACATATGGATTCTTCTTTTTCCGGATCAATGTAGGATAAGTAGGTTACTTCTCTATAATTATTGTGAAGAGTTTGCATTGCACCTTCACTAAAGTGTCGATTTTACTCAATTTAGTAATAATCCTGGCGGATCCTGAAGTTAAGAAAAATTCATGTTGCTGGTACTATATATTACAGTCATTTGGTGAGAAATATAGTGGTTACCTCGGAAGTATTCCGGGAGTTTTGTAAATTGGTAATTTTATAAATTTTGAGGTGCTCTTTCCGAATTTCGACTTTGCCACCTCGTATTTTTGCCGCTCGCGCCGCCATATTGGAAAAATTGCGCCTAAAAGCAGTTTTTTGACAATATCTCCTTTCCAACTCATTTTACGATAAAAACATTGTACCTAAACCAAAATGAAACTAGAGACAATTGCCTACAATTTATGTATGTACCTTTTTATTCATAAAGTCAATAGTTTTGGCGTACGAGCGCCGCTCAATAGTTTTGGCGTACGAGACACAGAAGTGTCTCTCGCGCAAACTATTCAGTTCAGAAAAAAATGACATTAGAAACCTCAATATCATTTTTGAAGACCTGTCCATAGACACCCCACACACACGTATGGGTTTGATGAGATTTTTTTTTAGTTTCTGTTCTAAGTATGGGGAACCCCAAAATTTCTTGTTTTTTTTTTCTATTTTTGTATGAATATCTTAATGCGGTTCGCAGAATACATCTACTTACCAAGTTTCAACAGTGTAGTTCTTATAGTTTCGGAAAAAAGTGGCTGTCACATACGGACGGACAGACGGAAGGATATGACGAATCTATAAGGGTTCCGTTTTTTGCCATTTGGCTACGTAACCCTAAAAACGCGCCACTTACTCTACCTCAAGGTGGCGTGGAAATTAGTATTTTTGGCCAAAATGCGTGTTGGAGTTCGTACGCCAAAACTATTGACTGTATGAAAAAGAAAAGGTGGATACATAAATTGTAGGCAATTGTCTCTAGTTTCATTTTGGTTTAAGTACACTGTTTTTATCGTAAAATGAGTCGGAAAGGAGATATTGTCAAAAAACGGCTTTTAGGCGCAATTTTTCCAATATGTCGTCACGAGCGGCAAAAATACGAAGAGGCAAAGTCGAAATTCGGAAAGAGCACCTCAAAATCTATAAAATTACCAATTTTCAAAACTCCCCGAAAACTTTCCAGGTAAAACTATCAAATGACTGTACTACTAGCAGACCATGATAGATATAATAATTTATGAAACAAAAACAAAAGGAACAAAACACATTAAAAAAGAGGGAAATTAAATTACGAGTGATTTGAGGTCGGGAAGGGTGGCCGGTGACCTATTGAGGGTGGAAAACAGTTTACCGCGATTTTTCGGAAAACTACTAACTACTTTTATCAAAAAATATTAAACAATCTTTTTATTTTCACGAAATTTGGTGAAAACTTACCTTCTCAACACCCAAACGCAATTTTAATTTTTTAGATTATTTTTTTAACTTATATTATTTTTATATAAAAGATGAAAAATGACCCGTCAAAAGTTGATTTTCAATTAAGTTTGGTGTGCTTTTTGGTCTTGGAATCTCTTATTTTTGAAGGACAAAAATATACATTGCTTTGTGTAGCAGGCAAGATTTTTAACATTACATTTATGAAATATTATGTGGTTCAACATAATATTTCATAAATGTGGTGTTACATGCTAAAGATGAACGGTTAAATGTTGCGGCGATGTAATATTCATTTAAGTAGTATTACTTTAAGCCCAAACCCCCTTGTTAATAAACCGAGGAATTAGCTTTGACTAGTTAAGCCGTGTTCTGTTCATATCACTCAAATGCCATTTGTTGCCAATGAACAGAGAAAAAGATAGAGTAACTATTCCAAGTTTATTCTTCCTTTATTACATGCGCGTGCCTCTCTACTCAGACAAATTTTGTAAGAAACTGCGAATACTTATTCTAATTTGAAATCACGTAATAATTTTATTAGCCGCATACATGTGTAATATAGTACAAAGATCAAAATACAGTCTGCTGATGTCAAATCAAATAAAACAGCGCAAAGTTCACGAGTCAATCAAGTAAGTCCAAGTGCGAATGGCTCGCGCAATCCACAAACAATGCTAATTTACATCGACAGACCTACTTAGCTGAATGAAATATACAACGCCAACCTATCGTATGGTTGTGACAAATGCATTGAGAAACAATGGAGGTCGTAATAATTTATGAATATGTATAAAAAACTAACAATCTTCTACATAAAAAAATATTCAACACATTCGCTCAAAAAATGCATTTACGGTGGTTGTATACATTGTTCGAAAGTTCAAAATTGAGGGCCATATAACGGACCCTGCGGTAAAACATTTTAACGCACGCTCCCATACATGGCCCCGGCCGTATTCTTTACGGTTTTTTTTTATTTCGGTCGAACCTCCTTGGAAGAGCTTTTAATCCTATACCTTTGTCTCAGTTTAATACTAAAAAGAAAAAGAGACGCAAGATGCACTTCTAATTTTTAAGTGTGCACGTGGCACCACTAGGAAATACGCGCCATTTGCTTATTAGAAAAAGTATGCTTCAGTACCTAAATTAGGTATACTTACTGTTTTCTATCAAATGTGTTATAAAACGTTGTATGATATTCGTGCGGAAAAGGTATTTACAAACTCGTGACTCAGTATGGTAGACAACGCGGGAGTGACATTTTGTTTTTCGAAGCGTCTATAAACTTACCATCAACGGAGCCACGCGTTAGTTTGACAGTCTACCTATTTACTTACTTACCTTAAAAGGCAAACTGGACTGGAAGTGATAACTAAGGATAGTTATCATTTCCAGTCCCGTGCGACTCTAAACTGAGAGATGAAGAGATATCTTATCTTAGGCTATCTTTTCCAATGGAACATCATGTAGTTAGTAAAATGCCTATCACCCTAATGTAGGCTATAGGCTGCAAACTGTAGGTAGGTAACTATATAGTGCTTACTATAGTTGAGGTGTGAATTATAAAGTGAGATTATTGTTGGGGTTGATAAATCATAAGAATTGATAATGGTAAGAATGGTATATTTCAGAAAAATAAATACTTAAAATAACACTTTGCTAATTGAAAATGGTATAAGAAGGTACTACAGAAATGCCTGATAATATGAAATGAGGTCAGTTTAAAAGTGATGATGCGGGAAAAATGTATTGTACGGAGCTAGCTCATGCAATTATTTATAGTGTATAATTTCTACGACATAAGTATGCTTTACCAACCTTGAAAAAAGACAGCTATACGTGTACATAAACCTATACATTTGTTTGTTCAGTTGGTCACTCGACTTGACATAGGACTGCACCTTTCATCAAAGTCTTAACGACTAGGATAAAGATCCCATCGATATGTTGGAGTTATAGCTCCTTCCATAAGAATCCATCTCCTGGCGTCTCCAGCAGACAGAGGAGACCCTAGAACTTAATAACGGGTTTGAAGTGCTTTGTATGGTAGGTAGACGCGAGCATAGGTAGCTAAGTAATAATGCATTTACTAAATATAGATACTCATCAAAATTTTCAACTTTAAAAAAATTGGCATATCTTATATGGAATTAGGAATAAAAAGGCTTTAACTTCTCTGTACATATTTTGAAATTCTTGCATATTTTCATGATGATGCACAAAACAAGTGTGTTATATCTCTAGTCTGTAAAAAGTAGGTCAATAGTCTGTTTGCGGTAGCAGTTAGATAGAAGAGTTATGTATTGAAGTAGGTACTTAGTGATTAGCAGGGTATCCAAGGGCACTGCCTCCCTGCTTAGTCGCAACTAAAATCTACGTATATTGAAATATGAAACTATTATACATGCAAATTGAGATTTATTACGTATTTTTAAAAATCGCAAATTTTAAATTTTAAAATAGTAGGTACTTAAAATAGAAATTTATTTACGGCACTTGTTAATAACGAATATAACATAAATTTTCCTCCTCGAATAATATCTACGTTTTATTAATTGTTTTTAGCAAGGTTTAACATTAGTTTGACTTTTTTAAGTGTATCAAAGTACTAATAACATACCTAACATTATAATAATCACCGACATACCTCATATAAAGTTTAACTCCCAAAAAAAAGGAAAAAAAAACCGCCATTATGCGAATTGGACTGCCACTTAAAAGGTACCGTGCCATCGCAATAATGACCTTTGAAATAGCGATTATTATGATCGCAAAAAAATCTTAAAAATCATATTCCAAAAGGTATATTTTTATCTTTAAATTTATTTTATTTTTGACTTTTTATTAAAGCGGCAACGAAAAGACACACTAAGTACCTACGTAAAAATTTCAACGCAGCGGAATCAACATAAATCTTTGTATTTTTTTTTCCATAATAACTTTTCTAAGTATTTACTCTATTTTATCCTCCTTCCGCCATATTCCAAAACGCGCTCTGACGTTAATGTTGTTGGTTTAAAGTTAATGCTGTTTTGTCTTCTTTTTAGCAAACAAAAGTGACAGCATCTGTTTTAAACCAGGTTTAACTTTAGTCAACGTTTTCTAATAAGGTGGTGGAAGGGTAGTAGATTGGTATGTATTTTATATTTGCGATGAAAAGTTTCCTTAATCGATTAAGCAGTTTAGGCCTAAAAGCGTAAAAGAAAGATAAACGGACAAACAAACAGGTTATCTTCCGTATTTATAATCCTCATCATCATCAGCATATGAATCCGCTAACTACCTACGCCTGCGCAATCGAACTCCTCGTATATATAATATTAGTATGGAATTCCCCAATCTGTCCTTACCGAAATGTTTACCCAACCATGACGTAAGCTTTAGAGGAAAATTACATAACGGCTACTTAAAGATTTACTGAATACTTAGTAATTATTTTTATATGGAAAAATACTACTAGGTGGGTTAGGTGGGTTAGGTGGGTAAGACAATTGTAGGTACATTATACTATAATCTGTGGCAGCGATAGCTCGTAGGTAAGTATTTTTTTAACTTTATTCATTTAGAGGCTTTCATTCTACGAATATGCCAGCCTGATCGTACCCTAACCGAAGGTAAATATTATGACAAGAAAACATAATGTAAATCTTATTAGTCTCAACCAATTACAGAAACACGTCACGAAATGGAGCAGCACAGGTTCAAGTACAGTTCAGATAAATCTGTATTTATCTTTATGACCTACGAGATTAATGTTATGCATAACATGTTAACTGTTCTGCCTTGTCTATAAGGCTGAATTTATATATACTATGTACTTGTAATAAAATCTTTTTCTTTTTAAAATGAGATTTAGTGTGGTGAGTATAAACAGAAAATTTCGATATTATACTGCCAAGTTTCGCCGAACAATAATGAAATCTATGATCCGATGCAGTTTTGTACATTCTGGAACTAGAACTAGCCACATAAAATAAAATCATTTAAAAACTAATTAATAACACAGCTTTTATATAAACTATAACCCACCGACAGGAAATTCACTTTTGAGCATAGATAGTATTTTTACCCGCTCATTTAGGATTCCATTCCTACGTAGTAGTTTTTAACCTTAAGTAAACCTAGGTACCATGGAATAATGGAATAGGGGCATGGAATAAGTCCATGCTAGGTACCACTCGGTACACAATACGTTATAATACTTTTACGGATACGACATCCTACCTACGCCAATACCTTTAAGAAAATGGCAATTTCAACTCCAAAACGGACTTTATGATCATAAAAGTTTAGATTTACTTTTACAATCCTCCACACCTGTCCACAAGCACAGGGTCGCACTGTTATAGCTTCAGAGCGTGGGTGAAGACAGTCTCTTGCGCACGTCCGTCACGCCACAATTGCGACCGCTCAAGTGGAATCAAGTGCACTAAACTTCCATTACTTTTGTCAGTGTTGCGCCTACAGACATCCGTTAACCAGGCCGTGAGAGCTCCTCCAGCGGTTAATGTTCTTACTGAACCAGCATCGGTATTACCATCGCAAAAAGTTGAATTTTCAACGCCGACTGCATTGCGAATTGGTAAATGTTACACGGCTGTTGCGGAAAGCGGATCATATTGGTCCCTATTCATTTGTCCATTACACTGAACTTTGATCCGACCGATGATAGTACTGAAGGACACTACATAATATCCTTGTATACAAATCTTGCATTCAACCCTTTAGTCAAGTTTTTTTTTAATTGATACATACTAATACATCATTTGGTATATGTGATACTGATACATCATTATATTCGTTCATAAATTGTTACAGGGCATTCCGGTCGTTTATGAAGAAAGGGAAAAGAGAAAAAGGGCAAACAAGTGATAAAAATGCAACCGGAAATGATGACAGCAGTCCAATCGTATATCGACGGGCGTTACAATGTAAGATAAAATAAATCGCGCGTAAGGTAACCTTTTTAAGCAACTTTTGGTTTGCGACGTGTGTATATTTTTCATTATATGCCATGGCGCCAGCTCCTGAAATTCCAGTATTCCACTCCCTCAAATAGGTAAGTTAATAATAGCTCACATTCAGCACTCGCTGAGACGGCCGAGTTGCATCTTCTGAACAATAAAACACTCATTATTCAAATAATGTAGTAAGTAATTTCAAGAAATATCAACACTTGAAATGAGGTCACGAACTTTTCCTTGGAAACAAAATTGATTATGAGCTGAAAATGAATAGTAAATAATTTTGTAATAAATTTTAATCACCATAAGAAACAATTTATCTATGATATCGATTGAATATCCCTTTATTTTATTAATGGTAATTCCACCATTGTGAAGTAATTTGTCTGGAATTATAGCGCACCTGCCTACTTATATCTGAATAAGTAATTGATTTTATATCTGACTATTTGATTACTTAACCCCGATTAAGCAAGGCGTTATCATAAAAACTGGCTGGTGACATAGAAAGAAACTTTCTTCCTTCACTAAAATATAGTGTGCAATGTAGTCTCGTTATTTTTTTCAAACATTGTTTTATTACCTTAATTTGGTCCTTAATGTATGTAATCCTAGTTTAGTGTAGGTAATCCTAGTTTCCCAACAGGTGAGCATAACTTTTGGGAGCATAATACCGTGAAATTTTTCAGTTTTTTGCTTCTAGGTTAACGGAAAATTTTATCCTATTCAATATTAAAGAAGATTGAACGGGTTGATCTAAGATTGTCTAGAACGTAGTAGTAGTGTGACTGTCCCCCATTAATGACTATATCACAAAATGACTACATACAATTTCGTCTAGATCTTTAATTGACTACATCGCATATTGCCTAAGATTGCAAAATGACTAGATATTTTTTTAACCCCATCTCATAATGACTAAGACGTAAAATAACTAAATAGCTTATTTGTCAAGTTTGTGTTTACAAAAATGTACAGTCAATTACACTTAAATGCATTACCATCAGTTACGTAACTTAAAACCTAAAACTAAATATTTTTCTCTCCATATTTAAATTAAAATAGTTGAAATGCGGCCGGCCATCATCAAACAAAAATCAAAGATCCTCACTAATAGTTATTTATTATACAAGAGTGGAAAGTTCCTTTTTAACCGCGTGCTCGATTTGGATGACCGAGCAAGCGAAGGATTCTAAAGTTGAATCACGAGCGCAGCGAGTGATTCTAAATTAGAATCCTGAGCGTCAGCGAGGGAAACAAACGAGCACAAGGTGAAAAATCTTTCCACTCGAGTGCAATACGTAACTTTTCATCCCACCTCAGCGAGGAAATGACAAAATGAAAAAGAAAACAATTTATAATGACAAAATATTTAAGCAATAAAACGTGAAAAACTAGAATGGCGCGAAGCACGCAAATAAAACAAAGAAACCAAGAAGGTTCCAAATTTAAATTTTTTCACAATTTAAAAAGTTCTAATCATAAATTTGGCACCATAGAGGTTACATTAAATAGGTTTAATGACGTTTTGAATTTACAATTATATTGAGTACTCATTATATGTGATGTTCTAAATTCAAATCTACTTTGCCGCTCAAGCGAATAAAATAGAATTTTCCAGCCAGATTTCGAAGCGCAAAATTACACTTTCCGAGGTGGTGGGATGAAAAAAGTATTTTTTTTCACCTGTTCCGACAAGGACACCCCGCTGCCGAACTTCGTACCACCTACCTATTTACTTCGCAGCAAAATCAGGGGCATATGGGGGCATGGCAGGGGCATAACTGAGGTTGCAGGGTAAGGGGCAATAATTATGGAGCTATACCTTTTGATGGGGAGCAAATCGTAAGTGGCCTGAGCAAAATCTTGATTCACCATATATTCTGATAGTAAATATTGGCATGATAAAGTAAAAGTTTGAAAATCCCTGCTCTAGAGCATAATTAAGCTCTACAGGGTCGTACGTGTTTCTATGTCTTTCAACAGCAGGAAATCATTGATGCGTTTTTTAAGCACCACCATATTATATTTTAGAATATTTCGAAATTCCTAAAAGTCATGTTTAACTAAGAATTTACAAAGCCTCTGACATTATATTGAAGATTTCCTGTCCTATTATATAATATTGCCTATGTAAATAAAGCTTGTCCTGACAATAACAACACCAAGACCGGTCAAGTGCGAGTCGGATTCGAGCACGAAGGGTATCGTGTTTCGTATGACAGTGTAGAAACTTACTAATATCTAGCAAAAAAAAGGGCAAAAATCACGTCTGTTGTATGGTACGTTTTAATTATTTATTTTTAAAATTAATACGCAACTAAATATGCGCTGAACGTTAAGCGTCTATTTGTTGCCTTTATAAATATTTATTTTGTTCTATTTTTAAGTAATTGTTAAATATACTTATATTGGAAATATCATCATCTGTAAAAATTTCAACTGTCTAATTAGCTAGATCTGTCACCAGGCTGTCTCTTATAAACTGTAATAGTACAGTTCATATGACAGAACAGGTGACAGATAGACAGACAGACGGACCGCGCCGCGCCGCCCGGACGGACGGGTACGGTTTTTACCTTTTGGGAACAGAACACCAAAAAAATTGAATTATCTAATTTGATGCAGTTGTTCAGAAATTATGCGCGTAAATATATCCATTTCGACGATTCATTTTTATTTATAGAGATTTTCTACCTAGGCTAGGGGCTGTTCAAGTATTACGTAAGCACTATAGGGGGGCAGGGGGGGGTCTTTGCTTTGCTTATTTTTGATGACATGGGGGGGTGGGATTCGAGATGGTGATTACGTCAGCATCATGGACTAAGCCTATTTAAGTACTGCTGCTCATGAAGCTCATGAAAACTTATGAATCAATAAAAAAACAGAATACATTAAAGGAAAAATGCATATAGGTACCAATGTTTACGTAAGCATGAGGGGGAAGCTTTGCTTACTTTTGCTGACAAGGGGGAGGAGGGGGTAAATAATTGTAATCAATCTGCTTACGTAATACTTGAACGGCCCCTTAACTGTACTAGTAATATATAGACAATCAAAGTTAGCTTGCGACCTAGTCTTTGTGAGATGTGATCGAATAAAAATATAGTCATTTTATGATCTAGTTATTATTTTATCCACGACGCGACGACCTCCGTCGCCGAGTGGTTTGTCCACCGGGTGTCATTGTGTCCCGGGTTCAAATCCCGGTGGGGGGCAGATGTTTGTGTGATGAACACGATCATTTGTACTCCAGTCATGGATTTTTAATATATCTTTATATATATAATTCTTCTGTGAGTGTGTATGTCACTGAACTTCTCTTAAACGACTGGACCGATTTTGATGAAATTTTTTGTGTGTGTTCAAGGGGATCTGAGAATGGTTTAGATTCACAATTTTGTCCGCTGGACAACCCCTATTTTTTTAGGGCGGTACGAAGTTCGCTGGGTCAGCTAGTATTTCTATATAAATATACTTATATATGTACTGTATATATATATATATATACCTATTCTATCCGTTACCCTAGCATCCCATAACACAAGCCTTATAGTGCTTACTTTGGGCTAGGCTAATTGGTGTGAGTGTTGGAAATATTTATTTATTATTTATTTATGTGGTCAAATAAAGATCTAGTCACTTTGCGATTTTAGACATTATGCGATGTAGTCAATTAAAGATCTAGATGAAATAATATCGACAGTGGAAAGGCAAAATCGCTTATACTTTAATCGAAAATGAGATTTTTTTTAAGTTATAGGTGGCATACGAGCAGACGGCTCACCTGATGGTAAGTGATCACCGTCGCCCATGGACACTTGCAACACCAGGAGTATCACAAATGCGATGCCGGTCTTTAAATTAGAGTTAGGTATATATAGAGTTAGATACTAGAGTTAGGTATATTTTTTTCTTTTGCATCGATCTGTTTGTTTCGTGAAGGTTTGAGTAGTTTATTCGCCTTTTTTGGCGCTGCAACATTTTATTTGAGGATTTTTATTGTTCACAACACTGAAGCGACATAAATTATGCTGTATTGTAAACTAATGGCGCTTACGCCATTATTGGCGTATGATTTGATGTTTGCTTGACAAAAAATATATGTCGGGCCGAGTGATTTTCGCATAAACGACATCTAGTTCTTAAAGTAAAGGCACTGTGTAACTTCTAATAGGAGGATGTTTAGAAAATATTATTTTATGAATATGTTTTTATTTTTATGGCGCTACTTCTCATTTGCTGATTGCTGCATTTGATGCGCTTCGACTCTGCGCTAGTATAAATTGACCCTAAAGTAGCGTTTAAACGATTTTGCTTTTCCACTATCAATTTGTAGTCATTTTGCAATATATTCATTAATGGGGGTTAGTCACATTGCAACCTAGACAATCTGAGATTAACCCATTAGAACCGGAAAAATTCTCATTAAATTGCAAGCTTATATTTTGCGACCTTTCATACGACATTGAAACAGATGACTCCTGTTAAAGAATCCATAGGAAAAAGTTGTAGATAATAAAATTTCATGTTTTAAAGACACCTCCATTTTCAAATTCAGTCATTTTATAGGACTATACGGAAATAGATTAGTTCGGAGCCGCTATAGAAGTTAGTAACTTTCGCATTACCCGTTCATCGGTTGGGTAACCAACATTTCATCATCTCAAGCTCTTCTATACTGCGGGAGGCACGTTAAGCTGTTGGTCCCGCCTGCATCTGCTCAGCACCCACCAATCCTCACCCGCGCGGCGGGTCTTGGCCCAATCTTCCTCCTATCCCATCAATATGGAATCCCCGTGCCCTAACATTATTAGACTGATGATGATAGAAAACTCACTCCTGAAACCTACAGAAGTTTTCCTATTCTTAAGAAGTCAGGTCTACATTACTTTTGTTGAAACTTATAAAATCCGGCAAACTTATTGAGTTACGACCACAGACAAGAAAGACTGCGCAGTAAAAATTATACATACAGAACCGCCTACCGTCTGTGGTTTTGCTTAAGAACTTAGACTCTACCTATACTACTACTTTTCGAATTAAAAGGATTTCAATCATAGTTTCTCAATAATTACAGACTCGTCAGCGTCCACGATGGGCGCGCGCAGCACGGTGGCGTCACCGGAGCGCTACGTATACGGGGGCTCGGTGACGCCGCTGCCACGCTCGCGGTTCCAGGAGCGCCTGCGCAGCTCCAGTCAACACGAGGTCAACTCTCTTAGGTAAGTTTCATAGATAATTGCCACAACTGCCTATTTGGTGTAATAAATTAAACCATTGTTATTTTTATTACTGTCTTTTTTCTAGGTCTAATCAAACAGAACACTATTTCTATAATAGGCCTTAGCTTGGACAGAATCACGTAGAGAAAAGCAGGCGCTGATCCACATTATGAGCACGATGGGTACGCCCCTTAGAGGCTCTAAGGGTACGCCCACAACTCTAATAGACTTGTAACGACATACTTTCACGGACTATTTAGAGTAAAAATCTGTGTTCTGCGCTCGATCATGAAACGTCATCGCACTTAGCCAATTTTTTGTTGGCTGTATGTGACTAAGTAGGTATAACTTTTTTAAGGGTTCTACGCATGCAGAGAGGGGTTATACATAGCCCACCACACAGCGCAGAGGCTCTAGCAAGAGTTTTTGACAGCTGCGTAAAGAAACGTAGTTAGTTGTCTTTGTATGGAAAAAGCTAGTTTGTTCTTATGTCCGATACTGCGCTGCTTAATTTTAATAGATTATTTTGCGATTCCGTTACTTTACGTCGAAGGAGAGGATCTCGATGGCGCAAGTGGTTAGCGCGCTCGGTTTGTTATCGTGGCAGTTATGTAACATTTGCAATAACCGGTCATCAGATCTGTGGCCAAAAATTTATTATCTCGAATTCTTCCGTGAACCACAAGGCACGCAGCTGCTGGTCCCGCCTATATCTTCAGTCGCCAGCAACTCTTTATTGGGCCTGCCTGCCTCACCCACGTGGTCGAGCACCACGTGGGTGAGGCAGGTTCTATGCTCAATCTACCAATTCTATCTTGGGGCTTGGTTTGTGCCAGTGAGGACATTAATACTATTAGGCTGATGATGATGAAGTTACAGGTGCAGATGCATAAAAGATGACAATGTGATGTCTGGCTGCATCGTACTTTGGCTGTAAACTTTATCTTAATCCAATAGTTCATGATATTTTTTACAATAACGAGAAGTGGAAGGATAAGTACTTAAGAGCTCACTATTATTCAATGAAGCTTATAAATAAATAATAATAATAATAAATATTTCCAACACACACACCAATTAGCCTAGCCCCAAAGTAAGCACTGTAAGGCTTGTGTTATCGGATACTAGGGTAACGGATAGAATACATATATAAGTATATTTATATCGAAATACATTATTAAACATCCGTGACTGGAGTACAGATGCTCGTATTCATCACACAAACATCTGCCCCCACCGGGATTCGAACCCGGGACCTCTCGAGTCGGCGGCACCATGAAACCCGGCGTACAAACCACTCGGCCACGGAGGTCGTCAAAACGCTGTTTATAAAACAATAACTATCGCGGAAGAATCTCTTTTGTTAGTTTTGTAGACATCGAGATAAGGATCACCTCTATCAACATTATAGAGCGCGGAGATAAGAGCGGATACCACATTCCCTTTGTTTTCTTAGCATACAAGAGGGACGATTTAGTCCACACTGTATCATGCACGTATACTTACCTAAATGGTCTTTAAATGATGTCACCTTCATTTTTATTCAGAAATATGTCGAAACAAAACTTATGAGGCAATGACTAAGCACCTACGTTTCAATGTTACGTCAAAGGAGTTTTTGATTCCGCTACTACCTACTGCTAACTACTTTTAGGTTGTAAATCGCTCGCAAATGAAAATTAAAGTAGGTAATAGTCAAACATTCTTAAGCATTAGGGTTTTCTGACATATTCAGACTGAACCCTCGCTAGATAATAAAATAATCTGTGTTAAGGGCAACATTGGACATCTTGCTATTCGACTGTACAATACAATATTTATTTATTGTATGTATCTAGATAGATCAAAAAAGAGCAAAAAATTTGATTGGATATAATCGATTGTGGGCTTACGGCTCGGCCACGACCTAGCTACTTTGAGGGACGGTTTATATCCACGTGCCGAACGATGACGGGTAGCGAAATTATATTTGTTCCGTCAGTTAGATTTCTCAAAAAATAATTGATTTTTTTTTCTTTTGTCAATTAAAAAAATACAGATAAAGCGCATAGAAGTTCCAGAAAGGGGCGCGAACGTCAATTCTAAGTACATATAATTGTATCAATTAGATTGGATTGTTAGACTTTTGCTCACAGGTAGGTACACAAATATTATATATATATTAATGAAGGAAAGAAGGCACGTTAGGCCGTTGGTCCTGGCTGTAACTGCAGTCATTAGCACAAACCCGCACTGGGCCCGCGTAGTGGGTCATGCTCCATGGTCACCAAACAACACGGCCGACGCAGCCTGGATTGGGAGTAGGCATACACACACAGCTTTCCCCGCTGAAGAGATGGGCATACAAATTGGGCATATTATATATTTATATGCGTGTACGTTTAACTGCGTTCGTGTGCATATTCCCGCATCCCCTCCCGTTGAAAATTACAGAATGATTTGAAAAGTATTGTCGCTATGGCTAATTCCTTCCGCGTATCCCTATATCTGTGCCCCAGTAGTGGGGACATTTTATAATATCTATGAATGAATAATTGTGTTCCAGTGGCACTCCGCGCATGGCCCGCAGCGAGGTGACGGGGTCGCGGCTGAGTGTGGGCAGCAACAACCCGTTCGAGGAGGATGGGCCAGTGCCGCCGGTGCGCGCGCGACGCAAGAAGAAGCGAGCCCCGCTACCGCCAAACGCCGCAGACGTATCGGTGAGTAATCGTACTTCTTACTATAGGTAGACCGCTTAACTGAGTCCTCACCTGCGGTGTAAAGGGTGTGGGGGAGGACGAAAACGGGGAGCTTGAGAGGTGCGGGCGGCGGGCGCTTGTAATTTTGACAAGAATGTGTCTGCCGCCGGCACCTCTCACGGTCGGTCCCCCACACCCTTTACCCCGCAGGCGAAGACTCAGTTAAGCGGTCTACCTATAATATTATGAATATGAAAATTTGTATGTTTGTTTTTTACGTTTGATTGTGTAAATCATGAAAAAACGACTGAACGGATTTGGATGAATTTAGGTACACATATCGTTTATTACCTGGGTTGAAACAGGATACTTTTTATACCGGAAAATGTAAGGTACCTGCGGGGTTCTAAAGTTAACGAAGACGAAGTCGTAGGCCACAGAAATTGATTAATGACTAATAGCTAATTACTGACCTGACTAACTGACTCACGGTGGGTGCTATTACAGAACACAGAAAGAGGTAAGAAGGGCCTTGTGGGCGGAGCAGGCGCGCCACAGTTATGTGTGAGCAAAAGCTCATAACTTGACCAAAACTTGGTTCTGATTGCGTCGTTGTTCTTCGGTGTTGACGCTGATTGGTTCGTTTGTTTGATGTTGCGTCGTGTTGCGCGAAGTGTAGTGGGGTCGAGCCGGCGACATCAGTTCCCGTAAGTACAAACGATCTACGTAAACCCTTCTGCCTCTTTCTTTGTTCTGTGGGTGCTATAGTCATAACGTGCCTTCCGAAGTACGGCTTTATTTTGTAGCCTATAAGTGAAACTTTGTGGTATCACTAGTATGGTACAATTTCACTGGTAGGTACTACTTTGAAAATAGGTTTAGTAAGCGGGTTGGATTCCTATAAAGTTTACACACACCATGATATATTACCAACCATAGGACATGCTGTAATATGATTTACTGGCGAACCCCACAGGGCGTATTTTACGTGACTAGTCTTGGCACAAGATATGCCTTCTTTGCATATTTCATATAATTTCTACACACCGTTCAAACCCCATAGACAAAACCCTTTCCTATGTTATAATATTAAAGTTAGACTACTAAAATTAAATATATGCACTTTTTTTTTATAGATTACGAGTGTGGATTCAGAGTTGCAAATAAGTGAAACCAATGATAGTAAATTGTCTCATGCAGACGTAGATTTAGAATCAGAGGACGTTAACCTTGACGTCGAATTGAAAATTGTTGAAGACGAAGATGTTTCTCAAGAAAAAGTAATACTTGCTAGTCCTGATGTTGATACCAAAGACGAATCTGCATCTTTAACAGATGCTAGCAAAGACACATCGAAAATAGAAGACAACGAAGTTGTAGAATGGGTAGAAGAAAACCAGCAATTAAATCCAGATACCAAGATGAAAAGTTCCGACTCCGAGGACGATATTCTTTCCAAAGCATCCTTTCCTAAAATAGACATCGTGAAATATCGGCGTAACTCCAGTTTAAACGATGACGATATTCGACTACGACGTGGAAATCTCGAAGATTATCATGCATTAACTAATAAAAGGAGTAAGAGTTTAACTAACAATCTTTGTTCAATTAACACAACTTACGACATTAATTTGAACGAAGAGAAATCATCTAAGGATCCTAATGGCAATGATGTTCCACATAAGGTCGTGTGTAAACTTTACGAAGAAGCTGCTCGACGACAGAGTATCGAAACAGTATCGAGCACTGAAAAGGAATTCATGGAAATCGACAGAGCTACAAGAGAACTAGAAAGAGAGATAAGTAAACTCAATTCCGCTTTGAACGAAGATGACGTCATCACAGAGACTGGGGCGAGGTTGTCAGTTTCAGATATCAAAAGAAGATTTGATAACAAGGATGCTTCTTCGCCAAACCCTATACCAAAACCAAGAAGGAGTCATTACGGGGATCCCGTATCATCTGTGAATGGTAATGGTGATATCAAAACGTAAATTTAAAAGAGATATGAACCAGACAAACCTATTTAAAATGTTAGAATAAAATTGGATCTCAGACTTCGGAAAATTGCGTGCCTTTAAGAATAAAACAAGACCTACTTTGGAAAAACGTAAAAATATGCATAGATCACCATTTTTTTAAACTGTGTAAGCTGGAACACTAAAGTTCTGCCGTAGATACAACACGGTTTAGACTGTAAAAATTTATAATTGTTGGTTAATATTGCTATCATAGTTAAAATATCGAATGGTATCTTTATTAACATTATAAAAAGAATTGCCATTCAATGCATGTATTTTCATATGATAACACACTTAGAAGACATATTTTGTGTTCCCTATTTTTATACTATATTTTATTTACCTATCAATAAAGGGGCCGCAAGCAGAACGAGCTCATTAATTCTACGCAATACAAAAATGCATACATCTGTTTCCACCAACAAATAGTGAGCGAAAATGATAAACAGGGCAAAAGCTCCTTCATTTCGCTCGCAATTGATTTACATAGTAGTGTTTCCACCGAGAAAGAGGTGATTTGATTATTTTCAGTTCATATCACTCAACTCTTTTCTTTCGCTCATTCCTCTGGCGCATGGCGGTGGCAATCAATACTCCCGAACTCTTTCTCGGTGGACAAGCAATCTATATTTTGTGTACACGAAGACCGCTCCGTAAGTCATCCCTATTTCATTCCTCTTTGGCGGTGGAAACTAGGCTTCATGAAAAATAAAAAAACTTAACATGTATTCATAACGCTTATCACCAAACATTTTAACATGTAATCATCAAACTGTACTAATCATGTCAGATTAAATATCATCTACATCTATAATTTCAAAAATTATTATAGATTTATTTAGGTACATCAAAGATTTCTATCATTATTATTAAGTACAATGCACTAAATGTGTGAAAGCGTACAAGATTATCTTAAATTATTTAATTTAAATTTTTTATAAGAACATCGAAAAGATATGGGATAATTTCAACCATAGTCCTATTAGTTTATTTGTTGTTAAAATAAATTATTATATGATTGGTATGTTGGGTAGTTTAATTACTTCTTAACCCTTTTAATAGGCGACAATAAAATAAACCCTAAAATTGAGCCATTTTAGTTAGTCCGTCCATCCGTCAGTGTGATGTATTTCAGAAACTGTGATATTTTGAAATAATATTGACATGCTACACAAAAAAAAATTGTGTGCACGGTCCACACATCTGAAGAGAAACTTCTTTTCTTACCCTTCAACCGCTGGAGTGCAGATCTGCACGCCTTCGAGAGTATAGCCTGTTTGCGGGAGTGCAGATCTGCACGCCTTCGTGAGTATAGCCCGTTTGCGGGAGTGCAGATCTGCTCGCTCGTCTCCCGCATTCAATTTTTTTGCAATTTTGGGAATAAATATAATGCAATACAGTTCAAAGTCTTTTGAATTTTATACCCAGATGAATAAACCATTCACTCATTGTGGTGAAGTCATTCTTATGACCAAACAACCGTTAGTACGACGATTTTCGTAACTAAAAAGTAATTTTTAAAACAGTTTATTTATATGAATAAATACTTGAAACATTATATTTTTTGCAAAAATCTATTGTTTAGTTATTCAACTTTGAAAAGGTTATCAAAGAAAAGCACAATTTATTCAAATCGCATTTATGCCACCTTAGGTGAGATAGATTTTGTCTACGTTTCGGCCGCGCAATCGTCCCGCAGACGGGGGCTGTTTTAGGCGGAGGCTTTCCCGCAGCTGACAGGTAAATAACCTGACATAAGGCACTGCATTAGGCATAGGGGAATGGAGCAGCGCACGCATCACTCATTTATATATATAATATCGCGTGTAACGCTCGTAGCGTTTCAGCCTTGGCTGAGTTACTCTCCAACTTTCATACTCGTCGGGAAGAGCTGTGCACGCATCCCACTCACACACACACACACACAAATACATATAATATAAAAAGTGATTTTATTTTAGAACTTAGCAATCACTACTTCATAAACAACTCCTGGTAACACTAGTCCGCCTTTTTTCATTATTTGATGAATCCTTCGCCTCCCACATCCATTTTGTATCGAGACGAAAACCATTACAACAAAGCAAAATTTATGTGGACTGCATAGAACAAAGTGAAAAATCATACGCATTTTTCAAAATAGGGTGAAAATGTTTTAATAAAATAAAAGGAATACATCAAACGTAAAATTTGACTAACATTATTTACACTTACAAGTTACTCAATCGTGCCTTTTTATATTTTATAAATCTCGGTAAATTTGATGTGGCGGTGCTTACTAAGACCTTGTACTCCTTTGGCAGTCTTCTCTGTTGCCTTGCCTGTAATAAGTATTTTAAATCATTTCAAAATTGAAAAATGAATACTGAAATCCTATTCTTGTGGATTCTTATGCTTTTATTTTACATGGAATAAACATGATACTTTCTTTATATGCTGGACTGAAAGCGAGAAAATATAATATTGTGCTATTGAGGTAGCCTTTATAATACAGCCAAAACCGAATATCACGACATCATATATTACGACGTGTCGGTTATTACGACCATTAGGCAAGTTCCCGACCGAAACCCTATATAAACCCCTACGTAAACAAACCGCCTATAACACCTCCGGATATAGCGAAATATCGTTTAAAACGACTCATAGCCAATGAATATTGATAAAGTTCATATTATGAACATATTATGATATTCATCGGCTATAACGACCAAACGTTTTACTTTTTCCAGCAAAACAAAATATACTGTAGGTACTTAAATTTTTTCTTTGTAAACTTATATTTCTTCTTTCGGCATTTTTTTCAAAACAAGCTTATAGTCATTATCTATAACCATACTACAATATGATAATAATATGACCACTTGTGTATATTGCTTATAACAACTATCGGACATAACGACCAAAATTATATGGTCCCTTCAACAATATAGGTAAGTACATGTATGTAGTATTTATTTTTTGCTATTCTTATCTAACAACATTTAAGATATCATTAGAGGTTTTAAGTAAACTATGACACATGTATCTTTATTTGCATATTATTTGAAGAAAATATTTTTCTATTTTATCAATTCTCTCTGATGAATGATTTGACCTCACAACCCAGGTGTAAAAGAAAAATAAGTAGTACTCTTATCTCTCCCTGGCCTTTGGCCTTAAAACCAAAAAACACCTATAAACTAGTGTTAATTATTGAAATAACAAAATTGCTTAATTATTGTATGCCCATCTCCGACTGGCAAAACAGATATTTTGAATAGCAATTGGCTATTATTACTAGTTAAATTGACATGTTAATTAAATAATAACATATAATTTTTCTTTAAAAAGTTAAAACTGTTAGGTTTTGTTATCAATAAAAAATTTCACTAGAAATAAATCCACTCAGCCAAAGTATTAGTATTATTATACTTATTTTTTAAGTTTTCTTAATAATATTTAGATACTAGTTCCAATACTATGTGATACTTACTTTATTCTTCAGTATAGGTGCCAGTATAGATAATTTATCAATCAGTTTCACTTTAACAGCCAGAATGTCAGTTTCATCTTCAGAATACAAATCTACTAGTGTGTCTATAGCTTCAGCTAATACCCAAACATCATTTTCTTTATGAGCTTGTTCCAATATAAACTCAGTTATTGTGCATATCACATTAGAGGTTACTTCAGTTAAGTTATTTACCAACAGCAATGCCAATATTCCTATCATCCTGATGAGATTTGATCTTATTTCTGGAGACTGACATTCTTTGATGCCTGTCAACATCATCTGTAAAACAACATTTACTTAAAATAAATAAAAGTTGTAAAATCTAAAATCGGTTGGTGAAAACTATATACAGTAGAATCTGTTTATTATGACTCCGCCTATATTTCTACTGTACATACAAATAATTGCAATAACTGAACCATTGTAATTTAAAGTTTTGATGTTTGAAACAATAAAAATGTAAATAAATTTATATTTTACTTACTTCGATATCGGACAGAGCCATGTTATTAAATAAGTTGCATTCATTCACATTTCCATTTTCTTTTAGTTTAATTTTATCAAGAGCAGCACGCATAACAGCAGTTGCAGACTCCAACAGGTTCAAATTTTCAGCATTCTGCTTAAATGTTAACTTGCCAGCATCAATCCATATTTTGTAAACACCATTTACTCCACCCAAGCCATTAATGGGTAGGGTTGACAGCATATTGTTTATACAAAGCAAGGCTCGGGTCTGTACACTATGAAGCCTGAAAAGTTATAATTCAAAACATTTTAATGTTTAAGATGGATATTTGTTCCATCAATATTCATTAATATAAAACTTCATTGGGTATATCAAAAACATTGTTTCCTCTTAAAATGAAAATCTTTTTTCAACATTTAAGGTAAACCAAAATTTGTCTTACTTCTTAAAAACTAATTGTGATCCTTCATATTCCTTCAATATCATCATCACGTTTTGAGGTGGTAATTCAGTTCGAGCCCAGACTTTGGCAAATATGTCTAGGGACATCAACGCTTCCATAACTAGAGGAGGCAACTTATCTTCAGATAACATAGTTTCATCATCATTTTTGCAAATTTCCTCATCTAGTTCACTGTCTGAGGAATCATCATTCTCAACTTCATCACCATCTAAAGAAGAAGATAATAAATTTAATATCTTAATATGTTTACTCACTACTAAGAAATTATTAATCATAAATAGAATACTAACCATCACAAGAACAAATATTCGCAATAATTTCAATGGCACTCTGTTGTGCATCTAACATTTGTACAACTGCTTTTATTTGATTTTCAAGAACTTTTGCTTCATTTCCTTTAAGAGCCTTCACTTTTCCTGAGACATCAGCTAGTGGAACAGTACTAGATAGCTGGTTACATGCCAGCCTGTGGTCGACTGAGAGTGAATTAGCCAAAATGGCAAAAACTTGATTGATAACATCTACAGGTAAGGCACTCAAATTTCCACCACACATGTTAATAATCACGCCTGCAGCTAATGTTTTGATTAGTAGTGCATCAGGGTTACTTCCTTCCAAGTTTATTAAAGACTCCAGTTGTGATTCAGAGTTTGATTTGATTTTTTCTACAGCAACAGGATTGTCTTCAACTATTACCAATAAACACTGCAATGTGGCAATAACAATGTCATTGCCAAATTCAGATAGCTGCAAGTATCTCGGCAGTATGTCTAATATTTTTGATTGTCCCACATATTTGATAGCCAGCTCTAAAAATAGGGAAAAAATGGTTTGTTTTACAAAGAACTACAGTGTAAGCTGTAAAATATAAAAGTTTATGTCAGCTCCCACAGTACTTTTGATTGTAGAATAAAACACTGGTATTGTATAAACTGTCTGCAGGTGTCTGCAGGACATGCTAAATTATAAGTAAAATTGTTAATGATGTATTTTTTATGTAATTATCAGCAATAAAGGCTTTAATTTTGTATTGTATTGTATAAACATACTTGTTATAAATGAGACAGTGTAAAGTTAGGAGTCATATTTAGATAAGTGTACTGGTGTTAAATTAGACCACTATAAAATATTCTAAGAAAAAGAAACAGAGATATCCATAACATACCTGAACTTTCACATAAATTCAACAATAAATTTGTACACTGAATGTAAGTGTCTGAATTCTCATCTTTGGATTGACTATCTTTTGCTGGTGTCCACTCCGCTGCATGCTAAAAATATTGAATAAAGCTATTTAAATATTTATAAGATATAATATGCTGAAATAATATATGTATAAGGAAAAGTATCATCATGTTCAAGGCTGAGCAAAAAATTGGTTCTTAATTGATATAAGAAATAGAACTGTAATTGACATCAATAAAGTTGTATATCCTGTTAAGACCACTTTCTTATAAAGTATGATACACTTAGTAAGCACTAACTGGTTTGAATACAAAATTTTATCCAAATCAAGATTTTACAATATTTGGAAGCCAAAGAAGCATGGCTTGATGGTAAGCAATCACTGTCTCCAAGCTTTGCAAAACAAATGAATTATTATAAACAACAATTAATCAATGTTAACTGCACAGAAGTACTGAACAAAATATCTACTACCTATGGTGATATGCTTGTTGCTTCACACACTCACTGGTGTCGATTCTGGCATGATTCTCTAAACTTAAAACTAAATTTAACATCAGTCTCTTCATTTTATTCTGTATCAAGTGTGACAAGGATACATTGTTGTCAAATTTAAGTTTAGGTTTAGAGAATCATGCCAGAATCTGCACCATTGACTGCTTTAACACAATCTAACATTAGTGTCACATACTCATTGCGCATAACATTAGCTGTTTTTTTTCATGGTTTATTTGGATTGCTATATGAAAGCATATAAATATTCAAAGGATGATTATAATAACCTCATGATAGTAACATGTAAGTGGTGTCATAATATCCTGTTCCATCAAAGCATCACAAACTTCCAGCTTAACTGCAGATACATTTCGAAGGGCTCCAGCAGCTGCATTTCTAACTGCACTTGCCGGATCAATTAGTAATGGGGCAGCTACTTTCGCAACTTCTCTGGTAATAACTTCTTCTACATTATCAGGATTTTCTATAAGATTTGCTAATGTTTGTAGGCCACAATACTTCTCTTCAACATTGGCAGACTGTAAAATAATGATAAAACAAAATTGGAAAAAAAAATAAAGAAAACAGTCACTAAAAGCTTCAGCAATATCAACTACTATCCTGTACATTACCTACTGCCCAAACAGGGGGCCAATCGCCTAACGGAAATGCTTTAGGAAACGCTAACGCTTACGATTTTATATTGTTATTTCTAGCCGCCTGAGCTTTTCGAATATCTCACGCTCATTTTTTTTAATATTGTTATTACTAGGGCTGCCATCTCTAAAATGTGGCAACCAGGATCAGAGGCTTAATAACCCCGGATTTTGGAGCCCAGAACCCGGACAGACCAATAAAAAAACAGTTAAAAATGTCACAAATCAACTTTTTTTTGTTGATGTAGGCAAAAGAGCTAGCGGTCTACCTCATAATAAGTGCTCACTGCTGCCCATGGACACTTGCAGCACCAAGCAAAGCTGATCTTTGTTGGAAGTCTGCATTTATGGTTACAGTGTTAGAATAGATTTATTCATTTTCAAAGACATTTAAATTGATGGATTAATTGGCAACCCAAAACAGGAAATTTTTAAACCCGGACGACAAATGAAACCCCGCCCGGACGCTCCCCGGACGCCCCGTAAACTAGGACAAATCCGGGGAAACCCGGACGGATGGCAGCCCTAGTTATTACCAATGCAAAAGAAAAATAAAGAGCGCGAGGCATTTGAATACCTCAGGCGGCTAGAAATAACAAAATAAAATCGTAAGCGTTAGCGTTTCCCAAAGCATTTCCGTTAGGCGATTGGCCCCCAGATCCCAAATTTAGATTCATCATAGATACGTTATATTATTCAATGTAATAATATGTCACAGCTTGTCATAATAAAAAAATGAAAATTACGAATTCAGAAGAACTCATATTTTCTTGTTTTCCATTAAAAGGTACATGATTTCTTAAATCTAACCTGCAACTGATCCAGTACAGTTTGGACAGCGTTCTCCTTCGAATCAACAATCAATTCTTCTTCTCCATCCGAATCATTGGTAGCAACTACTATATTCCTCTTAATTCTGTGCGTTTTAGATTTCTTTACCTTACCCATTTTTATTGACTAAGCACCGGAATGCAACTACGACATTACTTTAACCTTTTATAACCTCAAAATTTAAGTAAAATGTCAAATTACATTTATTTTGTCAAATGCCAAATTTGATTAGAAGGCAAATGATGCTACGTCCATACAGTCTCACTTCAGTATATATTTTTTTCAGTTGACTCGCATTTTATGTTTCTTGGAATGCACCAAAATATAAATGCACCAACTATTTTCATTTTATATTGAGTTGGGCCTAGATATTTCTTATTAAGCTTTTACTCTTTTCTTCTTTTGACTACTCCTGTAATTTTTTTAAGCTCGCTAAATAAATTTATCTGTGCCTACAAATTTGCAGCAGTAGGGGAGAAGGAGGCACCTTAAAACAGGGGCAGATTTGAACATGTTGATTTCTGAACGTAACTTTATGTAAATCTATGCCGCAACTACATTTTAATATTGGCTGGCTGTGACAAACGTCAAGAAACAAAGCGCGCGCGTTTCGTTTTCAAAACAATTTATAACCTGTCGTCGTATTTATATGTACCGGTGAAGTGAAAAATAAAAATAAATGTTGTAAGGGATTTACTATCACGTGAGTAAAGGTTTCCAACTAATTCTTTCACAAAATTGAGCAGTACTTATTAGTTTTCATTCCACCTTGTAGTTTTTGCTTGCCAGTTTTTTCACATTATTTTTTTGTAATATTTTTCTTCCAAGTGACCATGATGGGGCAGATTTGAACGGAACGTTCAAATGCAAACTTAATACGTTTTCTTACAAGTTTGATATTACGTTAATTTTATTTTTAATTTTGCGTCTGAGGCAGTATTATATAATAATAATAACAATAAACTAAAACTCTTGTGCAATATGATTACTTTTGTTAACAAGGAGGAAATCAGACAATTAGATATGGGTTTATTTCGTTAAAAAAAGACATAAATTTTATACAATAATGAACAATTACGGTGATAATAATATATTAGCTAGATCTTTTTATTGACGTGACAACGTCTTAAATTAGGTTGCGGCTGGGAGTCACTTATGAAAAAGTGTAACGCTCGGTAACGTAACGATGAGTCTCTCGTGTTAAGTTTAAGTTTACATGTACAATGTTTTAGTAAACAAAATATATTTCTATAGTTAAAATTTGTGCAATTCTTATTTTCATTCAATTCCTTGTTCCTATTGTGCAATTTAATTATATTCATATCAATAAATATTCTACCGAGAAAAAGACGTTGTCACGTAAAATCTTCGCCCGTAAAACCGACTTTACAGGCAACCATTTTTTTTTTTAAAAAGGTAGGTGGGTCTATGTTACGATGTGGATTTATTATAAGCCTTTTAATGTGTCATGCTTATAATAAATCCGAGCTGCAGCGAGCAGTAACATAGGAACTCGATTTAATACATTTTGGGTTGGTCACCCATCCTAAGATCGGCCATTGTGAAAATTGCTTAACATTCACGATCGTAGAACGAAAGCGTTACACTTGCGCTATTGTGGTCTTTCGTAGGTAATGTACACGTATATCTTGTATAAAATACTAAATAATTTAAGGTAAAATCTTATATAACATAAATAAAAATCCACTTCATATAAAAACAACCTAAAAAGGTAAAAAATCTATGTACTAATTCTATAAGTAATACTTACAGATCCTACTTATATCTAAAGTACATAGTCAAATAATTAACAACGAGTCCGTCCGAACAACCGTCACATTTTTTCGGTTACGCGTCACATTTTTCCGTTACGCGCCATCTTTTTTTATATTAATAGTTGATAGCTGAATGATCACACTGTCGCCGGCGAGAACTCTCTCTACTCGTTTGTAGCTGAGTGACAATAGTTATTAAAGATAAGACTCGCTCAGCCAAACTCGCATAGCGATACTCGCTCGCCGGCGACAGTGTGATCATTCAGCTATCAACTATTAATATAAAAAAAGATGGCGCGTAACGGAAAAATGTGACGCGTAACCGAAAAAATGTGACGGTAAATTTTTTTCCAACGCCGATAAAGAAGTTTCACTTCAAAAAAAGATGGCGCGTAACGGAAAAATGTGACGCGTAACCGAAAAATGTGACGGTAAATTTTTTTCCAACGCCGATAAAGAAGTTTCACTTCAAAACAACATTTGGATTGCAATTGGTGATTGGAATGCAAATCACTGACACCATAGAGGTATGGTGTCAGTGATTTGCATTCCAATTATTATTATCTTGTTAATTATTTGACTATGTACTTTAGATATAAGTAGGATCTGTAAGTATTACTTATAGAATTAGTACATAGATTTTTTACCTTTTTAGGTTGTTTTTATATGAAGTGGATTTTTATTTATGTTATATAAGATTTTACCTTAAATTATTTAGTATTTTATACAAGATATACGTGTACATTACCTACGAAAGACCACAATAGCGCAAGTGTAACGCTTTCGTTCTACGATCGTGAATGTTAAGCAATTTTCACAATGGCCGATCTTAGGATGGGTGACCAACCCAAAATGTATTAAATCGAGTTCCTATGTTACTGCTCGCTGCAGCTCGGATTTATTATAAGCATGACACATTAAAAGGCTTATAATAAATCCACATCGTAACATAGACCCACCTACCTTTTTAAAAAAAATAAAAGATCTAGCTAATATATTATTATCACCGTAATTGTTCATTATTGTATAAAATTTATGTCTTTTTTTAACGAAATAAACCCATATCCAACCTTAACAACAAGTCCAAAACTTAAGTACAGCAATCATTTACTTGATATTTGGCCCCAATTATTCACATTTAAATTTAGAGAGGACCTCCGTAGGTCCTTCTTAAATTTAGTGTGACATTTCTAATTTTAGAGAAAATATGACATTTAGAACGCGTTTCAGAATCATCTAAATCTAAGTTGAATAACTTAGCAACGTCAATTTTAAATTTAGAGATAGAGTGTCATTACAGAATACCAAATTGAATTTGACAACTCATATCTCTATTCTCGCTCAGCGATTCTCGCTCAGCGATTCTCGCTCAGCGATACTCGCTCAGCGATACTAGCTCAGCGATACTCGCTCAGCTATACTTGCTCGGTTAAGCTGGCTTGGCTGTCAAAAGCCGTGCGCGTGCATTTTAACTCAGGACTGCCAATTCGTTTCTAGTTTCTACTCGCTTATCGTTCATCGTCGGAGGTGGAACATGTGCCTTAGATTACTGAGCCGTGTAATCATAACAGTTTCATAGGCAGTAATTTGTATTCATGTCTATGATAATAAAATCCTTTTGTTTAAACTTTATCTAATTTAACTTTATTTAACCAATTTCTGGAAAGTTGCATGTAGATCATTTTTCGAAAAATAAGGCCATAAAGAAGTTTCACTTCTTACGTGTGTACACTAGTAGACTTTAAATGTAGGTACTTTAGACTTTAATGTATTATTTGTTCCTTTGTTTTATGTGGTTTTGTTTCTATGAAGCAGTTTTTAATACCTATTAGTTAGAAATGTTTTTATTTCCAACTTTTTATAAGCTAATCATATTTCTTAAAATAACCAAACACGGAATAAGTACCTACTGTTTGTAATTGAAAAGTTTGTTTTGATATATCCTAAACTGGGCATCTTCACCAAATGAATAATTGGGATGACCTCGCCAAAAACTGATAGAAACAAAAAAGATAAAAATAGGTTACGCATCTCGGATTATACAATAAATGAGAATAGAATCTTCACAAAACAGCCGAAGGGATAATTTTACAACCTCTTACCGAAACCGAAATTATAGGTATTAGATAGATACGCTGGATTGGGAATTTACGATGCGAGAAATTTTCAAGGATGTTGTTCACGTTAGACCCTGTCGGCCGTAGCAGAGTTAACTAATCATCATCATCATCATCCGCCTATTAATGTCCCCATTGCTGGGGCACAGGCCTTCCCTATGGATGAAATAGAGAGATTAGGCCATGACCCACCACGCAGGCCCAGTGCGGATTGGCGGATGCTAACGACTGCAGATGCAGCCGGGAGAACGAGGAACTCGACATAGAAGATGTTTGGTCACCCATCCAATGACCGACCACTGCGAAAGTTGCCGTAGCAGAGTTAACTAATCATCATCATCATCATCCGCCTATTAATGTCCCCATTGCTGGGGCACAGGCCTTCCCTATGGATGAAATAGAGAGATTAGGCCATGACCCACCACGCAGGCCCAGTGCGGATTGGCGGATGCTAACGACTGCAGATGCAGCCGGGAGAACGAGGAACTCGACATAGAAGATGTTTGGTCACCCATCCAATGACCGACCACTGCGAAAGTTGCTTAACTTCAACGATCGCAGCCGAACGAGCTAATCGTCTGCGCCATCGAACTTCTCTAGTTAACTAATCTTAAATAATTTATTTTACATGGATTATGTCCATAATCCCGCAGATTACATTTCTCCAAGTTCTTATTTTTCCCCAAAATAAGGATAAACACTCCCAATCTAGAAACCCTAAGTACCACAGAGTAGGCAAGTATTCACTCTTTAATATTATTGATTCATAATTTCTCATACAGTAAAATAACAAAGTTATGTTAAGTTTTCATATTTCAAAGATGATGAAGAACAACAAAGATTTACTTAAATAAAATAAAAAAATAAGTCAAAATCACTGAATAAAAAAATGGGTGCGTGTACTTATGTAGGCGCGTGAGAAGTTATCCTTCTTTGGCATCGTTTAAAATTAGTTTTTAATTGCATGCAAATAATTAATTACAATAAATTAATAAAAAGTCTGGAAAAGGACACACTTAATAAAGTTCAGTTTTAATTTGAAAAAATAAATAAATAATCAAAATATTCAATTAAAATCGCTACTGAATATAATTTATTAGAACATATGTGATTTGCACTTGTATGAAACTCAAACACGTATTCCGAATATACAAACTAGAAACATGTGGATAAATATTATAAATATGAATACCTATAACTGTTACTTTATTACAATAATAACATAAAAGTAACATTGAAAAATAAAGATGTGGTTTTTGGTTCTACTACGCCAATGGTCAGGAGATGGCGCTGTAGTCTCCTGAATCGCGCTTTGGTTCCGTTGTTCCAGATTAATAAATACTTTTGATAGGCCTTCACAATGCAGTCGTTAGCACCCACTAAATAGAGATTCTATTTCTATTTTGTTGGTAGATTTTCTTAATGTGCGGTAAACACAAAAGTAACGCTCGCTAAAGCGACCAACTTCATGCTGTTAATTTTTTATGTTACAGTGATGCGCGCGCATCTTAAAATTTCACTCTCATCATTTTTTCATAACGCGCCTAAAGAAGTATAACTTCAATAAGTAATTATTGCTAATTTGAGTGAACCGATAATTACCGGTTCAATGCTTTTACATAATCTGTGAATTCAATTTAGATGCTCGTTTACAGCTGTCAACTGTTCTCTTAATTTAGTTAGTTAGCAATTTCAGAATACCAATTCTCTAACCCTAAACTAAAATTAGCACCCTAATTTTAAGTTTAGGTTTAAAGAATGTAACGCCAGAATTGGTCCCAGTATTATGTAAATTGAGGCATTTCGTTTGAGAGCCCACATTCCGTGAGTCGTAGCGTTCGAAACACGTCGTTTTGATTGTATTCTTCGCCAAGATCTCGAACATTTTTAACCGACGAAAAAACGGAGGAGGATTTCAATTTCAAGTCGAGGCGTATATTAGTTTTTTTCTTTATATGTATGACCACGCATAACTTTTTACGGAGTACTCCGATTTTGATCATTATGTTTTCATTAGAAAGGGTATACCCCGATTTGATAATTGTTTTTTTATTGTAAAGGGTAATACCCTGAAGTTGGTCCCATACTAAGATTAAATCTTTTTGTTTTAATCTAAGGTCCCATAAAAATGTGAAAAAGAAAATCCAACTTTGGGTATGAAAACAGGGGATGATAGATTGTTCACTCACAGATTTTGATGCCGAGTTGTATAATAAAAAAAATATAGCCACAAAAAATTGTAAAATTAAACCTTTTTAACATAAAAATTAAACCGCCGAAAAGTAAAAAATAATAACCTTTTTATCTTTAGTCAAATTATTAAAATAATGGACAAAAAATTTGAGCCTAATATTTAATAACTATTGTCTAATTGTTTATATCGAAAAATAACCAGAAACCTCATTTTCATTTTAAAAAGTTTGCTTTTGTACTTTATACAATGATTAATAAATATGTATGACTTTTGTAAAAGGCTGAGGATCTACCGCTTTTAATAAGCAAAAGAATAAGTGCAGAAGGAAATTGGGTATGGAATAGGAAGCAGTAGAGCAATCACTCAGTGCATGTACACACCTTTTAGAGAAACCACGTATTTTGTAAATGCCGAGAGCGGTAAATGCCTTCCAAAATGAGTGAAAACTACGTGTTGCTTTATTTGCGGAGTTTTTTTTTTAATTTAGAGTCATAACTATGGTTGAACCTGTAGTTAAAGACTTAATTAAACACATGAAGCTTAATTTTAACTTTCTATTTGACTTCAGGATAAAATATAGACGCCTCATGACGATATACATTTCCAAGTTATTTTTGTTAACTTCACTACCAGCAGCACATTTGACCCCAACTTTAATTAAGAGCACTATAAGTGTGAAGCTTCATCCACCCACAATTCATACTTTTACACCCTTCGCGTCAATGTTCGAAAACTATATGATGATGAAAATTGTAAAGGCGAAAATGCCACATTAGGCCTTTATTCGTAACAAGTATGTGATATTCACCATTACACGCATTGTTTTTTTCATCTGGGTTGTACACTTTCGCCATTAATACAGATCAGTCCAAATAACCATATAAAACTGTTTTGAACTGTAATAAATAATAAATAAATAAATAGTTTCAACATTCATACCAATTAGCCTAGCCCCAAAGTTAACACTGTAAGGCTTGTGTTATGGGATACCAGTAGTGCAATTCTGTAAAACCCATAAATTCATCTCACTGTGTGAAACGGATCCGCTTTTGAATCTCTTTATGTTTCGCTTCATGGAATTTTCGCATTCTGTAACCAATTGTACAAGCAAGTGAAGCGAGATGTCATTTATATCCTAAGTGATTTGTAGTGTTACCATTTTAAAAGTTTTTGGTAAATCGAGATATATCGACTTAGTTATTATGCGTGAAAAAAAGCACGTAAATTTATTCTTTAGATATATTTGTAGATATGAGGCTCAAGTTTAAAGTTTTAATGAATGTAAACTTAAAATAGTCTTATTTTTAAAGTTTGGTAACATGGACGAATGAGGGCTTACTCTATGCGCATCTCTGTAATCGAGTGAGAATCGACACTAGCGCTACTAAGTGAGAGTGGCGGTTTAGTAAACTATCACAGGTGAGACCGTAACATACCTAAATGTCTTTGACGTTTCAATGGCATTCTGTAACGAATTTCAGCGCTTGTTTATACCTCACATTAAAAACCGCACCCGAAAGTAACTGTCAAAATAAAAGTTACTCATTAGCTGCGGTAATAGAAGTGATTGTACGAAGTGAGTATTTTTGTAGACTATTATCATCATAAAACAAGAGTAATTATTAAATTATTTATAATTAGGTTGCTTTTGTTTATTTAAGTAATAATTCTTTAAAATTATGTCTATCTAGTATTTCAGATGACTCACTCTATTACTTGCTTTTTACTATAGAAAGCCCATGTATGATGTAGATTTGGCCAGAAGCCGCCTACAAGCCCAATTTCTGTGTAACCTTGAGTAATTTCATGTGAAGATGAATACGTGACTAAATAAAGATTTTTTTCAACAATTGGAAAATGATTTAAAGTATTCATTTAGAAGAAACCAAGTGTAATGGAAAAGGATTATCCAATAGAATGAAGGTAAAGTACCTAATTGCATAACAAAAATAAAACCCAACCAAGAAACTTTTTATAACAATTATATAAGAATAAAAAGTTTTTTTTTTGTTTCAGATACTGTGTACACTTTCATTTGTGTAAATGGGAGTTACTAAGGATAATAAGGCAAAAAATTACACACATTTATCCCAACCATCAATATCAAGACTTGTAAATGAAATTGCCACCTTTTTAAGATTTTATGTCATCCAGACATAGCAAAATGCATCACAATGCCAAGTGATATAGAATTGGTAAGTAAACTTTGATTCACTACAATTAAACAAATACATTGGCAAATAGGTGTACAAAAGATATAATAAAGTAGACCCCCGGTATAAATATTACATATAATTCAAGTAGAACAGTGTTTCTTAGTTTTTGCAATCCTGTACTTTAATTATTTTAGAATATTTTATGTGGGTAATAAAATTTCTATTTGTAGTTTATTTAAATTATCTAATACTTAAGTAGTAAATGCTAACTGCTATTCAGGACCACTTTTTATTTAATTAATTTTTAACGCCTTTACATTACATATGGCGGTCTTAATGCCAGCATAGCATTCTCTACCAGTCAACCGGAAGGAACGAGAGTCAATAAACGACATTTAACTTTGCTTTAGACCAATTTATCTTAAAAAAAACTACTAGGTATATTTTTTTGGAGTTATTTTAATAAACTTTACTTTTGTTACAGATTTTTGGAGAAATTTAAAATGCCTGCAGCTGTTGGTAGTATAGACTGTACCTTTATCACCATAATAAGACCAAAAGAACCTTTAGTAAAAAGCATAAGGCAACGGTATTGTGTAAACATTAAATGTAGTTAATGTTAATTGAATAAATATATTTTGATTTAAAAAATAGTCACTCATATTTTTAACCCTTCACCACAGTAAACTACAAAAGTAATGATTTTATTGAACTATTTCATCATCAGCCTATTCCTGCCCCCACTGTTGAGGCAGATGGAATAGGGAGACTGGCCGTGACCCACCTAGTAGTAGGACCTAGTGCGGACTGATCAGTGCTAAGGACTGCAGATGCAGCTGGGACCAATAGATTCATGTGTCATCTGAAACACGGAGAAGATCGAGATAATAAGTTTTTGGTCACCCATACAGTTACCAAAAGTTGCCTAACTTTCATGATTGCAGGACGAATACTCTAAGCACCTACGTCCCCGGGCTCCTCTTTATTTAGATTGAACGTTTTAATTGTTCTACATAAAAACTAACTATTTAAGAATTAGTTTCTGTGTAGTTCCTATATTTAATATACATACCTACTTAATTCTGAATGATATATAATATAGACCGGCGAGTTGCGTAAACCCCCATTGCAATGAAAATGAAGATAAATTAATAAAAGGGTGATTATTTATAGTAAAACTCATTAAAATAAATATGTAACATTTTTATTCATAAATTATGACAGATGCCTTTGAAACTGTTCATTACATTGTTACATTTTTGTCAGAGATGCTCGTCAGCCTATTTGCCAATTTTTATGTTTTTTTTTTGTATATAAATAAAGAGAAAATTGAATATTAATCGATGCTTTTCTGAACAAGTATCTGAGTGGTGTTATATAAAGCAGTAGTAGTGGATCACTAAATAGCTCAGTGATTATTACTTCCATCTGTCAAAAGCAGTTGGCGAATAGGCCTACTGTGGTCTGTCTGGTGTGGTCTGCAGGTTGTAGTAACTGGCGCAGTGACCACTTCTCATGAATATAATGTAAGCAGTCTAGCACCGCAACAATAGGCCGTGTGTCATTAGACAAATTTTAACAGAGATCTTTGTTGAGATGGAGGCGAAGCCTGCAAAGGACTTGTTGTGCGTGTTGCTGAAATAAAAAAAAATATATAAGTTGTTGAATAACAACAATAAATGTCACAATTATGATTGGGCCTGGGTCAGAATAAACTTATTAATGATACCTACTCTTTTTTTCTTTTAACACAAACTTTATGATTTTTATAAAAGTAAAGTATTGAGATAAGAAAATATCAATAGGTATTATTACATTCTAGTAATACGTACTTGGAGCACTATATTCGGAAATATTCACAACTACAAAATAACAATATGTACGAATCAAATTTTCTCTTATTCTCTTTTTACAATGACACTTATAAATAAATCCGAAAATATATAAAAAGAACATAAATAAAAAAAAATTAAAAGAACTTATTTTCTAATGTGCCAGTGCCTGCGAGCGAAATGTCCATAGACACTGGCTGTATTGCGACATGGACCAACGTTTGTGCGGTGGAAATAAAATAATCAAATTTTATGCCAGTCAATTTAATGGTGGCTTTTCAAACAAGTGGTTAACATAGTCTTACAAAAATAAAAACTACTGTAATTTACATATACTTACAACATTTCGAAGAAATTAGTGCCCTTTTCCTTCTTGTAAGATTAATGGGCGGTCTTGAGATCTATAATGTTTTCTACTCTACATGCTAAAATTATTTTAAAAAAGTATTTTAGATAATACACGAACAATTTTTAACCTAGAATAAAGCCCGTCACAGACGCAGCTATAATATATATTTCTATGACGTCACCAAAATATGTCGACAGATATATTTCGGTATATTACAGTACAGTACGACCGCAGACCGATTGAGGGCAAAATATATATTATAGTATAGCTCCCGTCTGTGGTAGTTTGCTATAATATAATACATATTTCGATATATTAATATATATTATAGCTACGTCTGTGACGGGCTTAAACCAAGAATAAAAACACAGACTACAGATTACAAGATTTTATACAGTAAAGATTATCACATAACGCAAAGGCAATGCGCCGTTCGGCCAAGTTATCAAACTTTAAAAATAAGACAATTTTAAGTTTAAATTCAGTAAAACTTTAGACCTAGGCGTCGTATCTACAAATTTATCTAGAGAATCAATTTAAGTGCATAGAGAAACACGGCCGAAGCGGCCTGGAGGGAAGTAGGCATTCACAGCTTTTCCCTCTGCCGATTTTCCCCCGCAACAGGCCCAGCTCACGAACAAAACTAGTTGCGCTCGAATATTTCTCTAAACTGAATCAAGTCACGTGAGTGTATGTTAGGAGATCAAAAATGCCAAAATGTTCTGTAATTTTTTTTTAAACATGTATGGAACATAAAACTAATAATAGGATGGTGTTATATTTCACATATAAGTAGAATTATTAACATAGTGGTGTCGATTCTGGCATGATTCTCAACTTCAATTTGACAACATTGTATCCTTGTCATTCTCTATAGAGAATGAAGAGGAGAGACTGATGTTAAAATTAGTTTTAAGTTTAGCGAATCATGCCAGAATCGACACTATTATTTCTATTTAACCACTTTTAAAAGCACAATATAAATATTATTTTGTTAAAATTCAATCGTCGGACTTGTTTCACAGAACAAAAAACCTGTCAGTACATGTTTTGGATCCGTCGAATCGACTTCATTGATACCTGGCGAAAAAACGAGGGTGTATTGTCTATTTTTTATGCGTGTGTCGTAAGTACAGTTTAATTTTTTTGCGAATGTATATTAAACTGCCTTTGTGTGCATACTCCTCCCTCGCAAAAAGTAGCAGAATGATTTTAATAGTATTATGGATTATGTCCCTACTTCTTTCCGTGTTGCTCTATGAACTAAGTCGATGTATCACGATCATAGACACATGCTATACCTAAGATCTCGACTTACCGAAATTTCTTAAAATGGTAACACTACAACTCACTTGCGATAAGAATGTCATCTCGCTTCACATGGTGGTAATATTTTTTACAGAATGCGAAAATTCCGTAAATCGATCCGTTCTGTGATGTGAATGCATATCCGCCGCATTCAGTGAGAGCCATAGATACAAAACTATGTCATAGATGAATGATCGGTCTCACTTCAAGCGATATCTATGATTATAACTATGTCTATGATTGCAGCAATTGCTGATTCTGTTTTTCATAAAATGGATTACTTTAATTATTCATTGGTGTCGATTCTGGCATGATTCTCTAAACTTAAGCTAAATTTATCATTAGAGTATCCTTTTCATTTTGTATAGATAATGACAAGGATACACTATTGTCAAATTAAGGTTTAGGTTTAAAGAATCATCCAAGAATCGATTCTAGTATCTATCTATTAAACTTTTAACAGAATGGCACTCCGCGCACTTGGGGCATCGTTCGAAACCTACGGCTATGAGTGGAACTTTTTACCAACGTTTAATGGTGACATAAAATCAACGATATTAAATACCCTAGATACAACATCACGAACAAAATCGTGGCTGAAACCTGTCCAAAAGGTAAATTGGACGATACGCGGAGCTCCGTAAGATGATCGCGTAGTCAAAAACAATGTAAGGCATTATTTAAACATTCAAAGTTACATCTAATGCAAAGGTCTTAATTAAAACGCATGCGTCAATGAGTTATGACAGTTCAAAATGCAAGCTCGTAAAATTTTACCACTTATTGCTATACGCGTAAGAATAAATACCTTATTTCTTTGACTCTACGCACTAAAGATGCACTATTAGCAACATAGCAGGTACGGACCGCGAGGAAAAGAGACAACTATATTACCGATCATGCATTTGAATATCACGTTTTTTTCTATTAAATCAATTTATAGTAAGTATTAGAACATAATTATTTGCTTCAAATGCGTTAAATTTACAAACATTTATTAGATTACAGGTATCTAATAAATGTTTGTAAGTAAGAAAGTAAGTAAGGACACTTTACGTACTATAAGTATTTATTATGCATTTTTTCACGGAGCTTTGCGGCATCTTGATTTTCAACGTAGTGCTTGAGTCGTGTTCAAGCACTTCTTGATTGGGACACATTTGAGCGCACGTGTTGCATCTAGGGTATTTAATATCGTTGCATGTCAATTTTGACATTTGTTGCACCTAGAGCGTAGTTTGGAACGCACCCCGGTAAACAAATGCAAATACCCACTTAGGTTTTTGCGTGATTTTATCAAAAGCGGTAACTATTTTTCCATGAAGAAATCTCATCTAATATTCCCAAAAGTTCAATGTGGAAATTACATTTGTTAAGAAAATCGACTTCCAAACGTATTGCGGTCATTGTTTAGTTTGTTTTTGGCTCATTTGAAAAACTGTAGAAGAGAGGCGAGATGAAGTAAGTTAAATAAAATATGGTTTTGATTACTGAAGTTTTAATTTATATTAAAATCATTTCTGTTTTTTGCAGTGGTGTCACAATCGTCGCATCCCTCTGTAGAGCAACTTAATGTTTTGATCGAGTTCCTGGCAGCTAATAGAGATTTAGCTAAAGATTTCTCTAAGAACCTCAGTGCCAAATAAAGCTATCATGGCTAGCTCCAACAAATGAGGCATCGACATGCAAAACATTGAGATCGGCATGAACAATCTGTAACAAAATATGTATTTACAAAATTTAATTCCAGTCTTTTAATTTATCTTTACATAAATTTATATATTTATATGTTCATGAAACATGACAAGTTTTAAGAAAGTAACAAATAGATGAAAATCAGTTAAAGGTGTACTTACTACTTGAACATTTCTTGCATGCTTACCTTTACGACAATAATACCCTTCTTCATTTTCTTTGGGTCGTATCATGGTGACAAAGATACCATCTATGCAAACAACAACTCCAGGTATTTGAAATTTCTCAAAAAACTGTAACAAAGGTAAAGAATAGCTCATTTAATATTTGCTTTACTAAAGAAACTGCCAATAAAAGTATTTTTTTATGATTTCATTACCTAAAATACTTTAAGACACGGGCTCATAGATTTTTTAGAATTCTGATATTGTTCCAGGATTGTAAAAGTTATAAGAAACACTGGTCTACTTGATTTATAATATAATATTTAACTTATTGGTTATTCTAGTTAATCAGAGTTTACTTACTGTTCCTTTAACACTTGGTGTTGAGATGCATTTCGCAGAAATGTTATATATTTTTATGATGTCTGGATGACTTAAAATTGAGGCAATTTTATTTATACTTCTTGACATTAATATTAAGCACAAGGCAATAGAGTGAGATCTGAAAAAATAGGTGGACATGAGTTTTTGAATTATTAAATAAACAATGAGACCTACATTAAAAATACTTACTTTAAAAGATCTTCTATAAACAAAAATCGTAATTTATTAGCAAAGTTTGTATGATTGATTGCCATAGCTACACACTAAGTCACTTTGACATAACAATTCGAGTGCGGATCCGAAAGTGAGTGTAAAATTCGTTACAGAATGCCATTAAACTTCAAATCCTTGAGCATATTGTCAAGCTATATCCTGCGTTAGTTCATTTCACCGCCACTCTCGCCTAGTAGCGCTAGCGTTGATTTTCACTTGACTACAGAATGCCAATGATAAAATCCGAAACGGATCCGCGCTCGAAAGTGAAATGTGACTTTACAGAATGCCACTCCAGGGTCATGGATAGAATACATATACTGTACATATATAAGTATATTTATATAGAAATACATATTAAACATCCATGATTGGAGTACAAATGCTCGTATTCATCACACAAACATCTTCGCCCACCAGGATTCGAAACCGGGACCTCTCGAGTCAGCGACACCATGAAACCCGGCGTACAAACCACTCGGCCACGGAGGTCGTCAATAAACAACAATACAAACTATAAAACTATGTTGCTGAAATATGATTCATTCGACCTTTGTACAAAACATTGACGGATGAACTTGCCAGACCGTACCCACAATATGTATTTAAGATAGGACATTGGTAAAGACAGTTAAGTCATAAGCAGAGCGTATTTTAAAATCCGGCTCAGCTCACTTAAGACTTGCAAAAATACTAAAATTCACTATCATCAAAGTCAGTTCTTACTTTGTTCTTTGTGAAAATAAACTCAGACAATTCTTCTTCATTTCTAAAAGTTTGCCTTCTCTGCTATATAGATTTTGCAATGTCTGACACTGCCAATAATTATAACCATCGTCACTGAAAAGTAGAATGATTGGCACTGTCTATTTTAGTCCACTTTCATCATCATCATCAGCCTATTAATGTCCCCACTGCTGGGGCACAGGCCTTCCCTATGGATGGAATAGGGAGATTGGGCCATGACCCACCACGCGGGCCCAGTGCGGATTGGTGGGTGCTAACGACTGCAAATGCAGCCGGACCAACGGCTTAACGTGCCTTCCGAAGCACGGAGGAGCTCGAGATAGTAAATTTTTGGTCACCCATCCAATGACCGACCACTGCGAAAGTTGCTTAACTTCAACGATCGCAGCCGAACGCGCTAGCCACCTGCGCCATCGAGCTCCTCTACTTTACAGTCCACTTTACAGTTTAGGTAACTGTATTAAAAATCACATATGTATACAAAAAAATATGTGATTTTTAATAAGTATAAAAAAATCATAAAAAATATGCATAATACGACTCAGTGATTAACATAGGTGCCAACGATTGTACTTCCATACTAGTGTTTAAAGTAAAATAACTAGAATAAAGAATAGAACACTTATAGAAAGATTTTCAGTAATGAATCTAGTCTTGAGCATAGATAGAAAGGGATGTCGCTATATATAGCACATAGCGACATCCCTTTCTAACTGTATTCAAGTAAAGATCAACACTTAGTTGTCATTCGGTAATACGGGCCTTAGGCCCGTATTTAGTAAGATTCTCAGTGATTGATATAGTCTTGAGCATAGTTAGAAAGAGATGTCACTATATAAAGCACATAGCGACATCCCTTTCTATCTGTACTCAAGTAAAGATCAACACTTAGTTGTCAATCTGTAATAAGGGCCTTAGGCCCGCTATGTGCTTTATATAGCGACATCCCTTTCTAACTATGCTCAAGACTAGATCAGTCACTGAGAATCTCTTATCTATTAGACGAGTCCGTCTGTCCGTGGTGCTGTTTCAGCGGCCAAACCGTAAGAGATAGATAAAGAGAATATGTTAAGAATAGTCTGATAAGACTACAAACCGGATTTGAGTAACGTAGCACTTCCGGTTTTCGAGAAATCACGAATTTCAAACGAAACCACACAAAATCTCCGAAGTTCTCAATTAATTAAATACATTTTTTTTTAATCCGGTTTTGGTGAACATTTGGTTCACTGGTTTGCTAGTCTTTCTATAATACGGACCTAAAACTTTGATGTTTTGTTGAAGTTGAAATACGGTACATATTTAATTATGTTTCATTATTGTTGAAAAATGAAATAATCAGTAAAAAAAAAACTATTTCTACAAAACATTAGCCTTTTCGTAGCATGTGCGAATCGGCGACAAACTATTTTTCAAATAAATGCTATTTGTAGAACTCAAGTTTCTGCTGAAGATTGAAGAATCGCCATCAAAGAATATTAAAAAGATATCTTGTTTAGTATTTTATTTATAATTTTCTTTTTATGTTAGTGTAAGTAAATGCATAGGGCCAATAATTGTGGGAGAGCCAACATTTTTGCAGACCTATTTGTCTGTCTTAAAACTATGGTCTGTATTAATGTCTGTATTGTATATTGGCTTAACCTAAGCATAGAGGTGTTTAGCCAATACTGCAAAAGAAAATTGTACATTTCATATAGAATTACGCTTAAAGGTTTATTTCTTATTATTAAAAATAAACACTTTATAAGTTTTTTTTTTGTATTAAGGTAGGCAAATGACTCTACCCCACCTGATGTTAAGTGGTAATAAAGTCCAAACGCGAAGATAGCTGGTCCAGCAGTTATAAACTGCTTCACCAATCATCCTCACCTTGCCGGCCTGCAAAAATGCTTCTTCACGCCTCTCTTAAAGGACCCCGGATTATAGGAAGGATAGGAGGATGTTTAAGAGCGCGGCCTCTGGTCCAAGCGCGATATGCCGCCTGCCTACGAGAAACAGCTTCAGCACAGTCACGATTGAACCAGCGGTTACGTGTGCCCTTACTGATGAGATCAAAATGTGGAATGTAATACTCCATTCCCATTAAGATCTCCTCAGTAATAGCAACGGCGCTGGTCGATAGGTCCTTTTCACTGAAGCAGCGCTGCTTCCATGGGATGGACGCAAAGTAGTCGCGCATACCATCCCAATCTGCCGATCCATAGTGACCCTGTGTTTGACCACCAATGGTCGAGGGGTCTTGGCCTGTGGCACCTTGGCAGATATCAGGCAATGATCTGATAAACCCAGTGGGGTGGGGTGGGATAAACCCAAAAAACGCGTTTCGGAACGCACCCGGTGAACTTGTCAAAGTGTATCAGCTGTTTTGTAATTTTAATTTTAATATATTTTTCGTGATTAATTTAAGTAAAAGTTATTTCACAGTGTAGATTAGGCTATAAATCTTTTAAAAAAATTTATTAGGAAAACTGATAGATTAATTAAAAAAAAAATAGCTTCTATAAAAATATTGCCTTAAGGAAGGAACGCATGAATCTTTTGGATTCCATAGAAATTTATAACAATAAGTTAATTGAAAGCAGGCAGTTGTATGACCGGGATACTAAAGAATTGCAATCTAAAATCATTGAATTGCATGAATCAATGGGATTATTAGGAAATAAATACTTCAATGCTCAGAGGCAGATTGATGAGCACATCAAATCTGCTTCAGAGTTGGTGGAGTTGTGTAATTATAATGCTGAGCGCTATGACTCATTAATAAATAACCAAATGTTAAATATAGTTAATTACCCAGTGGAAATCTCAAATGAAAAGTTTAGAAAAGACAAAGAAATTGTTGTCACACAGAATTCCTGTCATTCATCAGCCTATGCAAAAATACAAACCACTTATAGGGAAAAATTGTTTGAACCAGTGCTTTCACAGAACTTTTCATCAAAAACTATTATGCTTTCTGACAAATTAGGTCAGGGACTTTCATCTTTTATTAGTAATAAATATAATAATAAATTTTACAATTTATGCTGTCCTGGGCAATCATTTAAAGAAATTGTAAATAATGCTGCAACGCAAAAGGTAGATAGTTTAACGAACTTAATCATTTTATGTGGTGATAGCTCAGACATTAGAAAAAGGGACATACTGAATTCTTTTAATGTGTTATTGAAATTACAAGGTGAAACTCACTGCAAATTATTGATCAGTGCTTTCCCTTATGCTAAAAACTTGACATGGGATGAAAATAAGCGCATTTTTGATTTAAATACCTACTTGTATAATCTGATGAATCGTCATAGTGACGTCATTTTGTTTTTTGACATTAATAAATTTATTAGTAATTTTAAGATGACTTCAGATACTATGTATCTTTCAAAAAAATCTCAGACTCAATTAGCTAATTTGTTAGCTTTTAATTTACAAATTGTAAATAATTCTTTTAAAACTGACATTAGTACTTGTACTAATTCAAATCTTTTGATAAATTGTAGTTCTACAATAAACTCCTTACATTTAAACTGAAGCGTATGACAAAAGCTAAGCCCCATTGTGTCAATATTATTCACCAAAATATTCAGGGCTTGGCTGGCAAAGACTTAGAGTTAGAATTATTAGCTAAAAGTCATGAAACTCATATCATGTGCATAACTGAACACTGGCTGCAACAACATGAAATGTCATTTTACTTAAACAATTTTCAACTAGGCAGTGCATTTGTACGCACAACAGCTATTCATGGTGGGTCTTTAATTTTTGTAAAAGATCATGTGAAATGTAAGGAAAGAAAGGACATTGTAAGCCTTTCAGTGGAACGCCATGTTGAGCTGTCGTGTGTAGAGTTGGTTAGAGTTGGACAAAATCGATAAAAATAGTGTAAAATCAACTGCAAACCTCTACAATGAAATCGGAAAACATGAATATGTAGTAAACAAAAGAAAAATCAGTATAAATAAAAGAAATGCTTATGAGACTAAAGCAAAATCTGATAAAATAAAACCATGTAAAATTGCGAAAATTTAAACAAAGGTATTCGGTTCCACCCTGAAGAAAAGTGCTGGTTCAAACAGACAGAAGAATATGCCTATAAAGGAAAGAATAGTAAGACAGTAAACAATTCAGTGATTGATGTTGAAATCAATAATAATGAGAGAAAAAACGAATAACACCATTAATTAAAGTCAAACTATTATTCAATTCACAATTAGAAATATTTGGAATATATGATTCAGGTTCAAACGTTTCCATAATAAATTCTAAATTAATAAAAATAAAAGAAGAACATAAATATAATTTAAAATGTGACAATTTAATAACAATTAATGGTGTAAAAAATACTATTGGTTTGACAACTAACAAAATAAAAAAAATTCATATTGAAGAAAAAGCTGATGTATACATAATTGATGGAGAAGAATTTAAATATGATTTTATAATTGGACTGGATATAATAAAACAATTCAGACTGATTCAAAATGAGAATTGCAAAATCACTCAAAGAAAAGAAAAACTAAAAAGAAAAAGAAAGTAAGACTGAGGATGGTAGTGAAAATAATACTTCTAAGGAAGAAAAAAATATGTGTTCAATAAATTGAAAGTAAGACTGAGGATGGTAGTGAAAATGATACTTCTAAGGAAGAAAAAAATATGTGTTCAATAAATTTTAATGAACATATAACAGAAAACTTTAAAATAAGTATGAGTTATTTGAATACTCAGCAAAAGTCAGAAATATGCAATCTGATAGATACTTACAGATCAATTTTCGCAAAAGATAAATATGATATTGGCACGGTTAGACAATACGAAGCACGAATTGATCTATTCATGGATAAATATTGTTGTAAAAGGCCTTATGGATGTTCAATCGAAGACAAAAAGGAAATAGAAGAACAAATTGCAAAATTACTTGACAGAAAGCTAATAGAAGAATCATATAGTCCTTTTGCGGCTCCTGTAACCTTGGCTTTCAAACGAGAAGATTACAAAAATTCAAGACTATGCATAGATTTTAGAGATTTAAATAAAATAGTAATACCTCAAGCTCAACCATTTCCATTGATCGAAGATCTAGTGATAGTGACAAGAAACTCAAATTATTTTACAACACTAGATATAAATTCAGCGTTTTGGTCTATCCCGCTAAGAATTGAAGATAGGAAGAAATCTGCCTTTGTAACTCAGGAAGGACATTACCAGTGGACGTGTTTACCCTTCGGCTTAAAGACATCACCAGCTATTTTTCAAAGAATACTAAGTAACATTCTGAAAAAGCACAAGCTCAATAATTTTGCGGTCAATTACATTGATGACATTTTAGTATTTTCTAAGAGCTTTTCGGACCACATTAACCATCTAACACAATTATTAGAAGCTATTAAAAAGGAGGGATTCAGACTTAAATTCACAAAATGTACTTTTGCTTCGGATTCAGTCAAATATCTTGGTCATATAATACATAATAACACAGTTAGGCCAATAAGAGATAATTTAATTTCAATAAGAGATTTCCCAATACCGAAAACCCAAAAAAATGTGAGACAATTTCTAGGAAAAGTTAACTTCTATCATGAATATATACCAAAAAGTGCGGTTATTTTAGAACCCCTTCATAATTTACTTAGAAAAAACCAAAAATTTGTGTGGTCTGTAGACTGTCAAAAATCTTTTGAACAAATAACAAAAATATTGTGCTCGCAGCCGATTTTAGAAATATTTGATCAGAATTTACCGATAAATATTCACACAGATGCATCTCTAATAGGTATTGGGGCAGTGCTAAACCAAACACAACTGAATGGAAAAGAAAAGCCGGTGGCATACTTTTAAAAAAAAATAAATCAAGTACAAAATAAAAAAAAGCAATTTATTTAGAATGCTTAGCTATTAAAGAGGCAATAAAATACTGGCAATACTGGTTAATAGGTAGGTCGATTACTGTATATTCTGACCATAAATCATTAGAATATTTAAACATTAGGTCAAGGACAGATGACGAATTAGGAGATTTAACATACTATTTATCACAGTATGACTTTAAAATTAAATATTCTCCGGGAAAAGAGAATATTGAAGCAGATTGTTTAAGTAGGAATCCTGTATTAGATGAAAGTGAGGATACAGATGAACTATTAAAAATTGTAAACTTGATAAACTTAAATGATATTATAACAGATCAAAATAACAATGAATACATACAAAGTAATAAATCTAAATTAATATCAAAACACCGGGTTTACTTCAAAAAGTTTAAAAACCGCGAAAAAATTATTTTGTCGGAAGATTATAGTTTAAATCTGATTAAAAATGTTCATGAAAACATGTGTCATTTGGGTGTAAAACAAATGCAATCCAAAATAAATACATTTTATACAGCAAAAAATTTAACGAAAAATATTAAATAATACTGCAATAGTTGTGAGATATGTATAAAAAATAAAACACAAGTATGGTCTAATGTCACATTTAGGCCCTGCCACAGAACCTTTTGAAATAGTATCGATCGACACGATTGGAGGTTTTGGAGGTTCACGATCTACGAAAAGATATTTACACGTTCTAGTAGATCACTTTACAAGATATGCTTATATTGTTACTTCAAAAACACAAAGTGCTAATGATTTTGTTAAGTTGATTAATAAAGTAACAGATGTGGATACGATTGGAATGATTCTCACTGATCAATACCCGGGTATAAACTCAAAAGAATTTAAATCATTTTTAAATGAAAAATCTATACCAATGATCTTTACTACTGTAAACGCCCCTTTTTCGAACGGATTAAATGAACGACTCAATCAAACGCTTGTTAATAAAATCAGATGTAAAATAAATGAAAAAAAAAAAAAAGCTTGGACAACTATTGCCCTCAACTGTGTAGATAAATATAATAAGACAGAACATACAGTTACTGGGTTTGCACCAAAATACCTGTTGGATGGTACAGATGTTTCCTTTTTGCCAAATGAACTAAAATGAGATAAAACAAAAGTTGATTGGATAAGAGATAAAAAAAATGCATTTGAAAATTCAATTAAATCACATAACTACAACAAACAAATATTTGATAGAAATAGAATTGATTTTAATTTCAATACAGGGGATATGGTATATGTAGAGAATGGAAATAAACATAATAGAAATAAATTAGATGAACTAAAGATTGGTCCATTTAAAATTATTGAAAAGATATCAAATTCGATATATAGAATTAATACAGGTGATAAAAAAATAGAGTCAAATCTCTTTCATATCACAAAGCTTATACCAATTCATACCTTGATAAATTAGAATGAATTAAATTGAAAATAAAATAGATATGTATCTTTAATAACTTTAGAAGATAAGATTTGAGTAGATATAAGTAAGATAAAATTTTCTAAAAATTTTCTTCTGTAAGGGGGGAGATGTAAAGAACCTCTTTACAGTCAGTTCTTTAATTTGTTATTTCTTATGTAGTTTGTATAGCTCTCGGGCGACCATAATAATAAACCTGTCACTTGACAGATGGTGTCGCTTTGACAGAACGAGCCGTGATATTTTTATTTGATTATTTTTAAATATTATTGTAAAGGAAGGAATTGTTGTATTAAGTAAAAGACTTTAAATGTCGTTTCTTTGTTTTCAGAGCATTGGTTTAATTACTTTTACAATTTCCATTAAAAGATATTGTCTTATATATATATATATATATATATATATATATATATATATATATATATATACATAATATGGCTCATATATTTTGGAAACATAGGCATGAATACATACCAACGTTCTTATATGTATATATAACACATTTGAGTGAAGGGGCCAACGAAAAAGCCATGTGATCAGCAGGTAGATATTGCATGGTATGTTTTTATGGACTTGCTAAAGATACACAACAAAATAAGCTGAGTCGAGTAAAAAGCTTATCAGAATATTTCGAAAAGATGCGCTATGAAAGTTTTCTCAAAGCTGCTACGAAAAACACTGCCGTAAAATTATCATCCTTAGTTCCAACCGTTGGTGCCATAAATGAGCATACGAGGGTTTATCTTCAAACCCAGATTTGGCTTGGCAACAAAAACATTCATCCAACGGATTGGGAGTGGGTCTGAATGACGGTTTATTAAATCCAATTAAGTCTGTAGATCCACCCGCACCACAAGAACTGCTGAAAATGATTTTTTGCAACTGCAAAAAAGGATGTGGAGCGTCTTGCGGATGCAGAAAAGTTGATCTGTTTTATAATAGTACCTGTGGAACGTGCAATGGAGATAACTGCCAAAATAGCCCTCCAATTCAGCCAGAAGATGTTGAATGTGACAGCGACTCCGACATTGAGTCATGAATAATAATATTATATTTTAATAATAATAGTACAATTTTATATAATTTGTAAATATTTTATTCAATAAATGGCAATTTTTTACTCTAAATTAAATTATTTTTAAATATGTAATCATATATATTTACTGTTTTAATTTAGGGGTAGTTTTAGGGGAGAAAAGCTTAAGAATATGATAATCATTTTCGAGAGTGTGGAATAATATTTAAATCCTTTTCATTTTATCAAAAAAAAATTAACAATTTTTTATCAAGGGGTAGTTTTCAAGGGTTGAAAGGGGGTTATAAATTTGATAATTATTATTATTATAGAGAATATAAAATATTACTTACTCTATATCAAAGCTTTATAAAATCATGAAAATCCATTAAAAAGATTCCTTATTGGATATATAATGGTGTCGATTCTAGCATGATTCTCTAAACCTAAACTTAAATTTGACAGCAGTATATCCTTGTCATTCTCTATACAGAATGAAAAGGAGAGACTGATGTCAAATTTAGTTTTAAGTTTAGAGAATCACGCCAGAATTGGCACCAATATATTTCTAGTCTGGATAAGAAGATATTTACAAAATAGAATACCAAATGCGATTGGCTTTCTTTTAAAGAAAGGAGGAATCTTTTATTGTACTAATAATATGAAAATTATCTTTTAATTTTTTAAAGAGATTTATGTAAGTATAAAATGTAATTATTTGACTACCATAATAGTCTTTAATAACTACATTTTAAAAGATGGCGCCACTGTTAACTTGTTTGAGAAGGTCTAAAGTATAAATTCCGATGTTGATTTGACACCTGCATCATCCCCTTCTCAGGGGTTGATCGCATCAGATGAAGCCTGTAAGGCCCTTATGGCCATAGGCATCCCCCCACGGGTCTTTTTTAGTCAGTAAGGGTATCCTGCAGCCGCACTATGTGGAGGTGCCTAAGAGAGCTTGGCCATAAATACATTTTGTAAAAATCGGCGCAGGTACTTGTATTATACCTCAAACTATAGCTAAGAAGTTGATCTACTATATTATGTATAAATTATGTATGTAACTAGTACTTTTTTATAGTAAAGAGCATCTAAATACGATGATTGAAAAATTATCACGAAAACATCATAATTTGTATTTTTTTCAGGATGATTTTCTAGTAAGCTAGCAATGAAAATTATACAAGTATTATACCATTTTAGAAAACTTATAATATATACTTTTTTTTGGTATACACAAATATGCTATATATTTATAAATATATTTACTAGAAATATTTATCTCATGACATATCATTTTTGCGTATCTGAAACTTTCAATTAGAGTTTTGACAGTTGCCGAAATTTGCCGAAGGTCTGTAAATGATGTTATTTGATAGGAAATTTAATATTTTTATACAGGAAGAAAAAAAAAGTTGCAACTTCATTGCATAACATAATGCTATCTATCATAACATGAAATAGTAATAATTTCTTAAAAATACGTGGGCGAATCTATTTGTTTTATTAGTTGATATAGGTTACACTTGTGATATATTATTAATTGCGGTTTATGTTTTGATAATGTATCGAGTATTTCTCACCATTTTTAGTTCGCCTACAAAATAAATTATCAATAAAACACATAGGAAACCGAGTAACCACATAATGATAAATAGTTTTTATTCCCATACTTTGCATACGTTTCAAATCAGTTATTTAATATAAAATAGAGCATCTGCATACTGAATAATTACATACTGTTTTTCGTTCGTTATTGTCGTTACTAAAAGTGTATCTAACCACCTACTCTCTCGCAATGAGTGAATTCTATTAAAACGACAGAAAATAAAGATTTGAAAAAACAAAAGAAGACATATGTACAAAGAAGGTTCAGAGAAGAACTTGGTTTAAATATAGATAAACCTAAGCAAGGTTCTGGTAACAGTAATGACGGTAATACAGCTAGACGATTTTTTCAAAATTATCAGTGCACTGCAGAAATTACCGGTGTGGATGAGGAATTGATAAAACGATTTTATCTTTTACTTCAAGTTATGTCTAGCGGAAAAGTAATTAATGCTACGAAATTTGGACGTATGTAAGTATGCTTTCGATACAGCACAACGATATGTTAGTAAATATATGTGGTATTATATGCCATCATCTGTCCATAAAGTCCTAATTCATGGGGAAAGTGTAATTCGGCATTATTCAGTGTTACCTCTTGGACAGCTCTCCGAATATGCCCAGGAATCAAGGAACAAAGACTTCCAATAAAAAGTCTATGGAACTTATAGATGAAGCTGTAGAGCTAGTAGAATAATATAATTCTATGTTATTTTCTTTTTCTTATTATATTTAATTAATAAGAGTAAATTTATGTGTTTATTTTGTATTAATTATAACATTTAGGTCACATTGTTTAAAATTAGTCGTAAATTTATGATATTTTTTCAATATTTCATGTTTTGTATTTTTTTACAATTATTAAATATATTTTTATATGCATAGACTGTATATTATTTTAAAGTACGTTTATCTCAGATTACCTTAAAAAAAAATCAGCTGTATATCTATAAAAACATGGAAGTTATAGATTTATGACCCGAAACCGACTCGATCTCCACATAGTGAGCCGTCAAGGTATCGTATGCAGGGCGTTTGACGCCCTTCGTGGCCGAGTGGTTTATACGGGGGGTTTCATGGTGTCGCCGACTCGAGAGGTCCCGGGTTCGGATCCCGGTGGGGGCAGATGTTTGTGTGATGAATACGAACATTTGTACTCCAGTCATGGATGTTTAATATGTATTTGTATATAAATATATGTATTCTATCCGTTACCCTAGCATCCCTTAACACAAGCCTGACACTGCTTACTTTGGGACTAGGCTAATTGGTGTGTATTGGAAATATTTATTTATTATTATTTATTTATCCATGAGGATTTTTCACCCGCTCCCCCGCCTGGAAGGAAAAAAATATATGACATTCACTTTTGATCGAGTCTTCGGATATCAGTGTGCAGCCTAAACAACCAGGGTCATTTCAGTTAAATAATCATTTTCCTATTGTTGTTTATAACTGTTTTATAATTGTTTCTATCTATTGGAATTATATTATTGTTTAATATTGTAAGTTACAATATAATAATATAAATTTCGTCATTTACAATAGAAATTACTTCTGTAATCTTATAAATTAAAATAAGAGGTAAGTTATTTGTGAGTTAAGATTTAATAGTTTGTTTTGATATTTTAATTTAAATAATTAATAAATAGTGTACTTTAAAATATTTATGATTTCGGAGGTAGTTATTATCCTTATAAAATAAAGAAATCTGAGTCTAATGAACAGTTTTATAACAATTCCATTTCTTTTTATTATTTTGTAGAAGTTTCAAAGTGTTTATAAAATTAATAGTAATAAATTATAACACGTTTAACTGTACTTACGCCGTAATTTGCACGGTCATTGTATATGAGTCACGCTGAGCAGATAACCATTCGAGTGTAATTATCCCAGTTCCTCTTTGGCCGGTCCATTCCATAGCACGCCCCGAGTGATTGCATTCAGATTGATTGGTGTCGCATTTTTTTCGTCAAATAATGTAGCCATTGAACTTATTTTTAGACTTAACAAAAATCGTTGATTCATGGTAACATTTTTATTGCAAAATATGTTGAGAATGTAAATAAAGCGGAGAAGTTAGACCGCGATCCAACTATCTATGTTGTAGGTAATTGTTAATTTATCGTTGAAGGACTATCATCTCTGGCGGTTCCCATTATAGCGACCATAGTGCTAGCCGTTTCCATTGTCTTGTAAATCTGTCGTCACAGCAAATTAAGTCGTGGGCGCAGGGAGGATTAGCAAATGACTGACAACTTTTACCGTATGCCACTTGCAACAAAGTTCATAATTCAAATTTAATAGGTAATCAATACCTTTAAGCCTCATTCTATCTATAATTGACTTTAAACAATGGGAAAGAAAACGAAAAGCTAATTAACGCTATGACTTGTTTGACCACGATCGCATCTTATATTAAGTGACGTCGATTGCTCCAGAAAAAATAATATATAAAAAGGCGTACCAAAACCAATCACAAATTGGAAAATATCAAAGGATAAATACAAACCTATACATATAGAGGATTCATATCATAGATATAGATAAAGACTTGTATGCAACTGTTTAATTAGGTATTCAAACCAGGCAATAGGACTGCATGTGGTTACTGGGTGTAACTTACAAAATTAAGGTTGGTTGAGAAATCCTAACCAATAAGCTGAAGGTGTTATTGATACTGGTACAAATCGCAAAGTGAGAGTCAAATTTGAATGAGTTCTTTTTAGTAGAGAAAAAAACACACCTGAGTCTTTGCGACGTTTTAACAGACACCTTCTTATTAATAAAAGAGGAATAAGCTTGTTTAGTCTAGTTATGCCCAAGTTTAGTCAATATCACTCAAATGTCATCTGTAATTCGACGAACAGCGACAAACGTGAAGTAACTAATCCAAGCTCACTCTTCGTTCACTAATAAAGGGGACAAGGTTCATTCAGACATTATGAATAAATAGCAAACCAGTGAACCAAATGTTCACAAAAAAAAAAAGTATTTAATTAATTGAGAACTTCGGAGATTTTGTGTGGTTTCGTTTGAAATAGAAATCACGTGATTTCTCGAAAACCGGAAGTGCTACGTTACTCACATCCGGTTTGTAGTCTTATCAGACTATTCTTAACTTATAACTTAAACATTCTCTATATCTATCTCTTACGGTTTGGCCGCTGAAACAGCACCACGGACGGACGGACGGACGGACTTGTCTAATAGATAAGAGATAATAAATATTGCAAATAGATCAGTGAGGTAACCAGACCCGTCTTTCCCAGTGGGCACTTTGGGCAAGTGCCCAGGGCCCCGCGATCGATAGGGGGCCCCCTCAGATCAAATACAAAGTCCCTAGTTCCTGTTAAATCACGAAACGTAAGTCATAGGGGCCCCATTATCCTAATATGCCCAGGGCCTCCAATAGGTCAAAGACGGCACTGGAGGTAACACAATAATAACTGCTAATATAAATAGACAAACAGCTCTTAACTACTTCTTGAATAAAAATAAAAAACAAGAACAAAAAATAGTGGGGATTCTTTAAGCAGAAAAGCTTAGCTATTAAGGCCATCGTACAAAATTCTTTCGAAAAAGTTCAAAGTGCAAATAGTCTACATCTCATTAAATTGCCAAAAATAGACTTACTTTGGCACTTCAGTTTAATAGACTTATTATCCTAAGTATTGATGTTGGAATTTGATGAAAATGTAAGTCCCTTTTGGTTGCAGCCCAACAGATTTACATTGTAACTTATAAAATGATTTTTAGTGAATATTAGTTATTTTTATGTTTATCCAAATGATCAATGTTAAAGGAACTAATATTTATAACAAAAACAAATGAGAATAGGAAGTTTGTTAAATAATAATATTATTATCTTCATGTTTCTTCTATCAGTCCTGTTGTATTTTAAATAACACTTGTATTTTTTGCTAGATATCGTTTTAAATGTTTTAATACATGTACTTCTTAATCCCATGCCAACTTACTTTTTATTTTAGCTTAATTTCGTAGCTGAAACCTTGTTTCACTTTTATATGCTGGGTAATTTTCATGGTCTTCCAATATAATTTCCATAGTAACCAATTTTTTTTTATTACATAAAACCACGTGGTCCAGGAAGCGAGTCCCGTCTGCTTCCTGGACCGAATGGATTTTTTTTAGGAAAAAATTATCTTTACATTATTTTTTTAATAGAAACTTTTATCCCAACTCCCCTCCCCCCCCCCCCCCTATCCGGGTGAATACACTTCCAATTATGCTACCCAGACCGTGGCCATTAGACCTAAGTATAGAATGAAACTATAAGCATAACGTGGTTGAGTACGTCAAATTAAACGTTTCTTTTCCCTGCTTTAGCGTTCTTAAGAAGAAAAAAACTGCTAATGAGAACTGCTACGGTTGAGACTGGAATGATAAAGCAGACCAACTCAAACATGGGGGTAGAATTGTAAAAGTAAACAGGAGCTCGCCTGCTAGGCGCCGCGCACTGCTCTGCCGTCACCGCCTACCGCGTTGCGCTTGCAACTTCAGAAAACTTTTTTTTTTAAATATTACAGATAATTTAATCTTTTTAATGTAGGTACATACTTACCTACTTATATCTTACAGTAGGTACTCATCCTCTGATGTGATGTGATGATGTGGTTTAGGTCCTCTGACCTAAACCACTTTTTATTTAAAACGGTAAGTTTGGACCAAGGAAGGATAAAAACTACTTTGCCTGATTGTTGCAGTCTTAAGTACTTTTGCCTGAGGACAGCCGCAAAATGTATAATTGAGTTTTTTTATATTATTAAAGTATGCAAATAACTCTTCTGGTGATAAGGACGAACGCTGGTCCAGCATTTATAAACTGTATATATATTACCACATCGGCTATCCATTATCACCTTGACGGCCTGGTCATTATGCTCATTTTGAAGGAGCTCAAACTGTAGGAAGGAGGAATACGTGCTCGGGCAAAGAGTCCATTTGCGAATAGTAGGTACCTACATAAAAATAACTGTACCTCAAAGAAATGAGTCAACAAATCTTTGTTCGTGTAGGAATCGTGGTCGCAGTAAGCCGGTATAAACGCAGGCCAGCGCGTGTGGTCCTCTGAAAGAAAGGGCAAGGTGGGATAAGGGACAATAATATCTAAGAATGTTCGCCAAATTTTTATGCCTATGATTAACATGGATCAAATTGATAAAAGTAAAATTAAGATAATAATACATTTGGCCTTGGAGTCCCTACCAATCGCCATCAAACATAAATTATTATGAATTTCCTTTTGCCGCTTTATTTTGGATCGATTTTAAACAAGGTTCATTTAATATATATACTAATATTATAAAGGGAAAGATTTGATTGTTTGCTTGTATTGAATAGGCTCCAAAACTACTGGACCGATTTGAAAACGTCTTCTACATTTAGAATCCTACATTATCTACTATAGAGTATTTATTTTAAAGTGAGAGGATTCGCATGAAAATTTCGATAATGTAACCCAACGTGTGAAATAAAATACCAAAAAATAAACTTATAAAATACCTCTGCGAAAGACATTGACAATAGATAAAGTAATGTAATTAAGTTTTATAGAGGAAATCAATATCTACAAAAAAGGTAAATTTATAAAATCAAAAAAGCCCGCCTGCTTAATACTTCAAATAAAACTGAAAAGAAAAAAAAGTCAAGTAGTCTATAATCCTGTTAAGTAAGGTACCCTGGTAAGTATAATATGACGAAACTTACATAAAGTAATCATATTTCTGATGAATTGGTAATGTTTGGCTTTGAAGAAACCCGAAAATGGCCATTAAAAGTAACTACCACTAGGATAGGATGATATGGTTCTACAAACGTTATGTTGTAAAATGAATCACAACTTTAATTCATTATACCTGCAGCCTGCATTCAAGTACTCTAAAATACATCTCTTAATTTTTCTCCATCACGAAATAAATCGTTAAGAAGTTATATGTTCAAAAACAGGAAACCGATCAGTCGTGTTTAAATAAATAAATAAATATTCATTACGATCAGAGTAATCTGCAATATTTTATATATCACCGATATAATTCTTTTTAGTGTACAATTAAAGCGTACCTAATAAAAGGCTCGGACGCGAGTAGTGGAAGCGTGTGGTGGCAGGCGGTGCCTTTGTGCGGCCGCGGCCGGTCTCTCATTAACATATGTTTCAAAATCCGGCCAAGTGTGCAACCGTCGGACCACGGTTCTGCTGTAGTGTTGCGCACCTGTCGACAATCAATATGCTTTATAATAAATCTTATTAGTCAAGTACTTACCCTGTGAAAACAAAATGTTATGTAGCAGCCATTAAGTACTATTCGTAGTAGTATATCGAAACTTTATATTAATATTCTCATAAGCATAATGTTTTTTTTTTCTTGTATGATACACAGTCGTGTAAAAAAAGCTTTAAGATCAATGTAGGTAAATAAGTACTTACAGTCAAAAAAGAGCCCAAAAAATCGGACCGCAGTGTTAATAAGCCTGGTACAGGTAGATAACTACTTTTAAAGTCACATGTCGTATATTATATATATCTAAATATTTGTCCCTGATGGCTAATTCTTCAAGAACCCGTTTTTGGCGGTCACATGCTTATTATTCCTAACCTATTGTAAATATAGCCTAAGAATCAAAACAAAATTATCCTTTATTTATATCTGTATATAGTTATGACAAACAATGAGTGATATTTATTATATTAGATTTTAATTTAATTTTTAAAGGTTGGAATTGGGACTAAAAACGCTGTTCTTCGGGTGTCACACTAAGTTAGAGTGCATGTTGTCATTGTCACATATTTTATCAATTTTGTGATCGCGTGTTTTAAACGGCTCACATCTCTGAATAGTGCTGAAATGTAGCCACAAGTTTTAACCTCGCGGATACTCAATTGTACCCTGGATCTCTGGTGGACGAAATTACTGTTCATCGCTGAGATATAAATTTTACGGAAAGTTCTTCTTCAGAAAAGTTCTAACAATCAAGAGCAATCTACTTTCGTAGTTACGATATACTAAGTAAAAAAAACATTTTTCGGAGTTCACGCCTTACTTTATCAATAACTTAAGTCATCTAGATTGTGTAGTACGTCTAACATCTAAATAGTTATACTAAATATCGTAATTTGCCTAACACATAGTGGAGATTTGATGATGATTTGAGACGTGCCCACGAAAATGATTAAACCATGGTATGGTGAAAGTTAATGTTTGCTTTAAAACAAATTTTGATTGCTTATTCTCTTGTGTGTTTCTACTATATACACACATAAATAGTAATATGTAATAAACAATTTTCCGAAATTCATACAGTGCTTTTCGCGAGTTAATTTAATATTGAAAAAATCTTTTTTAATCATGCGAAACCAGAGTGGCACTAGTTTGAAGTTACTCTACGCATAATCATACCAGCAGAGGATGATTTTAGTTGAAATCTGTTCTTATTTTTGTAGCTTATTTTGTTTCGTAACTTTCGTGGACACATAAAATATGTTTGAGCGAAGCGATGGCTAGTTCATGCGTCATGCTCTTGAACGGGTACTGCCAGCGGAGATGAGTCTGCCCTAACTACTTTGATATTAAGGATGTTAGCGTCTAGTTACACCGAATATATTTGACACCATTTGTATTTATACTGTATATCATAGCAATCACAATGCAGGTGAACATTTAATGTATACTTCACATTATGTAATGAAATGTGACTTTATAAATCATCTCTGAAGTAATTTTTCATCCTGACAACTCCGTAAATAATAAAACAGGGAGAAAAAACAGCCCTTGCTGAGTTTCTTTCCTGTTGTTCTCAGCACAAGGTCTCCCGACTTATGATTACAAAAAATCCTAAATTAAATATCTCAGTGAAAAAAAAATTATACATATCAATTTAGATGCTTCATAAAAATTAAACCTTATTATTGCATCTTATTTTATAAGATTATTTTATATTTTTCACTTAATGTGAAATTATACCACGAAAGTTGCGCGGAGAACGATTTTCAAAGACTTACCCAGATACTCTTATAAAGGTAATAAATTGACTCAACAAATATTTTAGTACATAAACAAAATGTGTAAATCGTGTTGTAATACAATATAACGCGATCCCTCTATCTGGCACAATCTTTTGCTTAGAAATTCACTTGATATAATCTTCATTAAACGGTAATTTTTAGGCATTTTTTTGTGAATATAGTTGCTGTTTGACCCTAATATTTAAATGTCCAAATTCACTATGGTATAATGTTAAGATGGCAGAATTTTATAAATTGCCTTTTTTCTTTAAGCATAAAAGCATAATCCGTGTTGGTGGTCAGTGGGTTAGGTTAGATTCTTTTTTTCATATTCATTTTCTTTAATATTGGTATTTTCTTACCAATGCAATAGAAAAAAAGACTGCGAGGCATTTTAAAACCTGCGGCGGGGTCAGAAATAACAGAAGGAAGTCGTAAGCGATAGCATAGCCATAGCAATCTCGTTCGGCGATTGGCCCCCAGTTCTACGATACAAGGTAGAAATAACACTAAATTATGTGTATTTTTAACAATATACCTAATAAGGTAGTCAGTCATTAACATTAAAGTCCCAAAAGCGAAAAACACGATGTTTTAATGAACCTCACTACTGTGCAGCGAGCGGCAAACGGCGCGAGCGCGGCGCGGCACCCGGTAGCCAACTCCGGGGCTTTCTTCATCATAAATCAAAAAGTTGTTTTTGTGTCTTATCGGCGGATAATCGGCGGCTGCTACCGAACGCTGCCCCCCCCCCCCCCCCCGTCTCCTCTCGGATCACCCCTCCGCTCCTTCGCCCGGATGGACATTAACTTTTTGTCGAAATTTTTATACAGAACAGAATTAAACTAAAGATACCGCCCGACGATAATTATGCCGCTATCGACATACCTACCCTAGCCGACTAAATGGAAGCTATTAAAGGATTTCACCGGAATAGATAACGAAGGTTCTAATGTAATGATTACGAAATAATGGGAAAGTATGACTCCCGCCGCTCGGAATGCTGGCAGATAGGAGTTTATGTTCTTAGCCGACCGTTATTTCTGAATATCAAACTGTAGATATCTATTTGGTGTAAATGGATAAATCTAGGCAGATACTGAGGATGACAATGACAATAACTTCGCACTGCTTTATTAATACATACTAACTTAATGATACTTTTACAGAAGCTCAAACTAGGCTTAAAACAAAATAACGTTATACATTTGACAACTCAGTATACTGTTAATTTGTCTAGAACATATGTATAGAATCATTAAATATACGTACATATAGGTTTTTATATTTACACCTGCTGCTACATAATGATAATTTTGTTTATAGAATTTATATCATAAAATTGAGTCATAACTTAATTTAACTGATCCTCAAAAAACCTTTCAATTGCAAGGATTTATTCTAAACTAGCGGCCCGCCCTCGCTTCGCTTCGGTGTAGAGCTGAAGTGTACACTATAGTTTTTTTTCTCAGGCTTGTATTAAACACAATGACATTCATCTATGATTCTTCTTATACCTGCATGCAAAGTCTCAGCCCGATTGGTTTAAAATTGACAAAGTTTCATACAAACTTTCATTCCCTATTTTATCCCCTTGGGGGTAGAATTGATCAAAATCCTTTCTTAGCGGATGCCTACGTCATAACATCTACCTGCATGCCAAATTTCAGCCCGATCCATCCAGTGGTTTGGGCTGTGCGTTGATAGATCACTATGTCAGTCAGTCCCCTTTGACTTTTATATACATATATAGATAAAAACGGTCATTTTTATTACCTGTATTTATAATCAAACTAAAATTATCATATTTACGTTATATAATCGGAATGCTCCGAACTGCTAAGCTATCAGGAGTTACACGTGTTATTGTGAGTCAACCATAAAAGATAGACTATGCTGTTGCGGGATATTTTTAAGACAATTTTATGTAGAATATTTCCGTCATCCATAATTTCTATGTAACTTTAACCATTAAGGCTGCACACGCGACGGAAGCTGAAAAAATGGAGTAACTTCTCCCGTTTTCCCAACATTTCCCTTCACTACTCTGCTCCTATTGATTGTAGCGTGATGAAAAGTATACTATAACCTGCCCAGGAGTATGAAGAATAATTGTACCAAGTTTCGTTAAAATCCGTCGAGTAGTTTTTGTTTCTATAAGGAACACAGATACACACAGACAGACAGACAGACAGACAGACAAAATTTTTACTGATTGCATTTTTGGCATCAGTATCGATCACTTATCACCCCCCGATAGTTATTTTGAAACTATATTTCATGTACAGAATTGACCTCTCTACAGATTTATTATAAGTATAGATTGTGTCTAATCCCATAAAAAAATCAGAAATGCCAAGCCAACTATAGTAACCCAAAGGTTTACAATTCGTATTTTTGCCGCTATGAATGATGGACGTCTATGTCATTAAAGTAGGTACTTTTTTGGGGACAAATAGAAATATTTCCCCATAAAAAATACCACGATGACTATTAACTGTAGGTAAGGTATAAAAAGAGGCTTTAAATTATAACGCATTGTTCATGCAAAAAGACATTCATATATAACTTTTACGGCCTATTAAACTTGGATCGGTTGACGATCATAGAACGCACCTAATTAAAACTCCATTACGTATGCATGAAACCGCATTTGGAGAACATCAAGAGATGGCTGTGGCGTATGCGCGTCGGCGACGGCAGCGGCGGCGCGGCGTGTCAGCACATCTACTCCGCCTAATTGCGCCCCCGTGGCGTGATGGATGGCTGTACTGCCTGCCCTTCGCGGCACACCCTGCTCACACAAGGGTTGCTTTACTCGCCGATCGGTTCCCAGAAATTCCATTATTTCCATTATACTCGCGGGCCGATGCATTTGACAACGCGCCGACTGTAGACTAGTATTGACTTCCCGAACGCTCAGCTTTATACTTCTTACGAGTACTCACCTACAGAAAAGTATCGCTGAATTCCAGAACTAATGTAGATTATGCGCGGCTCTTTTAAAATAAAAATCGTTTTGGTGTAATTTTACCTATGAATGGTTATCGGTACTTACAAAGGCAATTCAGCCTACAACTTAAACCAAATACTGAATTGTTGTTCAACTAAATGTATTTATTTATATTATTCAATGTTAACGCACAATTAGTAAAAAAATATATAGAAACCTTTAATTTGAAACATGGGAGGTGTAATTAAGCCATTCAACAAATACAGAATAACTATTACCATTCAAATATTTAGTACCTACTGTAATTGTTGTATATGATTATTATATTTTCAATTATAAGTTTCTTGTACCCAAGATGGCCCGATGCCTAGGATAGCCCACTTTCATGATCCTTTCATTATTTCGAATGATTTTAAATTTCGCCCCCATTTCGGAAAGTTTCATAGACAAAACTGCAAACTTTCGTATCAAAAGCAGAGAGTCGCCATCAAATACAATTATGAAACTATCTTTATAATCTATTTTATGACCAATTTTTTACTATTACCTATCGATTAATTCTAAAAATGTTAAATCAATGAAAGCTTTTTATGTTGCTTTTACGACCAACCCATATTATTTTTCGTCGCACTTATCAATTCTCATAATCATCATCGCATTCCGAGGACCTAATCTTCATCATTTTATGTGATTTAAAATACAAGTATAGTTTATGTTTATTCAAATATATTAATTATAGGTATTGTGTTAGTTACACCCCTGATAGTTAAAACTAAGAAGATTCATATTTAGATTATACATAAGGTTAGAGCACTTTCTGTAAATTGTAATTTAAACTAGATTTATGATAAAAAAATATTTATAAAAATGTAATGGGCTTTTTCCAGTTAGACAAACGAAGCTCTAAATAGACCTTTCTACTTCAGCCGATGCAATCGGATCGGAAATCTGTCACATTCAGCTTTGCGTGTACGCTGTCAAGCATATCAGCCTCTCCAATGTCGTAATAAAGGGGTGCTTGCTGAATGATATCGATTACAAGTACAACGCAGGGTAAAATTCTACCCTTTTCCGGTCGCTCAGGTGAAACGGAAGCGAAAAAAGATCAATATTTGGACAGAAATGATTACGGCACGCACGACCGGACGCGAATGTGTTCACCGGCGCTAATAAATGTAAAGAACCGGATGCGATTTTCGACGGAATCATGTTAACTCGTCTGTTCTCAGCGTTCTCTTGTCACAACACTTGATGAGGGAAAAAAGTAAGTTTTTATTTTAAAGAATGCCACGTATTGAATTGAATATCGAGCCGGGTCTCAATGGCTTGCAATTCATGTCAAACGCATGGAACATAATCCGATACCGGCATCATTGAACATGACCCGCTGTTTACCCGCTCGATGTAGCGACATCGACAAAATAAAACGTTTTTTAAAGTGGTAGGAATTTACCTATACGAAAACGTGAGGTTTTCACAGTTTCACAGAGGAAGAGTAATCATGTTTTGCCCTTCAAATAATATCTACACTTCAAATGCAGGTAATATCACCTTTTAAATGGTGAGGAAAATAAGTAAAAGTTTTAAATAAAATATTTTTCCCAAGCTCACACCAATTAACCTAGCCCTAAAGTAAACACTGTGCATAACACTGTCATGTCAGGGTAACGGACAGAATACATACAGTATTATATATACAAGTATATTTTATCCAGAAATATATATCAAACATCCATGACTAAGGTACAAATGCGTATTCGTCTCAGAATGGTCTGAGAGGTCCCGGGTTCGAAACCTGAGCTGTGAGTGACGACACCATGAAACTCGGCATATATACCACTCACAGGCATATATACACAATATAAATCTCCCAGGCAAAAGTATTTCTTACGGTATTTATCGTTGAACTGTAACTATAATATTTTTTTATCTAAATTTCACTTACAGAATTTGTCTTTTATTTCCTCTCAGGTACTATTGTATAAAGCACTATGTACACCTCGAAAGATAGTCGTTGGAAATCGGTCACTTTCTCCCCTCGGTGAGCAATGAAATTATTTTTTCTATGTAAAATCAGGTGTATGAGTTTCTCATACAAACTTTTATCCCCTTTTCAAGTTTTATTTTCATGACAAAATATGCTTGTATCTCTTCGAGTTCACTTTTACCTTCATACATAAACTCATCAAAATTAGTTGAAACAGAATAGTTACTTTTTTATTATAACATAAGAAATATGGATAGATTGCCTCAACAAAAGTGTGAAATTGCTTTCCCTGTTTCAAAATAAATAGATACAAAAATGTATAAGTATGTATTTACATTCTGGTTAAATAAAACTAGAAAAAAACACGAAAAATAAACTCTTTCATATGAGTTACGACCTAAGTCCTATTTATTATACACCATCGAAAGAAATGGATTCTATACAAAAAACCATAAATTATATTAAAACTGGACAATCCTAGGAGTAAACTAAAATATTTTAATGAAGATTTGGTAAAATTCATGCAAAAACTGCAAAAAATTAACGATTTTTTGCTTTACTTGATAAAAATTACGAGAAAAGACATCAACGCAATAAAAAAACAGTGAATAGAATAATTTATTAAATCGCAATACTCATTTATTTCTTCCGTTGTCGGTGTTTTGCATATCTTAAAACCGAAAAGTTAACTTATTATATGAGGCAATAAATTCGACTGTTATCAAACGAAACAAACCAGAAATTATTTGCTGATATGGCGTAGAAGTATTGTGCAGGTGACGTAAAAACTTCTACGTTCGGTGACGTTGAGGGGCGTTTAATAGTGACGGATAATCGTTAAGGTTGGCATACACAAAACAAAAAAGTTTTTGTTTTAATCTAAGATGACAACGAATGGATACCTACCTTTATTTGATGGCGTAGAGGAGGTGACGAATATCTACGCTACCGTTGGCGGTGAAGTACCAAAATGGTAGCGTATTTCTACTTCTACGCTATCGTTGCATTGTGAAAACCACTTATATCTCTGTAAATAAAGTATGATTTGAGTTGCATTATAGCTGGCTACACTTCTTCTTACATAATGCACTAATTGCTTTTAGTGTAACCTGTTAAATTAATTTTTTTATGCACAAAAATGTTACCTTGAAAAACTTGTGTACACAAACTATCACATACTAGGTACATCAGACGTTCACATGCCAAATGTTAAAAAAATAGCCGCCTATTCAAGCCGCGGTCCTTAGATTACAGAAACTTAGTGTTGCCACCTCCCGCCAGATTTGAATTTCACCAATTCCTTAAGTTTAACAGAATATGGAGAATAGGTGGCGTTGACAAAGTGGCGTATATATACAGCTTTTGACGACAATTTATTTAAAATAATTTTCAAAGATAGTCTTTCTAGTCGCAATACCTATTGCGAAATTAAAAGCACGGATATCTATTTACATAAATATTCATAAAATATCAGCAGTGTCTCAAAAACTGACATTTGTGTAATTTTCCTACCTATTTCCAGATTTCATTCGAAATATCTTTTTTGTTTATTATCTGACCTGAAATAATCATAATATCCACTTGAATGAATTTCTTGTTTAATCCAAAAGCGTCATCGTAAATCCAACATCTATCTTCTATCCATATACTTTACAAAATTCTGACCGCGGAGAAAAATGTTTTTAAATCAGCAAAAACTGGCGGCCTAACCCAAACAATGGAAGAAAACCGTTTTTCATAGTACGTAAATTACATAATTATTATACTATTTACTTCCGATTTTCTGGGAAAATTTAATTTCGAGGCACGTGTACATTGTCAATTTAGCCCTAAGTGGAATTGTCGAGAGGGTAAATTCAATCACATCTGAAGGGTTTGCCTACGCTCTCTGAGATGTACGGTTATAGAATAGGTAGATGGATGGAGGCACTACAGTAGATTGTGAGATAATATATTGAGAGAGTGAGATAATTTAGTCAGACCTCTACTGGCAACCTACTTATAATGTAAACAAAGGAGTACATTTTCGAAAATAACAATCCAACTGATAACAATTTATCGTAAAATGAAAATAAATGTTGAAAATTCATTAATTGTACCTATTTCATTTCAACTTTAAACAAATTATTAGAGCTTATAAGTTTTTTTTTTATTTATGTATAGAAAATTTATCATGATTTAAATTAACTAATAATTAGCTCATGATAAATTTTCTGTACAAATTATCCGCTATACGAACCCCTCCACGATTGATTTTCTACAATAAATAACTTTCCGCCTTCTCTCAGTACAAGCAATCAGCAAAATTGTTTCAACATTTAGGAGTGATAGCGCAACCGACATTGTATTTCTCAACACATCAGCAGGCTATGAGTGTCCCCACTGCTAGGACATAGGTCTTACCTTTGAATAGATCAGGGAGAATGGAACATGGCACATCATATGGGACCCGTGCGGATTGGTGGATAGTAACAACTGCGGGACAGGTACTAAAGGTTTAGCATGGTTTTCCAATCGAGGAAGAGATCGAGTCAATAAATTTTTGGTCACCTTATGGTCGGCTTTTTTATAAATAAGGTTATTTAGTTTTGTTTTCAGTTTTTTACAATAACAACGCTGTGAGACAATAGCAGTATCTTATACTTATAATGTTAAAATAATTTTGTTAACAAATGAATATCGTTACAATATAACGACCATGGGCTAATTCTTAAAATATTTCAAAGGTTCTAGCGTGGCGGCGCGGCGGGCGCGGCGAAGCGTTAATGTAAATGCTTGTTGCTTGTGTTCGAAAACATTAAACACTCTTCACCTCATCCTATAATTATTTTTGTTATTTACACTATCCCAGTGATAATACTCTCAAAGTTTACGCTCGACTGATAATAATTCTTTTTTTATTTACACTATGGCAATGATTTCGAGTTTGTTTACTCGAGTTTGTGGGAGATACGACACTGGCCGACGTTATCGCCGAACGGGCGAGTGGCGAGCCGCGACGGCTTTTATATTTAGACCGCACTTACATTCCCACAAGTTATAGATAAGGGCGATAGGAAAGCGGCGCTCGTGTCGCATAAGAAAGAAAGCTAAACAAATTTTTTTTTTTCGGTGCCTCACTGTGTAACACTGGGGGTAAATTTGATAACGCACGCATACGATTACATTGTTTGTTTAAATGCATTATATAGGTATATATTATTAAGTTGTTAACATAGAAACTTCAAAGTATAAGCATAATTCATGTTTTTAAGTCCTTTGAAAAATGCCGTCCAAAGAATGTTGATTTTTAGTTTACTTACTGATTATGACAGGAAAATTGCAAGTTTATTTTTAAACCTGTACACTATTAAATACAAAGAAAGCCTAGAAATATCTGGCTAAACCTAAATCATATTTAATAAATATCTTTATATATATAATTCTTCTGTGAGTGTGTATGTCACTGAACTTCTCTTAAACGACTGGAGCGATTTTGATGGTATTTTTTGTGTGTGTTCAAGGGGATCTGAGAATGGTTTAGATTCACAATTTTGTCCGCTGGACAACCCCTATTTTTTTAGGGCGGTACGAAGTTCGCTGGGTCAGCTAGTATAGAATAAAAAAATAAATTCCAATAAAGTTTGAACCTCGATTGTGAAGTCTCAAATACTAGCAGAATTAAGCTATCTTTTCCTGCAAGGGAAGGTATGATGTATCCCTGAAGCAATTTCCCAATTTTAATAAGAAATGAAATACCACGAAAATTATGGTTAACAAGAGCATATACTACACTATATTAAATGTTGATGGAATGAACAATTTAATTCAATAATTTATTCTGATAATTAAAATGAGGTACCTTCCTATTGCTTTACGCAGATTTAGCATCAAGCTCCGACCTCAATTTTTTTAGTTGGTATTAAGAGTAGTTACATGATGTGGGGAGTTGTCCATGAGCAAATGAAGTCATTCCGTGCTTTACTGATGTATTAGAACAACTTGGTTAAAGATCGACACTTCCTTTGTATCCTACATAATGTAGGAATCATTTAAACTTTGTTTAGATATGCTAAATACATATTAAATGTGTTCGCAAATATTCTAACATTTTGCGTAGGTAACTTCCTAACATAAACATTTTTTTCCGTTAAATAAATTAATTAATAGGTACTTAACAAGTATGAAAGGTTTTCCAATTGAGCATTATCTTATTAGAATTCGATTCGATGGTTATATAGATGAGATGTGATTTAGACACCGCATCTCGGGTGCAGGAGAGCGTCAACTCAAGGGCCGATTTTCAATTTACCTACGGATATTGGAATTGCGCGCAGTCAATGGTGAACATTTGAATCGGAACAGTTCGTTAGCTACATATTGTTGGGTATACATTTCAACTTCAAGCGGTCTTAAAATAGTATAAATAGATAAACATTTTTGTTCTCATTTTCATATTGGTTCTAATGTAAGCTATGCTGTAAGTAAAGTATTTCATTCTTTCATGAAATTATTACTTTTTCTTATGAGCATGTCGCGAATTCATTAAGTGGATGAGGCCGCGAATGTTGGCAGTAGTGACGCAAAATATAGCGCGACCGTGACGTAACAAAATAATCGTGCAAAATAATATAGGTTGGTGTATACCAACCCTTACAAACATAACATTTTTACTAAAGCAATTTTTAAGAAGGTACTACTTAAAAGTATATATTGTGTGTACCTATAAGGTGAAAAACTAAACTGAATTACAATTTTAACTATGTAATAAAATCATACAAACATCAATCAACTTTTAAAAATAAAATATTGGCACATGAACTTAACGCAATACTAATGTTTTATGAAAGTATTCAATGAACAACGAGTATACTTCCAAAATAATTTAAAAAAAGCAAAACGCATAAAAATCTTCAGTACTTCTGAAACTAGTGTACCACGACCTTGTTCTGGGAGCGCAGTAGTAGTGACGCAAAAGTAGCGCAAAAGTAAAAATGCGCAAAAGTATACAAGCGTTACCGCACAATTTACATTATATAATCTTTAAAAATAAGCACTGTAAGTACCCTTGTTTTCAAGAATCATGTGCAGTTTCTTTGCAAAAATCTTAAGCTTTCCTTAATAAATACGAAAAAAATTGCTCACGAAAACAGTGGCTACTTCACTTCACCATAAGTTTCACATCATATTTTCTTCAATATGGCTCCTATCGTGTTAGCCAAGACGCATTGGCGTTGCCTTAGATTAAAATGGTAGCATGGTAGTTTTACACATTTTTTTAAATTTTTCAATGAGAATATTTAATTTATACGGCTACCACAATATTGAGACTTTTTCAGTGGGCCATGCTGGATAAAGACAATATAGTTTTACAAAATATTCCAGGACAAACAAGGTTTCTGTGGAGGACATGAAATGTGGCAAAATTCTCGGCCTCACCCAAGTTCTAGTTCTGTTCACATTTCAACCATGTAAGAATTTAAAAACAGCGTTTTTCTAGTTATTCAATTTATAGTTTTAATTTGATTAATTACCTTAAAATACAGCGTGCGAATACTATACTAGAATATATACATTCAAAAAGCTTAAGCTTAGAGATATAGAATATCCATTTTATAGTATTATTAAAAAACATTAGCGAGAAGGCTGCATCAAAGACACTGCTATTCCGCACCGTTATTGGTAAGAATTTAGAAATTTCCTAGAAAGTGGCCTCATCGACTACGGCGTCCGCGCCGGCTCTCCCGTCCCGCTGCTCGCTGCATAGCACAATTCAAACCTGTAATTTGAATATAGAGGCGGCTCGTTACATGTAGCCAACACGTGGAAACCAGCCCTGCGGAGAATACCCTACTCGGAAATCGTTAAGTTCGGCACCTAGTTAAAATGCTGCCAGTGTCCATTCATATGAATATTCATAAGACTGTAGCTTTAATAAAATTTTGTAGGTGAAATTAATATCGGTATGCCGAGAACGCTTTTCAAAACTGATTGGTAGGAAAACGTAAAAAAAATATTATGAGCTTGAAGCGTTCCACTGTTAGGCCTTTAAAGGCCTCAATTTTTTCTTCCCCTTGTTCTCTCAATCTAGTATTTTTCTTAAAGCGCTACTTAACGTTAACTATTTCTACTCTTGCTGCCTTTTGAACTTTACAATGTAAGCTATTTTTGGAGTTTACTCCTTAAGAATCGACTTACATATATAAGAGGCCCGGTATGAGAAAAATGTGAGGAGTAAAATCTATCGATGAATGACCTCGTTACGTTTTTGGTGCGCATCCTATGTCGCGCAACTTTGACAAACAAAGATGACGGATTGACATTAATAAAAATTTTAAAATCTGAACTGAATTTAGATATTATTTCTGATAGAGCAATGGGGACAACGAGGTATGGTACAACCATTGATGCGGTATTTTCAAGATTCGTGAACCACGTATCTACGAACGTCCATGTGTCTTATTTTAGTTACCATAAACCACTTGTCACTGTAATTAATAAAGCAGACAATGTTGATTTAATTAATATTTAAAAAAATGATAATAGTCTGATAATAATAATTACATAATTTATCAACATTCCTAATGATATATTTATGCACATCTGAAATTGACTATTGTAAAAAGTTTAATGTAAAATATTTCGTCGATTAGTTATAATAAATGTATATGCAATGAATAAATATATATTTATATTATTTTCATTAATTTGTTAATTTACCCTTTCATACAGTATCAATCTTTTTTAAGTTAAATAAACTCTTTTTGCGTCTGGTTAGACTATCGAACTTAAGGAGTAAACTCCAGTCGTGCGTCGAAGCTGACACACACAATTTTTATTTTATTAGTATGAACTTTTTGTTATGGTTTTTAATGACTAAAATACACACTTTACGATGACTCTTATTATACTGGCCGGCAAAAGATAGTAAGTATCACAATTTTAATATACCAAGTTTTTTTAAGCTAAGCAAGCAAGGAAGTTAGAGATTAAAAATAAAAACGTTTTATAGCAAATTTTATCAGCTTTGTTTGAAACTGTAGTACAGATTTAAACTCTTTTCGAGTCCTTTCTAATCCGAAAGTATATATTAGGTTATTTAAAAGTTATTGCAATTTCAAAAGTTTTTCAGGCCAGTGTAGTACCTGCTATATTATGTTCTATTATATCAACTAATAAATACCTATCAAAGTATAGAGTCATAGGAACCTAAGCTTTTGAATAATTGGTGTTAACCTACAAGTTAATACCGAAAATATGAATGTTATATTACTGATAAAGAGTTATATTCAAAATGCAAGTGTTCACTGCATAGCCTCAACTGTGTCTGATAAATGACAAATAAATCTCCGAGAAATTGAAATTGTAGAATATGTGGGCTATCCTATTTTAGAGTATATAGTGAGAAATGAATACAGAAACGGCAGCATGCAAGCTATGCAGTGTCGTCGGAGTGCTATCATTAGTTTGGTCACGCGAGACGAGTCGTAAAATGAAATTATTCCGAGGATCTAGTTTCATTATAAGTGTCTATGTGCCGCCATCAAGTCGCGCGCATGGTTGTTAATTCTGCATTACTAAGTTCACTAATATCATCGTGTTGTGTTTCAACATGATCTCGCTCCAGTATTTGTTTCTTAAGTTTTCACGCACACCGGCAACGCACAGCAAAATAATTCAACGGTTTTAAATGCGTTTTTTAATACTTTTAAGTTATAATTATTCTTGAAAATCATACTCCTCAAATAATTGCCAAAAACTATGCGAAACGTCGAGAAGTAGAAAAACAATGAAAAAACGCATTTTAAACTCGTTGGAAAGGTTATCAATGTTTTGCCGTACAGGTTATTACTATGCAAGGCATTTAATATTAAATCTTTAAAATTTTGGAACTAGTAAGAAATAAACTGGTCGAGTAGAAGTCGGGCTCGCAAAAGAACGGTTCCGTGCAAAAAACACAATTTTAAAAACTAGATTGACCAAAAGAAGTCGAATAAATCACCTTTCATGTACCTATAGAGACACCCTGATTATGTTTCTTCTATTATTCTCCTTTCATTATTTGATGCGATAGCGGGTTCAGTTAGATCTACATAAACATATAACTCTGTGAAATTTTCAAATGTTCACCTTTTTCGCTTCAAAAGATAGAGCCTCGTAGCAAACAGACAGCAGATGCATATTAAGAGTATTCCGTTTGTTGTACCTTTGACTATGAAATTATTGAATAATTAACAGTTATGAAAGGAAAACTGGAGTCCAAAATAGTGGAATCCCCCCCTCTGTGGTAGACCCCATTCTATGAAATCTCTTGTCCGCCCCACAAAATTTAAGATAATTTAACAACAAAACATTGAAAGCTAACACCTAATAAATTCATACTTCCATACTGTTCTTCTAAGCATCGAATGTTTTGTGGAAATATTAGATTTTACATGAAGTTCAGTCAGCCGTATATTAAATCTTTATCTTATACTGCTTCATATAAGATTGACATTCAATTGAGACAATGTGACAGATCATCAGTACCTAAATCATTGTTACCTACTAAGGAACAATGTATTGAGTACCGCGAATCGTAATTGAAGAGGATGCGTTCCGAGAATGTCGGAAATAGCACTTCCGAGTAACTCTTACAGGCATCTTACAGCGGATCTGTTGTCGCCTGTAACAGCTCGTGTTTATTTATACAGCACACTCTAATCTGATGGAGACGCGATTGTATCGCAACCAGAATAACTGCCGCCACATCGAAGGAACTTCATAAGTATTGATATATGTTACATGTTATATAATTACATAACATCATTAAAAGCTATATACTGTCTCTTATGTATTCGTGATGTGGCTATCTTTAATAAAATTTTGCATTTTGCATGTATCACAACTATAATGTTTAAAAATAAGATTTATTATAACTTTCTTTGGTGGTCGCAATATAAATAATTAAATAGATAGGTAGACTTCGATCTCTTAAAGTTAGAGTAATTATTATAAACAAATTCTTTTCGTTTATATTGAACTGTTGTGGTAGAAATATTATATATATTTTATTTTAACTAGTATGAAACATGCCCATTACATTACACGTTACCAAGGCTGTACAAGATTTTACAATTATTGCTGAAGCAAAACTCATCGAAAAAAACACGTTTTAAGGTGTTTTCATTTTTATCGCACGAGCATCTGACACTCTAAAGTACAATTTTAATACTATTAATTAGTCACTCTGTGGGTACGGAATCCTATCAAGTATCAAAATCATTACATTGATCTTAATGAGTGGCTAAAACAATGTGTTGGGGAAATCACCACTTATACTGAAAAAAAATATATTATATGCTGTCTTTTTATACCCACATGAGACAATAGGGGAAATTGTAGCGCGGCATGAAAGCAATCACGAAGCTAGACAATATTTAAAGATTAAGTAAGTGGATATTCATAAATATATTAATTTAATAAAATATTCAATGGGTTAGAGATCATCTTATATCTAATCTTACTACCCAGAAATAATGTAGAGACGATTTGTAATTTGTATTGTAGAGATTAACAAGGTTGACAAGATTAACAATTTTTTTGCATTAAGAGCTCATTCAAAGATCAAGACCAGACTCAGAGTCCTTGAATTTATAAGTAAGTATTTCAAATTATGCTTGCACGCATAAAATTCAGGTTCTCCCAGGGTATATGACCCCTCAATAGCTATTTTTACTGTTGTAATGAGGCGGTAACTGCCGTTCATGGTTATAGCATTAAAGTAATACCCACCATATGTTTCGATGTTACATTCTGCCGACGACGACGCGTGTAATCGAATTAACAATATAGCAGATGTAACCATTAAAAAGTAATAACAGCAGTAAGCCAGCTGGCGGCTCTGATTTTCTAATCACGAATTGTTTTATTTTCTCATGCCGACATGCTTATAAGAAATCAGACTGGGTTGTGAAATATGAGGAATATCTACTTCATTTTATCATTTACTTGCACTATCTTTATATATATGTATAATTCTTCTGTGAGTGTGTATGTCACTGAACTTCTCTTAAACGACTGGACCGATTTTGATGAAATTTTTTGTGTGTGTTCAAGGGGATCTGAGAATGGTTTAGATTCACAATTTTGTCCGCTGGAAAACCCCTATTTTTTAGGGCGGTACGAAGTTCGCTGGGTCAGCTAGTAGGTATATAATTTTTTTGACGACCTCCGTGGCCGAGTAGTTTGTACGCCGGGTAACAAGGTGTCGCCTACTTGAGAGGTCCCGAGTTCGAATGCCGGTGGTGGCAGATGTTTGTGTGATAAATACGAGCATTTGTATATATTATTTTAGTCATGGATGTTTAATATGTATTTCTATATAAATATACATATGTGTACCAGTATTATGTATTCTATACGTTACCCTAGTATCCTATAACACAAAACTAAAGTGCTTTCTTTGGGGCTAGACTAATTGGTGTGAGTGTTGGAAATATTTATTTATTATTTATTTATATTTTCTTTATGTTTTCATTCAATCTTATAGGAAGTTATGTAGTTAAGTTGGGTTATAACAAGTATTTTAACCTTAATTAATCATTATTTTTGTAACAGTAAAATACCCTTTAGGTGGTGTAGTGTTTCTGTCGGTGAGTAGATAAGGTTTCAAGAGCTTTACGGAGAAGGGGTCAGGGACAAGGGGGCCATTCGCCTAACGGAAATACTCTGGAAAACGCTAACGCTTTCGATTTTATTTGTTATTTCTGACAGCCGAAGGTTTTCAAATAACTCACGCACATTTTTTTTTAATATTGTTATTACCAATGCAAAAGATAAAAAAAGAGCGCGAGGCATTTGAAAACCCCAGGCGGCTAGAAATAACAAAGTGAAATCGTAAGCGTTAGCGTTTTCCAAAGCATTTCCTTTAGGCGAATGGCCCCCTGGGTAGGCAAAGCACGAATGATGTTCTTGTGTTTATGGCATTCGTCAATGGCAAGATAATACTATGGTTATCGTGATAACTTACTGTCAGATAGACCGTGAGCTTGTTTACAAATTATTTCATACATAAAAAAATACATATTAAATTCATATTGAGGATACCTAGATAGTATTCAAGTTCCAAGGTGCATAATTACGACAGTGTTTAATAGTTATACCTTTAAGGGAAAAATCTGATTCATCTAAAAAAATTAATTGAGACATTTTGAAATTAGTAATAATAGGTATAATCAAAACATTCAAATATTAATACATGAATTTTTCATGTTAATTTTTTAAGTCAAAATGAATCATGTCGGTTTGCTGTCGCAGATAGAATAGGTAGTCTCAAATTCGATATTTCTTTATATGGACAGCTGCATCACCAAATCAGACGTTGATCAGTATAAATCGATTCGGTGTTGTAAGTGGAGAGTGACAGGTGTGACCGTCGCATCGTCGTGGTAGGTGAGTACGTAGCTACGTAGCCCTTAGCGGCACGACCGGGGCGGCGGCGCGGCGGCATCATCAGCGCCGGCGAGATCAAAAAGCGCGGGTCGACGCACGCGGCGGCGCTCGGCGCACAGTCACAGCGCAGCCGGCCCCCGTCCCCCAGCCTTCCTCACAACAACAAACCCCGATCCGTTTGACCGACTGCCTTGCCTCGCCTCGCGCCGGCTCACCCGATGACTGTCGGCACAGCGCGCGCAAAATACGCTCAAATAAAGCCTGCCATCTTTGAACCGGTTATTGTTTACAAACGACCAATGTTTAATGGTCATGTACTGCTTAAAAGAAATATCGTTTCTTCGTATTGTTATTCTACGAAATACCCCTTCCCGGATGATGTCTGCCTGGGACTCGGTGAAACGATATCATGTTGCTATGGGTACGGATTACGGAATGACTACTGCAGACTTACTAATAGTAACAGAAAGTACTTAGGTATCTACACTTGTATATCATGCAATATCCCATCATAGCAATCAAATGTTATCATTTATGTATTTAAGAATAGTCATATCCCGCCTCTAAAATTTTGAGTCGATGGTAGAGATAAATAAATTAATGTAGAGAACATTTGCTCACAATTTTCAATTTTTTTTTATTTCCTGTATCCACAATTATACGTGTGTGTATGTTTATACCGTGTGTTTGTGTGTGTGTGTGTGTGTGTGTGTGTGTATACCGCCTACGGTGTAATATCTGAATGAGCCAAATTCACGTTTGTATTATGACGAACCATCAAAGCGCTCTGCTCACGGCAGCGGACCGCGGCCGAGACGGCTGAATTAATTACCACCAAGCACCGGTCGCCACTCACTGTCTTTATAACATAATTTGCACTTCGCGCAGCAAGATCAAAAGCTTCGGCCGCTCGGCGGCGGCGCCTTTGATCACGAGACGAACCTTTGACTGCCGCCGCCTCCGCCGGGCACGCCTCGAAATAGTCAATTTGTCGCTGGTTTTTTCATGATTGCTGGTGCACACGTAATTTTACACTTATTTTTATTTGATAGTTATTCCGGTCTGGTGTTACTTTACCATAAATTCTTGAGTTGACATTAAACGTTATGCTACGTAAAAATTACAATACATGCGGTTCTACCAAGCTTAATTTTATATAAGTAAAACGTTGTCATAACATTTTTTAGAATATATAAGTTATGTTGATACATAGTTATTTTCACGGATTAAGTTCTTTTTCTATGCATGAAATCGGATAACAACAAGCTGGTCATAAGTCTCGGTCATATAACGACACAATTCCATAAAATGGGAAGCAATTCCAACAATTTTATGCACGTTTGTCTTCAAAGGCACACAGCCACAGAAAGGTGGAATGGAATAAGTATGATAAAAATCGCAATCATATCAAGACTGATTTCAATTCAATAAGATAGAAATTACGATGAACATGGTGAATTTTGTAAAACTTTCATCAATCTCTATAAAATTAAAAGCCTTTATAAACAACTTTTGTTTTTCTACCTAAAAAACTTTGATAAGAAAAAAATAAATACTGAACAATAAAAATAACTATACTAGTAACATTTTCTTTAGCTATAAAAATCCAGAAGATTTTCGCTTTCAGGAAAGTTTGTAATGTTTTTTAACTTCTTTCGATCTCTAAATTTCAAATAAAATAATAGCAGCATGAGTATGTGTAGAAAAAAATATTAAAAAATAGACGCTTTTATTTGAAAATTTGAAGTAAGCACAAAATCGTGGACTATTTTCGTTATACAAGATGGTACACCATGTTTGAAAAATAAAACTTTTATTTTGCTTATTTCTATCAAATTGAGTTAGTATATATTGGGAACCCTCACATTTTGTTTATATAATTTATAGTTTCTAGAGACGACGCGACTATACACGTGTTTGTAGATTGAGAATAAAATCCGCTAATAATTGCTTGCATTATTTCACACTAACACGGGGCATGCGTTGAGTGCTAGAGCCTCAATATATCAGCCGATGTCGTATAAATTAGGAAAATGGATCTGCTAACTCGAATCCAACGTCCTAACCTGAGCAGATATACGGCACGGCGCGGCGGTGTGGTGGTTGGCAGCTTTTGCGCCGCAAACCGAAAAAGAGTGAAATATAGGGGGTAATTAATTTGATGCCAGTGCAGTGCCGCGGAACTCCGGCAGTCGCGCGCAGCTACCGATGATATCGTTAAATGCACATTAAAAGGTCACCGCATCCACTTCTCGCTTCTCGCCTATTTAGGGCACTGTTTTATTGCGGTTTTCGAGAGGAAACTTGAAGATGAGTTTTTTTTATTATATTGAGCGTTTTCTACCCATTGACCGATAAATATTAAAGTTTTTATTGCTATCGATTAGAAATTACTTTTTTGAAGTGAAAACTTCTTTAGCGGCGTTGTATACTTTTTTTGTAATGGGTAAAAAATGTTAAACTCGCGTCAGGATACGTGGCCTGATCGCATCGGGACACGTAACCTAATTGAAAATTCGTTAGATGAGAACAATAAAATTGGAAAGGTTGTCGACTTTCAATATATTGGACGAAACATAGTAATATTTTATTATATCGTATTATAATAATAAGTCTCTATCTAGGACGTCCAGGTGGCAGCTTTATTGCGAAGAAAATGCATTTTATTTAACAATAGATGTCGCTAGGTGCGCTTAAATGTGATTCATGTAAGTTGATTTTTCTGAGATATAAACTTTTTAATGTAATATAAATTGTCATGTTTGTGAACGATAGCGCAATAAATAAATATTGTATTCTACCACATAAATGATAGTACTTTTATCCTAACCAACATGGTTTTCAGAAGGGAAAGTCTACGACATTAGCGGCTTTTAGACTAATAAATGAAATAATAAAAAATGTGAATAATAAACTGAAAACTGTTGCAATATTTTTCGACATGTGCAAAGCTTTCCATTTCGTTTCACATGATCTACTTTTAAAAAAATGCGAAGCGTACGGTATTAGGGGAACTGCTTTGAAATGGATTAAAAGTTATCTTACTGATATAACTCAATTCGTAGAACTAAAATATCTTAATAGTAATTCTCAGTTAGAGGATTATTCTTCAAATGTAATTCATAATAATGTTGGCGTACCACAGGGCACTATTTTGGGGCCCCCACTATTCATACTACACATTAACGATCTGCCAAAAATTAAAAATTTTTTTGCTCTCTATATGCAGATGACATTGCAGTAGTTTTAAGTAATAAATCTGACAAAAACCTAAATGACATAATTAATTCAACTGTAAATGCCATTATTAACTGGTTAAATTTTAATAAATTAAGTGTAAATATAGAAAAAACTAAAATTTATTCAATTTACTAATAAAGGTGCAAAAAAAGCGGAACTAAATGTTACTTTTGACAACAAAACAATCGCAGAAACTAGTCAAGTGACGTTTTTAGGTATAGAATTATATAATCACTGTACTTGGAAAGCACATATGTTGACAAAGTATGTAACAAAATAAATAGATTTGCGTATGCATTGCGGCGTTTATCTAGAATAAGCAATACTCAAACCGCACTGAAATATATCACGGATATGTAGCCTCGATCATAAGGTATGGCGTAATAGTATGGGTAATTCTGTAAAAATTAAAAGACTGTTTATTGCACAAAAAAATGCATTAGATCTATTGCTAATGTAGATTCTTGGGTTTCTTGCAGACCTCTGTTCAAGTCTTATAAGTTGTTGACAGTTCCATGTATTTATATTTTTGAAATATGTATCTTTGTCAAAATGCACTTTATAAAACTAAAAATGACTGCTGTACTTTTAACACTAGGTATCCAAAAAAAATGTGTTTACCAGACTCTAGATCTGAAATTTGTAGCAGAAATAGCTTTACAATGTCCGTGAGAAAATATAACAATTTGCCTGAGCCATTAGTCATTACCTATATCCTTATTCAGACATCGTTTATATAAATTATTAATTGAAAAATGCTATTATACACTTGCAGAGTATTTTGAGGATAAGTAGGCTGAATGGACTTCAATAAATGAAATTTAGATTTTGGACATGTATTATATATTTTGATGATTTATACGATACGTACGATATGTACGATACTGATTACTGGAGGATCCTGAAAGCAAATATTAAAAAATTATTATTTTACATTTTGATTATTAATTTTATTATGAATCGACACCATTGTATGATTGTTGATTATTGGAATCTTATGAGAAAACAGATTTTGAACATTGGACATCAATTTATTACATTACATTTTGATGAATAATTTTATATTTATTTGACATTGTATAAGATTGATTATAAAACGACCTTGGCATGATAATGATAAGCTTAAAATTACACTTTAATTTGAATTTGATTTAAAAACTGTTGCATGCTGTGTAACAGTAAAATATGTGAGACATGAGAATACTCAAACACCTTTTATACCATATTTTTATGCAATAAATTATTATTATTATTTATATTGATAATTAAAGCAATTCGTGCAAGATTATTCCCTAACCATTCTAAAATATCAAAAATGCACAACGTTAATATTCAACTTTTCACTTCTGCCGGCACTCCCGGAGTGCAAGCCGTCGTTTTTTTCTACAATAGATGTCGCTAGGTGCGCTTAAATGTGATTCATGTAAGTTGATTTTTCTGAGAGATAAACTTTTTAATGTAATATAAATTGTCATGTACAATAAATATTGTATTCTACCAAATACATGACAGTACTTTTATACTGATAATTAAAGCAATTCGTGCAAAATTATTCCCTAACCATTCTAAAATAGCAAAAATTCACAACGTTAATATTCAAGTTTTCACACCTGCCGGTACTGCCGGAGTGCAACCCGTCCGTTTTTTTTGTAGTTGATTTATATTATGTAGTTAATTTTAAAACATACATAATCTAATATATAAAATTCTCGTGTCGCGGTGTTTGTGGTTAAACTCCTCCGAAACGGCTCGACCGATTTTCGTGAAATTATACATGCATATTCAGTAGGTCTGAGAATCGGATGTAATTTTTTTTTCATCCCCCTTATATGTTAAGGGTAATCCACCCCTTTTTTCAATTTTAGATAAATATTTTTTTTTTATGGTACAGCATTAGTAAATACATATAACTCTGAATTTTCAACCCTTTACAATCAACCCCTATTTTACCATCGCGATTTTATTTTTAATAATTTCTTTTTTTTTCTCAATTCAATGTGGAAATGGCAGGCATTGTTAGTCGCATTGTTCCATTACTAAATGATGAACAAAAAATTATTTTCGACCGCATTATGCTGGCAGTTTCAGCAGGACAAGGAGGATTCTTTTTTTTGGATGCACCAGGTGGAACTGGCAAAACGTTCCTTATTTCGCTACTTCTTGCCGAGATACGATCAAAAAATGGCATCGCATTGGCCATTGCATCTTCTGGCATTGCAGCAACTTTATTAGATAGAGGCAGAACAGCTCATTCAGTATTTAAGCTGCCATTGAACATCCAAAATAATCCAGATGCAGTGTGCAACTTAAAAAAACAATCGTCTATGGCCACAGTGCTGAAACAATGTAAAATTATTATCTGGAATGAATGCACTATGGCACACAAACATTCGCATAATGGTTGTCCAGCCTTATATATATTTTTTTAATTTTGGACATTTTTTTTTATAATGTGGCACTAAAAAAACAAACAACCCTAAATTTTCATCCTTCTACTACCAGCCTCTATTTTTATGGCGGTACGAAGTTCGCTGGGTCAGCTAGTGTACTTATATAATTTATTAGGAATTTTATTATAAGCATACCTATTCAATAACCATTCCTTTTTCCTAAAGAATTTTAAAAATTTACAATGGACACAAACTAAAGGACATCGACGAAATCGGCCCTAGCATGCCCAAAAGAATGTCCTTCACTATTATTTTTCTATTATTTTTTTAATGTATTAGCAACTAATCATAGTAAACGGACAATCTGTTTAAAAAAATAAAAAATAAAAGTTCAGTTACTAGATACTACAGTATGTTCATCCTAACTTGTCCTATTTGATAAACAATCTTGGCACTCCTTTTTATTGAATATACAGCATTAAAAATCAACTGATAACTAGATTCAATAGGTTTCAGTCTATAATAACGATTTATTTTAATAGTTTATTGGCTTCGTTATTATTTTATTTTTAAATAGGTGATTTTGTTAAAAAGTTGTGCCAAGATTTTTTACCCTAATAAATGCAATATAGGCGACCATATATTTATCAACATAAGAATACAACTAGATGCCTTAGTTAATAAGACTCGTCACTAGTATTTATATTATATTTATAAAAAGATTATTTCTGAAATTATGTAAAGATATACTCCCTTCCCATATAATATCTGTTTATTTTTATGAAAATCATAATGATAACCAGGTACATACCTTATTACCGATAGTAAATTATAGAAACAGGTAAATGGAAAGACTTTGAACATTTCATTTGAAAAGAAATCTATTATTACAACAGGTAGGTATAGGTATCATAGGTGCCAACTACCAACACTCATAAATCAATATGAATTTAAGCATTTATTATTTTTATTATTAATTGCATTTTATGTTCATTTAATGCATATTATTTAAGTGTTTACATAGAGGTAAACACTTAATCTATTCAGAATATATAAAGTGTACATCTTTTACGATTAAGTATAATAATTATAACCTCCAAATCTAATACATTCTGTAGTAGGCCACGGTTCCTCAAGTTGTCCGTATCTCAACAAATGCCTAATTAGAGTTTACGAATGATTCCGAACACAACTAGCATTTTCTCATTGCTGTGCATTCTAGGGCATTCAATGTATGGGGAACGAGCAATGTCCTTTAACGGGGACAAAGTCGCGGGCAGAAGTTAGTCATAAATAATAAAAATTCATACTCGCGTAACTGAGAGCAAACTAATGCTTGGAATTAAAGCGTAATAATAAAATAGAAAAATGGTTCTGTTCAAGAGAAAAGCTTTAAGAGATGCTTTGCCCTTCCGGCAAAGCGGATTTCCCGTTTGAATTGAGAGAGCCCGTCTGGGGAAGTAATCTCCACCATTCAGAAAATCACAGTAAAATAACACCACGTGTTAGTGGTGTTGTGTTTCTGTCGGTGAGTAAGTTTCCAGGGTTCCAGGGGGTAGAGGATTGGTTTAGGGTAGACAGCGGTGTCAGTGATATTTCTACCATAAACTTAGATTAAACGTAGATACGGTACGCTCATACTTGCATCAAACAAAAACTGATCCCACGGCAGCGCGAAAGGGGCGGCGAGATCCGCGTCACTGCATTACCGACCCGAACGAAACAGCACGTTAAGTTTCAACGGCAGCGCGAACGAGACGGCGAGAACCGCGTCACTGCACTACCGACCAATCACGCGACCAGTACTCGACATCCCTATCGAATAAGATTCAAAACAAAAAGCAATTTTTATGAAAAAAATATATTTTATAGTACTTACGAATGAAAAGTGATGCTGTGGGTGTTATTTTTAGTTCTTGCGCAATTTGAACACTTTTTAAAAACACACTTAAGCATTATTTTATCATGTAAACACAAAATATTAGCAATTTTTCTTTTTAGCGTTGACATGTACGTCGTTTGCATGTCAAGTTGTGACTAAAGCGATTAGGGTCGTGGACCACAATTCATGCGGATCACTTTTGTGAGGCTGGTGCCGTATCTACCCTTTTTGTTTTAATCTAAGACCATAAAGCGTCTACAGGCTATGGTGGCCGCTTACCATCAGGGGAGCTATACGCTTGTTTGCCAACCTTTTAGCATAAAAACAGATGTTTCTGGAGTTGCGGCGCAATTCAGTAGGTTCTTCTAATTCATGAATCTTAACTATCAATAAATTCAAATCTTATTCATACGTATCGTGTATAGTATCTATACTATAGACTCGAGACAGTGTGGCGAAGGCCCGTTCGGCGGCAGCGGCGCGGCGCGGGCGCGGCAACATCAAACGCGCCGAGATGAGTATCGCCGCGGGCCGAGCCCACGCCCCTATTGTTTTTTTTTGTTTTTCCTTTAACAGCTCGCTGTCTTATCTCAACATAAGAGTACGTTTCCTCATTTTATGGTTAAAATGTTAAAACGAATTCATATTCAATGGACGATTAAAGCTCTATGTTTAGTGCAGTCTAGATATTAGGTACCTATACATGCCGGCAATCCTCTTGAGCATCGACCATAGACAACGGAGCTTGCGCAGTAGCAATTTTAGATATAAAAACGTCTACTGCGCAAGTTTATTTATATGTTTACTCAAGAAGTTTGTCGTAACCTCTACATACGTTGCAATCAGAGCACTTCATGATTTATGCTTTAATTACTTTACAAATACTTAAAAAAAAATTTGGTAGTAGGCTCAATGTTTGCTTGTATAGAAGAACAAATATTGCCGAAAGCGTTTTTTCTCAACTTGACTCTATGTAAACCTACCTAATATTAAAAGCTAATAAAATGACGTGACTCATATTAAATAACGAAGGTTCAGTAAGCACTACTGTCAAAAAAAAATTGTTTATAAATTTAATAACGATTGAATGGACCATTTTGGCGTCTGTAATAAACAATTTGAATTGGAAAATATACAGTAACTTACCACAAAGGCTGCTACGAAACTACGAAATTTACTTCTTATTTTTCAGAATCCTGTTACGACAAATTTCAGGTTTTATGGTGTAAGAAAAAGTCGACGAAATAAAGTGAGTGCTCAGGAGTGATTCTGGGTACTTAAATATTTTAATTCTCGATCATTCGCTCTCATTGAAGCGTCTGACTGGAGAACACCTTATAATACCACAGTGTAGTAATTTCTCATTCAAAGATGTTCTGTTCTGTTCGTGAGTTAGATTTCTAGGGCTCCACAAAGTAAGGCCCTATATGAACCTAATCTCCTACCAATCCATGAGGATTCAGGACTGGGAAGGTAAGAATGACTGAAACAACTTACAAATTTTGATGTTGGTATATGGGCTTCACTCACACTAATGTCAGATGGATTACCGTTATTTGCGCCAATTTGTTAGTCAGTTTTGCGATCCTTGGGAGAGGCCTATGCTCAGCAGTGGGCAACGTACGGCTGATAATGATGATGATGCATTTGTGTAAAAAGAAATCAGAAACCACTACAAATACCAAAAACTGTTAGCATACATGGAGAATACTGGTCGTTCAAACCAAATCACAACAATTATAGTCATGACAGACAGGGTAAAGGTAAATATATTTCAAGAAAAGTGAAAAAATTTAAGACTGAAAAACTTCTGCTCTTTAAAAATAATGAAACTTCATTACAAAAATAAACAATTCAATGAATAATGTCATTTCTTTGTTACTCGAAAGAGTAAGGTAAGCCACAGCCGTATATTGTAAATGTGGACACAAAAGTGTGGGACAGTTTTTTTTTTTCAAAAAATGCAATATTGCAATTTGCAATGGCACGTGACGTAATAGACGGCCGGTGGCGGTCCTTTTTGATGTACGCTTTATGCCGGTAATAGATCGCCGTCGACAGAGGTTGTCGCCTGTGATGTTGCCGCCTAAGAGTTCCGACAAAGGGTCCGCGCCGCGGTAGCACAAAGCTATTGATATCATTTAAATCCCTTTGATAGTTGCCGCTTTGTCGCTTTACATCCCTGTGGGAAAACAGCTTCTATGCAACAACCCCCTGGGCCTGCGTAGAATTAACAGTTTTTGAAGCTTGAATTCAAAGTAATTGGGCTATCTTGAGGCCTTTATTATTGCACTTCAGAAAACTATTATTACAACAGAAAACTGAAATGTCTTCTACTCCTAAAGGCGTGCGTTTCAACCTCATTAAGTACAATCTTATAAATATTTTTGTGTGAAAAGGTTTGGCTAGGAGTCATTTATGTGTGCACGGTGAATGCAGAATTCTCGCAGGTGTTTGCAAATGCTAATTCTTTATTGCGCTGAAATACAGTTTTTGTGTACATCATAAACTATGTGCCTAATTCCATAATTGATCACGAGTCCGACAAGTACGACCTACTTACTATTACTTAGTGTAAATATTGTGAAATAAAATAGAAGTAAGTAGATACTTTGTTACTGCTATTATTAACATGTTTCATTGCACAAACCATTAAATGGTAGAGTCCAACGAAATTGTTATTATTATTTTGAAATAATATATCACCGCTTCTGATAAAAAGTGTATTTGAAATTTCAATATGCGGATTCAAGACCAATAACTAACAATATTAAAACAGAATAGTGTCTAAAATAAATTAGCTTTTCTCAAAAAAACGCCGATGAGTATAGTTTTGAATTGGCGTCATTTTACATTACGCTCAAGAATCTCAAAAAATTACCTACGCAATTTCACTAAAAAATTTAAGTTGAGTTCAGTTCAGTTTTATTTTTATGAAGTAAAAGTATGCATATAACGTATTAACTTTCAATGTATGGTACTTAAGTAAACAAATATGTGACGAATTTACTTTGTGGCGAATGTACGACATAAATTTTTCAAAATATTGCTTTACTTGATTCCAGGTTGTTCAAGAGGTCTTCCTATATTTCAATCTTAACTCCACTTTACTTTATGAATTTGGACAAACATAAATTTGCTAACATGATAGCAATTTAAGTTATATTATAGGCTAACATATAGTAAATGGACAATTTAATATAAAAATCTAAATTGCCAAATATAATAATGTCCATAGTTTTAAGAGTTCGTTCAATTTCTCTAGGATTCCATCATCTGCACCCCTAGCATGCACCAATAGCGAATTCGTATCGTTTGCGAGTACGAAATGTCAATGTCAAATTTTGTATGGAAACTTGAACAGCAGCGCCAAGAAGTACGTAACGAGAACTAAAAATCAGTACACCTTTGATGATTTGACAATGGAATTTCGCATGGCAACATTTCCACACAAATGTCATACAACGTTTTCAACACATTTGCGAGAAAACAGTATCTATATCTATCTACCAACCCTCTATTTTCACCCCTCAATCTCTACTATCACCCACCAGTCCCTTATTATCACTCACCAAACCCCTTATAATCCTCGAATCCCTTTCACCCTAGAATCCCCTTTACACCCTCCAATCCCCTTTCCACTCTCCTAACCCCTTTTCATCGTTTTTTTGTGACGCAGGCAAAACCTCTTTTTACTGACGACGCCGCCTTTAAGAGGCACACCTCCAAATGGACCTCACACCTAGCTCCGGCAAGCTTTACAGGCCCCCGCTGGCCCCCAGTAGCTGCCCACTGACGACCCCGTAACTCTTAAGGACGCTTTACGGCATAATATCCGCTAAAAAACCCTACGAATACCCTCTAAGATGCTTAGTGCGAAGCCGCGGGATCCCCGTTTAGGGATTCTTCCGCGTTTCCGCACCTAGCAGCCTCCCGACCTAGCCAGGGCTTCACGGCAGGGGTCTCCCGGGATGGTATCGCGGGGACCCCGCAGACGTGCGCAGGATGGCCCGCGCTTAGGGGCTAAGTACGCGGCCTAGTGCCCACCGTACCACCCCCCGTCCGCTGATCCCCTTTTCACCTACCAATCCCAACTATCACCCACCAATCCCCTATTATCACCCATCAATCCCCACTTTCACCAACCAATCCCTTGTTATCACCCATCAATCCCTTTATCACCCTCGAATCCCTATGACCCTCCAATCCCACTTTTCACTCTCGAATCCCCTTTTTACCTACGAATCCCTTTTCACCCTCGAATCCCCTTTACACCCTCCAATCCCCTTTTTCACCCTCCAATCCCTTTTCACTCTCGAATTCCTTTTCACCCACCTATCCCTATTTACCCTCGAATCCCTTTTACACCCTCCAATCCCCTTTCCACCTAACAAACAATCTCCTGTGCTCATTTAGTTTAACAACTTTCTGATGTAGACACTGCTCCTCTCTCACTCGAACGCGTAGCGGCGTTTAGACAAATTACAGAAAAATCATATTACATGCAGGGCTTACATGAATCACATTTAAGCGCACCTAGCGATATCTATTGTAAAAAATCAACTTGCATCAATCACATTTAAGCGCACCTAGCGACATCTTTTGTAAAAAAAATCATTTTCTTCGCAATAAAGCTGCCACCTGGGGACCATTCGCCTAACGGAAATGCGAAAAGTACTATCATATATGTGGTAGAATACTATATTTATTTATTGCGCTATCGTACACAAACATGGCAATTTATATTACATTAAAAAGTTTATCTCTCAGAAAAATCAACATACATGAATCACATTTACTACATCTATTGTAAAAAAATGAATTTTCTTAGCAATAAAGCTGCCACCTGGACGTCCTAGATAGAGACTTATTATTATAATACGATAAAAAAAAATACTATGTTTCGTCCAACAACGTCAACAACCTTTCCAATTTTATTGTTTTCGTCTTACGCCACGTGTCCTGACGCGAGTTAACATTTTTTACCCATACAAAAAAAGCTAAAGAAGTTTTCACTTCAAAAATCTGTAAAGAATACGCACGGCGCCATGTATGGGAGTTGGATGGTTCGTAACTTTGAACTTTCGAACAATGTATATAACCACCGTAAATGTATTTTTGATCAAGCGTGTTGAAAAATCATTTACTTAGAAAGATCAATCTGAATCGGAGTTCTCAGTATTTGCTTAAATACAGCATGTGGGACATCTTAAACATATTTTAAATAAAACTGGTTTTATTTAATGAGTGATGTGCGTGAAAACCTAAGAAACAGAGATGATTTTGTTATCAATAAATACTTATGTATTTAACTTATTGAAAAATTTTATCACAAATAACTTGGGTACCTAACTTTTGTTTTTATATAGGTACTGTGCTTTAACCATGTTTAGTAGCTCTAGTTCCTTCCTCAAACAATAATAGGCATTTAAACGGTGGTAATGAAAATGTGCTTTCATCAGTGAAAGTTTTTACTTTTTCTAAGGAGATGTTGTCGCTCATGCAAGTTCACATAGATTGAAAGAAGGAGACAACTTCGCTATTTTTGTTAGTCTCGTCATATTTATATTCATAAATAAATAGATTCCTAATTGTAAATTACAACGAAATTCTAATTGACCACACATTTGAATCAATTCGAATAGAAATGTTTTACTAAGAAAGCTCTATGTAAACATCAACACATATCATCATTATGCAACTTAAACCGCTATTAAATATAGTCTATTTTTTAAGTCACATTTGTGAGAAAGAATGATTTTAATAAAATATATTTAACACATCAAACTGTTTGATGCACCAACAACAACGTAAAAAGTTCATCTTTTCCAAGAAAACGTTCTTACGAAAGATTGATCAGTAAATCTCTCCAAACCCATTATTAAAATTGAATTTCGTAGAGCGTTATATAATACTAATAATAATCACACCGCGTTGCTATTAAGCCGGCACCACTTTTGAGAGCATCCGACATGGGAGAGAACAGGTTCTGATATAAATGTACCCAAATAAAAAGAAAAGTTCGCGCCGCGAGCTTTGTAAGGGGAGGAGGTACCTCCGTAATCGTACGTTATTATTTCTTTGAAGTGCCGCTCGCCGATGCGCCCGCGCCGCGTCTTTACGTCCAATAGTTTCTACTGTACTACCGAATAGCGTACATTATAAAACGTTGTGACTGAGTATTTCATTATTGCCATCAGCTACCTGTCAACTGTTGTTAATCTGATGCGACTTTAATCATCTTTGTGAGGAGATACTACATACTTTCTTCCGCAAAATAATCTTTATCCAAAGTTTTCTTCGAGAACAATGAAAAGCAGTTAATCTCGAAATCTCTTATTCTTCTTCCAATGATCTTAAATAGGGCTTAACCAAAAAAACGGACAGTTAGCTTGTATTTTTTGTTGTTAAAATATATCATGGTGGCATTTCTTTATAAAAATTAATTGTAACAGAAACTTTGTTATTTTCTTTTTTAACAACACTATTTACTTCTATCCGAAGTCCAATATTTGATAGAAATAAATACGAGTGGGCAACATGAGAGTGAAACGAACGACCGCAACTGGCGGAGTGCCAGCCAACTGAATAGCAGAAATAACGCCACTATCAACATTCCAGGTCACTCTTACGATTATCTTTTTTATTATAAGTACGAACGCAAATTATATTGTTTTGATCGTTTGCTTCCAATAGGCCGCTTTGAAATTATAAACAATTAAAAACATCGAACGGTACCTACAACAATAAAACGTAATGCTTTTTCATACGCTTGAGCTTTGAAAGCTCTTAAAAATAAGTATACCACAACAAATCCATTTGTGACAATCGACTCTTATTTGAGACAATCGGATTAAAATGTCTTCCGCACGGTTTATGAGAATTACGAACAATAAAAGAATAGGGTGGTCCCTCCCTAATCTTTCTGATTTTATTATTACACATCTGGTTTTATTTACTACGCTATTCAATGCGTTGTTATAGGTCATGCTAGGTAGAAAGGTGTATTTTCCTGGGGGTACTTACGCAAGAAAACCAAATTACATAGTTTTCAAAATTGTTCTCGTGTCGTTTTATGTGTTAGATATTACTTTTTATTCATAAATTACAATTCATTTTATTGGTAAAGTACAAAAGCTAAAATTAATTTCTTAAGCGTTTATTGTAAGTATATTAAATTAACATTATTATAAGTACTAGAGATAGATATGAATTTTGACTATTTTTTGTTAGTACACATCCATTGATTCTTATTAATTATACCGTACTTGGAAGGTTTTTATTAAGAACTTATCGACAAAAGTTGACCGTCGACCATTATAATGGTCAAAGAAGATATCTACTATTTCGTGGAACATGCGTGCGTACCACCCACGAAGAGATCCAGTGTGCTCTGTTCCCTTCCTAGTAGGCTTCACAATTTTATAGTGACATCATACGATTCGATACATTTCAAGTCGTTCGTTGCTCGTCGTTTCCACGAGCCTAATGTTTTTATTTCTACACCTACAACAGAAAAGGAATGTGACTATATAGTTACCAATCTCTTTCGTCTGGCCTGAAGTTTTCTTTATTACCGACATAAAACTGTGTTTGTTGTAAGTCAGTTTTGGAATACGACCTCATCTCGGTCACAGATTACTCATCGACAATAAACCTAACACGAAGAGGCCGTAAAACTCCAATTTGGAGCTTGCTCCGCATCCCTGGCGCCCGCCTGAGGCCTGTGGGAGACGCATGGGACTCGGCCCCATGCGAACACCTTGCTATTCACTTGAAATCAAACAATACATCTATTTTGCCTTCCTAGAATACACTTCGAATCCATCGTTGTTGCTCGGTGAACATTCTTCGGTTGCATCAACTTTTTAATGATCCTATTGTATCTATCTGTTAGCTATGTAAGCAACTTTCTTTCTTTTTCAATCTATATGTAATCCAGTAACTAGAAACATATATAATCTTTAGTTTTGATTATAAAGAGTATACTAGTACTAGTACTAAATTGTTATTTATTTGTTACGTTTTTACGCAATAAACTTTTTGAACATAAAGCGCGTATAGCAAAGCGTGATTTATTTACCTTTTATAATTATTCCCGATATGTCGTATCCTTAACACGGTCCATTTAATCATATCCATCACTGAATTCAAATTTGATGCCCTAATGTGTTTGAATGTTATTTTATTAATGTCGTAGAATAAGTAGCAAATTATTGAGTATATTTTTTTTAATTCTAAAGAAAGTGCAACTAATAAAAATCTACACGCGGACCACGCAACACACGGAACTCGAACCCGCTCCCTTCGCTACGGGTTCGAGTCCCGTCTGCTGCCTGGTTCACTTGGAATTTTTTCTAGTTATATTTTCTTAAGATTTAAACATCAAGCAGTTACATGCTAAAAAAAAAATTATTTTACTTAATTTTTTAGCTATTTTGATTATCATTCCTCTTTTTTTTGATCGAAGAACTAAAGTAGAAAGTAGTTTCGTGAATAAATCAAACCGTTATAGAATTTCGGTAAATAGTTGGAGTCCTTGTCACTCATAGATTAAGGAGGATTATTAAGTATAAAGTCATTGTGTACAACACAGTACAGACTACTTAGTTGATAGGACCACAGTACCTATCTCAATCTTTTTGTAATCGCTGGCACAAGGTCGTCGACCGAATGGAGGCTGCCAGCATAGCGGATGCGCGAGCGCCTTTCTCTCTATTACAGACTTCCCTTGCTGGCTTATTTTACAACTTTCTTTATCAACCAAGAAAACTTTAGATTCTGCCAATTAATACCAATAAAAAATCAATAATGTTATTTTATTTGATTAAATGCTAGCAAACCTAGCTTTTAATAAGGAAGTATCCACTCTTGGATTTCGATTACCAGATTCCATAAACAGTTCCTTGGATATATTTGATATCTCTAGGTTTTTTTTTCATAAATTTAACGTTTCGAGCTGAGGTACCTATATAATTGTAAAATTAAAATTCTTCTATTTATATTTTAAAAACTGAGAACCAAACTACTCAAAAAAGTTATCCAACACGTTGATCGTGTGATAATATGCTACACCCTACCATTCTCCAAGTATCAAGCAATGAAAATTGAGAGTACAATCCGTAGTTCACTGACCATCGATTTCCGAAGGTTCCGGAACGTAGATGCAGTCGAATTTGGTGGTCTGTAACTTTACGTCCGCTAGACATAGTTATATTTTACAGTTTCCAGGTATTATCGAGATAGGTTTCCTACTTGAGTTCGAAACATTATTCTGCGAATATTGTAATAACGATGACTTTATATCGATGTCATTTTGCTGCGAAAGCGTTGTTTTTTCTGTCATATTTCTCATCGATGAACCGATTATTTGCCATTGCCACACGTCGATTTATTTGTAGTACTTTTTATCCCAATATACAGTTTTTGCCACTTACAAAATTGCTATTTGCGTCGTAATCCGTACACTGTGGTTTACAATATTCGCAGAAAAATATTTAAAATAAAATTTTCAAAGTTCATAACATGCATTTGAAAAATATCAAGTTTGCTTCGTGCTATCCTCGCCTAAGGTATATGGTATCAAACAATGTAGGTGTACTTAGTCTTAATTCACCAGCAATGTTTCCATCTTTAATCACCCTACAAGATGGGACGTAGCAAAATAGCGTACGTCACTTTTAAATACACTGTAAAGCGTATGTTCTGATTGACTGAAATGATGCTTGGACTGCTATTTTTGCACTGATAAGATATTTTCTAAAGACCTGATATAGACAGTGTCGTTCTTTAATAGTCGTTTCCGTTTAGTAATACGGCTTTAAGTAGCTTAAACCAAAACAGAATAATTCTGATAAATGCCGGAGGAATAATCCTCATTAATTTATCACCGTTTTCATATTATTATTCAATAAAATATTCAATCAAAATTTTAGAGCCCTCAAATTCGTCTGCGTGGAAAAATTTGTTTCCCACACAATTACCCCCCCCCCCTTTCACCCCCTTAAATAGAGATTTGAGCATGACAAATATCATATGTCCTTATCGGAGATTCAAACTATCTCTATTCTAAATTTCACCTAAATCGGTTCAGCGGTTCAAGCGTGAAGAGGTAACAGACACTTTCGCATTTATAATATCAGTATGATCATAAATTAACTTTTGGATAGAATTTCAATATGTATTTACGCAAAAAATCGTAAATAATTGAAGCTTTTTCTACTATACCGAGTAACTGCGGGTTACTTTGACATAAAATGTGCACTTTTTTTTTCAAATAAAATTGTAGCTTCTCTTTGTGATGAATATGTCACGTTTATATCTTTCCATTGTGAACTTTAAAGTATAAGTTACAAAGTTATCATATGAAAATAGGAAAAAATAATATTTAAGGGTTCATAAATATTTTTGTAATTTTGGGCCAAAGTTGGCTTTAAAGAGGGTTACTTTAGCTCGTTGAGTTTTCTCTGTGAAAAAAACTCATTTTAAGCCATGTTGGGGTTAAGTAACCCTTTAGCATATTGTATACACAAATGGATGTTTTTACCCAAAAATAATTAAGTTAAAGAAAAAATTGTAAACTTACCGAAAACCACAGTTTTGAGAAAGTTTGCGCATGAACTTGCGAACTATTTCAGTTACAAAAAATCCCGCGTTACAATGACAGGTTGATACAGGAACGATGTCGGTAAAACAATACCACACTGCGCGCCTATATAGCTATCTGTGATTTTCAACTGGAACTATTACGGTCACCCAAGAGATACTGATGGGGCGGCAAGTTCAATATTTTTTCTGATTTGGGACAAAGTTACCCGCCCGAGCTAAAGTAACCCTCACTTACGGTACTTAAATTTTTACTGGATCTGGACAATACTTCAAAATCGTAACTTTGTAATATTCAATAAATGCACATAATAGTTAACCCGAAATTTTTTAAACTTATTACAAATATTTCAATAAATCATGGTATGTACATATTTCAATATTGACGCAATAAATAATAAAATGTGGATGAATTTCTCGGTCTAAATACTTAGAAATCATAACTTATAATATTGCAATATTCAATCAATTGAGATAACCACAGAAATAAATCAATTTCTGTGCAGTTAACAATTAAACCAAAAATGTCACTTTTATGTAATATCTCGTGAACTCTTGGATAGAATTTAAATATTTACGATAATAGTAGTAGTGTTTATTCATTTCTCTTCTTAACGAAACTTTTTTCTTGATTTGGGAAATACTTTGAATTCCTAATTTCAATATTTCAATTCAACAAATATGACAATAGTATAAACGAAATTGTTAAGTTTGTTACAAATCATTCATTAAATTATGGATGATATTTGAATATCTACGCAAAAACTGTTAAAACTATTTTTGTTTGTGTTTTTCTCTACTTAACTTTATTTTTTTTATGAGGAAAATAATTTGAATTCTTAATAAATTCACATAATACATAAACCGATAATTTTAAGTTTATTATATTTTTTTACTAAACTTTTAGTAGATTTTCAGTATTTACCTAAAAATAAGAAACTGTTGTTGTAATTTACTAAACTTTTTCTTGATTTAGGCAATACTTTGATTCCTAATTTCGATATTTTAATTCAACCAATTAAGAAACATATGTAAACGAAAATGTTTAGTTTCTTAAAAACCTTGCATTATATTATGGATAATATTTCAATATTTACGCAAAAAATAGCAAGACTGTTTATGCTTTTATCCACTTTACTATACCTTTTTTCTTAGTTTGGAAAAAAACTTTGCAATATTCGGTAAATCACATGATACTACAACCAATAATTTTAAGTTTGTTATGTATTTTTTGCACCAAACTGTGGATATGTTTTCAATATTTACCCAAAACTAATTAAAAGTGTTTGATCTTTTTTTCTACTTTACTGTATATATATACAGGGTTACAGGGAAAGTCGTACTGAATATTGAAGGACGTTATTATTCAGGTCATTTCTGATAGATTGGGTCCTATAATATGGTGTCCGAAACTTAACCGTTATGGAGATAATAAAATCTTTAATAACCAATATCTCCATAACGGTTAAGTTTCGGACACCATATTATAGGACCAAATCCATCAGAAATGACCTGAATAATAACGTTCTTCAATATTCAGTACGACTTTCCCTGTAACCCTGTATATATATCATCAGCCTATTAATTTCCCCACTGCTGGAGCACAGACCTTTCCTTTGAATGGAATATTTATTATATTTATTTGGAAAATGCTTTTTGTCTGGACCAAATAATTCAAAGTATTCAACCAATTAATATGACAGTTAAACCATAATTTTAAGTTTTTTTTTTTTATATTATAGGGGGCATACGAGCAGACGGCTCACCTGATGGTAACTGATCACCGTCGCCCATGAACACTTGCAACACCAGGAGTATCACAAATGCGATGCCGGCTTTTAAGGAAGGAGTACGCTCTTTTTTTGAAGGTTCTTTGGTCGTATTGGTCCAAAACACTGCTGGCGACAACATATTCCACAATTTTGTCGTACGTGGTAAAAAATTTCGACAAAAACGAGAGTTCTCCTACTAGTAAATATTTTCATTAAATTATGGATAATAAATTTTTATTTTAAGCATTTAACTGTTTGATTCTTAAATCTAAAGAAAATTTTACCTTAGTCTTGGTTTTAGACGAGACAACCCAGACCTGGTGGACTTTGTCTATTAAAATTTTCTCTAAGTTATTGATACTTTTTCCATATTAACGCAAAAATAGGAAACTTATTATGTCCTTCTTTTACTTTACTAAACTTTATTTTCAGTTTGAAAAATAATTACTTTGAATTCTTACGTTTAACTTCGTTATATCATATCAACCCTATGTTTATAGTTAAATTTTTAAGCTTATTAAAATTTTTTTACTAAGTTATGAATAGTATTAAAATGTTATATATATTATATATTTTCTTTACTAAACTTTTTTCTTGATTCGTAAAATATGTTGAACTCCTAACAAAATATATTTCTTTATTATAACAAACTACTTTCACATGGATCTGTTTGATGTGACATTCGTTTAGGTACTTATTACGGTATCGTTTTCTTTACACGGACCGGAAATTTGTTACATTGAACTTATTCAGAAAGTAATTTAGCCAATATTTTAACAATAGGGAAGATGCATATATAATATTTATGAAAATTTTATGATTAAAATGTTAAAAAAATATAAAAGAAATGCCACTGCAACGTTTTGTTGTTTGTTAACAATTATTACGAATTAAAAATACTTGAAACGGAACGTATTTTAAAACACCAATCAGCGTTTAGTGACGTCACTCCTGTAATGACAACTTCTTTGAGGTTATGGTTGTTAAAGTAAATATTATTTTATGGGAATATTTATTGCGTTTTTTTACATTTAATAAAAATGGAAGTTGCGTTTATCAAAGCAGACTCCAGGAATTTACCAAGAGTTAGCGTTGACATAGTTATAACTTTTTTTGTCCAAAGTGCAGAGTTTTTAAGTGTAGAAATGAAAGGGACTATATTACTACGGTATGTAAAAATCGTAGTTTATTCGTATTTTATTCAGCGGCTTCTACAAATCTTACGGCGATAATGCAATCGGCTATGTCCAAATTAAAAGAGATGGAAAATTATGTACAGTAAAAGGTCGAGTTCTCCGGAGCATAAACTACGTAAAGAAGGTTATCGTGTTACAGTTATTTTAAATGAAACTCAAAGCTTCGTTCAGTCCTGCCAATGTGAAGATTGTGCCACACATTTTAAACTTTATCTAATTTTCAACGTCATTCTCCAACTGTAAAATTAAAAATATGTTATAGACAGGTTTTGTAAGTATTAGGCCTACCTAATAAGTAACCTATTACTAATGCGTTTTTACGTACAATCAGATTAATTAAGCATATAACAAGTATATTCGCCAACTTACGTCAAAGTGATCTTCTCAGCATCGAATAATTGTCTAGGTTCTATTTTTTATGAAAACGTGTGGAAAGATTAACTATATTATTAATAAGTTAATAGGTATAAACAGTTCGTGAGACGACTAGAAACGAAGTGTGTGTTACTTTTTTTTTCTAAAATTGTGTATACTGGTTCTTTAAATAATCTGCTCTTAAGTTTTAAGGGTCTTTCTAATTATATTTATTTTGCTTAGATACACGTCGCGAATTCGATATAATAAACCGTTCTTTAAAAAAACAATATCTTACTTAGTAATAACCGATTGTTCTACCTTCTACAAATATTTTGGCGGGATTCGAGTCATTCGAGTTAATTTTCCATTTTTTTTTATAATCTTAAAATACTTCTATATAAATTTTCACGTCACTAGTTGTGTTTTAAGTTGTATTTCATATGACCTCAAGACTTGTTGGTTTTGATAGAAAATTCTTTATACATACTTAAACTGTACTTACCCACAGTTTCATTTTCTTAGTAAGGGGCTGAAATAAATGAAGTTCATTCAGAAAATTATTGAAACTTGAAAGGAGTTCGTTAAATATTTCAGAGAAAATTGTGAGTGAAATATTCCGATTTTGCCTAAGAATAGCAGCAAAAGTATAGTGACCACTTTGTGAAGCAATAATTGACTTATCCTTCTAATGTTATTGTTTTTCCAACTTTTCAAGAGTTTTGTTTTGAGGGGTGGTGGGCATAACGGGGTATTCAGGGTTGCGCAAACTAGGGAGTGGAACTTTTAGTTACACAAAAAGTATATAGTCTATGGCGACTTTGCAAGGGTCGCCCACACGGGCACCGGGCACGCACCGTGCGCTACTACGGCCCTCCTCGTCCCTGCCTCCCTGCCTCGCCTCGCCTCGCGCCTCGCACTCGCTTCATCCATCAGTCAGTCATTCGACAACACGCGTATCGGACGTTCAGTCTCTCGCCTCTACTCGTTTGTTATTTACGCGTACAACTGGGTCACGAGTGTGTGATAGTACGAAACTGTAAACTTACGCAGTGCTGTTTCGTGAATGGTCTTGTTGTAAACAGTGACAGTGAACATAGGTTTTGTGACAAAACAGCGGCCCTTTTGAAGTGTACGGGATGCGTGCGTGAGCGCAGCGCATGACGTGCTACGAAACGCTGAGAGCTCCGGCACCCGCCGCGGACGCCCCCATGGCGCACCACTTTGTCAAGTGGTGGCGTAACAAGTTTAGAAATGGATACAAGAAATTTAGCAGTACGTACTGAATTTAACGTTACTTATAGCTAACGGCTGGAATACTTTTGACTTTACAAGATTTGTATGAATCAGTGACCTTCACAGATTTATAGTTAGGTTACTAACCTACTGACACCTTTTTGTATACAAACAACCAATTTGTCGTGTCAATTCAGAAATATAATAAATACAGGGCAATTAAAAATAGGAAAAATGCAATGTAATGATCACCACGAAATGCTGAATCTCGCTACTAAACTTAAATTTTGGTTTACCTATAATAAATAGTTAAGCTCCTGTTTGTATGCAAACCAATCAATTCATCGTGTAAATTCAGAAATGTAATAAGCGCAGGAGAATTAATATATAAAGAAAATAATTTTGTTAAAATCGCTACGAAATGTAGGAAAACTCACCCATAAAGTTTACAAGGGGAGGTAACTTGGATAATAGTCTCAATTAATTTTTATTTGTCCCTGATAAATTGTATTCTACAAATTTTGCTTGTCCTTTTACCAATCCTAATGGCAATAGGACGAGCAAAATGTGTAGGATTAGAATTCTATTACATTACAGGATATACCATTTTCATTAGTATAAATATAGGATAATACTTAGATCAAATAAAAAAAGGGTTAATATCTACTTTAGCACAGCAAGCTCCAGATCCAATAGAAAATATAAATAATACATTTAACACAGTTAGTTATTGATGTAGGACCTATATTACTAATATAATATATAAATTAGGACGTTTGAACAATACGGACGTAATAAATAGAATACCTACTATTCATTAAAATTTGATAATATTAAATAAAATTGGTCAGTGTAACTTTAAACTTGACTAATTCAAGTAAGTTAAAATATATTATAGTAATTATGCTAACGTCATTCAAATAATTAGTAATTACATAGCTACTGAGTTTTTTAAACGGCAACTTGAATAATTTAATTAGGAAGGTAAACTCATCACATAGATTTATTAATTTACCATTCTTTTGTAATTATTGAAACTACCTATCTTAAATTCTCACGCCCTAAAACCATCTCATTAAAATAACTTGAGGATACTTAAATCAAATTGTCAATTACCTATTCCAATTTCAAAAAAAAACTAGGTAGGTAGATACTTCACAATAGGGTACTTGCCGTTCGTTAATTAGATTTGCCTCAGCAATTTGCTATAGCAATCGTACATTACACCTTCCTACCTTCAAGATCAAAGACACAAGAGACCGCTGCGGTATGATTGAAAAACAAAATGATAATAAAAAATCACAGCAGGAGGTTAATCCGAGACAACAACTTGAAAAATTATCTCGCGAAGTTCTTAGTAATGCCGACATAATATAAGTAGGTATTTATTTACATATATGTAGGAAGTTTGTGTATAGTTACGTTTTAAGTAGAAGTTGCGAGCAACTTGATTCGATTTATTACATTTAAGCGATTCTTACACTCTGCCACGCACTACGCTGCGTAGCGCGGGTGGGCTTGCAAGAAACTCTCTTTGTATTGAAACAAGCGTAGTGCAACACACCGAAAATGCATTTACGCGCAATAATGCAGATTACGCCCCTTAATGCAGAGAAACACGCACCCACGCACGGGAGTCAGTACCCCAATCACGAACTTTGACAGTTCCGTATTTATATAGCCAACGTCAAAGCTTCTATAGAAACTAAACATCAAGCATGCCCGCGGTGTCGTTCGTTATTAGTTTATTTTGTTACGAAACAAGCACATTATCTGGTCTGGATGGTCTTATTACTGGACACGGGACAAGACGAAAAATTCCTGGACAATCCCGGATTTCCCGGTCATCTGGCAAGCCTACTCAGCAAACGTGCGTGACTCCGGTCGCCTCGCACCCCCGATCTGCAGCGTAGTGCGGGACAGTTTGAGAATCAACTAAAGCTTTTATCACGACCAACGTGTTTGTAAGATGTTGAATTAGATTTGGAAGATTATCTTTGGTTACATTTGAATTTAAGACTATATTTAGATAAGTAGGTTTTTTGCATTAAAGCATGAACGTGCTTTAACGAAGATTTGAATAATATTATTCACAATACAAAATACAACCACACATACACCAACAAGTTTATATATGGTACCTACTATGTATTGGCATTGGGATACCCAATAATTATATACTTACGTTAAACTGAAATTTGGCTAACACAAATCAGTATACTTAGTAGATTTGGCAAACAAGTATCTACTTGAATATGTTTCAGAAATAAGTAACTTAAAGCTATCGACGGTAATTTTATAACGTATACTAACTCTAATGAAATATATTTTTATTACTTAAGAGTTACCTGTAGAACGTAGTAAGTTACTTCCATAGTTAGCAAGTGCACCTACAATCGGAAATCTACTTCAGCAGGTAAGTACTTACTTAACGGCAGCAGCAGCACTTCCATACCCCTAGATGAGACTTTTACCCATAAATCGTAAAATTAGAAGCTTTTACCAAACCATAACATATAACCTCTATAAAGTCACATTATATTCTAACACTCATTCCACCAAATAAAGGGATGTGCGTATGTTTTTTATATTATTTTGTTTCATGTCAATTGAAAGTTTAATGTTATGATAAGTAATAAAAATTACAATGTAACTATTAAAATTGTAATGCACTTCATTGAGCCGGTCGTCTATAACACAAGAATCTTCCGTTTGCTAGTTTTACTATATTTTTGTGACTAAAAAATAACATGGATCATCGTCGCGTTATAAAAGAAAAAAACTAACGACTGAAATATTTAGGTATACACTGAAATGAGATGTAAATAAAAATTTGAAACTTCCGCTCTTCGGAGTCTAATCCGACATCAAAGTGCGCTTTAGAAGCGAACAGAGGTCGCTTTGATCTCTTTCTATTTAGTTACGAAATACGCAAGGGGAATACTTTTTTAAAGACAATACCCATCTACAGACCTACTTACAACATCGTTGTTTTAATATTCCCATATACATGAACACGTCAAACCTGCGAGGCAAAGTTGTTAATAAAGCTTTAGATGTAAACTGAGTCGCACTGCTCATTTGATTAACTTCAAAGAGAAAAGTTGAAAGCATGTCGCCGAAGCGGAGACAATGATACCTTTTATTTGAGATCAAAGAAGTTCCCGCCCCTGGTTTTAAGCTCTCGTGGCGGAGTTTGTATCAACCAAACAATTTATAGAACTAACGAAAGTTCAAACAGCTTTTTTAAAAAGAGTTTAGTTGGAAGATATTGAATTTTATACGTTTGAATATGAAAGATTAAGTACTTTTTGGAGTATTTTATCTTAGGAATAATTTTATAAATGAAAATTTATAAGCTTAGCATAATTCAAAATTTCTTGATAGAGATTAAAGCCAGCCAAAAATATAAACGTAGTCCGTATGGGTTGTTATGCTTTTACATCAAGTGAAGAAGATTTCAAATTTAACGGCAGCTCGCACTGAAACGTGCGTTAAGTTTTAAATGTGATTAAAATTAGTGCTTTCTCTACGTTAAGAAGCATGTGTTAAGAAGCATGTGACATGTAATAACTTAAATTTATTTGACGTCTCTGGACAGGCCATATCATTTGAAGTTGAAATTATTCTTTTTTTTTTCTTATTATCAATTATTTACTACACAAAATTTTTGCTACCTTATTTCCAAGCACACCAGCCTCCTTCGCTATGTGGTTGGCTAGGATGCCTTGCAATATTCTAGTCTTAAACCTAATAATATTAGGAATGGAGAACGCATGTCTCCTTTCAGCTTAATTTTTAACGCTTTCCATTAATATGTGCTGCACATCCTCCACTTCAGTTTGAAATTCTTCCTAAAGCAAAAAATGGCATTCAGTTTAATGAGTAACATCGGTTAGTTGAAAGGACTCAACGTACGATCTCTAGCCACGCGCATTTCCCGTCAGCGCTAGTCGTTGTCGTCGCGCTAGCCGCATTCCTTCGCTTTGATTTAGTTTATCAAGGCTATCACGTTACAATCCGTATAGAGGGACCGGTGATGTTTATTACGTGTATAGACTTTCCGTACCCACTAGTGTATATAAGAAAACATATAAGAATGAAAAGTTTTAAGATCTACTAAAACATAAACCGCGGCACGAAAGCTCTAAAAAAGGAAGTAGGTGCTTAAATTAATTTAATGAAGTAATTTTGATAAAACTATGATTGCCATTTACTAGGTAAGTATCTGAAATAAACAATTTTAATTTATTTCATTCTAATTAATTCTTATAAACGTTAAATGGAAAAGCATAAAACCACTAATCACACTAATTATAAAGGCGAAAGTTTGTGTGTAAATTTGTTACTTCTTCACGTTTTTTTATGTATACTAATGTGTAATAACTTCGTATCGATAGAAATATCCGAATATCATTCACTCAATGCTCAACTAAGCTTTACCTACTAAATAATGTACTGAGTGGCACACCAAATGATATTTTGCACGAATTTTAATGATGGAAATCTTAATAAACTCTGTAACAGTAATAACGTCTTCTCTATGAACATAGAAGGATCTTACGAGCTTTGGCGTTAGCAAAGCGAAAGCCAAACCACAAGTTACGTTGCCGTTAAAGGTATTACATAAAGGGATCGGTTCCTTTAACATTAGCGGCAGATGTGGCGTGGCCGAGGCAGAGTATTCGGGCAGGGCGCTCGTGGGCCTTCCAGGAAATAGACTACACGCCGCCCCGGCCCACCGCGCCGATGCGATCTTTTTGACTTCGCCGACGACTTATTAGTATATTTCGTCGTATTTTACTTGGCCCATTGTACTTGTTTGTATTGTATTCCTTTTGCCGCGATCACAATAACCTCGGTGGATGGATGCCTATAATTATTTTTTTAAGGCTCCTCTTTTTCTGGGAAACTGATTTGTGTATTTGAAGAGTTGTTCCGAAAAGTTTTAGGATTCGGTACTTACTTATACTATACTCTAAAAACTGAAGCAGTACCTAGTGAATATTTTAAACAAACTGGTAGAAATACTACAAAAAGTTGGTCAACGAAGGTCATAATGCCTATTTTGTGTCAAAACCAGTTTTATTATATAAAAAGTGGACGCTTAATTGCCCATATTACATAATTATACTCATGACTGTCATTTATTTTAAAAGAAATTTTAACAAGTAATTAGTTAGTTGTATTTAAGTACCTATATTCCATCCATAGGGAAGGCCTGTGCCCCAGCAGTGGGGACATTAATAGGCTGAAGATGAAGTACCTACTTACTTAATAGTTCATCATCAAGTAAAAGAATATTGCCTATGTTTATTTCAGTCGGTACGGAGAGTGAGCGTACGGACACCGAAGAGCTCGTTGGTCGTGCAGCATCGCAGTGCTCCGCCCCACCAGACCTGTTGCCCAGTGAGGCGAGGGCCCTGCTGGCGCCCGCCACGCCGCCGCCGCCGCCGCCGCCGCGCACGCTGCGGCCCCAGGAACCCACCTGCAAGCCCCCGTCCAAACCACCCTCGCCCGCTCCACCACATGATCACCATGACGACAAACATACAAGACTGCGATTTGAGGTATGCATCCTTAAAAAACAAAAAAATCCTCTAAATGTTCAAAACTCGTCTCTATCAACATCTCGATCTCCGCAAACTTAGATATTTTCAAGTCACGCCGCAGTCGCCAACATGAATGAGCGATAGAAAGTAAAAGATAAGCTTGAACTCATGAGTCGTATCCGTAATATGAGATTTTATCGACGGACGCTAGTGTATAAAGTAGTTTCGTAGGCACTTTGTTAATTCGAGCCGAAGCATGCCATGAGATTATTTTTAATTGCTGACAGAGATACTGTTAGTCTGTACAGTTTTAAAGGATGCCCCCGTTGGACTGGCAATCATTAGTATCGCCGCGTTATTTTATCGATGTAGTAATCCGTAATTCATTGAGAGATGAATCATCTATTTGTGTCGCGTCGGAAAGGCCGGCGCGCCGCGTGCTCTTCGAATAGGCGGCGCGTTTGGTGCACGTATGCGTATCTCATTGATCGTAAAGGCGCGGCTAGTTTCCTTTTATGCGAGAGATAAGACCGTAGCTTGTTGTCGCTCGTTGCACAGGCAGGGGCTCCGGCGGCGACACTCAGCGCGCCCGCCGGCAGGACGCGCCGCGCCGCAGGTTATCTGCCATACATAGGCATAACCTCTACGTCCCTACACTATAATTCCAACTCTCAAAGAAACATGCCGTATGTTGATGATTTTTTTGTATATTGATAGTTTCCATATTAAGAACAATGGGTTCCGATACCAGTTTACTACTACGGAGAGAGTAAGCCTAGTTCAACTCATACTATATTCGGAAATTATTGGCAATGCTTTGGCACCTTGTTACCTGGCACTTTAAGCCACAATCAATGCGACGTGCTTATATATTGTAATTTAGCGATATTTCCGCTCTCGGAGAAGTAACCTCCACGGGATAGTGGATAGAGTCAGTTTTGATAACGTGCGAGTTATTTACTTTGGTACCGCAAGCGTATATGGCTAGGGTGGCTGGGCTACTTACAATCTTGCGAGCCATATGCTTATTTGCAACTTTATATAATAATTCATCTTTAATAAGCTGTTGCTTTTGTACTACTAGCGTCCGCCCGCGACTTCGTCTGCGTTAACTATAGTTTTTTTTAAGAATTTTCCAGGAACCTAACATTTTTGGAATAAAAGTATTCTATATCTGTCCAGGTTGTAAACTATGTGTATGCCAAATTTCATCGAAATCCGTTTCAGCCGTTTTTGCGTGATTGAGTAAAAAACATACAAACTTTCACAATTATATTATTAAGTAGGATGAATAAATGTCCAACGTAGACTGTCTCTTTTACTTTGTTTTTTATTTTATTACAAACTTCCGTATGAGTAATTTAAAATTGTTTCTTTTTACAGGAGCTGACATGCGATGTGGAATTAAAGCATCCAGAACCATCTAAACAACAGCCATTACAGTTTTCCTTCACTCTGTACGACCTTGACGGCCACGGTCGCATGACAAAAGATGTAAGTCCTACACAACAATGTTAGTGATTTTTATGATGACCGTAAAGTCGAAGGAAGTCTTAAATACCATAATATAATTAATGTAGATAGGTACATCACGATTACGTAGTAAGCCGATGGAGGCATTTAATTACTTCCTCTGATGCTGTGAACTGTCTAATATAAACAAACATTAGCGTTTATTTAAACGCAAAAATCAATAATTAAGTTTTAATACTTTATTAATGTTAAAGTAAAAAATATATTATCGGAAGCCTCGTAATGTCTCCATACTGCTAAGGTACAGGACACGACACACCAGGCGGGCAGTGTAAGAATTAATGAGTGCTAACTAATTCAGAACGCCTTCCGAAGAAGGAGAGGCTCAAGGTAAAAAATTTTTGGTCATTTATTGTTATCTTGAAAGTCAAGTACTACCATCGAAGACCGAGCGTGCTAAGCACTGTGCTTTCGAGCCCCTCCAAAAGTAACGCAAATCTAAATGGCGACACATTTATGACTTTCTAATAAGTCTAACCAAAATCGTTATTGTAATTAAATGTCATATATAAAATTGTAATTTTGTTTACAGGATATAGCCGGCATTGTGTCGACGATATACGAATCGATAGGGAAGTCGGTCACAGTACCGCACTATGGGTCCAAAACCATACAAGTGCGGCTAACTGTCGTGCCGGAAGGAGGGAACGCACGGACGCATCGGGAGCGGCGGGAAGCCAGGCGCAGGCGGAGGAAAGAGACAATCAATGCCCCGCCAGAAGTTGTAGAACCGTCAGATGACGAGCAACGCGACAGACTATCTCCCGACGAAGACTCTTCCAAGTCCTCTTGTTCAGGCGACAGAGTCCTACAACAAAGACCTAGCGCGAACTACCATTCGCGACCGCATCGAAACCACCGCAGGGAGCACCGCGAACGCAAGCAATTGAAGAAACGATCCGGCAGCTTGCAGCGACGCGAACTACTTGAGATCATTCAGGCCAACATGGAGAAAAACCATCTGAGCTTTCAAACTTCAAGGTAAACCACTCATTAATTTTAACTAGCAAACCGAATTGACTCCGTTATAGATATAATACTGATATTGAAGTGTTGAGATTAAAATTCAACAATATCATGCGAAGTTTTTGGTTACTGGGTGGATGTTCTTACAATGCTCGAACCTTGCCATACATAATGTGAGCGGACTCATGAATTATAATAATGTGAGCGGCAAACTCTAACCGTGAATACAGAAAGAAATTACAGTAACAAAAGCATTTATCAAAAAATTCACTAAAGAGCGTCCACATTAAAACTGATCCGTTACCGGAGCATTCGCCTGCAATTTTACATTTTAGATTAGATTTTGAGCATTACGTTACAATGCTGCCTCCCTGACTGCTTTCGTGTGTAAAATTTTCGATTCTATTTTGAGCGAGCGAGTGATTGTATGATTACAGGTTGCGCACTGTAATGCTTAGTTCTCCTCCCTCACCGATGTAAAGCTAGAATATGTAACGTTACATTACAGATAAATGCTCCCGATGAGGGAGCACCTTAAACCATAAATACTATACACAAACAAAGCTATAACAACACGTTTCTCGTTTGTTTACAGAAAGCCCAGCGAACACGTCGCCAACGAAGAAGAGATCACCAGCAAATACCAAAAGCTAAGAAACAGATCGTTCACCGTGAGCGAAAAACCAGTGAATGCATTCCAAAAGAGCAAAACCGAGAGCCCCGGCCACGGGTACTTGGACTTGGCCAGCGGTGGCGACTCCAATTTGTGTAGATACGACCGGTACCTTCACGCGGTGATATGCTCATCGGCGCGGCACGCACACACGGGCTATCATCAGAAGCAGACTCAAACGCCGCGGACTCCGCGCGCAGCGCAAGTTCACCATTCCCGTTCGCGATCCCACGACCTACCCGCACAACTTTCCTCCACGCAACAACCCAGAGTGCTACAAATCATATTCTTATAGAATCGCGAAAGGACACTGTCGCCGTCGACGCGGACGACATTGTCCTTCTTTACATTTTAGAATAATGCCAATTTAACATGTTATTACTAACGAGTTACCAAACGCTATACTAAATTGTTTATGCACCATAGAAGCACAGTCACGAGTCGCTGAATCGGGGTTTGTAAATAATAGGGTTTAGTTGATAATTCTGTATTTATTGAAAACGTTTACACGCGCATGTGCAAATGCGGAGAGTAAGAACTCGAATTTGACAAAATACGAAGTGAGACTAAAATATCTAGAAACAAAAAGGAAAATTTGCTTATAAAGCATTTATTGTTATTTTAGTGGATTTTCAAGTATGGGTGCGGTAAAGTGATTTGTAATCTGTTACAAAAGACGTGACACTAAAGTACTTAAAATGTTTTGTGAACGTGCCTTATTTTTGATACTCTGGAAGCGAAAGTTGTAGATGTCATGACTTATTTAAAGACAATGCGAATTTCCAGAAGTTTCTTAGTAAAAGTTGACACTCCTCTTTATTGTCGTGTATTCAAATAACCGTATGATGGACGTATAATATTGATTCTTAAATAATTATTAATAAGGTTTTTGAACACGCATGGGTGGAAATGTTTAGTTAGCCCTATTACTTACTCTTTACTAACCTTGTTGTACCTTCTGCTAGTTAAGAATGCTCAGTAGACGTACCTTTTAAAAACTCGATAGAGTTTATAGACTGATTTTACCTAAAAGTAAGTATCTACTTTTAAGTGTTCTGAATACAATAGTTTATAATATTGTTATGATGCATTTCATTGTACATAACTGTTTTTGTGGTACTTAACAATCGATGTTATAATAAATTATAACATCAACTTGAATATTTGTCGAATATCTTACTTATTTTGTTCTCTATTGCATTACCAGTATCAGTATTTATTAATTTAAGTGAATGAATGAATCTCTTATTATGTTAATATCTACCTCTTATTTGACCTTCATTATTAATTTATTGACGTACGAATAGCGTATTTTTAGTTTAGATAGCTATTGTGATAAATCTTAATTGGAACTATTATTGTTCAAAGAGAATGTTTGGCCCTTGAAATTAAGGTTAAATTGTATAAAGTGTACAAAGTGCTCGTTCTTGTCAAAATATTTATTGTCAATATAATCATGAGATTAACTTACAAAATAAGTTTTATTCAGTCTCAGTAACCTCTTCCTATGGATTTCCTCCTCATTAGGAAATATATCAAGATGAATATAAGTACGATAGCCGTTAATATTATGGTGGGCTCCTGTGGCAAGCCACATTTATTCACAGCATAAACGAAAGGAGCGATTGTTACCTGAAAAGAATACAAAATATGAACTTTTGTGGTGTGCCTTGTGTAGAAAATACAAAATATTCACACAAGGCACACCACAAAAGTTAAGTTATGAAAACAAAGTACCTATATAAGTAATTTATTCCATAAATAAAAAATAAAGAAACCTGCAAAAGCGAATGCTGCAAACTTTATCGATCAAATAGATATTAGGTCCTTACATATGAAATTAGCGACCACTTTGATCTGAAATATCTCCTCTTTGGTTAAGAATTTTAAATTCTAATTTATAAATTCATTTAGCTGGTACATTTGAGTTTTGAAAACAGTCATTCATTTGTTTTTTCCTCATTTTTTTGGCGTCGCGTATTACCGCACTATGGAAAACTTGAATATCGGTATATTTACCCGTGGACGGCAGGAGACCAAAGTGGAAAATGAAGAATTAAATGCTATTGTGGAAGCAGATCCATCACAAAGTACTTCAAAGATAACTGCAGGCTTCGGGGTAAGTGACAAAACTGTATTAATCCACTTGAATCAAATCGGTAAAGTAAAAAAACTTGAATGACGGGTACCTCATGAATTGAGTGAATCGAGCTTGCAAACACGCGTCGATTGACTGCTGTGTTACTTTGCTCAACCGACAATAATGAAGGGATTTAAATTGAATCATTACTTGTGATGAAAAGTGGATACTGTACGATAATCGGGATCGCTCGTCGCAATGGCTGAACCCTGAAGACCCAGCCAAATACTGCCCTAAACGAAAATTAACTCAGAAAAAGTTACTAGTGAGTGTTTGGTGGACTAGCGCCGGTGTCGTTCACTACAGCTTTCTAAAATCTGGCTAAACGATCACGGCAGATAACTATTGTCAGCAACTGCAAACCATGAAGGAAGAACAAGCTGCTAAACAACCGAGATTGGTCAATCGCTCTAGACTACTGCTGCTTCACGACAACGCAAGACCACTCACTGCACAACAAAACCACTAAGTCAGATGAGCTACAATTGGAATGTCTGCGACATCCATCGTACTCCCCGAACCTTGCTCCAACAGATTACCATTTTTTCCGGAATTTGGACCACGATTTACAAGGACAAAATTCAACTCCGATTCGGCAGTCCAAACCGCCTTCAAAGAGTTTATTGATTTTCGCCCCCATGGTTTGTTTAGTAAAGCGATCAATAAACTACCTATGAGGTGGAAAAAGTGCATAAATAACAACTTTGATTAATTAAATATATTTAACAAAAAAAAGACTTTATATTCCTCCCGTACGAAAACGCCAATTTCATATGTAAGGTCTAAAATAAGTATTTTAAAAAATACACTACTGTTATCTACTTTAAATTTGAAGTAGATAAGTAGGTACAAACCAGCATATATTTTGGGTCAGACCTATTTCTCCATGAGAACGATGGCACAGAATATTCAAAAAAATTTGATTTCAAGTCTTCATAGGAATGATGAATTAAACATCCGTGATGAGTGTGCCCTCCGAAAACTGCTCTCGGTTTGATCTTGGATACGAGATATAGCGTCGATTCTTTTGACAACGCGTCGATTCGTGACCTAAACGGTTTGTTTCTTTCTGGCAGTGGCGGGGCATCTGGTTCCGTGCAGGCAGCATCAGATACTCGATACAGTGGAAAATGCTGAGATAGAAAGATAAAACAGTAAAACACGTGTAAATTAATGTTAATAAAAACATAAAATCAATTAGAGAAAAAAGAACATCGATGAAATTTTTGTCTCCGAGTTACTTGCTATGAACCACTGCTCTTCAACAATTACTCTTCTCTTTCTCCTTAGATGTCCATCATTGTGGTGTGTGACTGTAAGTACACCCGTTTTCTAGGTATCGCCTACTCAGAGGTCCTAGGCTCGAACCCCGGCTGGCCAAATTCTTGTATAATGAGTACGAGCATTTGCACCTACTATTAATGATTTCAATTTCTGATTTAAAACCCATACACCGTCGCTCTTTTTGTAGCCTAAGTATGTTTATTGTAAGAGAAGTAAAGACATGAATCGTAAAAATATTGTGCATGTTGATCCTTACCTGCATAAGAATTGGTTGGCTAACATTGGATTCCACGTTACTTGTATTCAGCTTCTCTGAAAGATATAATAATTGTCTTTTTTTTTATTCTTAAGGTCTAAAGGCCGAACTTGTTTTTTCATTGATCTATCTCCATAACAAAATTACTGGTACAGGAATACTTTTAATTTGAACGCAACAAAAAAACAAATTTTAATAAGGTTTAATTTAAGCATTTCAAAAAAGTACTCACTAGGTATATCGTCAATATAACTTCTTGCTTCCGTACAAAGTTCACAATTATCACCCTCCATAGCCATTGAATTTATAAGTACGAAATTATTTCCTTTCAGAGTAAGAAATTGGACGGCAGGTGCGTGCAATAACTTCACAAACCTTTCAGCAGAATTACGCCTTATACTATAATTACAGAAAATAAGGTGTACGTGAAAACATAGGAAATAAATAAAACTCATTTATAAAAAGCGAGGACTGATTTTATATATCTCAAGCCCCAGCTCTGATGCTTTACTCCTTCACAAAACATGTCGTGCAGCCGAGCTATTTTTTGTATGCCTTGTTCACAAATCTTAAAGGTAATTCTACATAACTAACTTGACTCAAAAGTAATTTATAACTTAACAAGCGCGTGCCCGTGACTTCGTCTGCGTGGTTCAAGTGATTTCCCACACAAACTTCCACTACCGTTTTCATCCCATGAACGAATGATTATTGAGATAAAAAATATCCTATGTCCTATCTAGAGACACAAACCATACTACATCCGACCAAATTTCATCTAAATCGGTTCAGCAGTTAAAAAATGAAGAGGTAACAGACAGACAAACGCACTTTCATTTTCATTTATTGGTATGGTTATTTATTATATTCACGAAACTTATGGTATGTAAGTTATTTACGGGATTGTTACCATGTACCTTGTTTTAGCGAGTTTCCGTACATGGTAACAATCCCGTAAATAACTTAAATTACTTTAATGTTAGTGACCATAAAAGTTTAAAACAATATACTTATGGTATGGTTTAATAAATTACGTACAAATTATGGAATCCTATGTCATGGTTACCAGCAACGACATACATGGATGTATTACTTGGTACCGAGAACAAATTGAAAAATCTTGCGGCATACGCCTCAAATTGTCTTTCGTTGCTCCATTCACCTTCGTCAAACAGATCACCTGAAAAAAAAGATCATTCAATACTGCTTATATAGAGGTCTTTTATGACTTTGAAAGTCCTTTATAACTTTGTTATAAGACTGATAATCGAGTGTACCCACTGTCGTGGTGGTCGTGGGTGGTCTCGTTTCCACGACAGGTACTTAGATACTATAAGGTAGGTATGTGTTAATTTCTGTGCATGATTAGTATTATTAATAAAATACCACAAATATTTACCTAACACAAATACGACATCTGGATTATGTGCCGTAATGATAGCCGTGAACGCTTGTTGCATCTGGAACTCTCGTCTCCATTTGTCTAGCCAGTGTCCTTTTCTCGGGCTAAGTAAATGCGTGTCGGCAATTATCAATGCCTTCAAATTATCATTCGTTGTATTCACTAATGGCCATGCGCACTTTATAAAAACGTGACCCTTAATAAATGCTATTTAACTACCGTCTAATGATGATAAAATCCGAAGCGATATTAGAATAAAATAATATAAATGTTGTTCTCACGTATCGAAGACTTTGAAGTGTTGTTTTTATTTAAATACACTCTTTGCCTCTTGATCAGCTTCGCATACGTGCTTTTGTGGGTACTCTCGGCTGGGAAACAGACCTTCCCTATATTATCATCACATTGGCCTATTATGAAAGAGGGAGAAACGCGTTAATATCAGCTTACGGAATAAATTCTGTTTTATTTGTGCTCGAGATATTGACTAACTGAAGCTTGTTTCAGTCAATGTCCTGTCTCTGTCCGTCCCAGCCTCGATAATTATAAACGCATTCAATTCTGAATGTATTGCATTAGATACCAAGAAACATAAATGAAATAGACAAAGTGTTATGAAATGTGAGGAGGATACATCCTCTAAGCTATTTTCAAATTAATTTACGAACGGAACAAATGCGGCAAATTCGACCGAAGTGGGAAACGATAGTATTTTAACTAGGCGTTTTCTATACTCGTATATATCCTCACTTTGAATTTGGTTGGTACTTGAAACCATTATCTATCACTGATAAATTATAGGTACTTACTTGATACACAACGACATAATAAATCAAGTACTCGCAATAAAAAAAAGTAAACAATACACCCAACAAAAAGATCAGTAACTTTTTAGTAACACGACGCATTATTACAATTATTAAACACTATAGAATATTTACTTTCATAATTATGTTGCTCGTCTAACTTAACCCTTTATATCAAACACTTTTCTATGCCCGGTATCAAATAAAGAGAGTAAATATTTTGATAAGATAGTAACGTTAATAATACCAGTTGTCAATCGAAAAAGTAGGGTTATGTTTTTTTTGTGTAGGGCAGCAGAATACATACTCCTTATGGATAATGTAACAAAGAGTAACAAAACATTTATACCTACAATTATCTTGGATTAAATGACTACCTACTTAAAGCATTTCTAGTTCTGAGTGAGAAAAAAATATCTGAAAATCTATTTAAAAAAACAGCAGCACGACTAAACTGTGCCATTAACAAACGGCGCCGCGGGACATTTAAAGATTTGTTAAAGTAACAAAAACTGTTACGCACGTTGTAAATCTGTTCTAATTGTTTCACTGCAATAACAATGAAGAGTTCACAATAAATATTCCCATTGATGCATGATGCACGGTTCTAAAATAAAGAATATATTTGACAGTAAAGGCGATTTGTTTTAATCTAACATTTTTTTTTTTACAAGGCGTACATAAATAAAGAAAAAATAAATACTTCAAGATTAGCCTCGTTTAATTTATTGTAAAAAAAATATAATCAAAACAGTTATTAGTAACTATCTAATTAGTAACAAATGATTAAATTTAAGTTAGTAATAGTAGTTGTAATGGAATTCATGTCATGATCAAAATTATTCTATATGCGCAGTATGCGTATAATAGGTACATATTTTTTCCACTGTAGATAAAACGAAAACAATAAAATCCTTACATTAAGTAAAGGTACACAGTTTTAAAAAGTCAGTGTCTCATTGAGTAGTTTCCTACCTACTTATATAAACCTAGCTAAATTGCAATTTTATTTATAATTCAGAAACATGCAATTCAATACAAGGTTAATCATATAGCAAGATTGAGTACCTACATCAATATAACTTGTTAAATTTGTTTGTTTACTTTTTTTACCAGATTAAGAATATTTTTTAAGTTGCTTACATTGACATAATACGATTTCAACTGAAAACTATGTTGTTGACTTAGATTAAAACAATAAGGGAAAATACGGCCCTTGCGGCTCAACAATGACCACAATTCGCTTTAATCACAATTGGACAAACATTCATTCAAACACGGTGCATGTGCACTCAATATAACAATATTGCGTATATTCTGTGTTATAAAGATAAAACAATGTCTTCGATGCTTTTATAAAGAGCACAAATAGTTCAAGATCGAATAACAAATTTCACGGCAACACTTTTAATTTGTAAAACTATGAAAACATATTTTCTCTGTAAGAATCACGGTTTGTAATGACTGTTATTTACTTTTTCGCCATTTATTATCAAGAAAAGGACAACAATACAGCTCAGCCGTTTGTAGAGAGAAAAAGCAGTCGCCAAGCCAAGCGACGCGGACTCGCCGTTTCGCTCGCGCTGCGTTGAAGCGTAGGTACAGTTCTGTCTCGCTCGCAAGATTGCGTTGCGTGATAGTTGTTTATGTAGTTGAGTCGGAGCATATTATATCTGATGCTAATATGAACGTACCGTATCTTCCCTTTTTGTTTTAATCTAATGTTTTTGAAGATCTCTCTTTTGCAAAATGTCAGTAATTTCTAAATAAATAAGTAAAGTTTCTATAGTATTTATCGTTAAAAGTTATTTTGAATGTTATTACAATTTTTTTGGACATATACATGTCACTTTTATTTAAATTATAATGAGGTCCTGTTTTCTTAGCTATATCCAGAGGTCATTCGCCTAACGGCTTTGGAAAACGCTGACACTTTCGATTTTATTTTGTTATTTCTGAACGCCGAAGGTTTTCAAATACTTCACGCTCATTTTTTTAATATTGTTATTACCAATGCAAAAGAAAAAAAAGAGCGCGAGGCATTTGAAACCTCAGGTGGCTAGAAATAACAAAATGAAATCGTAAGCGTTAGCGTTTACCAAAGCATTTCCTTTAGGCGAATGACCCCTGATGTAAAAGCCAATATTCTACAATCCTGACTTTTTGAAACTCGACTTTTGTAATGTAACTCACTAAAATACCCTACCACAATAAACTTATGATTTACGAAATCCCTATCTATTAAATGCATTAACATAATGTAAAAAATATTTGGTGTTGGACTAATACTTCATAATTTAAAAAAGACGGAAAACTATAAAATAAAATCACAAAACATACTTTTAGTTCATCAATAAATAAAAATAATCATACTCGTATTACATGCACAGTTTGCTATTAGTCGGAGAGCCGGCTATATAAAAGTCCTATGGATCAGATACATGAATCATCATTTTTGGGGTATGAACAATAAAGCCATAAGTCTAGATGTCGACACACCTGAAGTTGCTTGATTTTACCCGCATGTAAAATTATGACGTCACTTCCGGTTTTTATTTTAAGTGTAATTGTAATTTATCAAATACATCCAGAAAATGTATGTCAAACGAAAGTTTTTGATGAGTACAATATAAATGTTAAGGGTCGTCAAGCTCTATTTATTCGCTACCCTGAGTTGACCATCAAAAAAAAATATTTTTAATTTATCTTAAGCTATCGAACACATGGATTTGTTTACGATTTTCTGAAACTAGAACCTCTCAAATGCCTGAAAAAAATTGGTCGGCTCCTTTTAATTGCCCGGATCTGAGTGTCGACTAAATATGAAGAATTAAAGAGCCTATGCTCCTTTTCAGAAAATCGTAAACAAATCCATGTATTCGATGTTTCACCTCTTTGCATGTTTAATTATTTAATTATCTGCATATCTTTTTCAAATACATAAATATTTTGTTTTTTCCAATTAATTCTTTGACTCTAACATTACTAAAAAAAATTGGTCGACCCCTTTTATTTACCCACATCCAACTGTCGACTTAGTTAAGTCGACAGTCAAATCCGGGCAAATAAAAGGTGTCGACCAATTTTTTTCAGTCATTTGAGAGGTTCTACTTTCAGAAAATCGTAAACAAATCCATGTATTCGATGACTTAAGAGCCCCTTCACATTTTTTTCCAAAAATCTTAATTTTTGAGCGCCTCGTTTACCCCCTTAGAAAAGATTTTGACTATTTCCAATAGAAGTAAACAGTAGTTTTATTCTTCCTTTTGTAAGTTAATGTTGAATATTTGCAAACACTATTTTCCTTTTTTTGTACTGATCGTTCTACTGCAGCTAGTTTACGGAAAAACGATAATATGCACAACTTCAAACGCCTCAATCTCTCAATAATGTTTAATAAATTAGATCAAATTAATTACTACGACATCAGAAATATGTTTTTGTTGTAACATAGATAATGTATTATAATTTTGATTTTCCATCTCATTAATAATCAAAAAAACATCTAACCTCCGTGAGTTTTCCCAAAAAATAATTCAGGTTTACCTCGTATTTTAATATAGAATTAATAGAAATACTATCAAAAACTTTCGTAAAACTAATCTACCATCATTGAACTACTGAAATACGTAAATATTTTTATAATTAGTGTATTAATACCTAATTATTTTATAAGACTCGAAACATCACCCGTAACATGCAATGTATATATTGCATGTTACGGGTGATGTTTCGTAGGTAGATTTGCACTAGTATAGTGCAAATCTACCTACGCGCCGATCAGTACGGCAGCGGCACAATTTTGTAAAAGGGCTCTTTTACAAAATTGTGCTGCTGCCACCAGGGACGGAGAAGGGACAATCACTAAAGTTTTTTTTTTAATGGTGGTCGACTCGGGGTAGCTAATAAATAGAGCTTGTCAAACCTAGACATTTCTATTCTACTCATCAAAAACTTTCGATTGACATACATTTTCTTGATGTATTTGATAAATTACAATTACACCTAAAATAAAAACCGGAAGTGACGTCATAAGTTTGCATGCGGGCAAAATCAAGCAACTTCAGGGGTGTCGACCTCTAGACCTATGGCTTTATTATTTATACCCCAAAAATGATTTAAGTAATTCTGATCCATAGGATTTTTATACAGCCGGCTCTCGGACTATATAGTTTCTGTCACTGCAGAACTCTTATGGCCGTACTCAGATACGTCAATTAACTTGTAACTTTGATCAAACTGAATGCTGTCACTATGTGGTAATGAAAGAATAAGACGACATGCGTCTTCATTAATGAAGCGTTAAATCTAATTATTTTCTCCGAGTGCGGCAATGACGATAACAAAAGTTCTTTTTTCTAAAAATGCCAAAGTAATCTAAAAATATTACATAAAACCTGTATTTTTACTTTTTTCTATCTTTAAAATGGTTGGAAAAATTAAATATGAAGTATGCATTTTCGCACAACATTATTTAAAAACGATAGCGACCCGCGAACATGCGATGACGGCCCTTGTTGTGTCGCGGCCCCAGGGCTACGTTCAAAACCTACGCTCTAGATGCAATAAATGTCAAAGTTGACATTAGCTTCATACATTTTATGTCAAAATTGAAACCTCAGGCACAGATTACATAATAGTTACTACGCAACAGATAAATCGCTCCCTACAATAATTCGTATATCTACAACTATAATAGCCTACTCCATCCCGCCGCCACGCGTCAGCGACCGCTACATACTAAATTATACGCTCGACTAATAAAGTTGTTACCGATTCGCAGCCGCGCGGCATTGCTGCAATCAAAGGTGATGCCATGGCTGCTGGTACGATAAAAATATTGTTCACACACAAAAATTGTGCCTAAATGGCTTGTTTATGATTTGTAATGTAAATTAATGATAAACTAAACACTCAATTATATATGATTAGTATTATAATATGGAACTCGGGACTATAATCTAACCTAAAAGTTATAAATCTCATCATCTTTAGTCCATAATTCTCCACTGCTGGAATATAGATTTGCCTTCGTATGAAGGAGTTAAGGCAATAGTCCACGTTGCCTGGCCTAATGCAGCCTTTTATTATTTACAGTATTTAACAATAACCAAAGTAGAATATACCGTAATATTAAAGGTCTGCATTAAACTTATTTGCAGTATTTAATAATAAGTACAGTATACAAATAATTCAATGTTTACAGTGCACAGCGAAGAGCGTACGATAACAAGCGCTTGCAACAGCCCACTGACTATTTGATCATTGACATCGTTCGGTAGGTAATTAACGCGCGCAAGCACATGGACTGACGGAGGCCTGCGTCAGGGTAAAATATGGCACTTAAGAGCGTAGGTATTGAACGCATCCCTGGACAAGTGACGTACGCAAGGAGCGCGAGAAATCTCGGAAATAAACTCCTCGCAGTCATAATTTTGTAAATACTGCATGTTTTACATGAAATATTAGTTTAATATAATATTCGCATTCAATATTTTGATGTTAGGTATATTTAAGTGTAACATTGAGAACCTTTTGCTAAGCTAAGTAATTTCCATGGACGAGAAAATCGTAGGATAACCTGGCCATACCACCAAATCTATGTATGTATGAGCCAAACCCGACGGTGATAATATCGCAAAGATAGTATAAGTACTATCGAACAAATTGATTCATGGCCCTTCAAATAATTCGCTTCAAATTGTTATAACAACTTTTAATACATAATGCACTTAAGACCATTCAGTAACAGATTCAATATATTTAAATAAATCAAAGATGCTAGATTTTTTTTTGTTATCAACCGCAGTAGATTGTCCTTTAAATAAAATTGAAATCATCTACCTACTTGTCATAGAAACTATGTATTTTAACTTCTATTATTAGGATAAACTATGGTATAACATGCTTTTAACAAAAGCTATATTTTATTCTGATACATACTAACTTAAATGTGAAATTCTATCTTATGGTATTGGAACTTTAATAATAGTAGAAGATCCGAACTAAAAACGATCTTCACCGAGCTGATAATAGAATGAATCATATTTTATAACAAACTAGCTGACCCAGCGAACTTCGTACCGCCCTAAAAAAATAGGGGTTGTCCAGCGGACAAAATTGTGAATCTAAACCATTCTCAGATCCCCTTGAACACACACAACAAATTTCATCAAAATCGGTTCAGTCGTTTAAGAGAAGTTCAGTGACATACACACTCACAGAAGAATTATATATATAAAGATTTAATATGTTAGAAAATATGTTGAAAATGGGTTGCCTAAAAAAATCCTGGACAGACAAAAAATATTTTATTTTTTTATTTTTGCAACATCAAGATAATAAGAAATTTTTTACCCTGACTTAAAGTATGAAACGTATAGAATGTGCAGCCGTTGGGTTGCCTATTATTTACCTGGACAAACTACTCGGTTGTCAGGTATAAACAGGTATGTCGATGCCAGTTACCTTCACTCGATTAGATAATCGAAAAAAAATTATATCAATATGAGCGTTGTTTTATTGCGAACACGGCGATATAGGGTTGTCTGCAAAAAACTTGGTCCTAATAGGGGTTTGCGAATTTTGAAGATTTTAATTTTAACGCGAGTGGAAATGTGTGACAGAGAGATCCGAATTGAATCCCTGCTACAAACAATTTTAAGAACTATATATGTAAATTCTATGTGGCTTAATGCAACTGATGCTGTATGTGCGAAATTAAACCCCGAAAGCTACGGTTGGCATTTAGATGATTTTTTAAAACCAACTGGTTTTATCGGAGATCAAACTCCTTTGAAAATCCAGGACATTGTCGAAATGGAAGAAATTGAGGAAGAAACGAATAATGAGTCAGATGCATTCGAGAATCAAAATTATACTTCTGATGAATCAGATATAGAATAGAAAATATTTATTATAATTTATTTTTTATTGATATTATTTTTGTATTTATGCTCTTATAATTTTCAAACGTAATACAAGATTTTTAGTCTATCTTTTTTTTTATCCATGAATTTGAATTTTCGGCTGTCCACTTTGTTTCTCATAATTTTTTCCAGAAAGAGAAAAAAAAATTTCAATATATTGATATTTGTATTATTTACGTCATTATATTTTGAGTTACAAAAACTTGTATAAATATATAATGATACTTATAAGTCAATAAGTAAATTCATTTATATATATTTATTAATTTATTTAATTGAGGTTTTATTGTTTAATATTTTAGTATAATAATATTATTATAATTATTATTATTTACAACTTAAATGTCAGTTGTGCCATGTTGTGTCCTTTATTATTACACGCTATACTCAATTCGGATCTCTCTGTCACACATTTCCACTCGCGTTAAAATAAAAATCTTCAAAATTCGCAAACCCCTATTAAGACCAAGTTTTTTGTAGACAACCCTATATCACCGTGTTCGCAATAAAACAACGCTCATATTGATATAAAATTTTTTCGATTATCTAATCGAGTGAAGGTAACTGGCATCGACATACCTGTTTATACCTGACAACCGAGTAGTTTGTCCAGGTAAATAATAGGCAACCCAACGGCTGCACATTCTATACGTTTCATACTTTAAGTCAGGGTAAAAATTTTCTTATTATCTTGATGTTGCAAAAATAAAAATAAAACATTTTTTTTTAAATAATTAAAAATTGTCTGTCCAGGATTTTTTTAGGCAACCCATTTTCAACATATTTTCTAACATACTAAATTTGTTATAAAATATGATTCATTCTATTATCAGCTCGGTGAAGATCGTTTTTAGTTCGGATCTTTGACTATAAGAAAACGAGCATAAGGTGGGGTAGGTATCAAATTGGCCGATAGTACTTACTTAGTTTTTAGCTATAAGAAATAAGTATTAAAAATAAACTATCATTAGGAAATTAAAAAGTTCGTTCGAGTATTCAATAGTTTAAACTTATATAATACTTATAAAGAATACATGTTAGTGATGTAGTACTTCAAATTTGAAATTCCGTGGCCTAGACCTTACCATAAAATTTGCTGTTTAATAAAAATATTAGTAAATTAACATTAATTTTCGCCTTTCCAAATAGGTCCATAATAGCACAACCCTCGTATTGTTTCTGTAATAAATCCTGAATGTCTATTTCTATTGATTCCATTTCGACACCCATAAACTTAGCTCTAATTGTGAAAACACCATTGTGATCAGTAGGAGTGATGTCGAACTGTACATTTTTGAATTGATTAGATGAGAGGCCGTCTATCTCCAGTAGAACACCCTTTTCCATTAATTTAGCACCAGAGTATTTAGCAGTCAGTTTCGACTTTAACTTTTTGATGTCTTTGCCGGGTCTCCTCAAACATGCATGAACACTTCTGTAAAATTACAATATTTGTAATTTAATTTAAAGATATTGCCAAAAATAAGCAATTGAATCTGTGTAATGATTATCTTACCTTTTACCAGCATGAAGATTTGCAAGGCAAGACCTTATATACTGGTCGTATGATTTACATTTCTCTTCATAATATTTAGTTTTCTCCAACAAACTCTGTTTCGTCCTTGTGAGTGTCGACAAAGCTCTTTTCTGTGCTTGTCGGTATTTGCCTTTGTTACAGAGATCAAGAGCAATGGAGGTTATCAATGCTTGGTACCCATCCTCTCTGGTGACGTAACCTTCGTCCTCAAGCATTTGTAAATTGCGCCGTAACTTTGCTATATGCTCTCTCAAAGTCATAACCTCGTCTGGCTTTGCTTGACCAGAGTAAATACGTTTTTGCACTTTTTTGGCGTATTGATCTTGCTGATCTTTCGTAGTACCAATACATAATGCTTCCAGTAGATGTTCACCTGAATTATTATAGTAAATTATTAATTAACATACAAGGAATTTTGGATATTTTCGTTAGTGATTTCACACGCAATTACGTACCATTTAAAAACGGGATTATAGCAACACACAGTTCTTTTGTTTTGATAAATAGTTTATTCAAATCTGTCATATCATCGGCTGGTGCCTGGAATTTGTTTACAAGTGCTAGGCATACGTCTAGCCTTGCGTTCTCTTCCATTGATTCGCCTATTTGCTGAAGACAAAATGTCACTTTTCAATAAACTTTTTAAGATTTCATTGATAAGATTAAATTTTGGCTAATTAAAACATGTTTTTGTATATCATCTACCTACTATATAATACATACCGTGTCAACATCACGTGATGCTAGTTGAGCGACTGAAGGCACTTCCCCTAAATCGTCGAGAAGCTCATTGAGTCTATCGCGGTGGTCCGGTGCTATGATGTCTTGATATTCGACAAGAAGCGCATGTGTGTCTACTATTTCCTGAAAATTTTACGGTAACCTTTCTTAGTTCTACTGTGAAGAGTCCAACTATTAGGGGCAAATATCGAGCCTAGCCTAATTAAGCGCCAATAGGCCATTTGACAGTATAAAAAAGTAACAATTATTGGTGTGTATTTAACATGAATATTAGGAGCTATTTCACTACTCTGCCAAAAAAAAGTGGTAGATAATATGAGTAAAACTCATGAAATACAAAGGTTTTTCTATTTTCAGGTGACCGAAAACGCCTATCATTGGCGGAGCCTAAACTGACTTCATCTGCTTTTAAACATGCTGTCGAAGTGACATTACTTTATACTGTTCGACGTTTTAATGAGAGCCATGTGTGTGATGTCACCTGCCTCCAAGGCGCCATATTTGCTAGATAAACGTTTCCACGGTATTTGAAAATATATTTTTTATTTTCGTTTTTATTGATATACAGAACAGAATTATTAATATCCACTTTTATGGAATCACAATACAATAATAAATAATTTATGAACGTTTTCAAAAACTAGCCAAATAGCCCATTCCGTTTTTTTTTGTAATTTAGGAAAAGGCATAGTTTCCATCTATTCTTATTATAACATTATGTGTATGTACGCTATAGTTATTTTCAGCGGTTTTTTTTTAGGTTAAGTTATAGGCTCATCATTCCGTAATATAACGCTTGCGCTAAATTCCGAGCACACTACAATTGAAAACTAACAATGAAATTATTTCAAAATCTGCTTTTATCAAAATGTTTATTCGGAAAACGCAAAAAGGAAATGTTTTCGATTCTCCAAGATACAGGTTTGGTATAGTTTGGGAACCTCAGTGTATCGGATACGCATTCTTCCAATGCAAAAATGCTCCAATAACAATAAATAAAAGTAAACTAACCTGAACAGTTATATAAATGTGAGGATGATTGAGCAGAGTCGCCTCAGTGTATTCATCAACAGCAAAGTATTCCTCTAAAGTGGGACCTCGGCAACATCGCCTGAATAAATCCTTCATTTTTTCATGACATTCCACTATAAAAGGATTCAAGCACTGCAAGTGACGAGATTCTTCTCCAAACTGTACAAATAAATCATCTTTTATTTGGTACACAATAAAGTCTATAAAGACGAATTAAAAATGATATGGAAAACGAACTGCGCTAAACTGATTCCAAGTGAGGTGAAAAAAAATCGACCAACACGCCGATCATGGGATTGGTTGGGATTTCCGTTTAACATAATCTTACCCAATGAAGAGATAGCCGAATTCATTTGCAGATATTTGATTTGTCAAATTACTTTGTTTTATCTGTGTGCGTGTCGCGTTAGTATTAAAGTTTAGTTGTATGAGTTTGGAACCATGTTTTAGCAGACTTGGTTAGAGAGCAATGCTTTCTTAACATTTCTAATTCGTTGGTCTATAGTAAGTATTTCACTCACGGTACAGTTCGCAACTCACAAAAGTTTCAACATGTTAAAACAGTACTTACTCCTTTCTTAGCTGCAGAGAAATGTAAAATTTTCGCTACTGAAGCTAAATTTTTCCGTTGATCCGTCGTAAGACCACAGCCGTTTGCTAAATTCACAATGTGGAATGCATCAGGGGCAACAATTGCCGCATTAAGAAATTGGTAATACACCAAATTTCCTATAACCTGAAAGAAAAATAAATTAATATAAAAGTAAGTATATTACCAACCTATTTTGTCAAGTTTGATTTTGAAAAATTAGACAAGTCAGTCGATCAAGACCATGTAGCTAGCAGAAAAACGTAGCATTATTTAATTATGTTTAAATAATTGTATCCGAAAAACTATGTTACCTTAATAAATGCACTATTTGATAAAGAATATTTATTTTCTGTAGTAGTAACAACGCTGTTAGTGTTGGCGTTACAAGCACCAGTCCATGGCAGCCCCATTTTCGGGTCATCATGGAACCCACTTTTTTATCCTTGTCTTTTGTAAGCCATTGGTGTCGATTCTGGCACGATTCTCTAAACCTAAACTTAAATTTGACAAGAGTGCAACCTTGTCATTCTCTATACAAAATGAAAAGGAGAGACTGGTGCTAAATTTAGTTTTAAGTTTAGAGAATCATGCCAGAATTGACACCATTGTGTGTTAAGAAAACGCTCCACTAAGTCGTTTTCATGAATGGAGTATAAAAAATTCATAAATCATCTTACAGACCAATGATATGTGATGCAAATGTCAATCTTATTACTAGGCAATAAAAACAATGACGAGCGTGATCTTGGCAATACTATAAAAAGCGACAGTATGATTATATAAATGTTTGTCACACTCGTACCAATTAGCCTAGCTCCAAAGTAAGCACTGTAAGACTTGTGTTATGGGATAATAGAGTAACAGATAGAATACAATATACTAATACATAAGTATATTTATCTAGAATATAATAATATATGAACATCCATGAATTAGGCACATATGCTCGTATTCACCATACGAACGTTTGCCCCACTGGTATTCGAACCCGAGACCTCTGAGTAGGTGACACCTTGAAACCCGGCGTACTTACCACTCGGACTCGGAGGTCGTCAATCGACTGGATGTTAGTCACATTTTCAGCATATACTTACTTTCAAAATGTCCTTTTCCGGCGTATGGGGGAATTTCGAAGAGAGAGCTCTATGTAGAACTCTTGCCATATAAGTGATGCAGAAAGGAAAGAGTTCAGTAGACTTGGTGATTCTATCCAAAAATATTGTTACAACAGTTTTCAGTTTGGCCAATGCAGTCTCCAGCCTCGCTTTCACTTCTGGATACTTAAGAGCTTCATCTTGAGTAACAGAAAATGGTAGTGATCTGAAATGAAAATATATTTAATGTTCTACTTTGAAGCAGTTCTTCTTTATTGACACATAATACAGACAGACATAGGATACTTTTTATCGCGGAAAAATGTTGTTCGTCGGGAATTCTCGAAAAACTAAAAAAAAGCGTCGCGGGCGGACGCTAGTAAACTATGTATTTATGTGCCGAATTCCATCTTAATCCATGCAGCCGTTTATTGCTTCATTAAATAATAACAAACATAAAAACTTTCACATTTATAATATCAGTGAAAATTATATTATTCATTATTATTATTATTATTATTCATTTGTTTAAATGGTAGTGAGGTATCCACTTACGATATCTGTCCTGTTTTCATTTCACTTTCATTTCTCCATGCCTTGTATATTTCTATTGGTCCAGTTTCTATGTTTAAGTTTCTGTCATTCAAAATTTTCTCGATCAAAGGACCCAATATAGTTTTTAAACTGTTAAGTCCTGATAACTGCCTTGATAGATTGACGGCCATTTTTAAAACCAAAGGTGTGGATGAAATGATATCATAAGGCATGACCACTTTGCAACTTATTTCTTCGTCCAATGTGAATCTGAATAGTTTTAATAATAGGTATTCGTCTCTGGCGTACGCCCCGAAATTGTACAAACTCAATACAACATTCTGTACGAAATTATTGGTCTTATTTTGGGGTATGCAAAAAAGGAGCTTAGATAAATATGTCGGATTTGTTTGCAATTCATAGAACAAATGCTGGTACCCATCAAGCAACCTTTTACTTTCCTTAGTTAATGATTTCAGCCCTTTTACAGCCGTAGAAATTGTCATAAATGAACCTTTACCTTCAGATCGATTTTGAAAAACCAACTTTGTCATTGAATTGTGTTTAACCAAATTATTTAACTTTAGGCCATGTGCAGCCACGTCTTGTAAGGCAATACGGTTCTGTACGAGAAGGCCTATTTTCAAATCCATGTCGTCAATTTGTTTAGATAGTTCTTGATTTTTCCTCATTGATTGTACAACTTCCGATTTTAAACTTTGTAACTCTATTTCTCTGTCATAATCTTGCGTTGAAAAATCAAGCATTGGAATAAACTTCTTTACAGCTTTAAGAGGAGGATTAGCAGAATGAAAGAGAGATGTAAACGCCTGCCGCGCCCTGCGCCCGCGCCATAATGCCTGTATTTTAATTATCTTTTTTTCCTGAAAAAATATACAATCAGCATCAAATAAACTACATAAGACGAGAAACCAGCAAGTATACCATTTATATTCTTCATACTAAAAGATTAGACGCCTCAACTATAACTCTAATGAAACAGGGGTAAAGACACCCGGGGCTATTGTAGCTACTAAACATTTGTGTCCAACTTGGACGTTCTATTTGCCCAACACCTGGGCAAAATGTACCTAACCTTCCATAAACAAGATGTCCCATAACTTTGCCACATGGAAGGAAAGTACCTTAAATACTGTAGTTAGAAAGTTTTGCTGGAAAAAAAACTATTTTTATTTTAAAAATATTACGACATTCAAAGAGTTAAAAAAAAAACTATCTGAACCGGAAGTCGAATCCGCTAAATATGAAAAATAAATTACCGGTAATTTTAATGCACCAATTATAGCTGTCCACTTCAATACCCACAACTATTTTAAAGTTCGAGCAACATCTTTGCTCCGCTCTGGATTAAAAAAAACGCTTTTCGACGTTAAAAACGCTCAACTTTAAAATAATTCTCTGCTCCCTTAGTAAACCATATACTATTATAGTCCTGGCATAAAGTAAACAAGCAGACTACATACCTGAATTTTATACCACACCCATGGATTCTGTTTCCTTTCTTGTTTCAGTTTGGATTCTATTGTTTTCATTTTTATCAAAGTTCCAAATTTTCTTTCAATTACAATCCTTCTCCACCAGGCTTGAATTTTTATAATGTACCTGATATTTTCACTGAAATATTCATATCTTTCACTTAATTGTTTCCTATATAGATACCCTCTACAATATGCTTGGAAGTTAACAATGCAATGCTCCAAAATAGTTTGTTTATATTTATTCACATGATTTTTATTAGTTTTCTGTATAATTGCAATCACATCTTTCCTTGTCAAGTACCGGGCATATGGAACAAAGTCTTTAGGTGTATTCCAACTATAAGTGTATGATTCAATATCTACATAAACTGTGTTACCAGCATCAGTATGACACACAATCCAAGGGCATATATTCTGGCCTTTCTTTTTTAGAGCTTTACAAAACATGTGGAAATAAATATCTTTACATGTAGGTTCAATTATTTCTAAACCACTAAGCAGAGGACTTAAAAGTGCATGCCAAAATTCATTAATGTCCTTCTTAACAATTGCCAAATTCAAATGAACTAAAGAATCAGTGAGCTCCTTTACTTTCAGGGATTCTTCATTAACATCATTAATAGTATTTACAATATCATCCAACCAAAGACTTTGAGACTCCCTTTGGACAAGTTTCTTTTTTAAAATGCGCAGATACAGGTGTCGTTCTTCTTTGTGAAGTGAAGTTGTTATTTGCAAAGACGAACTCTTCAGAAGGTTCATTAGAGTGTTACTATCTTCTTCTATAACAGCCTTATTAATACTATTTATAACTGATACCACTGTAATGTAAAACAATATTTAAGGATCAATGCTTTACCAATATATAAAAATAAACTTATAAAAATATATACAATAAAACAATTATAATTCAAATTTATACCATACAATGGTAAAAATAATTTCACACTTACATTCTTCATTTTCATCATCTTTCATATTTACCATATCAATGGTGTCACGAATATCTTCCAAAGTAAGCAAAGGGCAAGCACACTGCTCTCTAATTTTAACTTGCATTGCAGTTACTAGGGCCGACAGGTATCTACGTCGACAATGAGGACGCAATCCTTCAATATTGACTTGATTTGAATTTAACAACTTCCAGCAGGCTACTTCGTCTCCTCTTTCTACAGCCTGAGATATAGCAGCTACTGCAGTAAGGTAGGACACAGAAACAGCAATTTCACTTTCATTTAAAATCTTATCTAATTCACATTTTTCCAATTTCATTTCTTCAAACAGTAAAGGTATACTATATTTATCTACTTTAAAATTTAACTCCAAATGAACGTTAGTCAAGGCCTTATACAAATTATCAGGACTTCCTTCGTCTAAAGCTTTATTTACATATGCAATAGCATTCTTATGTTCAATGTGATCAGCAGATTTTCTGTTACCTTCGTTTATAATGTTCTGAAATATTTTATGCCAATTTGTGACACTTTCCACATCAATATCTTTGTTGCATTCTATAATTTCTCTTACGACATCACAATAAAAATCTAGATTGTGACTATTGTAGTCTTTTATTTTAACCCACTCCTCATTAAAAGCTTTATGTAATACATTCAAGTCATTATTCAATGATGCCGTACATACATTTTTCCACAAATATTTATAATTTACAGAGATAATATGTCCTTGAATTTCAATTTGGGTAAGTAATTCATCATAATCATCTGGCATGTAACTTTCATTTAAGGAATGATTATGTGCAGCTTTTATTTTCTCATATCTTGCTACTTGTAACACAGATTTATATTCGCTTATTAGACGATTTTGAACATATTTTAATTTTAAATGTGGATTGAGAATAGCAGATGTGATTGATTTTTCAGTATCTAACAATTTATTTAATTCAACTACAGCATCGTGGAATGTATGGGAATCATCTGTGTTATTTCTTGATAACAATCCACCAATCTTTTGAAACAATGGCAGCGGATGTTCACATTTTTGTAAATCTTTAGTAATTATGTCTAATTCTTCATCTGAAACACGATAAATATGTTAGGTATGTAAAGAAGTAACTCTAAATTATAAAACTGAATGCAAAACTACAATAATACCAGTAAAAACTGCCTTTCCAAAAACATCATGTATAAGTGGAGCTTTGCCTAATTTAAACAGATGGGAACTTAGTGCATGAATGCAGTATATAAGACGGGGCATATTTTTCTTATCATAAATATCAGTTGTTTCTGGTTGAAATGTCTGTAATAAAAAAATATAATTAAATTATAAATATGTTCATATATCTATACTAATAAATATGTCAGTATTATAATTAATTACTTAAATGAGTTTTTAATAATAATACACTGGCCTGCAAAAATACACTACACTTCTAAATTTAATAGTTTTCTAAACTATTGGAGTTAGAGATTTAAAATAAAAAATGGTTTATAGCAATAATTAACAGCTTTGCTAGCTAGTGTAGTATAAAATTAAACTCTTTTTTTGAATCGTTTTTATTCCGAAAGTGTAACTTGTGTACTTCTAAAGTTAATGGAATTTTAAAATTGTGATACTTAATTTTGCAGGCCGGTGTAGTTTCATTCAGAAGAATTTACTAACCTGAGGCAGTTCAGTATGTTTCAAAATTTCTAAAAATTTGTTTATATTATCAGTGTGTTTAAACTGTAATCCCACAACCTGTAAAAAGATAAATTAATAATATGTAATGCAAATAATAGAATGTAAATTTTTCCACCATTCAAATAGAAGTTGTAGGCTTAAACTTCTAATTAAGGTTATGCATCAAAGGTGGCAATGGAGGGCTGGACTAGGTGGAAACGCAGCATTAGGAATATAACATTGCAGAGCGATCTCAAGATCAATCCCCCGAGTTTGTCGCCGGACTCGCCCGCAAAATGTACGGTTGAGCGAACCACTCATACGCGCAACTGCAAGTAGGCTTTGAATATCGAATTCTCGAATATCTAAAATATCGAAATAACGGAACAAAATTGCTTCATTTTGATATCGATTTTGAAATTACGTTAATTTTTTTATGTCCGACAAATGACTCCACCCCACCTGATGTTAAGTGATGGTGAAGTCCAGAAGTGAAGATAGCTGGTACAGCAGTTTTACCTGCCACACCAACCATCCTCACCTTGCCGGACTGCATGTTGCTTCTTCACGCTTCTTTAAAAGGATCCCAGGTTGTAAGAAGGCAGACCATTCTATTTACGGATAGTGCGACAAAGAAATGAGTCACCCGTTGCTGTACCAAAATAACGAGGGTAAGGGTTGAAAGAACCTCTGAGCCTTTTAGGTTTGGGAAAGGCGTGAGGCTTGCATTGCATTGCATGTCCTCTATTCTGTTTAACATTTATGGACTGTACTATCAGACGAGCACCTTTTCGGAGCGTGGTGTCACCGTAGGTACTACTAGAATCTCAAATCTCCAATATGAAGATGATACAAATGGCTAAAATCTACCTGCCGGTAGGTAGTTTGTTGGGTTCTCCTTCGTTTGATAGATCAATTGTCATATTAGGCCGCGCAACGCCTACTTCTGAACGTAAGTCAACCCCAAGGGATCCACATCGATTGGACCTTCGCTAGATCATCGGTTCGAGTCGAGGATTCTAGCCAATCCACTGAGTGTCGTCCAGTGTGCGGTCGCCATCCAAAAACCTTTCCGCTCAAACGGTCATCAGTTCTCGTCGCTACGTGTCCTGCCCATTGCTACTTCAGCAGAGCAATCCTTTGAGCATAATCGGTTGTTTCAGATTTCCTACGGATTTACTCATTTCTAATTCCATCGTGCAGAGCAAAACTTAGTATCGCCCTTTCAATTGCTCGCTATGTGACCCTGAGTCGTCTTATAGGTCCTGTAGCTAAATACTGGTCTGGTAGCTAAATACTGGTCAAAGGCTTGTCTTGAATTTGGACACGAAGATATTATGTTATTTCCCGAATGCTTACCATTCGAGCTGACTTAGATTACTTTTTCGAAGTTGAACCATAGATGGTTTGGTAGGCACTCGATGGTAATCGTCAGTTGAGGAGTCAATACGTGGCCATTAATTGAAGCGATTACATAAAATGTAAAGTTCATTTTCTTCGAATCCGTATGATTGAAAACTTGCGCTCCAGTAAACTTTTAATAAAAAGTTTATTATATTATACACTTCTGGACACATCTATTGGCCCACCTTAGAGTTTAGGTTTCGATGGCCCCTACCGAAATATGATTGCTAGATTGAACAAAAACTGTTGATGCAGTTTTAAACCTGATACATTTTACCATCTTTTTCGATCGTATTGTTTTAAATTTGAATTCAGAATACCATTCGACATGGAGCTACGCCTAACAAGTCGGATATGCGCCTTGTTAAAGGCAATTGATTTTTGAATAAAAAACATGTTTTATCAAATAAAGGTTTAATTTAATAACGCGTGTTGCCTCCATGGGCATCTACCACAGCTTTCATACGATTAGGCATAGAGTTTATCAACCGCTCTATGAAATTTTGAGGGATCATCTCCCATTCCTCTTCTATGGCAGTTTTCAACTCCTGCATCGTCTGGGCAACTGGCTGACGAGCCCTAACACGTCTTTTTAGCTCGTCCCACATGTGCTCAATGGGGTTCATGTCTGGGCTTCTGGCTGGCCAGTCCATAACTGTGATGTTCACATCCCGAAGATATTCCCTGACGATGCCGGCCGCATGGGCTCTTGCATTATCATGCATAAAAAGGAAATTTGGGCCCACATAGTCCGCGTATGGTATCACGTGAGGTTCTAAGCACTCACGAATGTACCTTTCAGCATTTAATGTTGGCAGCCGTGGTCCTGTAACAACCTCAAGTTGAGTTTTGCCGCTCGCGGATAAACCGCCCCAGACAGTCCATGAGCCACCGCCATAAGCAGCCCTCTCTTCAAAGCAGGATTGTGCGAAACGCTCTCCCTTACGTCGGTAGACCTTATTCCTTCCATCATTGCCTTGTAACACAATTTTAGACTCATCAGAAAAGAGTACCTACACGGCTCCAATCTTGCTGTGTCCAATTTAAATGACTGGGTGCGAAATGAAGGCGCGCTGTTCGGTGGGTTTGCGTTAGTTTGGGCCCATTAGCTGGCTTGTGTGGTACCATATCGCGTTCTTTTAACCTTCTCCGAACAGTTCGAGCGCTCACAGATACTCCGTGGAAGACGCGAATTTGTTTTTGTATCTCAATGGAGGTAAGGTTACGATTTCTCAAGCTGGTCGTCACGATGAATCGATCCTGCCTTTCAGTTGTGACCCGAGATCGTGGCCTTCCTTGGCGACGAACAAAGCCGCCAGTCTCTAGGTACCTCCGATAAACATTTCGGACCGCAGATCGACTTAAATTAAGTTGAGCACTCACGTTTCTTTGGCTGTGTCCGGCCTGAATAAGTGCCACAGCTTGGGCGGCGACTTCAGGTGAAGTATCCATAGATTATTGATAGAACCTCACCTTAATGATAAGAATAAGTAATGTTTGTTGCAAAACCAAAGATATCAATCACTTTTTCAAGAATTAAATCCAAGTAAACCAATAAAACCAAGTTTTCTTAGTAGTCGATTGTTTGATATCAACAAACAGGCTCCAAATTGTCTTTTGTTTCTTTAAATTCTGTGTTCGAAATTCAAAAAAAGACTATTGAATGAAATTGTGAATGTGCCAGGTTCAAAACTGCATAAAAACTTTTTGCTCGACCTAATATAAAATTTTAGCTAGGACCAAACGAAACTGAAAATACAAGGTGGGCCAATAGATGTGTCCAGAAGTGTATATATTATAATAAAATAACTTATTAATAAATAACTATAAATACTTGTGAAAATATATTCAGTATCGAAAATACGTAATTCGTAATCGTAATTCTTCAATATCAAAAATATCGAAATTGGCACAGTGGTCCGATATTGCGATCCCTGGCTGCAAGTAATGGCGCCCGCGTAAGACCGCTCCTGCACTACCTGGGGTGTTCCTGCCGCCACCAGAAGCCACACCAACGAATTTCGGTTGAGCTCTCAGCTAACATGTCTCTCACATGCTAGGTTAGGATAAGTGGATTTTGTGAGTATGGTACGTAGTCAACTATGTAAACAATCCACTTGCAATGACATCTCCCGCTAGGACTCTGTCACGTATTATAAAACAAGATCTGAAGCTCAGTGCTTATCGTCGATATACAAGACATGCCCTAAAACAATCTTTACAATTAAAGAGAGTAGATCGATCAAAACGCCTTCTTTCGCGATACGCAGGTGAAAAGTACAGACAGCATAACTTTTTTCTGAAGCAACTACAAACGAAATTTTTTTCATTACAATCAACTACAAACGATTCTCGATGAGAATCAATCAAAAAATTTGGGTATGGTTGAAACGGGATGATACGGATTTTTCAAAGTCCCTTAACTTCTTTTTTGAAGCAACTACAAACGAAAATTCTTTCACTACAATCAATTACAAATGAGAGTCAATCAAAAAATTTGGGTACGGTTGAAACGGATTTTTCATAATTGCATAACTTATTTTTGGAGCAACTAAAAACGAAAATTCTTTTACTACAATCAACTACAAACGATTCTCGATGAGAATTTATCAGAAAACTAGCTTTTGCCCGCGACTTCGTCCACGTTATCGTCGTTTTTCGTAAAAAAGTAGCATATGTCCTTCCTCAGGGTTCCGTGGTTTTGATGTGACAGACAGATTAACTTTCGTATTTTAGTAGGGAAATATAATACTGTTAAAAATATCGCAATAAGGAACCGCAGAATATTATTATTATCACTGTGCCCCGAGACCATCAGCGTGTAACTCCTTGTATGTTATTATGTTAATGTATTGGTAATATTGTTTAGATCACTTTCACATGAGTCTTAAGTACATATAGAATGAAAATACTTCAGCGCAAAGCTTCCGGGTAGACTACGTTGAAATTTGACCCGTCCGGAACGTGAACATAAAAAATTCTAGGACTGCTAACCCGGGAAAGACCGACATAACTGACCATGTGAAAAACAACTGACACCGAGATCTACTCCAACAACACGAAAGGTCTGCCCTTGAGCCTTATTTATTGTCATTGCATAACACACCGATACTGGGAATTGCGTTCTTTTAAATTGGAATGGAAAATTATTTGGTATTATGGGAATTCTGGGAATAAAGATGGTTTCTCCTGCACCGCAACCTATTAAAATTTGAGCCTCGATTACATTTTGTTGCAACTGGGTTACTTTAAGCCGAGTTCCATTGCAAATTTGTGGTGGTCTTAAATTTCGGAGCAGAATAATCGGAATGCCAATTTTTAAACAAATTTCATGAGAAGGAAGTACGGGCATATTTAAAGAATTTAAAAATTCTATCGGGTAATTAGTGGCTTCTTGTTCATCGGCCATTCTATTTATTGAACTATAAACTTTGCTTTCCCCCTGGATATTCGACAGTATTTTATTATTAATCTCAGATGCCTGGTCATTGCGAGGAGTTAAAATGGACCTTTCGCATAGCCAAGAATTGTTCTTATTTAATATATTTGTTACGTCACCGTAAACTGACGATGTAAGATGTTGTTGGGATTGCACTATACAACATAACTCAGGCGTCAGAATAAGTTTTCCTTGGTGTAGCAGTGGATAGGTATCTTTGGTGAAGGTATTTTCTTTAATAATATATCAGAAAATTCACGATCATCCGCGTTATCTACAGTTCTCACTCGCATGTTTATAGTCGAATGCACCGATTGTATATCACGCCACAAATAAGAGCTTTTCAGGCAAGTCCTAACCTCAGCAGCTCGGGTTCCCCGTGGTATTACCGTTAAGGTTTGTCGGAAATCACCACAAAATAAAACTGTGATACCGCCCATGGGTCGATCATTTTGTCTTATATCTCTTAAAGTTCTGTCTACCGCTTCTGATCTACTCCTTTTCGATGGGCCATCGTACATTCATCCTATATGATTAAATTACACTTTGAACGAATATTTAAACACTACCAAAACAACTAATACGTGGTCCTAACTTTAGCTACCTTACACATAAAATCTAAGTGACTATTTGAACTAAAATATTCTTATAGAATTATAACCAGAAATATATACAACTCACAACAAAAAAGAAATGAAAATAAAGCTGAAACGCCTGTGCAATACTATCTACCTATACCTCCTTCACTTAAAAATAAATACTTATAACTACTTTAATTAATAAAAGTACCTACGCTTAATAATTTTTAATTTGAACGAATATTTAAACACTACCAAAACAACTAATACCTGTTTTACAAAATAACAACAAAAGAAATTCAAATAAACTATTTAAAGACTAAAAGTCGCGCTGATAAGCACGGTTTCGGTCTCCCAGGCGGGGGAGCCGATGAGAAATCCTCATGGATACCCTACAGCCGGCTGCAAGGTTATGTCAGACTCGTACTGACTAAAAAACACCCGTAGGGGCTGCCTCTGGCCGAGAAGGCCTCTAAGGCTTCATCGGAAGCGATCGTCCCCCAGGGGGGGGGAGCGACGCAGAAAACAGATTTAGACAGCTCGCTCTCGGACCTTTGATACCCTACCGCTGCCGCGACCCGTGTCGAGCGCGGCAACCGTTACACAAAAATAATCCTTATAGCATGATTCAGTATTCACGTGCGACGGCGCGATGGCTTATTTCATGTATAAGTTTGGTGTTTCTATACCGAGTATTATAAACGTAAGAGTAAACAAATATGATCAGAATGCTCCGAACTGCTAAGCTATCGGGAGTTACACGTGTTATTGTGAGTCAACCATAAAAGATAGACATATGCTGTTGCGGGATACTTTTTAGACAATTTTATGTAGAATATTTCCGTCATACATGATTTCTATGTAACTTTAATCATTAAGGCTGCACACGCGACGGAAGCTTATAAAATGGAGTAACTTCTCCCGTTTTCCTAACATTTCCCTTCACAACTCTGCTCCTACTGATTGTAGCGTGATGAAAAGTATACTTCAACCTGCCCAGGAGTATGAAGAATAATTGTACCAAGTTTCGTTAAAATCCGTCGAGTAGTTTTTGTTTCTATAAAGAACATACACACAGACAGACAGACAGACAGACAAAAAATTTACTGATTGCATTTTTGGCATCAGTATCGATCACTCACCCCCTGATAGTTATTTTAAAAATATATTTCATGTACAGAATTGACATCTCTACAGATTTATTATAAGTATAGATAAGCACGGTTTCTCAATATCAATTATTGTCTGTCAATAAGGTCGAACGCTCTGAACGCAGCAACAGCCAAATATTGAATGAAGCTCGCTTTCTCTTTTTTTTGTTTCCTCCCAGGCGGGGGAGCGGGTGTGAAATCCTCATGGATACCCTACAGCCGGCTGTAGAGTTATGTCAGACTCTTACTGACTAAAACACACCCGTGGGGGGTGCCTATGCCCTTACAGGCTTCATCTGATGCGATCAACCCCTGAGAAGGGGATGATGCAGCGCTGCCTTAGTAAATACTACTGCATAGTGCGCTTAGAGGACGGATGCATCCTGATGTGCATCCGTATCGGTTTGGGACTGAGCGACTGAAGGTCTCTCAGGATCGGGTGGGCGGGGAAGCTCGCTTTCGAACCTCCCGCCTTTTTATACCCTACCGCGCCGCCACGACCCGTGTCGAGCGCGGCAGCCGTTACACAAAAATAATCCTTAAAGCATGATTCAGTATTCACGTGCGACGGCGCGATGGCTTATTTCATGTTTAAGTTCGGTGTTTCTATACCGATTTCTATGATTCTTTTTTTATTGAATAGGTAATAATGTTAACTTTTTTAAATTATGGATGAGTGAGAGTATTATAAACGTAAGAGTAAACAAATATAATCAGAATGCTCCGAACTGCTAAGCTATCAGGAGTTACACGTGTTATTGTGAGTCAACCATAAAAGATAGACATACGCTGTTGCGGGATATTTTCTAGAAAATTTTATGTAGAATATTTCCGTCATACATGATTTCTATGTAACTTTAACCATTAAGGCTGCACACGCGACGGAAGCTTAAAAAATGGAGTAACTTCTCCCGTTTTCCCAACATTTCCCTTCACTACTCTGCTCCTATTGATTGTAGCGTAATGAAAAGTATACTATAACCTGCCCAGGAGTATGAAGAATAATTGTACCAAGTTTCGTTAAAATCCGTCGAGTAGTTTTTGTTTCTATAAGGAACAAACACACAGACAGACAGACAGACAGACAAAAATTTTACTGATTGCATTTTTGGCATCAGTATCGATCACTTATCACCCCCTGATAGTTATTTTGAAAATATATTTCATGTACAGAATTGACCTCTCTACAGATTTATTATAAGTATAGAAGATAAGCACGGTTTCTCAATATCAATTATTGTCTGTCAATAAGGTCGAACGCTCTGAACGCAGCAACAGCCAAATATTGAATGAAGCTCGCTTTCTCTTTTTTTTGTTTCCTCCCAGGCGGGGGAGCGGGTGTGAAATCCTCATGGATACCCTACAGCCGGCTGTAGAGTTATGTCAGACTCTTACTGACTAAAACACACCCGTGGGGGGTGCCTATGCCCTTACAGGCTTCATCTGATGCGATCAACCCCTGAGAAGGGGATGATGCAGCGCTGCCTTAGTAAATACTACTGCATAGTGCGCTTAGAGGACGGATGCATCCTGATGTGCATCCGTATCGGTTTGGGACTGAGCGACTGAAGGTCTCTCAGGATCGGGTGGGCGGGGAAGCTCGCTTTCGAACCTCCCGCCTTTTTATACCCTACCGCGCCGCCACGACCCGTGTCGAGCGCGGCAGCCGTTACACAAAAATAATCCTTAAAGCATGATTCAGTATTCACGTGCGACGGCGCGATGGCTTATTTCATGTTTAAGTTCGGTGTTTCTATACCGATTTCTATGATTCTTTTTTTATTGAATAGGTAATAATGTTAACTTTTTTAAATTATGGATGAGTGAGAGTATTATAAACGTAAGAGGAAACAAATATAATCAGAATGCTCCGAACTGCTAAGCTATCAGGAGTTACACGTGTTATTGTGAGTCAACCATAAAAGATAGACATACGCTGTTGCGGGATATTTTCTAGAAAATTTTATGTAGAATATTTCCGTCATACATGATTTCTATGTAACTTTAACCATTAAGGCTGCACACGCGACGGAAGCTTAAAAAATGGAGTAACTTCTCCCGTTTTCCCAACATTTCCCTTCATTACTCTGCTCCTATTGATTGTAGCGTAATGAAAAGTATACTATAACCTGCCCAGGAGTATGAAGAATAATTGTACCAAGTTTCGTTAAAATCCGTCGAGTAGTTTTTGTTTCTATAAGGAACAAACACACAGACAGACAGACAGACAGACAAAAATTTTACTGATTGCATTTTTGGCATCAGTATCGATCACTTATCACCCCCTGATAGTTATTTTGAAAATATATTTCATGTACAGAATTGACCTCTCTACAGATTTATTATAAGTATAGATTTGGGTACGGTTGAAACGAGGTGATACTTATTCTTCAAAGTTCCATAACTTTTTTTTGAAGCAACTAAAAACGAAAATTCATTCACTACAATCAACTACAAACGATTCTCGATATGAATCAATCAAAAAATTTGAGTTTGGGCGAATCGGGGAGCTAACGATTTTTCGAAGTCCCATAACTTTGTTTTGAAGCAACTACAAACGAAATTATGTCTTCAAGAATTGTTAAGAAAAAAATTGATTTTCCAAAGTCGGGTGCTAGGTTCACACAGCTCAAAAATACAGTTTTTAGAATTTTTGTCTGTTTGTCTGTATGTATGTCCAGGATAAACTCAAAAAGTACTCATGGATTTACTTCAAATTTGGCACGCATATTATTAAGAAGTCGGGTCAACATATAAGCTACATATCATCACGCTATCACCTATGGGGAACCTTTACTTTCTAACTAACTCCACTCATACATAGTCGCAGGCGGCCGCTAGTTTCGAATATAATATTTTTTATTTTTGCTGAGACATTAATAAATATGAAGGTATAAAGTTTAATAATATTACATTACTTCATTTTATAAAAAATGCATTTTCATTTATAACAGAACTTATGGCTAGGTAAGGTAGGTATTTTAATATATAATAGGGAAGATGCATATATAATATTTATGAAAGTTTTATGATTAAAATGTTAAAAAAATATAAAAGAAATACCACTGCAACGTTTTTATTTTACATAATGTTGTTTTTTAACAATTATTACGAATTAAAAATACTTGAAACGGAACGTATTTTAAAACACCAATAAGCGTTTAGTGACGTCACTCCTGTTATGACAACTTCTTTGAGGTTATGGTTGTTAAAGTAAATATTATTTTATGGGAATATTTATTGCGTTTTTTTACATTTAATAAAAATGGAAGTTGCGTTTATCAAAGCAGACTCCAGGAATTTACCAAGAGTTAGCGTTGACATGATTATAACTTTTTTTGACCAAAGTGCAGAGTTTTTAAGTGTAGAAATGAAAGGGACTAAATTACTACGGTATGTAAAAATCGTAGTTGTTAAACTTTGTATTTTATTCAGCGGCTTCTACAAATCTTACAGCGATAATGCAATCGGCTATGTCCAAATTAAAAGAGATGGAAAATTATGTACAGTAAAAGGTTGACTTCTCCGGAGCATAAAGTACGTAAAGAAGGTTATCGTGTTACAGTTATTTTAAATGAAACGCAAAGCTTGGTTCAGTCCTGCCAATGTGAAGATTGTGCCACACATTTTAAACTTTATCTTATTTACGACGTCATTCTCCAACTGTAAAATTAAAAATATGTTATAGACAGGTTTTGTAAGTATTAGATAGGTTACTAATGCGTTTTTACGTACAAGCAGATTAATTAAGCATATAACAAGTATATTTGCCGACTTACGTCAAAGCGATCTTGTCAGCATCGAATAATGGTCTTTGGAGAATAATTGTCATTTCTCTTCCCAGCTTGAAACCACTTTTTTCAGTTTTGGGTCAGAATTTCCAGACAAAAACCATTTATTTGGGAACTTTGTTGAAATAGATTGGCACAAAACATGAGTCAACACGGCTTTTTTTCGGAATATTAGTGGTATTGTTATGATCACATGATGTTGATGGATAGTCCATTATAAATTTTTCAAAAAAATATTTCGTAAGTCGAAAAAATATGCAAAAGTATGAAAATTTAAAGCCAGCAACTAACAATTACGACCAGTGACAGACAGGAGTGACGTCATCGCAACCATAGGTTCGTTTTCGCGCGAAAATTTAAATTGTCAATTTAAAACCGCATTTTTTCCGATAAATCACAATGTTTTAATTTTTTGATATATCTGTGGTTTATTCTACATGGAATTCTTTAAAATGAAAACAAAAATAAAAATATTGCATCTTCCCTATTGCTCATACTTTAATATATATTTTATTTCCATGGTCTTAACATGTCGCTGGCGTAGTTGTGTAAAAACTATGTAATTTTTGTATGTACTTTCTTTCCTGACAAGCGTACCCCCTTGCTCCTCCTGCCGGTGCCCATGCACCAGAGTATACCAGACTAAAATCTGCCACTTTGCCTGACGTTCATGGACTTTGAGAAAGCCCTGAGAGACTGTGCTAGTCTCTCCAAAGGTAACCAAACTACCAAGTAGACTACAGGTATGTCAATGTGTAAAGGTCTTGTATCTTTACAAAACACCGTTATGTTAGCGATACTTAGTTAGTAGGTATGAGGTGGACTGACAATTTATAGTAAAGGTTGCAGAAAACCATTGGATGCAAATAAGAGCAATAGGCAAATCTATACTCAGCAGTGTCCTCTGTATGACAGATATTATCCTACTAATCCCACTTTTGAATTAAATTACCATTCTTGTTTATAAAATGAAGATATTCTGATATATTTTTTACCGATTCACACAACTGGAAAATTACTTCATTAACAAATCCTTAAAACTCAAAAAAGAATCTGTTCATTTCTCCATAGAACTCTGCTTAATCTTGTACCTCTAGTATTATCTAGTATTATCAAACAGAAAAATATGCTAAATTTATTAAAAATATAAATGGAATTTATTATCCATTTGTCCCACAGAAAAATGATGTTTAAACATTTAAATTGATTTAAATGAGCTATGGCAATCATAATAAATGGCAAAAAGCCAATTAACGGTGATTGCATTGGGCATTAGATGCATACAGTAATTCGGATGCAACACGGCTGCCGTGTTGGCGCGTCTATAACTAGATAGCGCATCTAGACCTTGTATTTGAAGACCAGCAAGCAAACGACCGGCACATAATTTTAAACTAATTTAATTAAATATGAAGATCAAAAATTCTAATTGTGAACCAGGCACAATAACATATACCTAGCTAGTTCATTATATTTCTACCAAAGTAGGAATTGCCATTTGTATGAATTTTACTTGGACCTTCAAATAAACAGTGTATTATTTACTTAACTTATAACGTCTCAAGTCAAGATCATATATTTTATTTATGGGCAAAGAATCAGGAGCAATAAAGTGCCCAAGTTTTGCTAAATAAACACCGTTGCGCAAGCTCTCCTCAAACTCGGTAGCAAGAGGTAATGTTTCTTTCAAGCAAGCTTCCATCCATAACTTAGCCTCTTCCAAACGACACAAATACTCGTATGCAATAGTTCTTTGTCTTATTAAATCCATTTCCTGTGCTGTCTTACGAACATCAGCATCACCTGAAGTAAAACATTGAATTTCGGTAAGTTTCTTTAATCGATGATGAAAGAAATAAAAAAATAAAGAATTTTATTAGCCTCAAATATTAACACAAAACAAAAGCAATAACAGAAAAAAAGGCCAACTAGGTCCCTGCCTCAGCATAGTGCTTAAATTCTGGATGGCGCGTAAATGTTTTTCTATATTCGCAATAAACTAATATTTAAAGAAAGTTCAATTAACAACAACAAAAACCAAAAATCCTACTTACAGTCATCAATTCTGCCTATATGTTTTTCTTTTTCCTCTTTGTTGTCGCCCATTAAAGCAAACACGTCCATTCTGGTATTATTGTAATTGTATTAATTACCTCATCAATTAAAGCACAAATTGTTACCCTGGATAAACGTAATTAATTTTATTTCTATCACAACATCCCGGTAAACTGTAATTGTAATTCAAAACAATTGGCAGTTACGCACAGACTAGTTAGAGATCTGTTACACAGACTAAAAAAGAGACTGCGCCTATCACTCTACCCAATTTTAAGGGCCCTATCGAAACGGTGGGCAGTCTGAATGCGCCTATTATACCGGCCATACACACTACGAGAAATCGTTACGATTAGACTGTACAGTCCGAACGGTACCGATAAATCGTAGCGTGTATGTTATAAAACTGCAGTTTCCTATACTAAACGAAATCGTATAAACTGTACCGTTCGAACTGTACAGTCTGATCGTAACGATTTCTCATAGTGTGTATGGCAGGTATAAGACTACCCAATTTGAAGGGAACCTTACCCTGACTATAATAAGAGTGGTGTAATCATAGAGGTATAAGAATAGAGTAGGGGAGATATGTACACTACTACAAGTGGAAGTGTTCGTCTAATAGAAAGAGAAAGAAGATGAGAGACGGCTAGCTATCTCTCTCTCTCTCTTGTGACGCTGCGCAGTCGTGTGATTGGTCGGTATTGCTGAGCATTCGTGAGATTGGTTGTTATTCTTCCGTAGGTTTTTCATCCAATGCGCATTCGCGATAAGAGAGAGAAAGGCTAGCCGTCTATCATCTTCTTTCTCTTTCTACTAGACGGAAACTTTTAGAGCCGCCTTCCCCACCCTATTCTTATCTATGGGTGTAATATAGGTTAGGGATTAAGGGACCCAATCTAGGGCAATCGGCCCGATCCGATCTTCCTTACTCCTTTACGCCTTGACGATCGGGAAGTGAAATAGCTTGTAGACAATGAGGGAGCTCAATCGACGCCCAGAGAGCGTATTTATAGTACGGACGTTTTTGCAGTCGAATTAGTTTATTGGCACGATGGCGTACTAGATACCAAAAGGTAGCGTTATTTTACTATGGTCTTCTGTAACCGGCAATTTTTACACAAAACACTTCAGGATGCGTTAAAACTTTTGGCCAAAAGTTATACGTCTTTATTTGCAATAAGTACTTCCAATCTGGAACTCTTTAGGAAAAAAAGTGTAACTATTGGATTGCCGCGTTTTAGAACACGGTAATGAAAATATTGCCATGTATTGTGTTTTATTGCTGAAAAGACCCAAATTGCCGTGTAAGGGTGCGGCCAGAGTGCACTCAGATTCAGATTCAGATTTCGAAAACAAGCGCGAGAAATAAACAGTGTAGTCGAAGGGTACGGCCAGAGTGCACTCCTGATTCAGATTCAGATTCAGACTCAGAAAACAAAGCGCGAGAAAAAGCAGGCAACCTGCTTAGACTACACTGTTTATTTCTCGCGCTTGTTTTCGAAATCTGAATCTGAATCTGAGTGCACTCTGGCCGCACCCTAAGACGGAAATTGCCGTGTAAATGGTAACACTGAGCTAAACATAGATTAGTGATGGCCTTAGTAAAGGGTTACTACAATACTGGGCCCAATTCTGGCGTTCCAAATTATATCTAAAACTAACTAAAATTAGATATGGAGTTGTCAAATTCAATTTCGTATTCTGTAATGACACACTATCTCTAAATTTAAAATTGACGTCGCTAAGTTATTCAACTTAGATTTAGATGATTAAATGGTATTCTGAAACGCGTTCTAAATGTCATATTTTCTCTAAAATTAGAAATGTCACACTAAATTTAAGAAGGACCTACGGAGGTCCTTTCTAAATTTAAATGTGAATAATAGGCTAGTTTACTCATGTCGAATTGTATTAAATAAATGTTTATTTCTTAAAGTGTTTAGTCTAAGGAACCTTAATATATCGATTTCACTTCATAAAAGCAGAAGATTGCTGTAGAAATTTAATTTTAAAAAATATTTTTTAGTCTATATTTTTTAAACACTAAAAACGCTGTTCGCCACATTCGCCATGATTTTGACGTCTCTTGTGGTAAACAACTAAATGTCATTCGCGTGTTACTGTAGGTGGATTCTTTCGTCTGACTAAATTTATCTTAAAACACTTTTAACTTTAGGAAAGAAAAAAACAGTAAACTTAGTTTTTTTTGACTAAACAAATTATGGATGCCGGCTTTGTGAAAGCAGAAAGCACAAATCTGCCAAGAATTGACGCATTGATGGTTGGTGAATTTGTTGCACTAAACCCCGATTTCTGCTCTGCGGAGCAAAGAAACGACAAGGCATCTATGTTAGTACCGTGCATTTAGTATTACAATGTAGTAATAAACATAAAACTGATACAACATATGAATAAGTGTAATAAAGTTGCGTAGGTTAATTTCTTTCCGCACTTTAATCCACAACTTTCCTGGAGTCTTCAAGGATGTGTTTTTATATTCTCGTACAATACAGTAATGATAATTACTTTATTTTTCGTGGTATTTATTAGAAATCATGTTTTTTTTTGTTATAAACTCAGTTAAAAGTAATTTTCTACGTGTTTACGAGTTTTTGTTTACCACAGTTCACGTCATAGCATAGACAATCTATAGACTAAAATGGCCGACAGCATTTTTGTATGTCCATGAAAAGTCTATTTTAAAATTATAATTTTTATTATTTTTAAAGCATGTAACTGCTTGATGTTTAAATCTAAAGAAAATATAACTAGAAAAAATTCCACGCGGACCAGGCAGCAGACGGGACTCGAACCCGCACCCTTCGCAATCCGGGCGAATGCACTGACCAATTATGCTACCGCGGCCCTCACGGACCGCGTCGAAATTCCTTCTAGCTATTCTTAAGCTAGCTTCAGCTCTATTTTAAAATTAAAGATTTGTAGCTTTCTAGGTTTAAAAAAAATACAATACATTTTTTTTCGGTCTAATAGAACATTTATTAACCATTTAAAACCTTTTTCCAAAAAGGGTCAACTAGCCTATTGAGGCCAAATATCACGTAAATGATTGCTGTTTTGAACTTGATGTTAAGGTTGGACATGGGTTTATTTCGTTAAAAAAGACAAATTTTATACAATAATGAACGACGACGGAGATAATAATATATTAGCTAGATCTTTTATTTTTTTTTAAAATGATAATTAAGTCTATGTTTCGATGCGGATTTATTAAAAGCATATTAATGTGTCATGGCCTAATGCGGCTTAGTGAGGGCTAACGACTGCAGATGCAGCATGCAGCGAGCAGCAACATAGGAATTCGATATTATAAATACATATTGGGTTGATCACCCATCCTAAGCTCGGCCATTGTGAAAATTGCTTAACATTCACGATCGCAGAACGAAAGCGTTACACTTGCGCTATTGTGGTCTTTCGTAGGTAATGTACACGTATATCTTGTACAAAATACTAAATAATTTAAGGTAAAATCTTTTATAACATAAATAAAAATCCACTTCATATAAAAACAAGCTAAAAAGATAAGAAATCTATGTACTAATTCTATAGGTGGTTTTGTTTCTATGAAGCAGTTTTTAATATTTGTTGAATATGAAATGTTTTTACTTCCAACTTTTTATAAGCTAATCATATTTCTTAAAATAACCAAACACGAAATAAGTACCTACTGTTTGTAATTGAAAAGTTTGTTTTTATAGATCCGAAACTTGGCCTCTTCACCAAATGAATAATTGGGATTTGGAACGATCTCGCCAAAAACTGATAGAAACAAAAAAGATAAAAATAGGTTACGCATCTCGGATTATACAATAAATGAGAATAAAATCTTCACAAAACAGCCGAGGGGATAATTACAACCTCTTACCGAAACCGAAATTTATAAACGTAGGTAGGTACCTACGAGTAGGTAATAGATAGATGCGCTGGATTGAGAATTTACGATGCGAGAAATTTTCAAGGATGATTCACATTAGACCGTGTAGGCGGTAGCAGAGTTAACTAATCATCATCAGCCTATTAATATCCCCATTGGTGGGGCACAGGCCTTCCCTATAGATGAAACAGGGAGATTGGGCCATGGCCCACCACGCAGGCCCAGTGCGGATTGACGGGTGCTAACGACTGCAGATGCAGCCGGGACCAACGGCTTAACGTGCCTTCCGAAGCACTAAGGAACTCGAGATAGAAGATTTTTGGTCACATAATAAACACTCCAAATCTAGAATCCTTAAGTACCACAGAGTGGGCAAGTATTCACTTTATAATATGGATTCATAATTTGTCATGCAGTAAAATAACAAACTTATTTTAAGTTTCCATATTTCAAAAATTATGAAGAACAACAATGAACTACTAAAATAAGTCAAAATCACTGAATAATAAGCAATAGGCTAGTTGACCCTTTTTGGAAAAAGGTTTTAAATGGTTAATAAATTATAATTTTTATTATTTTTAAAGCATGTAACTGCTTGATGTTTAAATCTAAAGAAAATATAACTAGAAAAAAATCCACGCGGACCAGGCAGCAGACGGGACTCGAACCCGCACCCTTCGCAATCCGGGCGAATGCACTGACCAATTATGCTACCGCGGCCCTCACGGACCGCGTCGAAATTCTTTCTAGCTATTCTTATGCTGCAAGGCAGCGCCATCTCTTCGCATTATAGGTAAACCCACAATGTCAAATGAATACTTTTACAAGTATTAAACATTTGAAAGAAGAAATAGCAATTATAGTTATAATTTTTATTATTTTTAAAGCATGTAACTGCTTGATGTTTAAATCTAAAGAAAATATAACTAGAAAAAAATCCACGCGGACCAGGCAGCAGACGGGACTCGAACCCGCACCCTTCGCAATCCGGGCGAATGCACTGACCAATTATGCTACCGCGGCCCTCACGGACCGCGTCGAAATTCTTTCTAGCTATTCTTATGCTGCAAGGCAGCGCCATCTCTTCGCATTATAGGTAAACCCACAATGTCAAATGAATACTTTTACAAGTATTAAACATTTGAAAGAAGAAATAGCAATTATAGTTATAATTTTTATTATTTTTAAAGCATGTAACTGCTTGATGTTTAAATCTAAAGAAAATATAACTAGAAAAAAATCCACGCGGACCAGGCAGCAGACGGGACTCGAACCCGCACCCTTCGCAATCCGGGCGAATGCACTGACCAATTATGCTACCGCGGCCCTCACGGACCGCGTCGAAATTCTTTCTAGCTATTCTTATGCTGCAAGGCAGCGCCATCTCTTCGCATTATAGGTAAACCCACAATGTCAAATGAATACTTTTACAAGTATTAAACATTTGAAAGAAGAAATAGCAATTATAGTTATAATTTTTATTATTTTTAAAGCATGTAACTGCTTGATGTTTAAATCTAAAGAAAATATAACTAGAAAAAAATCCACGCGGACCAGGCAGCAGACGGGACTCGAACCCGCACCCTTCGCAATCCGGGCGAATGCACTGACCAATTATGCTACCGCGGCCCTCACGGACCGCGTCGAAATTCTTTCTAGCTATTCTTATGCTGCAAGGCAGCGCCATCTCTTCGCATTATAGGTAAACCCACAATGTCAAATGAATACTTTTACAAGTATTAAACATTTGAAAGAAGAAATAGCAATTATAGTTATAATTTTTATTATTTTTAAAGCATGTAACTGCTTGATGTTTAAATCTAAAGAAAATATAACTAGAAAAAAAATCGTGAGGGCCGCGGTAGCATAATTGGTCAGTGCATTCGCCCGGATTGCGAAGGGTGCGGGTTCGAGTCCCGTCTGCTGCCTGGTCCGCGTGGATTTTTTTCTAGTTATGGTTAATAAATGTTCTATTAGACCGAAAAAAAATGTATTGTATTTTTTTTAAACCTAGAAAGCTACAAATCTTTAATTTTAAAATAGACTTTTCATGGACATACAAAAACGCTGTCGGCCATTTTAGTCTATAGATTATCTATGCTATGACGTGAACTCTGGTAAACAAAAACTCGTAAACACGTAGAAAATTACTTTTAACTGAGTTTATAATAAAAAAAACATGATTTCTAATAAATACCTCGAAAAATAAAGTAATTATCATTACTGTATTGTACGAGAATATAAAAACACATCCTTGTAGACTCCAGGAAAGTTGTGGATTAAAGTGCCGAAAGAAATTGACCTACGCAACTTTATAACACTTATTCATATGTTGTATCAGTTTTATGTTTATTACTACATTCTAATACTAAATGCACTGTACTTACATAGATGCCTTGTCGTTTCTCTGCTCCGCAGAGCAGAAATCGGTGTTTAGTGGAACAAATTCACCAACCATCAATGCGTCAATTCTTGGCAGATTTGTGATTTCTGCTTTCACAAAGCCGGCATCCATAATTAGGTTTGTCAAAAAAAACTTAGTTAACTGTTTTTTTTTGCCTAAAGTTAAAAGTGTTTTAAGATAAATTTAGTCAGACGAAAGAATCCACCTACAGTAACACGCGAATGACATTTAGTTGTTTACCAGAAGAGACGTCAAAATCATGGCGGATGTGGCGAACAGCGTTTTTAGTGTTTAAAAAATATAGACTAAAAAATTTTTTTAAAAATTAAATTTCTACAGCAATCTTCTGCTTTTATGAAGTGAAATCGATATATTACGGTTCCTTAGACTAAATACTTTAAGAAATAAACATTTATTTAATAGAATTCGACATGAGTAAACTAGCCTATTATTGCTAATTTGAGTAAACCGATAATTACCGGTTCAATGCTTTTACCTAATCTGTGAATTCAATTTACATGCTCGTTTACAGCTGTCAACTGTGTTCTTAATTTAGTTTATATATGTAATTTCAGAATACCAATTCTCTAAACCTAAACTAAAATTACCTCTCTAATTTTAGGTTTAGATTTAGAGAATGTAACGCCAGAATCGGTCCCATTATGGAAGAAACTAAATTATACAGTTCTAGCAGTACCTAGCTACATCAGTAAGTTGTCGTATTTTACATATGGCATATGCTGCTGAACTAAGTTTACCAGCTAGTAGAGAAATATGAGGATACCATTGCAATTTTAAGTCTTATTGTAGTACCTAAGAATATCGTTGATTCGACTAAATCTAGGTTTACTTTTTTATGTATTTCTATATAAATATACTTATATATGTACAGTATATGTAGTCTATCCGTTACCCTAGCATTCCATAACACAAGTCTTACAGTGCTTACTTTGGGGCTAGGCTAATAGGCTAGTTGACCCTTTTTGGAAAAAGGTTTTAAATGGTGAATAAATGTTCTATTAGACCGAAAAAAAATGTATTGTATTTTTTTGAGACCTAGAAAGCTACAAATCTTTAATTTTAAAATAGCATTTTCATGGACATACAAAAACGCTGTCGGCCATTTTAGTCTATAGATTGTCTATGCTATGATGTCAATTATAGTAAACAAAAACTCGTAAGCACGTAGAAAATAACTTATCTGAGTTTATGATAAAAAGATCACGATTTCTAATAAATACCACGAAAAATAAAGTAATTATCATTATTGTATTGTACGAGTATATAAAAACACATCCTTGAAGACTCCAGGAATGTTATGGATTATTTTGTCAAAAAAAAAAGTAAACGGAAACTATTCTAAAGTTAAAAGTGTTTTAAGATAAATTTATTGACTAAAGAATCCACCCACAATAACACGCGAATGACATTTAGTTGTTTACTGAAAGAGACGTCACAATCATGGCGGATGTGGCGAACAGCGTTTTAGTGTTTAAAAAATATAGACTAAAAAATATTTTTTTAAATTAAATTTCTACAGCAATCTTCTGCTTTTATGAAGTGAAATCGATATATTTAGGTTCCTTAGACCAAATACTGTAAGAAATAAACATTTATTTAATACAATTCGATATGAGTCAACTAGCCTATTGGTGTGAGTGTTGGAAATATTAATTTGTTTATTTACTATACTACCATTACTTTATACTTTCCATTAAATTATGTTAATGTTAAGGCGGATGAAATCTTGCAGAGTTTCTAGTCCGTTCTTAGTAAAAGGCATTTCTGGCGGTTTTAAAAAGGGATTGCATATTCTTTCTCATTAAAAAAAATTATAAACGATTTTGACATTGCATAAGATAAGACGCATCTAATATGAATAAAATAATTTTTGTACTTGTGATTTTTATTACTATTAAATACTGTGTTCCCAAGTTTTTGTTGACGGTGGAAAATGCATTTACGCACCATACCTCGCGCTTGCCAGGCGCGCGCTTGCCAGGCGCGCGACGTGTGTGGGACTCCCCGGCGCGAAACAACGCCGGTCCTACCCACTAAAAACCACCGGTACCCTCCTCGGCCCTTATGAGGGCGCTGTGGGATCGGCGCACCTACGTGCGCCACTACACCAGAGCGTCCTCGGGCTGGCCCGGCCCAACGAGTGGACCGGGCGACGCGCCTATGGGGGATTACTCTAGGGTACTAGGTAATCCCCAAACGGGGTGGCCTATGCCGAATGGCACCAAGGACGCGCGGCTGGCATGCCGAGCCCAGACCACCTTAGGGCCGACGAAGACCGGCGGTCAAAGCCGCCTGCCTTCTTCGGCCTACCCATCTACGCCACAGGGGAGCGGCCAGAGCGTCCTCCTCCCGCTTCCTCTCCGCTGCCTCCTTCTGCCCCATCACAACCTCGCAGAAGGAGGCGGCAGCCTTGCATGCTCGCTCATTGCCAAGCATGGCTCGAACCATACTTGGCAATGAGAGCGCTCCACCGCCGAGCACCGCCACCAACGTGCGGCGCTCGTTTTGTCAGACCAGGCACACGATCAGTGTGCTCGGCCGTGTCTTCGGGGGAGGCGCAGTGATGACGCCGCGGCAACTCCTCCCGAGGATTCTGCTGTTCTCGGTGTTGATTGACACACGTGTACGCGTAGAATCACGAATTTCCTATCGACAAATTGAGTTTTGGTTCTTTTGTGTATTGTGTTATCCTTCCTGTTTGTGTAAGTGTTTATTATTACTCCCATTATTTGTGGTTAGTGTTTACTAAACATAATTCCTTAATTAAATGTCCGATGAAGAGCCTCCTGACGGGGGCGGGGGCCAAGACTCCCGTCCCAGTCAGGTGCTGAATCTCAACCATTATTTACTCCAATAACTATGGATACAGATGGTCACTCAACATTAAAACGCCCTGCGTCACAACTAGACCATATAGTCATAGCTCCTAAGAGGAACACTAAACCATCTGAATTTATGCAAAATACCTATATTAACCCAGAATTTGAAGGAGATACTCCACTAACTTATACAACAAATGACCAAGGCCCTTTTATTGTCCAAATATCACGCAAAGAACCAGACTCTTCTTCTGGTTTGACAATCCGCACCCTTAAGCTGGCTCAGATACTGCACAAATATAAAATAAAAGGAATAGTTAATGGCGGGATTACACCTGTAGGCCGCAATAAAATTTCAGTAGAGTTCAATTCTGCAGATTCCGCTAATTCTTTCCTTGCAACTAATCCCCTCGAATCGAATTACAATTGTCAAATTCCTAAATACCATATTTCACGCATGGGTGTCATCAGAGGGATTCCTACTGAATGGACCCTTGAAGAATTTATTCTATGGACTATCTTACACCTATAATTGCGGTCCTGTAATATAACTTAGGCGCAATAGTAAAAAGTCATATGTCGATGGAATGACAACATGGTCTCCTACAACTACAGTGGTGGCAACATTTCAAGGTCAAAAACTTCCTGAAAAAATTTATTGCTACAATATGTCTATAAACGTAGAAATTTACAAGCTTCCCACGATTCAATGCTGGAAGTGCTGTCGTTTTGGACATGTTACTGAGCAATGCAGATCTAATGCTAGACGTTATCGCTGCTGTCAGAATCACTTGGGATTCTACCTGTTCTGTTCCAGATAATGAAGTATCATGCCTCCTATGTCGTGGCAGCCATAAAGCAATTGATGCCAACTGTCCAGAACATTCGCGTCAGAGAGCTATTAAATTAGTTATGTCGGAAGAAAATATTAGTTTTACGGATGCCTCTCAGAGATTCCGTTCATCTCGTCCATCTTATGCAGAGAAGGCCCGGACACAGCCTAAGTCTCCTAACTTCAGTCTTGATCCTCAAGCCACAGCCAGCACTAATTCTAATCTCACGCCCACTCATTCCTCTTATAAAAAAACTACTTTCATAGCCAAATCTCCTCGTCCAATTAATCCCCGTCAGTATGATGCAGATGCTAAAAACATTATTCGCACTCCCACGTCAACTATGTCTAATGGCTGTGCATTAAATTGCCCACATGTAAGATCTTAATCCCCCTCACCTAATGATAACATCATTGAACTCATGATCTCTACCATAGTAAATATGTTGGAGAAATTCAGTGATGTCATACCGTCCCATGTCAAAACACTACTGTAAGCTTTCTTACATTCACTAAATAAAAATGGTCAATTTAACACAGTGGAACTGCAAGAGTATTAAACATAAAAAACTGAATTAGTATTTCTCATTAATAAATTTCAACCTGTTGCTTTAGCCATCTCTGAGACATGGCTTAAGCCTGATACCACTTTTAGGGTGCCAGGTTATGTGTGTCTCCGAGATGACAGAAGCGATGGCAGAATTGGAGCCGGTACAGCTATACTAATAAAGCATAATGTTTCTTATTCTAAAATTAACCTACCCCCTCATAGCGATGACTTCCAAATGGTGGCAGTGAAATCCATGAAGATGTCCCTAATTCCAGTTTACATTCCCCACCCATCTGTTAATATAATCAGAGAAATAAAATCAATCATTGAGACACATATAAAAGGATGTAAAATTATCCTAGGTGATTTCAATTGCCATCACCCACTATGGGGCTCCACTGATCATTGCCCAAACTCTGCTGCCCTAATAGATCGTATAGATGACTTAAATCTCTGTGTATGCAATGACGGGTCTGCAACACGCAGAGTATCCCCCCTACAAAAAAAGAGTTGTGTGGATCTTAATCTAACCTCCCCAGAACTATTCTCTACTCTATCTTGGAAAACTCTACCTTATACACATGGCAGCGACCATTTCCCGATTTTATGCAACCTCAACGGCGTGTCTCCCCCAAGGGTGGACATTCCTCCCCTTCTTAAATACAAAACCAACTAAGCTGATTGGGATTCCTTCTCTAAAAATGTAGACTCCAAATTGAACCAATTCCACTCTATCAATTCTAAAAATTATCTAGAAATGTATGACCTATTCATAGCAATCTTGATAAGTGCAGCAGACGAAACCATTCCCCTTAAAAACAGCTCTTCACCAAAATCGTATCACCTCCTTGGTGGGATGCATAGTGCACGGAAGTGATAAAACAGCGTAATGAAGCAGAATCAAAATTTGCTAGGGATCTGACTTCTTATGAGAACTATATTAACTAACAAAAAGTCACTGCTAAATCTAAAAGAATCCTCGCAAACAAAAAAGCTCTTTCTTGGCGTAAATTTTGCGATTCTTTATCCCCACGCACTTCATCTTCTATTGTCTGGACAAAGATCAACAGTTTCCGACGATCAGTAACCCCAAACAGTAATCCTTCATCCAACGAGATTGACAACTGGCTCCCGAATTTCTGCAAAAAATTAGCACCCCCTTTTGTCCCCTCTGAAGACATGACCCCTTTATACTCTCCAATCAATTCTTCTGACAGTATGGATTCCCCTTTCACTCTTCCAGAACTTCAAGGTGCCCTTGATGGGCTGAAGGACAGCGCTCCTGGCATAGATGGAATCCCCTACTCTTTTATAACCCACTGTTCAGACAACACAAAAATTATATTATTAGAATTTTTTAATGGCATATTTATAAACGGGTTTATTCCAAACTCCTGGAAAACACAAATAGTAATATATTTGTTTCTTAGGTTTCTTTTTAGGTTTTTTTATAAAGGAAACGCCACGGTAGTAATGGATACGTCAGATTACAACGTCAAGATATTACAACTTCTATCGGATGAGAACACATATAAACTTGTGAAGACTGATCCGACGCCAATATTCTCAAAAAGACAAGTGAACTCATCAAATCACTTTCCGAAACGTTGGATCTTGACATCAACTACCTAATTCTTGCATGTCCCAAGCCACCAAAACTGTATGGGTTACCGAAAATACACAAACCAAATGCTCCGCTACGTCCGATTGTAAGCCAGATTGATTCACCAACATACCGTTTGGCTAAACACGTAGCAAAGTTACTTTCACCACTGAGAGGTAACACAACAGCCTTTGTGAAAGATTCATACCAATTTGTCAATGAGATTAGAGATCAACGTCTCATGGACAATGAAATCATGATCAGTTTTGATGTTCAGTCCTTATTTACATGCCTACTAGTACAGGACTGCATTGAAATCACTAAGAACCTACTTGAAAATAATATGCCTATAGAATATGCAGTATTACTGGAGCATTGCCTTACATCTGGCTACCTGTTATGGGGGGATGACTTCTATGTATAGTCCGGGAGGTAGCGTTGCAAATGCAAAAGTCATAGTAAGCCGGCTGATATTAACGTCGATAGTTGATATTATATGACTAATAAATGAACCGACCGTCAGCTGCTCAAGTAGCGGTGGGTGCGGGTGTAGGAGGCTGCGAAAGAGGTAAAAAAAAAAAAAAAAAAGTAATAGTACGCTGGCTGAAACTTTTTCCATAAATAGTTGATGTCATACTGAGCAAAAAAAAATCGTCAGCTGCATCGTGGAGGGGGGATTATGCGTCAGCTGGCTGCATGAATTTGTAAAAAAAAACGTAAAATAAAGTTACAATACGCCGAATGAAATTTAACTACGCGATTCTTCAAAAAATTTAGAGTACGAAAACAACAATCAGCTGATTGTGTAGCGGTGGAAAGACCGTCAGCTGACCCAGTCAAGATTTAAAATTTTGGAGTATTGCTGTGAGGCTGTTCGCTTTCAAACATATATTTTGCGATACATTCTGGCCTTCCTTGAACCCATAACACGACCTTCGGGCTACCTAAGCCTCTCCCCAGTGTTGCCAACTCTACGTACGTAGATCTACGTATTTTAGGCCTTTTATGGAAACCTACTAACTTCAGTCCCAGAATCTACGTATATTCTTAATTTTTTTCAAATTTGTAAAATAACTTAATTCACTAGAATAAAGAAGAATATTTTCCGTTACTTTACTTAAAAACTATACAAATGTTTATTTCTTATAAAGATGTATCTAAACACTCTTGTATCTTGTAGAAAAGGTTCCCGTTACCTATTGGTTTTGTTGACTAGTAGGTACATTCATAACCTTAAAAATTGTGTTTTTAAACTTTTAATATTATCAATGAGCACCTACTCACATCGAATTGATCTTTGCAAAAAGAAAAGACTTTCAGTCGATAAAGTTACAGGATTTAGCAAGTTTTAAGCATATGTTCATGTGTAAGTATGTTTATTTCTCTTGGCAATTTAAACCACAACTTTTCTCGAGTCTTTTACCAAGTGTATCATGATAACAACTATATTTTTCATGTGATCTATTAGAAATCATGGTTTTATAATATTAACTTAGAAAGTTTATTTCCTACGTGCTTGCGAGTGTTTGTTTACAAATGTTTTGACGTCATAGCATAGATAAGTCTATAGACTAAATAGCGTTTTTGTATGTCTTCTAGGTAAAAAAAATATTTTTTTTTCGTTGTGATAGAACAATTATTACCAATTTAAAACATAATTCCAAAAAGTGTCAACTAGTTATCATATAACAACAGTTTATCCTTGTCATTCTCTATACAGAATGAAAAGGAGAGACTGATGTTAAATTAAGTTTTAAATTTAGAGAACCATCCAGAATCGGCACCCACCAGTGTCTGTGTCTGATGGTAAATGTTTACAGCAGCATGATAAATGCTTCCAATGCAGCGAACAAGAACATCCGAGGTCGAGAACTTGATGAAGACGAAGAAAACGATTTCCTGCAGGACAGTTCGGCCGATGATTCGTCAGAGAACGACGACGACAGCGATACCATCGACGATGAATAACTTTCGCGATCTTTTTATTCCTATATTTCGATTTTGTTCATATTAACTTTTAATATATTTTGGGTTCTTTTCATTTTGCCCTCGATTTTCTTTTATTTAGTTACAAATAAAACGAAACGAAAATATATCGAGAAAGATTCTGTCCATTGCTAGAATAATCTTTACCTTTACTGCGTCAGCTGACGGTCTTTCCACCGCTATATACGCAGCTGATTGTTATTTTCGTACTTATGATTATTTAAAGAATCACGTAGTTCAATTTCATCCGACGTATCATAACTTTATTTTACGTTTTTTTTTACAAATTCATGCGGCCAGCTGACGCATAATCCCCCCTTCACGATGCAGCTGACGATTTTTTTTCAGCTCAGTATGATGTCAACTATTCGTGAAAAAAGTTTGAGCTGGCGTACTATTACTTTATTTTTTATTTTTTTTTACCACTTCCGCAACCTCCCAATTCCACACCCACCGCGGGTGCGCCAGCTGACGCTTGGTTCAGTTATAAGTAGTTCGCGATAAATAGTAAAGGAAGGCAAACAGTCGGCGTAAAATCACTGCCAAAAATGCAACGCTACCTCCCGGACTAGTACAAATGAAGGGTGTTGCAATGGGTTCCCCTGTCTCACCTGTTGTCGCCGATATTTTCATGGAAGACTTCGAGAAGAGGGCTCTCAGCGTAGCACCTGTCACACCCAGGCTATATAAGCGGTACGTAGATGATACTTTCACAATCCTCCCAACAGATCAAATTTCTGCCTTTTTAAATCACCTTAACTCTATACACCCCAACATCCTATTCACTATGGAGTTAGAGGCAGATAGTAAACTAGCTTTTCTAGATATTTTATTAATCAGGAATCCTGACCAAAGTTTAAGCCATAATGTGTATCGTAAAGTGACTCATACTGATAGGTACCTCAATGGTGACTCACACCATCACCCGAAACAATTAACTGCCGTAGGAAACTCTTTGTTTCAGAGAGCACGGCGTGTCTGTGACGAACAACACCTGGCAACTGAACTTCAGCATGTCGAGCAAGTACTGAAGGATAATAACCTGGATAACCAGGATATACATACTTCAAGCCGCCAAAGAAGATCAACCAGTTTCTACGACCAGTCAAGTGCAATATACCCTTTCATGTTGCTGGTGTCTACAAACTTGAATGCGACTGTGGGCTCTCCTACATCGGGCAAACAAAGAGGAGTATAGGGACTCGGGTAAAAGAACATATCGCAGATATGAAACATAGGCGCGAAAATAAATCTGCAGTGTGTGAACATGCATTAGGGGGACCAAACCACTACATTAGATTTGATAGACCACAGATCCTTGCAGCTGAGCTGTGGTTCGTTCCTCGAATGATGCGCGAGGCTATTGAGATTAAAAAATATCCAAATTTCAATAGGGAAGATGGTTGGTATATACCACCAGCTTGGGAACCTATTATACAGGAGATAAAATCCCAACCCCGAGCCCACACTGCAAGACCATCAGATACTATTAGTTCTTTTTGTTTGCATAATTTAACATAAGAAGGAGATAGAAAGCCTCTTTTGAGTTGTTTCGCCGGTTCTTCTCAGGAAGGTCTCCCAATTTTGGAACCGGTGGTAGTTTACGGTAGTTAGGGTCAAATAAATAAACTCAAAATTACAAACAAGAATTTTAAAGAGTATGAGTCTTCCATCGAGGTTGATTAACATTATAAGTAGCTTGTATATGTCTAGAACTGTTACGGTCAGGGTGAATGGAATCCTGCAAACAGCATGATCTGTCTGGAAAGGACTTCCTCAAGGTTCTGTCTTAAGTCCACTGTTATACAATTTGTACACATATAATCTGGAAAGATCAGTTAATAGCTTCTGCAGAATACTACAATACGCCGATGATATAGCACTGTATATCTGCTCGGAGGATCTTACGGATGCCAGTTCGAGAGTAAACTCTGCCCTGTATTATCTTGATGATCGGCTCACTGAACATGGTCGGTCATGGTCATGGTCAGTCACCAGAAATGTCAAAAGCCCTTATTTTTTCGCGCAAAAGAATCTTACCTCCATTGAACATTTCCGTAAATAATCAACAGATTGAAGTTGTTAATAATTGTAAATTTTTAGGCATAATATTACATTCTTAAATGACTGTACCGCACTAAGATTATATCAGCGAGAAAGCAGAAAAATCTGTCAACATCCTTAGATCTCTATCTGGTGACCATTGGGGATGCCACTCTTGTAGTCAGAAACAGCTATACAATGCAATAGTTCGAAGCCATTTCGAGTATGGAAGTTTTGTACTGGAACCCTGCAATAAAATAGCTCTGAAGAAATTAACACAGATTCAATCTAAATGTCTTCGCATAATTACTGGCGCTATGCGTTCCTCCCCAATTAACGCCATGCAGATAGAATGCCTTGAACCCCCGCTTCATCTTAGACGCCAGCTAATGAGTGATAGATATTTATTCAATTTGCACAATACTCAAACCACCCACTATTAGAAAAACTTAAAAAATTGGCAAATCATACTATAAATTCAACTTACTGGACTTATAAGGAACTTCCCCCCCTAGATAACAAACACATGTGACGTCATTCAAGGCCATACTTTTTCACTTTAAGGTATTGTTTGCACTGCAATCTCCAGTGTTGTATATAAGGTTCTTGATATTGTAGTCTATGGTTAAAATAAATTATTATTGTCTATGTCGAGGACCGCTCGTTCTCTTCCCCGGTATCCACCATTGCTGTAAGCTGTTAACATGTGAGTGTGCAATAAAAATATTAACAACGCTCCAATAATCTTTCATTCAAGAATCTACATAACGAACCCAAAAGATGGTGTCATAAATGCAGAAAATTTTCAAATAAAATAGGCGTGAAAAAGTCCCAAGTAAGTCGAATCTCTGCTATCAGTCAACTCTGTCATGGCGGACAAAGCGTTCATTGTCTCCTTGAAACCGCTATGCGTACAAAATGGAGAAAACGCAGCCGAGATATGGAAAAAATGGAATTTTCGTTTTGAAATATTTAAGGATGCTAATGAAATTGCAAAATTTTCCGAATCAAAACAGGTAGCAATATTTCTTAATGCCATAGGAGACGACGGAATCGAAATTTTCAACAGTTTTAATCTTGACAGAACGCAAACCAAATTAAAAGAAGTGTTGAAAAAATTTGACGAAAAAATCAGTCCTCACACTAATAGTGTTTTTTACTAGAATGCAAAAACCTGACGAATCCCTGGATGAATATTTAACAATTATTAATAATTTAGCAACCACATGTGACTTTGGAAATTTAAAACAATCGTTGATAAAGGACATGCTCATCATAGGTATGAAAAATACATATATTAAAGAAAGATTACTACAAGAGGAAGGCCTGACCGTTGAATCCACTATGAAGATTGCAAAAAGCCTCGAGCTATCTCAGGAACGTTCTAGCAAATTGATGAGACAGGATACAAAAAACGAAATGGTGCAGGGAGTTAAAGAGCAACCACAGAGATACAAGTCAAGGTCAAGATCGAAAATACCAGATCGCTCAAGATCAAATCAAAGACAGAACTACCGTAACCAGTCGACACGAACTAGGAGTAAGTCAAGCACAAGAAATTGTACAAGATGTGGCCAGATACATAAATATAAATGCCCAGCGCAGGACAAAGTGTGCAACATTTGTAAGAAGACCGGACATTTCGCTTACTATTGCTTTTTCAGAAAGGATAAGTTGAACAGTCATAAAGTGAGTAATATATCATATGAAAAGTCAGAAACCGATCGTTTTGTAATCAAATCTATTCAAAATACTAATTGTAAAACAGATGATTGGCAAATTAATATTTACTGTAATAATTATAAGCTCAAATGTCAAATCGATACAGGAGCAGATACAAATGTCATAAGTAAGAAAACATTAGACAAAATTATGACTTGTTCTCACTCTAAAATTAATATTTCAAGGACAAATAATAAACTGTTTTCTTTTTCAGGAGAATTAGTGCCAAATTTAGGGACATGTGTATTAAATTGTGTATTTGAAAATGGAATAACCACAAAATTGTATTTTGTTGTTGTTGAATGCGATTGTAAAACAATAATTGGCTGGAATTCATGCGAAAATCTGGGTATTGTGAATAGAATATTTGGAATCCAAGAAAGGTCAGTAGAACAAATTGTTTCTAAATATGCTAAAACATTCGAGGGTCTTGGTTGTCTATCATACAGGGCACATCTAGACATTGATAGTAGCGTCCCACCAAAGGTCTGTTCGATACGTAAAAAACGAAAAACGTCTCAAAGAGGAACTTAAAAACATGGAGGAACTAAAAGTCATAGAAAAAGTGGGAAAACCTACTAAATGGGTAAACTCAATTGTTTTAGTCGAAAAGCCGAATGGTAAATTGAGAATTTGTCTTGATCCTAGGAATTTAAATGAGGCCATAAAACGACCATACTATCCATATCCAACATTTGACGACCTTAGATCTAAAGTAGCAGGCGCGTCAATTTTTTCTAAACTAGATGCTTCTTCAGGTTATTGGACTATATGTTTAGACGAAGAGAGTAGTGACCTCTGTACTTTCAACACTCCTTATGGTAGGTACAAATTTCTTAGACTTCCTTATGGTATTAACTCATCTGGTGAAATTTTCCATAGGACCATGAATAAATTGTTCGGAGACTTGCCTGGTATAAGTATCTTTGTCGATGATGTACTCGTTCAAGGGTCTACTGTCCAGGAGCATAATGAAAGACTCGAAGCATTATTTAAACGTGCTTCCGAAGTCAACCTAAAGTTTAATAAGTCAAAATGTAAATTTGCTATGTCTGAAATTTGCTATGTCGGTCATATTTTTAACAAAGAAGGTGTAACACCTGATCAGTCTAAAGTCGAAGCAATTTCTAAAATGTCTAGTCCAACTAATGTCAAGGAACTTCAAAGATTTTTAGGTATGATTAATTATTTAGGATCTTACATACCAAACCTCGCAGAAGAAACTTCTCTTCTGAGAGAATTGCTCAAAAAACATATTAAATGGCAATGGTTAGATCAACACGAACAACAATTTAGAAAATTAAAACAAATATTATGTCAATCACCAGTCTTAGTCCACTATAACATAAATAAACCAATACGATAATCTGTCGATGCTTCACAGCATGCAGTAGGTGCAGTTATTTTACATGATAAACACCCTATAGCTTATGCCTCTAAGTCCTTAAATAAAAGTCAGATGAATTATGCACAGATAGAAAAAGAACTTTATGCAATAGTATTTGGATGCAAGAAATTTCATCAATATTTATATGGAAAACCCATTTATGTTGAAACAGACCATCAACCATTAGTTACCTTATTCAAGAAACCTTTAGCTGAAGTACCAACCAAATCACAACGTATGATGATTACTTTGCAGGCTTATCACTTGATTGTATCTTATACAAAGGGCTCAGAAATGTACATATCCGATACATTGTCTCGTGTCCCAGTCAAAGACAATAAATTCAACCAGGAATTAATTAGTTTAGAAGATTTAGATTCAAATATTAATATTCACATAAATTTATTAACTTCCAACTTAGCTATTTCTCCACAAAAACTTGAGAAAATTTTGTGTCATACTAACCAAGACTTAGTCTCCAAAAAATTAAAAGATTATTATCAAAATGGATGGCCAAATTGCAAGGAACATTGTGATAAATTAACATTGCCATACTGGAATATCAAAGAGGAAATCCATGTCATTAATGATATCATTTTCAAAAATAATTCAGTCCTTATACCTCAGTCAATGCGTACTGAAATTATGAATGTAAGATATTTAATGAGAGACATCAAGGTATTGAAAAGACCAAGAAATTAGCAAGAGGACTAGTTTATTGGCCCAATATAAATCAGGATATTGAAAATAAGGTTAGACAGTGTGAATCATGTGCTATTTATTCTGCAAATAAAACAAAAGAACCCATGTTATCACATGAACAACCCTTATTCCCTTGGCAAAAATTGGCTACAGATCTTTTTGAATACAAAGGTAGGAAATATTTGTTAGTGGTAGACTATTATTCTAATTACATTGAAATTGCACTATTAAATAAGGATAGTCGAACAGCTAATGTCATAACACATTTAAAATCAATCTTCGCTCGTCATGGCATTCCGATGCAGTTGGTCTCAGATGGAGGTCCACCATACAACTCCACTGAATTTCATATTTTTTTACAGGAATGGGACATTGAACACATTGTATCAAGTCCACATTTTCCAAGATCCAACGGCTTAGCCGAAGTCTCTGTAAAAATAATAAAAAACATATTAAGAAAAAGTGATGAGTCAGATCCTTACATAGGCTTACTACAATATAGAAATACACCTAGAGGGAACCTAAGTTCACCCGCACAACTTTTAATGTCTAGAACATTAAGATCTAAATTGCCCTGCAGGGTGGGTAATCTGCGACCCAAGATTGTTAAGCATTCAGAACATTATCAAAAGAAACAAAGTAACATTCAAAGAACAAAATCTTATTACAACAAAAACTGTAAACATTATCCTGAATTTCGCATAAATGATCAGATATTTTTTAAGAAAAATCCGAAAGATATTATATGGATAAAAGGTAAAATCGTTTCCAAAACAAAATACCCGAGATCTTTCATTGTCAAAGATGGTAACAATGTAACTTATCGTAGGAATAGTCAGCATATTCGCTTTGATTACAAGTCAAATTGTCTAAAGTCTAGTCATAATAATGTCTCAGAATATAACAGCAAAAAAGTAAAATTTGAAGAAGTAAAATGTCCAAGTCTAATAAATCAAGAAATTAACAAGTCAAAAATCAGTCAAAAGTCAAAAATTATTGAAGAGGAGGATGATAGTTGCACTTTCATCTTCACTCATGAGTCAAGTCCTAAGTCAAGATCAAATACTGAGCAACACCTCAGATTCTTTCTTATCAGTAGAGTCAAGTCATTTGAACCAATCTGAATGTCAGTCGGAAATCATGTCAGAAAGTCAGTCAGAAAATATAGTAAAATCTCCAATATTTGTAAATGTCAATGAACCTATAGTGTCACCGGAGAGTCTACATGACTATAACGAATATCAAAATGAAAGTCCCATGTCTTCTCAATGTAAAAATATAGAAAAATTACTTGAAAGTCCAAGCGATTTATCTAGTCCAAGTTGTAGTAGTAATGAAATATCACCCTTACCTGTTAATAACAACAACGACGCTATAAATGCTGAAAGAAAATATAGTTCAAAGGGAAGATTATTAAAGAAAAAACAAGATTAAATCTATAATAAAATATGTATAATTGATAATATAATATTGACATGTAATTCATTTAAGTATTGACTAAGTAAATTTTAAATTTGTATTGTTGACATACACCACAATAATTAAGTATTTTATGTAAAGTTTAATGCCCATAAATTGTAATAAATTAAGAAGTAAATAATGTTTACAATGTATTTCAAAATTGTTATATTGTTTGTAACGTAACTTTGTTAAGCAAAGTAGGGTTATGTTTGTAATGTCATCCGTCAACATATAAATGTCAGTGTCATCTGTCACTGTCATTTGTCTTAAAAGAAAAAAGGGCATGTTGTAGTCTATGGTTAAAATAAATTATTATTGTCTATGTCGAGGACCGCTCGTTCTCTTCCCCGGTATCCACCATTGCTGTAAGCTGTTAACATGTGAGTGTGCAATAAAAATATTAACAACGCCCCAATAATCTTTCATTCAAGAATCTACATAACGAACCCAAAAGACTTGATAAAATCCTAAAAGGCACAGATGTACAGTGGGGGTCACGGGCGCGTGAACACTTAAAAAAATCTTTCCTGTGCAAGCGCTAGAGGGGTGATTTTACGGGCCCATCCTGATTGGTCGTAGTATTTTACTATAACCAATTGGCATAGCGCTGCACTGGGTGCAGTTATGAATGATGCGTGCGAGAGTAAATATTATGCGCGATGTTGCTCTATGCCGCTACACAGCTACAGCCAGCGGTTTGGCAACATCTCGGGATTTCTGTGATCGCGCGTGCGATATCGGGACCAAATAAAGAAATAATAAAACAACAACAATAATCATACGCGTAATTTTACATTTGGTTTCGATTTTAATATTGAATTCATGAATCTGGTATAGTCATATTTTTAAAGTAAACCTATAATATTTTTACTCTCAAATAGAATGAGCTTAATAATGATTTCTTTTATTTTTATTATGCTCTTGTAAAAATAGGTACTAGCTTTCCGTCAGCGGCTTCGCACGTGCAGAACAAAACTTTGATCCTACATTGTAACCACTCAGAACATTAACATTAACAACTTTAAAAAAATTAATTTATACACATTTATCCCCATTTTAAAGAAGTTTCCTAAAATCCTTTTTAGGCAACGACTCGTAATCATTAATTCCTTTGTGTAAAATTTCACCTTCATGTTTTAGTAGTTTTCGAGATTTGTCAGTGAATAAATACTCAAGGGGTTTCGGTTCTATATACCTATCTAAAGATATATGCGTTAGCATTTAATAGTCAGCGAGATATCTTTTGTTATTTTTTTTAATTTTTTGCTTGGTAACGAGGTACGCAGCGGTACGATCTGGCAGCCAGCGGCTATCAATACGGCGCTTGGCTGGGCGCTGTATGGGTATCAACCAAAACTTCATCAAAGCTCGTTTGCGGTTCATGTTTGCGTTTCTAATAAATCCGGTAAGTATAGTACTATAGATAAAGGCGAGGAGCTTAATCTATTGATTAGGGAACACTATAGATTAGACTCCATCGGTATTAAGCGGCAAGATACGTTCACTGCCGAGGAACAAAAAGCAATAGATATTGGCCGTTTTGAGGTAGGATTGCCATGGCGTGTGGAGAAATCCTACATAGCAGATGGCTACAATCTAGTATTACACAGGCTGAATTCTTTGACTAAGCGTTTCAAACGCGATTCTGTTTATTTTAAGCTTTATTCTGAAAATATTGAGGCATATGTTCAGAAAGACTACGCCGAAAAGGCTCCAAATCTTCACGACACCCCTGATACTTCTTCGAAGCGATGGTATTTACCACATTTCGAAGTGACTAATGTAAATAAGCCCGGTAAGTTACGCATCGTGCACGATGCTGCAGCACGGACAAATGGAGTAAGTTTGAATTCACTTTTATTGCCAGGGCCAGATATTTTACAGTCGTTATTAGGGATATTACTCAAATTTCGCGAAGGAAAAGTAACTTTAACGGGAGACATTAGAGAGATGTTCTCCCAAATAAAGATTCGTGACCAGGATCGCGATCGTCAGAGATACCTGTGGCGAAACGACATCGACGGCTTAGTCAAAGAATACAGAATGTCGTCTTTAATTTTTGGTGCTTGTTGTTCCCCATTTATAGCGATGTATATAAAGAATAGAAACGCTAAGCATTTTGAGGCTGAGTATCCAGAGGCAGTGAAGGCAATAATAGAAAACCATTGAAACCATAGAACACCACACATGGATGATTATCTTCAAAGCTTTGATGATGTTAAGCATGCTGCACAAGTCGCAGCTGATGTAGTTCACATACACAGCCAATGCGGCTTTGAAATGCGTTCGTGGGTATCTAATAATCCCAAAGCTCTCGAGTTTTTGCCACCTCATTTAATTAATCAAAACGTTAATTCTGTTGACATGAATTTAGAGAATTCTAGTTTACGAGTTTTGGGAATGCATTGGGTCCCGCATCTTGATGTTTTTATATTTAAAATTAATGTTACACAACCTTTTTTAGAAGAGTTGACTAAGCGTCAAGTCCTTAAAGAATTGATGAAAGTTTTTGATCCCTTAGGCTTTCTGTGCCCCATCATCACCTCAGGAAAGATACTGTTTCAAAAAACTTGGCATTCAGTAAAGGATTGGGATCAGATTCTTCCTGTAGATCAACAAGATATGTGGGGGGCTTGGTTCCATTGTATAATATCAGCTAATTCGTTAGTAATGCCTCGCTGCTATTTTTCCGGGTCCGGTTGCGCGAGAGTTGCATGTCTTTACTGACGCGAGTAATCAAGCTTACGCGTGTGTCGCCTACTGGCGTTTTGTTTATTCAGACGAGTCAGTAAAAATGGCGTTTGTTATGAGTAAGTCGCGAGTGGCGCCACTGAAACCTGTTTCAGTGCCTCGACTCGAGCTTCAAGCCGCGTTGTTATGTGTAAAAATGGCCAGGACGATTTGTGAACAGCAAGGATTTTCACCCACGAAAAGATTTTTTTGGTGCGATTCAAAAACCGTCCTTGCCTGGATTCGGGGAGCGGCCAACGCACGACATCAAAGATTTTCACCCACGAAATTTTTTTTTTATTGCGATTCAATAACCGTCCTTGCCTGGATTCGGGGAGCGGCCAGCGATTTATACGAAATCGCGTTGGGGAAATTTCGGAATTCACCTTTATAAATGAATGGTTTTGGATACCAACAGCATTAAATGCAGCTGATGCTGCGACTCGCGTCATTTTAAATGGGGTGGATTCACTGGATAGGTGGTTTCAAGGCCCGCAATTCTTATTGTTTAATGAAATCACCTTTCCCGCGGAACCTGAACCCGCTATTTCTAGTTTAATTGTAGAGAATACTTTAGTTATAGGGCCTGTAAATATCGTTCCTCGTTATGTAAATATTGTAGCTAATGACACTAGATTTAGTGCCTGGCTGCGACTACTACGTGCCACTGCTAGAGCACATCAATATTTGCGACTGTTACGCGATAAATCTGCTCGCACATGCTCACGCCACGTAGAAGGTCTGCACCCCCTTCTTTGCAAAGATATTAGAAGCGCAGAATTGCACCTGTTAAGGCATTGGCAAGAGGATATAAAGGAGGTCAGTTTAAATAATATTTGCACTAAGATGGACGACAGCGGTCTACTACGTGTTGATGGACGAATTTCTGCTGCTGATGGTATCCCAGAAGGAACAAAACGACCGATCATTTTGAATGGTCGACACCATATATCTCGCCTTATTGTCGCACACTATCATGTTTGGGCTGGTCATGCAGGACGCGAAACCGTAGTCAATGAAGTACGGCAACGTTTTTGGGTTACACGTTTGCGACCGACGGTACGTGCCATTGCTGCATCATGTCAGGTGTGCCGAAACAGAAAAGCAATGCCATATGTTCCACCGATAGCAGACCTACCAGGCGACAGACTTATACACCATCATCGCCCCTTTTCAATTATCGGACTGGACTACTTCGGGCCAGTTGAAGTCACTGTTGGCCGCCGTAAAGAAAAACGGTGGGTTGCCCGCTTTACATGCTTTTCGACAAGAGCGATATACCTAGAAGTGGTAGCAAACTTAACAGCAGATTCCGCAATCATGGCCTTACGTCGATTTATTGCGAGGCGTGGTTGTCCCCACAAAATATTTTCCGACAACGGAACTGCTTTCGTCGGTGCAAGCCGCGAAATCAAAAGAGAATGGCAATCGATTCGACCTGAAATCATTGATTTTGCAGTCAACAAGAGTATCGAGTGGCACTTTCTACCACCATCTGCGCCATCAATGGGAGGTGTTTGGGAGCGTCTAGTGGGTTGCGTCAAACGCACCCTTTCTGCAACATTAAGACAGAGAGCTCCACGAGAGGAAGTTCTGTCGACGCTTCTTAAGGAAGCTGAGAGTATTGTTAACTCCCGCCCACTCACTCATGTCTCCGTAGATATGCAAGATGCTCCAGCGTTAACGCCCAATCATTTTTTGATCGGCCAGTCATCGACTTTGCCAGTTCCTTGCGATTTAACGGACGATGACCTTTTGAGTAGAACCAATTGGAGAAAGGCTGTTAGGTTAGCCGACCATTTCTGGAATCGGTGGGTCCATGAGTATCTACCAGTTTTGACCCGTCGAACAAATAATTCTGCGCGCTCGTCTCGAGATATAGTAGTTGGGGATGTCGTGTTCATTTGCGACGCGAACTTACCACGTGGTATGTGGCTAAAGGGTAGAGTGAGCAAAGTTTTCCCAGGACGGGATGGAATAGTGCGAGTGGCAGATGTGCAGACAGTTGGAGTAATTATGAGACGACCAATTCGGAAATTAATTAAGTTAGAAGTAGGTTCGAATGCATAAAATATTGTGGTTTTTGTCATAGTGGTGATTGTTATTGTGATTTTTCTTGTTTCGTTTTGCGATTTTTGTTGAACAGTTGCCTCATTCATTTAAAGCAGCTAGAATTACTTGTTTGTTGTGTTTCTTTCTTACAATCGTTCGGATTAATTGTTTGTTCTGTTGTTTTGTACTTACTAATTTCTGTTCATGTTAGAGTTTTAGTATACATAGATGTTACATATAGCTGTGAACAGAGGTCAGTCCTTGCTTCCTTTTATTTGTAAACATTCGTTTACGAGGAGGGCCATGTCACGGACAGACCTCCGTCACATACACACTTTTTATATATATGTATTTCTCTATGAATCTGTGAGCTAACTCTTTAGTCTATTAATGTCAAGTATTCAGTTATTTTTATTGCACTCCTTTTTTATACAGTTTCGGTGTTATATTTGATAGTCATAATTTCCAAAATAAACCTGTTTTCCCATCCCATCCGCCTTTTCCTTTGCTGTCCACGACAAAGTCGTTAAATAATCTACAGAACTCTTACTTCGTGAATAGCACGAACGATTACAACTGTTTCCAGATTTAATTATGTAGGTAATTGAAAAGAGGACATTCATTAAATCATTTACGAATTCCAAACAAAATATAATATCATGAGCATACATTCATCACAACACAACCGAGCTATTGCTGTTCATTCATAAAAAGTCGAGAGCCCGCCCACTAACGAATCGTACAAAACGAGTGCATGGCACAATCGCCTTAGAGCTGTTCACGCGCCCGTGACCATGTTTGTGCATCGCCTACAAAATAAGATGTTGCCTGTTATGCAATTAAAAGCCTTTAATAAATACAAAACAAAAGTGAAAAATAAAAAAAAACTACAAATAGTGCAATCTTTTATTTCCAAAATACCTTCAACTATAAAAGCATTGAAAAGCGGATCCCAATATCCTACGGGAAATATTGTGGCTAAAAGACGCTTATCCAAGTATCTATAAAAAGACCAAAGACTTTATATAATACCTAGACTGTGCATCATCGCGTGAAAAACGGTCCGGGCGAGAGGGCTTCCAATGGTAGTGTGTTCCTTTCTAATGAGGTGACCATATTCAAGTATAACGCGGGACAAAATTTGTTATTAGTATTAGTTATTTTATATAACTTGTAAAGAGGATTGTGTTTAGTATCTGCTACTGTCTAAACATGTAAGTAATTTGTGATGGTAAGTTGAAATAAAAACTACATGGCGTATTTTTTAAACTTGCTAAGTGCATCATACAAAGACTTAGTGTAATAATAATGTATCATCAGACTTACCATTAATTTAACATAAATGCCAATGCCTGATATTGGCACCTTTTTTTCGCTGTTACATCAACAAAAACTTATTATTTTACGTAATTAAGACTATATAGTGTTAATTAATATGACAAACCTCATCTATGCATATACCTGTGAACGCAGTCCAAACGAAGTTATGTAGGTTTTAAAAATAATAATACATAGGTACTATGACCTGTTATTTAAACATTCGGTATTTAAACTAGCACGCGTAGCTTGGTCACCATCTTACATTCAGTATTACCAGGCTCAACCATTTAAATACTTCTTTTACTCTGTATTTAGATTTATTTTAAAAATATCAATGATTATTTTATTATTTATAGGAACTGTAGAAATGTTTAAATACGTTTCATAGTTTACGAATCGTTCGTATCGGTAATTAATCAGTAAATCACAAATAGAAAAGGATGACATTTTCTACCATTTCTACCAAACCCAATGATAAATTGAGCTGGCAAGACGTTAGAAAGGGACACACTCCCGTTGGGTGCTTTCTCACACAGGACCGTTTTTACTAGCGACCGCTTATCAAGATAATAGTATCCTATTACTACAGATATAATCTTACTTTAGATTAACGATATTTTTTCGTGCACAGTCTAGGTATTATATAAAGTGTTTGAAAAAGACCGCTTCGAAAGAAAAAACTAAAATCGTCCCAACAAGGACAAATTGACCAAAACAAAAACTATAAATGGAAGTTTTTGGCGGGATTTGATCGAGTGTGGTTGGCGTCTTATTTTAATTATTCTTAAATTCGTTCATAGTGGATATTGTGAAATAAAATTGGTGTGATTTTGTGTTACAACTGTCTGCGTAACTGAAGAATTAGTAGAATCGTCAAAATATACGCTATTCCGGTCAAGTGGACGTGAGAATTTTATTGTAGTATTGACTACCTCACTGAAGCTTATCGAAAAAGCCAGCTCGATACATTTCGTGCCAAACACTTCAAGAAACATTAGAATGCATCACACCGACATTCTAATGTAAAAAGAAAAACAGAATAATTTAACTTAAGACTAGGCTGTATGGGCATTGTTCCCCTTGCTTTCCCTGAAAAGGGTGAATTTAACAAAAAAAAAACTAAAAATGTCAAAATCAATATGTGAGGCTTCCACCCATATTCTTAATCGCGTCCTCAAACGTTCCTCGACTCAAACTCATTCGAGGGCTCCTTATGGAGTTCCTCCAAATAACCTCGAAAATGGTATTCTAGTTGGTATCTTGAACAAACTTGAGAATTCCTCCACTGAGAATTCCTCAACATTGTGACGTCATCATTTGGAGGATTTTATTTCTATAATGGTTAACAGAGGAAATATTACTTGTATGACTGTATCTTTTCTAAACCGAAATCTTCTTTGAAACGAATCATTGTCGTAAACCTTAAAAGGATTTGCGGCATCACGTAAATACCGTCGCGCCGGAAAATTATATGGTTAATCATCGTGTATGTGTTACTGAATAAATAAATAAATAAATCGTATACGTAATACATAAAATCCACAAATTCGTCAATAATTTCAAAATCAGACATAAAACTTGAATACACCTTAAACACCACTCGAGGAAGCCTTAAGGTACGTCGAGAGCTACCTTGAGTTTGACAGTTTATTCCTCGACTCGACCTCCACTCGAGTGAGGAATATCTCAAGTGAAGGATATTTTTGTTGTCTAAGCATACGAATTTCCTCCAATGAGGTTGAGTCGAGTGGAAAAAATCTCGAGGAAACGACTAAGAATATGGGTGTTCGTGTATCGTTTTTTTAGGGAGTTCGCCGTCAGCGCTAGCATCACTTTAAAGTTTGTTTGTGATCAGTGTTTCCACAATGAGGGGAAATTCCCCTTTTAAGGGGAAATTAGGGTCCAGAGGGGAAGAAAAAGGGGAAAGATATGAAAGAAAAAGAAAGGGAAACTGCGGGAAATTATAGGTAAAGCTTATAGGACTATACCGTGGACTAGAGTATTGCCGTATAAAAGAAACTGTGTCAACACGTGCAGATTAAGACCTTTTTTTCTTTAGTACGAAACTACAGCAGAATAATTTTTGAGGGGAAAAATGTCCTAAGAAGGGGAAATCTGAATTGAGGCATGGGGAAAGGAAATCATTAAAGTGGAAACACTGTTTGTGATAGTGATGCTAGAGCTGTGATTGAGCGATTTCCGGCGGGAAAGTGAAAGCGGCCTTTTTAAAGTTATTATTTTATTTTAATTAGTATTAACTATCTAAAAGCTTAAAACGAGTTTTCATTTAGAAAAATGACTAGCGAAAGCGATGGGGACGATACTGGCGGCACACCCAGGTTCTCCGAACCCAAAAAACGGAGGAGACATGAATCGTATGACGATGGCGCCAAATATAAAACTTTTTCAAAACCAGGGTACAAACGGAGTTATCCTGATGTTCCAGACAACAGATTCACGGAATTTCCAGTTTATGTGGAGAGTATTCAAAAGGAAGACAAAATTGGTAATAAAAATCCATTACAACTATCGAAGTTTTTTAAGAATGTTAAAGGCATCTTTGAACGACGTAGAGTCAACGCGTCCAAAATAATGATAGTATTTAAGCAGGCGGCAGCTGCCAATGACTTTTTATGGCATGATTGTTTGGCTCAAAATGGCATGCGGGCATATATTCCTGCAGCTTCTGTGGAGAGGGTTGGGGTAGTTCGTTATATCCCGACAGAAGTGGGAAATCAAGAATTATATTCTAAACTCAACGCGGATGCTGAGATCATCTCAGTTAGACGCTTCATGAAGAAAACTGGTTCAGATTTGGTTACCCTAACAACAATCTCTGTGACTTTTTCAGGCACAATATTACCACAATTTATTTATCTAGATAATTGGAGATACAAGGCCATGAATACGTTCCTCCAGTTATTGCAGTGTTACCGATGTCTGAAGTTCAACCATTCAGCTAAGGTCTGTCGTAATGAACAGGTATGTTCCAAGTGCTCGGGTGATCACAGCTTCAGAGACTGTGATTCAGAAGTTCTGAAATGCAGTAACTGTGGTGGGGATCATCTGGCAGTTTCTAGGTCATGCCCAATAAAAATGGCCAAAGTAGATAACAAAAAGAAAAGTTTCACAAGTGTGTTAAAAAACTCGGCTGTTAACGATTTTCCTGCCCTTACCCTCACTAATTTCTCAACCAAGAAGTTAGTTAATTCAAATAAAGATATAGATTCAATTTTATGCAATGAAAAATTTATGAATTCAATTATTAAAACACTAGTGTCCTTGGGTAATACAAATACAATTAAAACAACAAAAAATATTAAAGAAGTTTTTATTAAACACTGGAAATCTTAAAAGAAACAGTCACAATGCAATTTTTAAAAATTGTTCAGCATAATATTCAAAGTTTAATAAGTAAAAAACCCTTGGTAATCAGTTTCCTACAAGATCATGACATCGATGTATTGCTGTTGAATGAGACTTGGTTAAAAAAGACATCTTCAATTAGATTTCCAGGCTACAATTTTATCTATAATAATGCCAAAAATGGTCGTGGTGGCGTAGGCATCTTATTAAAAGACATGTTAAAGTTCACCGAAATCTCTATTCCTTTTTATGAGGAGATCCAATGTATAGCTCTATGTCTTTTCACTGATAGGGGTCCCATCTCCATTTTATGCTCGTATTGCCCTCCTGGAAATGAAAGAAGATTTAATATTAATAAGTTAAAAAAAATAATGAATATTATTCCTAGACCATGCCTAGTTTCAGGAGATTTTAATGCGCATCATATTGCATTTGGCTGTCAAAGTACTAAAGCACGTGGTAGACAACTATATGATTTATTTGATGAAACTGATCTATGTATCTTGAACACAGGATTACACACAACTGTACAGGGTCCTAATAAAAATTCTTCAGCAATTGATGTTAGCTGTATAAGCTCTAGTCTTGCTCCTCTGTGTCAGTGGAGAGTGGGCGATGACCCACTAGGTAGCTTTCATTACCCAACATTCATAGACATAAATATTTCTCCATTGGTTTACCAAGTAGGTGATACAAATCAAAGGTATCTTTTTCACAAAGCAGATTGGACAAAGTTTTTCCTTAAATCAAAAGAGTATTTTGAAAATTTTGAGTTGAACAAAGAAACCCCTTTAGAGTCTTATGACCACTTCTGTCAGTTAATAGATAAATTAAAGCAAGAATGCGTACCTATTTCCAAAAACAAAAATAGCAACCGGGTGAGACATAGCCCAGCCCCCTGGTGGAACAGTAAGTGTGCAGATGCTGTTAAAAACTCTAGGGATGCCCTGAAAACATACAGAAGTAACATGACATTAGATAATTACATAGCATTTAAAAAAATTGATGCCAAGAAAAAACTTATTATTAAGGAGGAAAAATGCAATAGCTGGCACAACTTATGTGAATCCTTTAATAGGTATACTCCTATTTCACAAATATGGAATTATATGAGACGATTTAAGAGAGCTGTAAATAGAGTTTATTCAAAAAATGATGATTGGATTCCACAGTTCATTGAAAAGTTTTCTGAACCAGAGAATGCAAATAGATCTGATAAAATAAGTTTTCTTTTTAACAAAAATAGTTCTAACCCTGATACAGTCAATAGTTATTTATTAAAAGCATTTGACTTAAATGAGCTTATTTTAGCCCTTAGATCTAGAAAAGATACAGCTCCAGGCCTAGATAATATCCCTTATGTAATATTAAAGAAATTACACATATCAGCAAAAACTGTACTATTAAATATTTTTAATTCACTATGGGAAAATCAGGTAGTTCCAGAATCATGGAAAACTCAGTGTATCATTCCAATATTAAAGCCAGACAAACCAACAGGTGATCACAACTCATACAGACCTATTTCATTGTCTTCTTGTGTGGGTAAGCTCTTTGAACAAATGCTCAAAGCAAGATTAGATCATTATATAGAATCAAATAGAATCTTACCTTATAATCAATTTGGCTTCCGTAAAGGACGTAGTTCTTCCGAGAGCATTGTTAGCTATATATCTGACATGAAAAATTGCTTATATTCTCGATCCCAGGCAGTGTGTGTATTCCTTGATGTTCAGGGTGCATATGACAATGTTGATATAGATTGCCTGTGTCAAGTGTTGTATGATTTAAATTTTCCTGGAAAATTAATACAATGGATTTATAACTTTCTGAATGGTCGAACTCTATACGTAAAATATAATAATATTATTCATGGACCTAGTACATCCTATAAAGGATTAATGCAGGGGGCTAGTCTGTCTCCAATGCTGTATAATTTATATACGTCACAAATAATGACGTATATGAATCCTGAAGTTAAAGTCTTGCAATTTGCTGATGATCTTTTATTGTATAGTGTTAATAGAAATGTAGACTTAGCTGTACAAAAACTAAATTTATCATTAGAACAGTTATTGTATTACTATAGATATAAATTAAAACTTAATATTTATTCATCTAAAAGTGCTGTATTGGTAGTTGGCTCTGATAATTCAGTGCATATCAAATATAATAATTTACTGATTCCACAAACTAGTAGCCATAAATTTTTAGGTGTTATTGTAGATAGCAAACTAAAATTTGAGCAGCATATAAATTATATATCAAAAAATGCTTTGAAAGGTATTAACATCATTCGATGTTTAGCTGGAGTTTATTGGGGTGCTGATCCCAAAACATTGTCCACATTATACAAAAGCCTAGTAAGGAGTCATTTTGATTATAGCTGTCTTGCCTACTTCAATGCCAGTCCTAGTTTATTGAAAAAATTAGATGTCATCCAAAATGTTGGGCTAAGAATCATTAGTGGTGCTATGAGATCAACTCCAATAAATGCATTAGAAGTAGGGTTGCCACCCGTACTTTATTATAAAGTATTGTACGTTATTTCGGGTAATTGTACTCTATACTTTATGCCAACAATAAAGTACGCGAAAATACTTTATTTAATGTGATTTGATTACTCGCGGATTAATTTTACATAAAATATACAAACAGAGGTTGATAGGAAGATTTTTAGCGTAAAACGGACAGAAAGTATGAATATGTTGCCCTTAGCTAATTCCTGCAACATTTTCGTGGCTGTGTGCCTTTGTATAATGACCTTTCCCATTACGGAAAAGACTACAGTAGCCGCAAAGTAGCAACGTAAAATATTTTTTTTTCTATTAAAACTTTTCTTTAGATTTAATTTAGCAGTTAAATGCTTTAAAAAATAAAAACATAACTATAAATGTTATTATTTCTTCTTTCAAATGTTTAATACTTGAAAAAGTATTCATTTGACATTGTGGGTTACCTACAATGCGAAGAGATGGCGCTGCCTTGCAGCTTAAGGGAAAATTTCGATGCGGCCATCAGGGCCGCGGTAGCATAATTGGTCAGTGCATTCGCCCGGATTGCGAAGGGTGCGGGTTCGAGTCCCGTCTGCTGCCTGATCCGCGAGGATTTTTTTTCTATTAAAACTTTTCTTTAGATTTAAACGTCTAGCAGTCAAATTCTTAAAAAATAAAAACATAAATATATTTTTAAGCTTAATAATAAAATGGAATAAAAAGTACTTTATTTTGGACACAATGTACTTTTTTTCTACCTTTAATATCCAATGTACTTTATTTCGTCAAAAAAAAGGTGGCAACCCTAATTAGAAGCCGAAACTTGTATTCATCCATTAACATTAAGAAGATTTCAGTTAGCACAAAATTTCTCAATTAAACAGCTGTCAGCTAACAATAGTCATATTGTTAATAATTTGATTCTCCCTTCAGAACTTGCAAATAACATAACAGATTCTATAGTTTCTACAAATGATCTTATTAGTAGTAAATTACCTGAAATGTGTACCATAATGACATATATCAGAGAAAAATGTGTACATATGTTTATAGCTAGTGATAATATTTGGCCTATATATAAATGCAAATATGACGCTTTATACTTGCTAAAAGTTATAGTCCATTTACCTAATATTGAGAATAATAATGATTATTTACAATTTGTCAAAAACAGAAATGAATTTTATAAAATTTTCACAGATGGTTCAAAGGAGTGTCATAAAGATGTAGTTAGGTGTGGCTTCTATGACCCTCAGCTAAACTTTATTAAAGTATATGCATTGAATAACAAAGCCAGTGTATTTTCATCTGAGGCTTATGCTATTTATCAAGCTTTATGCTATATTTTAAAAGCAGACTCTTTTGTAAATAATGTACATAATTATCTTGTCATATCTGATTCTAAAAGTGTGTTATTAGCATTAGAAAGTAATAGGCTAGATTCTAAGGTAAATCATATTATATATAAAATAAGAGACCTTTTATATGACTTGTATATACAGAAGAGAGAAGTGCAATTTTTATGGGTTCCCTCCCACAGAGGCATTGCTGGAAATGAGATTGTGGATAAAGCATTAATTGCAAATAACCCAGAGGATCACTCTACCTTTCCAATACCATACACAGATCACTTATCATCACTGAAAGATGAAATTAAACATTTGTGGATTAAGTATTGGAACCACTGGAACAATTCCAAGGGGAAATGGTACGCAACAATACAGAAAAGTTTGCCAAACAAGCCATGGTATAATAATGCAATATGTGAGTCGAGAAAATTTATTACAACTATTAACAGGCTGCGCTTTGGACACTGTTTGGTTCCAACTCACTTGCATAGGCTTAAAATTCTGTCGAACGACAAATGCAGATATTGCCAGACTCCGCATGCAGACATTAATCACGTAATTTTCTCATGTCCTGAATTTAACATCCAACGTCTACTACTAATATGCGAGTTGCAAGATATTCAATCAGAAGACCAGAGCAATTGTTTTCCCCGCCGCATTGAAGATTTTCTCTCCAACTCATGCTATTTTAAACCAATTTATAAATATATTGTAAATACTGTAGATAAGATATAGAATAAGACAAAACGAAATGTTATTTGTTTTTCTTTAGGTTATTTTTATTCCATTGTTTACTTTCTATCCTTCTATCGCTGTCAATGTCATTGTCAAAATATAAGTTGTCAGTAATCTGTTTCACGCATCTCACGTTTCTATTTTATTTAAGTTTGTATTTGTACTATGTGTTCGGCTTTATGGACTTGTATCCTGGTTATGTCATTTGCTAATAAAAAAAAATAAAAAAAATAGTGATGCTATCGCATTTGTCCTCAGTGAACGGCAAACATGCTGCGAACATTTTAAATAATTTTATTCAGTATTAGTTCAATATTGATATATTAAAATGATAATGAGATGAGGTAAATCGTTCGTTGTAGTTAATATTAAAGAAAGGGAAACGATATTTTAATTTGATAACCTAGCAGTATTAAAATTCAGTTCAATATTTTTATAGATTATTAGAAAGAAAGTAACTATGTATCAATTTTTGGGTAGTCGGAAAGAAGGTAGAGCTTAGAAACTATTATGATGAGGTAAAAGCCTTGCAGAATGTGCTTATTACCTACCTACCCAATTTTTGCATTAAATTAAAAATTTGTGTAGTTATTTCACCTTTTCGATTTCATGAGAGTAAAATAATAAAATTAAACTCAAAGCAAAATTCACCAATGGTAATGTTATTACCGGATTGAATTTGGTGTCTGAATATCAAGGTAATTGAAAGAACTTGCGACATTTATTGAAGGTGGATTACTTCTATCAGAATCTTCATGAACAAATCAATGTCGAAAGTACGAGATGCCTCATCAAGTTATCAAAACAACCACAGGTAATTACTATATTGACTTAGGTATTTTCTATGAACTTGGCAATTTCATTATCTATATCCCTTATTTTAGGGAAAGTTAAATTTGTTTTTAATCAGAATAACTGATTTTGTTTCAGTATCAAAGGAGAGAAACTCATATATCCAGCTGCGAATCGAAATAAAGAACCTATTTTACAAGTTTTGAAAAGATTTATATTATCAGAAGCAGAGAGCATTGATGATGATGATGAAAGACCAATATTCTTAGAAATAGCATCAGGCTCTGGACAGCATCTTGCTCACTTTGCACCGCATTTCCCTGGTGTTAAGTTCCAACCAAGTGAAATAGATGAAAATTTATTTGGAAGCATAATTTATTATGCTGTTAATTGCTCAACTAAAAATATGTGTCAACCTATTTTAATTGATATTTGTAATAAACTTTCATATTATGGCTTTACGGAAAGCAGTATTGACTACATGTATAATGCCAATATGTTACATATTAGTCCTTTCAATTGTACAGTTGGTTTGTTTGAAAATGCTGGTACCTATTTAAAAACTGAAGCACTATTGGTCACTTATGGTCCTTTCAGTAGAGATGGTGTTATTACACCACAAAGTAATATTGATTTTGATGCATCTCTTAGAGCAAGTGATCCGTCGTGGGGTATTCGTGATATTAATGATCTTATTAAATTAGGAGAAGAAAACAATCTCACTCTAATAGACACTATAGAAATGCCTTCTAATAATAAAACTTTGATATGGAAAAGAAATTAAAATACCTGAAAAATGCATCAATAGATAGCTAAAAACTAATTAACTAGTGATGCTTAGTTACCTAGTATTATAATTAACTAATTCATTTATATTAAATTTTATATTATTATTCCTTATGCCTGTTACTTGGTATATAAGTACCTTGCACACAATAGGTACAGCTAAAAATACTGCTCATTAACAAGCCTAGAAGTTATTTTTTATGCCAACTAAAGATAATGAAGCATACAAATTCATAAATACAGCTTTAAAGTGTATACTTAATGTATTTTTATTTCATACTTTAAAATACCAAAATTTCATTTCTGTAACAAATTCCATTTACAAACTAGAAACCCATTACATACGGACAGACAACGAGCGTCAGCAATAGAGTTCCATTTTAATATACAAAAGCATTTGCTAGGGGAAGAACAATACGTCAGGTTCGATTCCTATTTAGAATAAAAAAGTAATAATAATTGAAATATCAAATTTTTATTAATATAATTTTATTTATACATATTTCTTTATGCTTTTTCCTAACAACCTATGAATAAATAATTGAATACTGAAATCTGATAAAACTTTAGCCATTTGATTAATTAGAACAATAAACAATGTTATGACTTGAACAATAACGAATTGTGATATTGATGTACCAATGTCCAGCCAGCTCCCATAGTTTTTGACATTGTATAGTAGTTGGATGCCCATTATATTTGAATAAATTAATACTATGATGTGCAAATATCCTGTTGGTGCCTGAAAATATAAGAGTATTTTAGGTCATCAACGAATTAAATGAATTACGTTCATGATTATGAGTATCCACGCACGTTATTCATTAAAAAAATCATCATCCCTTGCTCTCCCTTGAGGAGCTCGGTGGCGCTGTGGTTAGCGCGTTCGGTCTGTGATCATAGTTAAGTAACTTTGGCAATGACTGGTACCAGGGGGGTGGATGACCAAAAAAATAAATAACTCGAGCTTCGGAAGGCACGTTAAGCCGTTGGTCCCGGCTACATCTATAATTGTTGGAAACTAACGCGCATTGGGCCTGCGTTGGAGTTGGCCCATGACATGACCGGTTTTCCTAAGACCTTCCCTTTGGAAATAGGGATTTTGTTTTTTTATAGCGAGGTAGGCAAATGTATATCCCTTATTTATAACAAAGCTAAAAAAAGAGTGTCAATGCGATAACATATCTTTTTCCCAACTATGAAAGCGATGGTGAAAGCGAAAAAGATACACGGATGGTCCGTGGTTAGATTTCAGCCTCGCATCAAATATTTTTATATGAAAAACAGTTTAATTCATAATAAACTTCATTGAGAATAAAATTAAGCAGCTCGATGGCGCAGGTTAGGCCGAATGCGCCCTGTGATCGTGAAAGGTCAGCAACTTTCGCAATGGATGGTTGACCAAAAAATTAGTATCTCGAGCTCCTTCGTTTTTCTGAAGGTACGTTAAGTCGTGAGTGAGTCCCGGCTGCATCTGTAGTCGTTAGCACCCACCAATCCGCACTGCCCGCGTGGTGGGTAACGGCCCAGTTTCCCTACTCCATCTATAGGGAAGGCCTGTGCCCCTGCAGTGGGGACATAAATGGGATCAGTGCCGTCTTTGACCTATTGGAGACCCTGAGCATATTAAGATAATGGGGCTCCTATGACTTCCGTTTGGTGATTTAACAGGAACTGGGGACTTTTTATTGATCTGAGGGGGCCCCCTATCGATCGCGGGGCCCTGCGCACTTGCCCAAAGTGCTCACTGGCAAAGACGGGTCTGAATAGGATGATAATGAAAACTTAATTATATTTACCTCGGTTAAATGTTGAACAGCCCTAAAACTGCAAGCGACGAGGAGGAATGGTGACAAAGTTTTCAACAATATTAGTGTAGTAATAATGAATGGTTTGAATGATGTTATAAAACATGTCACCCATCTAACTTCAAATGAATTCAACGATGCTATGTTCCCGGTGCCGAAAAATGCTAAAATAATGTATGTTGTCTGATCATCTCTAATGAAGGTTATTATTTGAACCAAGTAATCAAATTAAGTTTTATCCTACAATAATATAATTATTTTTAGACTAGCGGCCCGCCCTCGCTTCGCTTCGGTGTGGAGCTGAAGTGCAGACTACAGTATTTGTTCTCAGGCTTGTATTATACAGAATGATATTCATCTATGATTCTTCTTATACCTGCATGCAAAGTCTCAGCCCGATCGGTTTAAAATTGACAGTTTCATAAAAACTTTCATTCCCTATTTTATCCCCTTGGGGGTAGAATTGATCAAAGTCCTTTCTTAGCGGATGCCTACGTCATGACATCTACCTGCATGCCAAATTTCAGTCCGATCCGTGCAGTGGTTTGGGCTGTGCGTTGATAGATGTCAGTCAGCCAGTCACCTTTGAGTTTTATCTATAAAAGATACACTTCAACTTTGTAAACTTGATACCCCTTCAAGTCGTAATTGATAAAACGGACATTGACATATAATAACAAGTAGACTCGCAATGGCGCTCAGAGTGTCGGAAACAATTACGCACACCACTACCACGCTTTGATTACAAAGCCACGCAATGACAGTGTTTGGTTAAAAACTATACAAATACCACAAGATCCATACATACCAGGCCCTCAGAAAGTTGTGCAAAAAAAATTTTTATGTAGGTATAAGACACGAGCCACTTGTTACGAGTACAAGACTCGTCTACGTCACTCATACGTCACGCGTACATCATGTGTTTCCCAAGTGCAGGTGGCTCGATTGAGCAATCGTGTTGAAAAGTGCTTATTAGACAGATTTAGTTCATGTAAAACCTTCGGACAGTTTTGGGAGTCGCTTGAGCTTCAATCGTGGAAGCATCTTGACGTATAGTTTGTAAGACCGGATCATCGGGATCAATTAATATAAGTAATTTTGTATAACATTTAAATAAATAAAGTAATAATTTAAAGTTTAGTTTTTAAAAACCCTACCTGACGGCTCAATTCCGTAATTGGCGCAGTCGGTAGGATAGTCGAGTCAGTGCGAGCATCATACTTCGATCCGCCTGATAGTCGTGTCGTCGGCGTGTCGACTATCTCTACGAATCTACGCGAAGCAGTCGTCAGACGGGAAAGAAGAATCAACTTCGAAAACGGCGGTAATCCAAAAATCGATGGCCAAACACCACACTAAGCTAAGCATCCTGCTCCTGTGAGTTATATTATATAAGTTACGTATTCCTATTGGTTGCCAGCGGCCCCTTTCCTGTCTCCCGTAGGACGTAATAAGTAAATTAAATAAGTTTGTTTTAATAGTTAGAAAGATTTCTAGATATTCCTATTGGTTGACAGCGGCCCCTTTCCTGTCTCCCGTAGGACGTAATAAGTAAATTAAATAATTTTAATAGTTAGAAAGATTGCTAGATATTCCTATTGGCTGACATCGGCCCCTTTCCTGTCTCCCGTAGGACGTAATAAGTAAATTAATTAAGTTTTCTTTTAATAGTTTAGAAAGTTTTCAAGATTTTTTTTCCAAAGAAAAGTAGGGATATAGGGCCGAATCTGCGGCGCAGTATTCGTCCTAATTCTAGAGAATTAAGGTTTCATCGCGAAATCGAATTATCTACATTAGAAAGCATAGAAGAAGAAATGGCGACCGAACAACAATCTGTAGCTTATTCAAACGATATGACAGAAAGGATTTGGAAATCTTTAAGGCTAGTTCCTGAGTTTGATGGAAATTCGAACATTTTAATTAGATTTTTGAACACTTGCGACCAACTGATTTTAACATATGTTAATCCAGCTCCGGGAAATGAACTAAATAATTACGCTTTAATTAATGGAATTTTAAATAAAATAACCAGGCCTGCTGCTAAAACATTAACAACAAATGGCATCCCCAGGACTGGAATGGCATAAGAAATGCGCTAATCAACAGCTTTTCGGTTCACAGAGACGAGCCCGCCCTATACACCGATTTATCTATGTTAACTCAAGGTTCCGATACACCGCAAATATTTTACGAGCGAGTTCAAAATTTACTTAGTATAATTATGACTTATGTAGAATTACACGAACAACTTAAAACAATAGTTGAGGCTAAACGTGAACTTTACAAAAAAATTAGTTCTGCAAACACATACCATAGGCCTAGCCGAGCCTTTAGGCTCACGTGTCAGGTGCATGCGCCCCGACTCACTAGAAAAGACCTTGGAATTCGCCCAGGAAGAATTAAACGTCTTATACTTACAATCTAAAGCCAGTAACCCGCTAATTTCTAAGAAATCGATTAACGATGCCCCGTTTAATTACTCACCTTTTAATTCGCATGACTCACTTATGCCTTCGAGATAATTCAATTCTGGAATGCCTACACGTCAATTTAAACCTTTTAAATACCCTTTCATGCAACAAGCCACTTTCCCTAATAATTTTGTACTGAAAAATATTTCTTATAATAACAGCTTTAGGCCTATCCCCGCACACAATAATTTTACATATCAGAAGAACCCCTAAATAAATTCAAAAGACAGTTAATCATAAAAGTTAATACTAACCCTTGTCATGCTAGACCAAAAACGACAGTACCATTTGACATACAGAAAATCAATAGTTCAAATTTCGGAAAACAACCTAGAAGAAGATATTATATCTGTCGTAAAAAATCACATTGATCCCAAATTGCGCACAGCAATCCTCGTACAGTCTCTTAATAAAATGTACCCATTCTACAAAAAACCTTTAAAAATGCCACGGCAAACCTGGTCCTTGTCAAAAAAAAAATCAAGATATTTGTGATTTTCTTAACCAACAAGATTTGATATCAAAGTACCATGAAGGAAAAAGCAAATTTTAAATAATATCTCTTCAAATCAAAGAAAATTAGAAAAAGCAATAATTTCAATAAGTAATACACCTGTAACTGAAAAAGAACAGATGTATCAATTTACACAGATTTCCCAATTATTTAGCATACTTACGGAAAATGTTCTGGAACTCTCATCTGAAATAAGTAGATTAGGTAATATTTTAGCTTTTAGTCGCACAAACGTAATTCACCATTCTATACTATATATAAGTGATTTAAAAAATATGTTAACACAGCTTAAAAATCTATATAATCCCAATGCGTTACTAAACTTAGATGTTAGGTTTTATTACGATCTAATTACCTTATAGTCGGAGAGCCCACTGCGAAATATCTACCCGAATCGGACTTACGGACAAATCGTGTACGATTCGATGGGGAATGTGGTCGTGATAGGGTTGCCGGACATGATAAACCCTGTATCTTGACCGAAGGGTCGAAAAAAGGGCCACTTCCGGTCAATTTTTCGGGAGCCTGCTACCCGGATAAAACTTACAATCAAAATTAATGCCAATCGATAGGGGATGTTGAGCACTTTAAGGAAAAATCGGGTTGCCACCCCCCACCCTGTCAGGGGTTGCGGCAGCCACCCTTAAGTGTGACCCATTTTCCTATTGCACTACCCGGATCGAACTTACGATTTTTTTTTTTCCAAATCGAAGCTTGAACTTTCCCCAACACGAAAAAATAGGGTTGCCACTTCTGACCTTGACCAGAACAGCCGTCAGCCAGCCCCGAGTTACCCAATTTCGAGGTTCCAATTTCGATCGCAATTTAACTACCCGCATCGAACTTACGATTTCTTTTTTTTTTAAATCGAAGCTTGAATTTCCCCGAACACATAAAAACGAGGTTGCCAACTTTGGCCTTGACTGAAATTTTTTCTGCCAGTGAATTATGGCGTCAATATTAATTTATTTTATTTTGGAGCAGATCGAAGCGTTGAGATCGTGGCAACAGTGTAACGACAGCAGCTGCTACGTCCTCATGTATTATGGGGTCTTTTCAAAATTCCCAGGTAGAAGGGATCTATCTGTTTTCGGTCTAGCAAAAAAAAAAATTGCCGGGTTATTGAAATAGAAGTAGATATGTGTCGTTACGCGTTTTCTAAATAACACAACGAAACGTTACCGGCGTTCTCACAACGTTGTCGAAAACGTCTATTTTAAAACGATCTATTTTACAACCACCACGCAAAGTCAATATGTCGACTCGGCGAGATTGCAAATTTTTCAAAAATTGTACATGAAAAATATGAATAGCGACCACTTTCTGACAAGAGTTAAAGGTTTTGAGTCAAATCTGATTCCTCCGTGTTGGAAAACTTTGAAACAAAAAATCCTCAGGTCAAGCTTCATTAATGCAATGTGGCTAAATGCGACGAATGAAGTTTGCATTAAATTCAACCCTCAAGAATGTGGATGGATTCTCCATGATAAACTTGTCCCTCTGTGGTATCAAGGAGATCCAACCCCGTTGAGAGTAGAAGACATTATAATCATAGAACCGACTCGAAGCAATGATAATGAGGATTTTGCGGTTCATAGTTCCGACTCCGATTCCGAATGAGTTTGCCGTTAAGTTTTAATTGTAATGATTTTATATTTATCGTAATTGGAATTGTAAAATTATGAATGAATAAAACTGTTTGTTCATGTCATACAAACCCATGTTTTTCAATCCACGCCTCTACCAACCTGCCCAAAGATTGTTCATTCCTTAATGAAATAAAAAAAAAAAAAATCTGATTTTCTAATGTTTTTTCATGATTCGTTTCGATCTGCTCCAAAATAAAATAAATTAATATTGACGCCATAATTCACTGGCAGAAAAATTTTCAGTCAAGGCCAAAGTTGGCAACCTCGTTTTTTTGTGTTCGGGGAAATTCAAGCTTCGATTTAAAAAAAAAAAGAAATCGTAAGTTCGATGCGGGTAGTTAAATTGCGATCGAAATTGGAACCTCGAAATTGGGTAACTCGGAGCTGGCTGACGGCTGTTCTGGTCAAGGTCAGAAGTGGCAACCCTATTTTTTCGTGTTGGGGAAAGTTCAAGCTTCGATTTGGAAAAAAAAAAATCGTAAGTTCGATCCGGGTAGAGCAATAGGAAAATGGGTCACACTTAAGGGTGGCTGCCGCAACCCCTGACAGGGTGGGGGGTGGCAACCCGATTTTTCCTTAAAGTGCTCAACATCCCCTATCGATTGGCACTAATTTTGATTGTAAGTTTTATCCGGGTAGCAGGCTCCCGAAAAATTGACCGGAAGTGGCCCTTTTTTCGACCCTTCGGTCAAGATACAGGGTTTATCATGTCCGGCAACCCTATCACGACCACATTGCCCATCGAATCGTACACGATTTGTCCGTAAGTCCGATTCGGGTAGATATTTCGCAGTGGGCTCTTGGACTATTAGGATTATATTTTATTGATAAGAAATTTGTAATTGTCTTGAAGTTTCCTATAATGTGTCTAGAAACATATGACCTTTATAGACTGTCCTGTTCCTAATGAAAACTCAGAAATTATCCTTCCACCATTCCCATACATGGCATCCAATTCCCAGGAATTTGCGTACATGGAGGCTGAATGCCCGAAGATCGACACCTGGTACATATGCAAGCAGCAGCTTAACCATCAAACCCGAACACGCAGTGATTGCGTCTTCAATCTCATTTATCATCAGAATACAGGAGAGTACCATCCCACATCTATATCACTCCTGAAGGAAGCACTACTAGAACTGGACAGTCAACATTATATTTTATCATTACCTAACAAAATCAAAGTAAAAATATCATGCGGACAAGAAAAATATCATCTGTTAAAAGTAAGCTACTTCGCAACGATTCCCCGAAATTGCAGCATTCACACACCAGAATTCACAATTGTTAATACTGATGACAAATTTCGTGGGCAACCTGTTGAAATAATGACATTCCCACATTCGACTCCGATGTCAGCAAATTCGAAGAAAAACTTACCACATTATAATTTCACTACAATTGATTTGAACAAATTACACAATATTCAACATCAATTACTTATGGACCCACCTGTTAGAATTAACACCGTGGATTTATCCAGCTTATATCACACCACGATACCTACATACGTCATCATACTGTTAAGTGCACTTGCACTCATTAGTGTGGCTTACTACCTGAGACGGCGTAAGAACCAACAGCGAGTTAAATCTACACAGCCTCAAGAGATGGAAATGGCATTAGCGGGTTCTACACCATCCACCGAAGAAAGAAAGGCCGCAACATTTGCTCTCAATCTTCGCAAATAGTTGCTCATCTAGGAGGGAAGGTGTTACGAGTACAAGACTCGTCTTCGTCACTCATACGTCACGCGTACATCATGTGTTTCCCAAGTGCAGGTGGCTCGATTGAGCAATCGTGTTGAAAAGTGCTTATAAGACAGATTTAGTTCATGTAAAACCTTCGGACATTTTTGGGAGTCGCTTGAGCTTCAATCGTGGAAGCATCTTGACGTATAGTTTGTAAGACCGGATCATCGGGATCAATTAATATAAGTAATTTTGTATAACATTTAAATAAATAAAGTAATAATTTAAAGTTTAGTTTTTAAAAACCCTACCTGACGGCTCAATTCCGTAATTCACTTGTAATTATTTTGAAAACTTCGATTATTTAAAAGTAAAAATACCACTGTTCGATTTTCAAACCCTCCGCATTTTTTCGAGAGCCAATTAATTTTTTCTTGTCTCTTTAAAAATGGATCTGCATCGACAACATTTTTGTGCTATGATTTTATAAAATTTTAAATGTGGCTTGAAACCTGATGAGTCATTTGATTTTGACCTTCAAAAGCAACCATCTGCCGCTGGTGTAGCGAGTTCAAACGCGGTAGTCTTACTTTGGGGGATGAACAAAGGAGTGGTCGTCCTACGACGGCTGTCACTGAAGAAAGTGTGCTGGTATTAAAAAAATATTTCAAGAAAACAGTCGAATTACGTACGAGGAGATTCAGCATACTCTGCAGATCGGTTCAGGAAGTGTTCACAAGATTTTGCACGAGCACCTTTGCGTAAGGAGGATAGTTTCCCGCTGGGTGCCGGACAACCTCGCCGAAGCTCAGAAGCAGGCCCGTGTGGATTGGTGCAGTGATATGATACAAAAATTTTATGCAGGCTCGTCACGGCGCGTTTACGATATTGTGACAGGTGACGTATCCTGGATTTATCAATACGATCCAGAAACAAAGCGTCAGTCGACAGTTTGGCTGTTTCAAAATGAACCAACCCTACGAAAATGAAGCGATCGAGGGAGGAGCGCAGGGTAAATTTTGATCGCTACTTTGACGGGGTACCTAATTTCAATTCCACTTCGAGATCAAAGCAACATCAACGCCGAATGGTATACCACAAAATATCTGCCAGAAGTTTTTTCTGCTATGAGCAACAAGCGACCTAACAGCGGGGTCCGCGAGATCCTTCATCACCACGACAACGCGCCCGCGCACTCTGCGATCAAGACGAAGGACTTCCTGAACTCTAAACCAGTCAGAGTCTTGGGACACCCCCCTTACAGTCCTGATTTGGCTCCGCGTGACTTCTTTTTATTCCATAGAATAAAAAATCAGCTCAAAGGGATACAGTTTTCATCGCCGGAAGAAGCGCTAGCAGCGTTCGAGAAGACCGTGGAAGAGGTGTCTGCGGAAGACTGGAAAAAATGTTTTGAAAATTGGTACAGACGCATGAAACTTTGTATAGAGGCTGATGGAGAGTTCTTTGAAAAGATTTAATAAAAATATCTTTTTCATAGAAGTAAGTTTTTTAGTTTCTCAAAACTTTCTGAGTGTCCCACGTACATGCATACATTGCAAGTTAAATTAAAGCTTTTAAAAACGTGGTGTGTCATATTTCAGGTAAGTGCCCCTTTAAACTTACAAAATTAGGCAACTATCTTAGCTTTCTCTATCATATTGTTAACAACAAAATATCTGTCCGCGGGCGCCCTCCGCATCACATGTTCGTGTATGTCTCATTCGCACCACATCATCATCAAACTCTTTCTCTTTTGTACAATTTGACATTGAATGTTACTGCCACGACATAACGTGTTAATTTGAAGAAAAAGTGTTAATGTTATCTGTTTAATTGATGTTATACAGATAGCAACCCTACATTACACATACACTAGATAAAAACCACTAAAATTAGTGCTTAAAATATTATTTTATGGTGAGGTTAATTCAAAGTAGGGCATTACCCCAAATCCTTCCGCCAGTCGTAATTATTATGTACAGTTCAACTATTTAAATTTGACGCCTTTTCTTCGAACAGTCGTTATTATTATTAACTTGTCTGACTCGACCACGATGAGACGATAAGATTTAGACAATGTTTTTAGAAAAAAAAATGACATTTTCTTCTTGAACTAGTGTTAAATGTTTGCCAGTTAGGCAAGCGCTTAACAGCGTTAATGGTGACGTTTGCACCTTGACTATCGGTGTACTTCTAAATATTAAGCGTCGGTCGTTCCATGTAAAATTACTTTTCTTGTCACACATAGCCGACGCTGTATGTAGATACATATTGTAAAGGATACAAAAAAGAAAGCTCTTCTAAAATCTTGGCTACTTATGTTCCTTTCATAATTTATCAACTCTTTGGACGTCTCTTTATGGGTATCGAAACAATATTCTAGTATCTGTAATAAAAATAAATAGTGACTGAATAATTTTAATAAAGAAATGCCCTCATTTCAACTAATTACTTAATTATAATTGAATAACGAAAAAAAGACAAAAATTCTGGTTTATCAAATAAAATAATAATGTATAAAAGCTTAAGAAAGGGTGTATAGGTGTGTGTACGTAGGTATATGTGTAAAGGGTCTAAATAAATTTTAAGATTGATTCTATATCAGAAGTATTCATAGATACTTACACTAATACCATCAAATGGTAACAGTCTGAATTCGATAAATAACCAACAAGTTACATTTATAATCAATGTTACGATAAATAAGCCCTCGTGTGAGACCGACAGCAGTAAGTAGAAATTTAGAATTGAAGTGTAAATTGCTACAAGTCGACCAATTAACCTTTTCGTAAAGGTTAGTGGTATGATAAATGATGTAACTGAAACATAAGAAAATATAAATTTTAGTAACCTAAATATAAGTAATAATTGGCCCGATTTTGGAATGATTCTCTAAACTTAATTTAAAATAATTTGACATCAAGCAGTCTCTCCTTTTCATTCTGTAAAAAACATGATAAGGATAGACTGTTGTAGAAAAAAATTTTTTAGGTTGAGAGAATCATGTCCGAATCGGGGCCAATTACTTTTTAAACAACAATCAAAACAATAATAATTATTCTGAGCTTATTAAATAAAAGCTTAGCTTTTACATAGAATTGCAATGCCTGCTAAATAACTATCATTATTCTCTATCGCTTTAACATTATCTCCAATACTGATTGGCTAGTTTGACGTAAGTCCGATATTTACTTAATTTTAGCATTATGTTCAAAATAATAAAAGTTGAAATGTTTATAACAATCAACGAGAAATAAATAAAAATAAAACATTAAAAACCACCATACACCACGTGCGCTCAAAATGTGTCCCAATCAAGAAGTGCTTGAATACCACTCAAGCATTTCTTGGTTCACATTACGTGCGGACCGTTGAAAAGTCCTCCGTGAAAAAAATGCGAAAAGGATACTTATAGTAGGTAGTGCAGAGTATCATTTTTTCGACAGATATCTAATCAATGTTTGTTAAATTGACGCACTTAAAGTAATTTATGTTGTAATACCTACTCTGCGGCATCTTGACTTCAACAAAAAGAGGTAGCTATATAACCGACTATGCATTTGAACATCACAAATATTCGTGTATTTTTTTGGTCGGCTATATAGCCATCTGTTTTCCCCGCGCTCCGTATCTACTATATTGCTCACAGAGCAGTTAGAATAACAATGTAGTCATAGAAATATATTCTTTCGCGTATAGCAACAAATCGTAAAATTTTACGAACTTGCATTTCGAACTGGCATAACTCTTTGACGCATGCATTTAAATTAGGACCTTATATTAATGATGACTATGAATGTTTAAATAATGCCTTATATTGTCAGTAACGCAAGTTGTGCGTAGTAACGCAATTATCTGATGGAGCTCCGTGGTTCCACCTATGTACCTTTTGGACAGGTTTCAGCCACGATTTTGTTCGTGATGTAGTAGCTAAGTCAGTGGTTCTTAACGTTTTGGTGATGAGGGACCATTTTTTTCTACAACAATTTAGACCACATCGGGTGCATCCAGGGACCACCGGAAAGGAACCACCGATCTAGAGTATTAAATATCGTTGATACCAATAGGTGATCTGAATGTTAATAATTTAATTACTTTGCATTTGTCTTTAGAACGATAATATAAGAACTTTTGACAGTTCATGTCTAATTTTGGGGCCACACTAAGAGGATATGTGGATATAATTGAAGTCACCCTTGAACCGTTAACTTTCGTGGTATAGCTACAAACAGCAAATACTGTCCTAAAAATTATCGCGATGATGTACATATATAAATTTAGGGCGTTTCCCGGTTAAGTGGCTCCTGCATAAAAGTAGCAGCCACTTCCTGTTCTAACAACTACAATTCAAGTTACCACAGAAAGTAAGAAAAAGTGTAAATTTTACTCACCAGCAATGACCCAAGCCAGTCCTTGATAAACTACTGATACTGGTCGACCACTATCAAACCGGTTTGATTGCACATAAATGTTGTGAAGCGACAGTCCCAATAATATGATCTGTGCTAAAGTTAATAATACTTGCTCATGCGATTCTCTATTGGTGTTACATAGAGGTAATAACACTTTCCAAGTGTATAGAACCAACACTAAAATCCAAAATACACCAGCTAGTATCCTGAAAAGATAAATAAAAATCAATTAGCAACTTTTTCTACCTCCGTGGAATTGTAATGTAAAGTGACTTCATGAGTTATCTCATTCTGAAGTCATTTTTCAATTTGACGACTCTGTATATAATACAGGAAGAAAAAAACAACCCTTGCTGATATTCTTGATGGTTCTTCTACGTACAAGGTCTCCCGCCGTAGATTTGTGAACCGATGGCATAGCTTTTCGACATTCACAAGTGCTTGTAACAGCCTAGACTGAATAAACGATATTGAATTTTGAATTGAAGCGAAGGCACACCTGGCTACTTAAGACCTGAGCGTTTTCCAAAAAGGTGTACCCCCAACTATTGAGCTGTCCCCCGTGTTTGAAATATAATAAAAAATATAAATTTATGTCTCAAAAATTATTTTAATGATTGAAAAGCATTAAACACACTCTAAACTAGTTAAGTTTAAACAAAATCTTACTACTTTGCGTTTATATTTAAATAATGACCATTTTTATATACCAAGGGCTCACATTTTGATGTTGTCCCACTGTGTTCTTCGATGTCGGAAGGCGATACTGTAATTTTTTCTACTAGGATAGCATCATTTTTTGGTAGCGTTTGAAAATACACTGATATACCTATCGTCGCCGGTAGTTCTTAATTTAAGTTTTATGATCATTTAAATACAGTTTGTTTTTCAAAAAAGTCGTAAAAAGTGGTACCGACCGGATATGTCGGTTTTGACACGGTTAAAACTGGCATTTGAAAATTTACCAAGACTATTTCAGTTTTTGAAATGGCAACAACATCCTTTTTACCCACCGACCGCCATTTTATAAAAGATATTTGTCAAATACCCTTCGAGTAAACAGACAGACGTGTTTATGTGAGAGCCACGGCCGTCAAGATTTCTCCTTTCGGGTTTGACACACATTTATCTACTAATTCAGGTAAGTTTAACTTATTTAACTGTTTTTAAATTATGAGCAATATCCTAATGTAAGGTTATTTACATTTGGTAACAAACGTAGGTAAAAGTTTTCGTCAGAATAAGTTTTTGAATATAAAATGGGAAGTGAACGTCACGTCAGTTTTGCGACATTTTACCCCGTGACCTACAAGCTGACTAGTAAAGTCGCAAAACCGACACCATAAAGCTAAGACTACATGATGGCATTACCTTTTTACCCAACTGACGAAGAAAGGAGGGTAATGTTTTTCGAGCATATTGTATGTATGTATGTCCATTTCTTTGGCACGCCCTACTAGTCCAGTCGGAATAGCCATAATTTGGACCGACTTCTATTCTAAGACACCAGCGCTTAGCCAATTTATTCCTAGGTAGTCTAGACCCCCACGAATATGCCCTCCATTTTTCCCCGCTAGAACCCGTGTTTTGTAGCCAGGAAAATTGTTTAAACAAAGAAAAACCGTTTTTTTTGAGTTTTTTTGCTTGTAAACGGGGATTTTGAAAATTTTTTTGAATCAAAGTTGTTCATTAGCTTGCCCTCTACAAAATCAGTTCTATGAAAAAATAACGTGAGATTGTTAGTTTAGCAGTAAATTGCAATTATGTCGGTTTTACGTTTGCAACAATTCAACATGTTATAATAAACATTTTGATTTCTAAAGTAGTTTATCATGTGGGTAACGCCACTCCCAAGAGAGTCATGTAAAATTTATCGACCTGTGTCGCAAACTTTAGCAACAATTCTCAATCTCCGAAAAAAAAGTACTTGCCTGTCCCGTTTTTCCCAGAAGGCGCACAGCGGGAAAAAAAATTCAGGTGATTCGATTCACCAAGAATTTTGAGGAATCGATCGAGTAGAAAAAAATCGTTAATAAAAATGTTCGTTTATGGACGATTTAATTTTTTTTTAAAAATTGAAATAGAATATTTTTTTTTAAACTAATGTATTTTTCTCTCCTCAACTCGAATATACTATTCTGAATATATATATATATATAAAATAAATATATATATATAATCTTTATATATATAATTCTTCTGTGAGTGTGTATGTCACTGAACTTCTCTTAAACGACTGGACCGATTTTGATGAAATTTTTTGTGTGTGTTCAAGGGGATCTGAGAATGGTTTAGATTCACAAAGACGTGTAGACAGGACAACGTCTGTCGGGTCCGCTAGTATATATATAATACTAATATACCCTGAGAATTCCGATTATGAACCGGAAGAAATAAGGACGAAATTAATTTAATTGAAATATAGAATACAACGCAGTCTTGTAATCGAATTTTAGTTAATAGTTTTGTAAATAATTTCTGTACATAAATAAACTGAATTTTTTAAATTTTCAATCGTATATTCGAGTTGAGGAGAGAAAAATACATTAGTTTTAAAAAAATAATATTCTACGTCAATTTTTAAAAAAATTTTAAATCGTCCAAAAACGAACATTTCTATTAACGATTTTTTTCTACTCGATCGATTCCTCAAAATTCTTGGTGAATCGAATCACCTGAATTTTTTTCCCCGCTGTGCGCCTTCTGGGAAAGACGGGACAGGCAAGTACTTTTTTTTCGGAGATTGAGAATTGTTGCTAAAGTTTGCGACACAGGTCGATAAATTTTACATGATTCTCTTGGGAGTGGCGTTACCCACATGATAAACTACTTTAGAAATCAAAATGTTTATTATAACATGTTGAATTGTTGCAAACGTAAAATCGACATAATTGCAATTTACTGCTAAACTAACAATCTCACGTTATTTTTTCATAGAACTGATTTTGTAGAGGGCAAGCTAATGAACAACTTTGATTCAAAAAAATTTCAAAATCCCCGTTTACAAGCAAAAATACTCAAAAAAACCGGTTTTTCTTTGTTTAAACAATTTTCCTGGCTACAAAACACGGGTTCTAGCGGGGACAAATGGAGGGCATATTCGTGGGGGTCTATACTACCTAGGAATAAATTGGCTAAGCGCTGGTGTCTTAGAATAGAAGTCGGTCCAAATTATGGCTATTCCGACTGGACTAGTAGGGCGTGCCAAAGAAATGGACATACATACATACAATATGCTCGAAAAACATTACCCTCCTTTCTTCGTCAGTCGGGTAAAAAGGTAATGCCATCATGTAGTCTTAGCTTTATGGTGTCGGTTTTGCGACTTTACTAGTCAGCTTGTAGGTCACGGGGTAAAATGTCGCAAAACTGACGTGACGTTCACTTCCCATTTTATATTCAAAAACTTATTCTGACGAAAACTTTTACCTACGTTTGTTACCAAATGTAAATAACCTTACATTAGGATATTGCTCATAATTTAAAAACAGTTAAATAAGTTAAACTTACCTGAATTAGTAGATAAATGTGTGTCAAACCCGAAAGGAGAAATCTTGACGGCCGTGGCTCTCACATAAACACGTCTGTCTGTTTACTCGAAGGGTATTTGACAAATATCTTTTATAAAATGGCGGTCGGTGGGTAAAAAGGATGTTGTTGCCATTTCAAAAACTGAAATAGTCTTGGTAAATTTTCAAATGCCAGTTTTAACCGTGTCAAAACCGACATATCCGGTCGGTACCACTTTTTACGACTTTTTTGAAAAACAAACTGTATTTAAATGATCATAAAACTTAAATTAAGAACTACCGGCGACGATAGGTATATCAGTGTATTTTCAAACGCTACCAAAAATGATGCTATCCTAGTAGAAAAAATTACAGTATCGCCTTCCGACATCGAAGAACACAGTGGGACAACATCAAAATGTGAGCCCTTGGTATATAAAAATGGTCATTATTTAAATATAAACGCAAAGTAGTAAGATTTTTGTTTAAACTTAACTAGTTTAGAGTGTGTTTAATGCTTTTCAATCATTAAAATAATTTTTTAGTTACAAGTTTACAAGCAAAAAAACTCAAAAAAAAACGGTTTTTCTTTGTTTAAACAATTTTCCTGGCTACAAAACACGGGTTCTAGCGGGGACAAATGGAGGGCATATTCGTGGGGGTCTATACTATCTAGGAAAAAATTGGCTAAGCGCTGGTGTCTTAGAATAGGTCTCATGTTTATTCCGACTGGACTATACATCCTAAACGGTTCGACGGATTTTGACATGCGAGGTGTCATTCGATTCGTCGCGATTGTGTAAGTGACACTAGTATTAAATTTTAAAAAATCAAATTCCCTCTTTTTAACTGTTGTGTTAGTAGGTGTATCTGATCTCTGTTTAATTATATATTTTTTATGATGATTATTTAATAAAAATAAAATAAAATATTGATTTTATTTAACCCTGTACACTAAACACTTGAAATATGATTAGAGCGTGTGACCACCATTAACATTTATCTGCGAAAATCGGAAATATAACCGTAGTATGGCGAGAGCAGAGGTCCGGGGTCCCACGGTGTACACCCAGCTTTAGAAAAATTGGTGTGTCGGATTTGCAACTGTCCCCCGTTTTGCGACAAGGTTTTTTTAGTTTTTACAATTTTTTATATGAAGAGTTACAAATAATTTGTATGCATTATTGAAAATGATTTTAAATAGACCCGAATCCAATAATTACTTTGTCGGTTAAACTACATATTCATTGTTAAATCGTAAAAGTAACTGTTACTTTGGCATCAGCTGTGACAAAACCGAACTTAAAACCAGAATAATTAGTATTATATTGAGTTGGTGATTAAATTGGCCTTTTTGCAATAATTAATTACTGATAATCTTCGTAACTCAATTAAAATCTTTTGCGTCTTTCTTCATACTTAGTAGATAACTAGCGTTTATGATAGTTACAAAACTGACATTTTATTCTTCAGAGCTAGTTTGATTTGATGATTTCTCGTATAATAGATTAATCTCCAACAAATTAAATATACTGTCATAAACTATTATGTATCTTAATAATATCTAATACAAAAAATCATCAAAAATGGGATAACTTATAAATAAAGATAAATTCAAGGCAAGTACACTTTTTTGGGAAAATGCTCACCTGCAGAGGCCATGATGTCTCTAATGTAAGTTATGCAAATTATCGTGACATACCTTGCAACAAATCGTGAGCATCCTCACGGACCAAGGACATGGACACTTTAAAACATCTTTTTACAATTGTTGCCTCCAGACAGCCGCCTGTACCGAGCCTGCATGGAGGAGGAGGAGATTCATATCCTTCTACGATTAAGCAGCGTGGTCAAACAACGGAAGACACACCTGTCCTGCTACAATGCAGAAGCGTGGCCAAACAACCGAAGGCAAACCTGGCTACTCAAGATCTGCAGAGGCATTAAGGGAACAATAATGAGCTTCTTGTTGAGGAGCAGGATGGTGAGATCCATCCCCTTCACGCTAAATAGGCACCTGGTCTAGAGTTGCGGTGATTACCTGCCTTAGTATAGAAGAAGGAGAACCTAAAGTCCAGTGAACAAAAGAGAGTCTAAACGTATTTGTAATAAACCTGTAAAGATCATACTTCCTTCCTACTAACATAATAAACGCTCAAGTTTGTTACCCCTTCACGCTAAACTGGCTAAAACGGATTTGTATGAAAAATGGCATAAATGTAGTTTGTTACCTTAATTGACACATAGGATACTTTTTATTTCGGAAAAACATTGGGTTCCTGTAGGATTGGGGTATGGAAGCTAGTTACAATAATACGATTGGGATATTATCATAGGGGCCGTCCATTAATCACGTGATGTTTTTTTTGGCATTTTTTTAACCCTCCCTCCCCCTTGGTGATACATGGTCAGGTTAGACTACCTACAATAAATCTTATTTTTTAAAATATTTATAAAATACAGGTATAAGGACGTTTTCAATTTATGCGTTTCTTGACGGCCTGCTGCGGTGCCGAAGTGGTGCGTTTGTCGTACAGCGTACGGACGATCCTTTTTTTTCATACAAAACGCGCGGTGCGGCAACAGTCCTGTTGTCGAGCGTGCGCGGTACCGGCACCTCACGGTGAGGTGCACCGCAGCAGGCCGTCAAGAAACGCATAAATTGAAAGCGCCCTAAGTATCATCTAATTTTATTATAGAAAATTAAAGACTAATAGACCAATTATATCTAAGTTATTACGACAGAAAGGTAGGAACTTTTTTTTACTTATACATGAACATTATTCAGTGTACAGTATCCTCGGACCACGGAAATACACGTGATATATTATTACCCCCCCCCCCCCCCCCCCCTGTGATATTTCGTGATTTTTTATGGACCCTCCTTTTCGAGCCTCATGTGATTAATGGACAGCCCCATAGTTCCTACTCACACTAGTTCTATATATGTATTCTTTCCTATGACAGGCATTAAGGAAAAACAGCTAAGCAGTATACAACCAGTAGGCCAGGCAATCAGCACATATGCAGATATATGGTTCCTTGTTGATGAAAAGAATGGCCACAACGCCATACCCAGCAGAGGTACACTCAACATCCAGCGCTCTGTAAAGGACATACCCTAAAACACCAATAATTTGAACCAGTAAATAAATTAGGTTTTATTTATTAATTATGTTGATGCCAACTTACCAGTGCATACGATCCTACTGTGTAACACAAAACTTCAAGCCATATCAAATATGTTTTTCTACTTCTCTGTGTAAATATTTGTTTCCAAATGTTGAATGGTGTCAGTACTGACCTCCACAAGAATATGGGCATCAACATATAAATATAATATTGCAATGGGAGATGTTGTACTGAAAATTATAATTTGAATAAGTACTTAATGTTTAATTAATTTATCATCATAAATATAAATTATCTAATGGAAATTACCATAAACTAAATTAATTGAAATAAATACTGCTATGTAAAAAAACATATTTGGCCAATTAAACCATTTTCTAAGAATATTATTGGAATGTTTTTTGTTCATGGTTTGTTCTAGCAATGATTTCATCAAAAACAATATCCATCCCAAAAATGATAAAGTGACTAGAATTAAAAGAGGTTTTTGATAATAATTTTGGTAGTATTCTAAGCCTGTAAGGCTTAAGTCAATAATCTCTTCGCTTAACATAATTAATTTCTGATTTTCTGCTATATCTTCACTTTTGATGAGAATTTCTGTAAAATCTATAATCTCTTTGAACTTTTCCTTGTTGAAGGGTTCATATGGTTTGTATAAAATTGAGCATGCATTTTCTTCAACATCTTGCCTTTTTCTGTCATACTGTGCAGCTAGCTGCCGACAATTACTATATAAAGCTTTCGCCTTGTTTGATAATGACAAATTCATTATTTGCAATGGAACTCTACCCTGAAAATAAAAAAATATATAAGAAAATACTATTATTTTGTAAAACAATTATAAAGATTTGCCAGAAATTTAAAAACTAGTTAAAAATATTTATAAATGGATACTTTTTGTATTATTAAATTTATGTCATAAGTTTAACAATCTTTTTCTATTTATTATTAATTTATAAAAAGCTTAAAATTTTGTATCTACAATTAAGCAAAAATAAGTAACCCTCATTTTTATATATGATATTTACACAACATATTGAAAAGTGTTTTAGTATCTACTGGTACTCAATAAATGCTAGTAATGCAGACTTACAATTGAGTTGACAGGAACAGGAATCGACAGTATAGTAGACATAAGAGGCGCTAAATCTGCCTGATTTATATCAAATCTGTGATCCAATGACATACTCAAACTTTTCTGATCTGTCATAGTCATGTTTGCTTGTTGTACTCCAGAACCCCACAGTACATATGGAGTTTCTGTTTCATGAGCAAGACCAGCTCCATGTGATCCTACATGACAAGAAACAAACTTTAACAACCACTGTGTAAAAGCTAACATACTATTTAATATTTTCTGAATGTAAAAAACTATTTATATTTTACTTTTTACAATCTATCAAGTATTTTTTTTGTTAACTGCTGTTTTTTAAATGCACAAACAGGCTGGTGTGATGTACCTGTCACTCACATCTATATGTTGCTAAGCAAAACCAAGCATATTGCACCAGCCTGGTGTCCAGCAAAACAATGGTCATTAACAATTAGCAATTAGGCCTTAATAATTAGTGTAAATTAAATACCGAAAGACTGTTTCCCCTTCAAAGGATATAAAACAGATATTTGAGTGTGGCCTACATTGACCCACTAACTTTTACAAAACAAGTATTGTATTGTATTTGATACAAGTTACACACTTACCCCAATCTGTCATGCCATGGTCTGATGTCATTAAAAATGTTGTCCTCCCATCGTCTTGGTAAAAGTCTTTGATAACTTTTTCTATTTCCATGATACCTTCATCAACATGCCTAATTGTTGTTAAGAAGTTCCTATATCAAAAAGAATAGTATTAAGTAGAAGAAAAGTATGTAGTAAGAGCAATCTCAGAAATAAAAACTTACTCTGTTTTTGGTTTATGTGTGTGACCAGAAGTATCAGTGCCCAATAAATGTAAAAATAATATGATTTTTGGGACATGCAAAATTTCACTAACACGTAAATCAGATTTGGCATTTTCAAAAAACTCTTTCACATTATCAAAAACCCAGGCATCCTGAAGAGTAGTATTTTTGTCAGTACTAAAAGTTTGATCATATGGATAAAATTTCTTGCTGAATATATTACTCTCTTGGCCACTTTTTGTGAATATTTCAACAATGTCATAGGCACCCCAACACCATGTGTAAGAGCTCTGGTTAAACACAGAATCAAAGTCAACCGGATTTTCCTTCCATCCTTTTAGAACAGCCGAGGGGTCTTCGTAGAAACCTGCAATAACTGCTACATGTCCTGGCCGAGATTCTGTAGGCATACGAGTGTTTGATATACCCCATCGACCATGAGTATTTGCAATTGACCTACAAATTTTCATTAATGGTATAGAAAGCAAATACATAACATGACCTCGTTACATAATTTAATAATCATTGTTTATGTATATAAACATTCTCTGAACCTATCTAAAGTACAGCTACTTGCATTTTTGTAATCAGAAACAGAATACAAACCCTACCACACAACAATACCACAGATGGGATTAAATCTTACAAAGAACAAGACAATAAACTATGACTGCCTTATTACAAAATGTAGACTAAAGTTAAACCTGGACTAAAATTGATGTTGTCACTTTTGTTTTCTAAAAATAAGACAGAGACAACATTAGGTTTAGACCAAGACTAATTTTAGTTTGCGTTTTGGAATAAGCCAATGAGGGTTCTTAATTTTATGTATCCTTACCTTAAATAGGGCATTGTAGTGTAATTTAAAAATGATTCCGCTCTTAATCCATCCACAACAAACAGAACAAGTCGATCAGCAAGTGCATCATGTTTTGGTTGATAGGGAACCACATTTTTTACAATGGGTGACTTGAAATATATATCAAAGATTGAAAAAAGGAAAATAATATGAATACAAAGTCCGAGAAAGAACATCACAATACATTAATAGAGTTCTTATTCAAGATAAATCCATTTGGTAGTTCTGAAAATGATTATTCAATCATTTACTAGTTAAAAATAAAAATAAAGTTTTGGATTAATTAACATTGGCTTCTGTTTGGTTGATAAGTTTCACAGATTAATAAAGATTCTCAGACCAAATAAAAAGTACTTTTTATTTGGTCTGAGTAAAGATTATTATTATTAAAATCTCGCTTCTATGAATACTCTTTTTCTTTAATATCTAAATTTGCTGTTCTACGGTGTCTAGTCGGATTGAATACACCATATAATAAATACTATCTTCTTCTTCTAAATTGGCAGTGGGTGCCCTTTTGTAAATTTCGCCAGGAAAAACCAAACAGAACGAAGTTGGAAAGAAACTTAGATCTTTTATAATACTAATTATTTCGGTTCTGAATTATCATGGAACCAGGAATTTTGTTTTTTTTTGTTGTTAAAGTTCTCCCATTTTAGGGAAGGCAAAGGGAACAATGCCCATACGGCCTAGTCTTTAATTAAATTAATCTTCTTTTTGTTTTTACATTAGAATGTCGGTGTGACGCATTCTAATGTTTCTTGGAGCGTTGGCACGAAACGTATTGAGTTGGCTTTTTCGATAAGCTTCTGTGAGGTAGTCAACACTACAATAAAATTCTCACGTCCACTTGACCGGAATAGCGTATATTTTAATGATTCCACTAATTCTTTAGTTACGCAGACAGTTGTTACACAAAACCACACCAATTTTATTTCACAATATCCACTATGAATGAATTTAAGAATAATTAAATTAAGACGCCAACCGCACTCGATGAAATCCCGCCAAAAACCTCCCAGGAATTTTGGTTTCTTCTTCTTTTTCTTTTTTTATGGCATGCATGGTTTGTGCGTTCAGCCAATGTCAAGTAAAAGAATTTTGGTTTGGTTTTTTTTAGATCTATTCTTCTCTATTGAGAAAGGCAAAGGCATAGCCATGCAGCCATCGTCTTATTTTTGTATTAATCTTCCTTTTTTTTACATTAGAATGTGGGTGTGACGCATTCTAATGCTTCTTGGAGTGTTTGGCACGAAATATATCGAGTTGGCTTTTTCGATAAGCTTCTGTGAGGTAGTCAATACTACAATAAAATTCTCACGTCCACTTGAGCGGAATAGCGTATATTTTAAAGATTCCACTAATTCTTCAGTTGCGCAGACGGTTGCAACACAAAATCACACCAATTTTATTTCACAATATCCACTATGAACAAATTTAAGATTAATTAAAATAAGACGCTAACCGCACTCCATGAAATCCCACCAAAAACTCTATGTTTTTTTTAGTTCTATTCTTTGGGAAAGGCAAAGGCCAATTTTGTATGAACCTCTTTTTTTTTTTTTTTTTTTTTTTTTTTGTATGGCTTCGCACGGTTTGTGCATTTTAGCCAATTTTGTAATTATTATAAAGGTTAGGAAACGTAAGGAAAAGAAAAGGAGGGTTTTCGGCATTTTGAATATTAGGATCAGGAGGGTATACATATGTTAGTACAAGACTAAATTAAAAAAATATATATATAAAAAGAATTAATTATTAACATATTTACAAAATAACACAATAAAGATATACACAAATTATATTTATATTTTAATATTATTATGGATGATGAAATTGGTGAGGCAATTATATACAGATGGTTTATTAGTGGACAATAAGGTAGGCACAGAAGTAGGGAAAGGAATATGAAGGGACACAAGATCATTGAAAAAGAAGGAGCGGTCATATTTTAAACAAACAAAGAATATGTGGTTGAGATCACCAACCATACCCATGCCGCAGTCGCATATATTGTTGTTAATAATGCCAATTCTAGTGAGATGATCAAGAGTGCAGACATGTCCAAGACGCATGCGAATTACAATCGAGATTTCTTTCTTACCATACTTGGATTTACGGAACCATGGTTTAATAGGAATGTGTGGTTGAATTGATGCAAAGAATTTACCTTTTTCTCGCGAACTTCGTTCCCAAATATTACACCAGGCACTATAAAGATCATCTTTAGGAAGAGATAAAAGGTCATTGCTATAGTTTTTTAAGGATGCATGTCCCCACAATACACTGCCTCATTTGCTAACTTATCAGATAGCTCATTTCCAGTAATGCCACAGTGACTTGGAATCCATATGAACTGAACGGAGAAGTTATAAGTTTGACACTTGTAAAGTAGTTTTCTTATTTCATAAATAAATGGAAAATGAAATTTCATTCTGAGGGGGAATTTGCTTAGTGTTTGGAGAGAACTCATAGAATCTGTGAATATGATAGTATTTTTAAGTTTCATAGTAATTATGTATTCCAAGGCCTTCAAAAGACCATAACATTCGCCTGTAAACACCGAAGATTCAGGGGGTAATTTGATTTTTTGAGCAATGTTATATTGGGCATGATACACACCTATACCTACATTACCAGATGGATTATGTTTTGAGGCATCCGTGTAAATATGATGATGGTTATTATATTCAGTATCAATAAGGTATTTGAAATTAAATTTTGTATTGGAATCTTTGTTAATAGAATTTAAAATAATATCTGGACATGAAATCAAGGACTCGTAATTAGCTTCAAAGGGAGGAAGTAAATTAGAACGATGTATAGGGGATTGGAGGTTCAAATATTTTTTGTAGCTAATTATTAAGCATGGAGAACATTTATTAACCCAATAATTGGAATATTCCATTTTTTCTGTCAGAGATTGCAACCCAAAAAAAATTGGGTGATGAGCTAACTGGATGGAACGAAAGAGATACCTATCAGATAAATATTGGCGTCTAAGATGTAATGGCGATTCGCAGCACTCTACCTGTAAAGCATTGATTGGACTTGACTTCATGGCTCCTGTAACCAATCTTAGAGCTTTTGATTGTATACGGTCAAGCTTTTTTAAAGCGCTACTACTCCCAGGTTCTAATAAAAAAGTACCATAGTCTAATATACTACGTATCAAGGAATTATAAAGTAATTTGAGAGTAAAGGGATGAGCGCCCCACCAGACACCAGCTAAACACCTAAGAATATTTAAAAGACGTTCACATTTATTAACCAAATGTTCACAATGCTGTGCGCCGGTAATTTTGGAGTCTAAAATAATTCCCAGGTATTTAAAGCTGTCTTGAACAGGAATACTATCAACATCATACATGATTTGTATTGGGGGAACCTTACGTTTTCTAGAAAATATCACCACACTACTTTTAGACACTGAAAGGCTTAAGCCATTCTGATCAAGCCATTTCTTTAGACAAGACAAAGCAGATGATACATTGGAGGAAGCTCTTTCTATAGAGCTATCATTAGAGTAGATAAGAAGATCGTCTGCGTATTGAAGAATTTTAACATTATTTTTAAATACGGTTTCTAAATCATACGTATAAACATTATATAATAGAGGACTTAGGACAGAACCTTGTGGTAAACCTTTCCAGACAGTTCTGGTCATGTCATTGTCAAAATCAAATATTAATTTCACAGTTCGCTCATTAAGTAAATTAATAATTAAGTTAGAAAATCGGAGGGGAACATCAAGAGCTTCCAATTTAGATTTTAATATCGATAAAATTACATTATCGTACGCGGACTTTATATCAAGGAAAGCAGCGACTACTGATTTATTGGACGTAAAAGCTAATCGAACGTCTATGGTGAATATACTAATATTATCAATAGTACTTTTGCTTTTACGGAACCCATATTGACTGTAAGAAAGAGCCTGTTTATTTTCTAAAAACCATTCCAAACGGGTTTTTATTAAATGTTCAGCCAATTTGACTAAAACAGTAGATAACGCTATAGGACGATAGTTATCAGCAACATTTGGTGATTTATTAGGTTTCAATACTGGCAATACTCTCTGAGATTTCCATGGTAACGGGACGTTTCCAGCAGGCCAATTATGCTCGCTAATTGTGATATTGTTTTGATGTCAATTTCACATTACGCATTATGCTCTCCGAAAAATGTGATATCAAAATGACATCAAATTAAGCGTATTATGATCAACTCTTTAAAATGATATTAACTTGATATCAACCTAAATGCGTATTAATATGTTCAACTTTTTGACTTAAAACACTTTCGCATAAACGTCAAAAAAGTGATACAGACGTGATACAAGAGGTCTTCAATCGCGACTGTGGTAGCCTGTATATGGTTCTTCTTAAATTCTGGTAGTGGGTGATGTTTAATGGTTTCCCGTATTATGACTGCTATGCCTGCGTGCCCTGTTCCATCCGGGTGATTGGTCGTGTACGGTATTCACGGAAATTTACTTTAGATGCATTAGTACAATGAGATTCCGAGATGAGGATGAGATATCAAGGTTTTGCTGTCTTATTAGTAAGACTTCGTTTTTGTTCGGTGATAAGCCATTTACGTTCCTTGTTGCTATACGCAAAGATGCCATTAGGACAGTTTGGTTTTCAGTGTGGTTATGAGCTGCATGAGTGTGCCCATTTGTTGTAGGATTATTTCGAACTTTTCGGATTGTTTTATGAGTATTTTTTCTATTGTGGTCATCTGAGCCTCTGAGCTTTGAGATTTATTGTTGTGATCTTTCTTTGTCTCCCACTTTCTTTGATTTTTCGTTTCTGTGGCAGATTTCACTTTCTCGTTGTGGGTATGTAGAACCTTAGCGTATGTTGTAGGTCGGGATTCTGAATTTCCATTATATTCAGGTATAGGGTTCGGTGCAATTTTCGCCTTTCGTAGAGTATACCTCACAGCCTTTATAATTAGCAGGATGGGCGCCGAAACACAAGTGCATTTAGCCGGAGTGTTTCTGTCTTTCTTGGTGCAGTCTGGCGTTTTATGTTGTTGAGCGCATTTAACAGCGGTATGGCCTCATGCAATTGTTTTTCGAATGACCATACTGCTGACATCTTTGGCATTGGACAATCGTTTTTTTCTTTTTCGGATCTTCTATGACAACTGCCTGGTGGTAAACATATTTTAATTCTTTGACGGCCTTGTTATTAGGTCCTGGTAAGAGATTAACAAAGAATGTTGACGTGGGTTTTTTTTCCGGGCCATATCGAGCATTAATGATCTCTACCGCTACCGAGTTCCCTGTACTTTCCGTTGTGAAATAAAATTGTTGTCATTTCATGTTACAATCGTCTGCGCAACTAAAGAATTCACGGAATCTTTAAAATATTCGCTATATCGGTCAAGTGGGTTTGAGATCTTTCTTGTAATTTACCTCACAAAGGCTTGTCGAAAAAACTGACTCGATTTGTGGCAAACACTCCAAGAAACATTAACATGCGTCACACCCACATACCAATGTAAAAAGAGGTTCATAGAAAAAAAAAAGAAAAAAAAAAGCGCGGGAAACGTTTAACTTGGTAGACGCGTTTTATGGTGAAAAACTTTATATATTAATTTTTCGATCAGAAGGGTACATTTTGTATATTTTTGTAAATATTAATTATTATTTAATATATTGTGTACATATTTGGATCATTGGTAAGTCCTCTTACTAATTTTTTACCGTCATGAACGATCCCCCCGATGACCCGGGGGGATTCGTTCCCCCGGCAGGTAATTTTGTCACTGTGCAGTCGGAATCTGGAATGGATACTGATGCATCCACCTCCAATAGGACATTAAAGCGGAGTCGCCGCTCAAATATTATTTGTAAACACTGCAACAAAAAAAGAAGGAGACATGGTAACTCTGAAGCTAAAATAAATGGTTGTTCATGTACATCTGAATCAGATCTTACTCCTCCATCAGTTCCATTACCCATGCCAGAGTCTTCAAAGCCCACTACAAATATAACTGCTAATACAACAAATGAAAAGAGTTTACCTTCATCTACCCCAATTGGCCGGAAAAATTACTGTGAGACTGACGTAGCTCCTTTCATTCTTCACGTCCAAAAAATATTAACATCCCCTGATGATAAATTCACGATTCACCCTGTGAAGTTTGGCAATTTTTTAAAGAAAAATAGATTCCCAAATATTGTTAACGGAAGTGTCAAGAAAGTAGGTCGCAATAAAATTGCTATTGGTTTTACTAATTATAAAGATTGCAATTTCTTTCTAAATAACAAGTCACTTGAGGAGAACAAATTTAAAGCATTTATACCTACATTTAATGTAACACGAATGGGATTGGTAAGAGGTGTTCCTGCTGAGTGGTCTCCTGAAGAGGTCATGGCTAATTTATCTGTGCCTGTAGGATGTGGTAATATAATAAAAGTCCGAAGAATGAACTTCAAAACTTTTGTTGAAGGCAATCCCACATGGAAGCCATCTCAGACAGTCATTATCACATTTGATGGACAAGTCCTTCCAAAAAGAGTTTTTCTATGCTTTAATGCTTTAAATGTAGATTTATATATATTCCCCACAATACAATGCTATCATTGCTGTCGTTTTGGTCACACAAGGGCACAGTGCAGATCAAGTCCTCGATGTTACAAGTGTGGTAAAGACCACTCTGGTGACTCTTGTGGCACTGCAGAGGAGGATGCTAGTTGTTGTTTATGTACTGGTTTCCATTTTGCTACCAACAAAACTTGCCCAGAGTTTATGAGGCAAAAACAAATTAAAACATATATGGCCCAAAATTGTGTGTCTTATGCAGAAGCTGCCAAGGTACATCCTAATGTCTCCAAATCATATGCTGACACCTTAATATCAAAACCTTCTTCTAATCCCATTATTTACAATAAAAACTATAAAATGCCCCTGACTCAACACAACAGATCACCCACAACATCATACAAGAAAACAGTGTTTCTAAAACCCCAAAAAAATAATTACCACAATATTGGCTATGATAGAGATGCACACAATGCTATTATAAATGATTTTGCAATCCCTGCCCCATCAAATGGATGTGCTCTATTAACATCTAAACAACAAGATAATGACTCACAATTAGAATTAATTTCTGCTCTACTTAATTTATTAGCTAAATACCAATTGATTTCACCGTCCAACGTTGCCCCTTTACTTGAAAATATAATACAACATTCCAATAATGGATCTTTGCAATATAATTCAGTGGAACATTCGTAGTATCATAAGTAATAAAAGTGACCTTATATATCTCACCAATAAATATAAGCCATTTGCCTTTGCTTTGTCAGAAACTTGGCTTAAACCTGATAAATCTTTTAATATTAATGGATATTGTACAGTGAGAGATGACAGACTAGACAGAAACGGTGGAGGAACAGCTATTCCTATTAAGAACACAATTCCATATATAAATATAACTATTCCTCCACATTGTGATGACATCTCTATAGTAGCTATAAGTTTTAATAATATTTGTTTAGTATCAGTGTATATACCACAACCTTCATCTTACATTTTAAGTGATCTAAACAACTTGCTCTCTTCCCTTCCTAAGCCTATCTTAATTCTAGGAGATTTTAACTGTCACCATACTGTCTGGGGAAGCTCTCAGTGTAGCTCTTTTGGTAGAGAATTAGTGGACATACTGGACACACATAATTTATGTTTCCTTAACACAGGTAGCCCAACACGATGTACAGATCCAAATCAGAATATAAGTACTGTAGATTTATCTATTTCTTCTCCAAGCTTAGCCTCTTCTTTGTCTTGGGAGACTCTTACATATACATATGGTAGTGACCACTATCCAATAATCATTGGATTTCCAAGTCATCAAGTAAAGCACTCCCAAAAGTTATGTTTGAGAAAATATAAATATTCTATTAGAGACGACACTACTTGGAAAACTTTCAAGGATAGAGTTGACGCTAAGATTAATCAACTACCAAGTGTGAACAGTAGTAATGATATTGCTTGTGCACAAATTCTGACTGACATTTTAACAGAAGCTGCCTCTGAAACTTTTCCTTCCAAGGCAAATACTTTAATCAGAATTCCATCTCCACCTTGGTGGGACAGCGAATGCACCCAAGCAATTAAAAAAAGGAAAAATGCAGAAAGACTCTATTGTAAAAATATGACATATACTAACTATGAAATACTATGTAAACTAAAATCAGAAACAAAAAAGTTATTCAAAAATAAGAAATTTGAAGGCTGGAAGCGTTTCTGTACTTCTATTTCTCCTAATGTCCACCCTTCAATAGTCTGGAATAATATTAAACGTTTTAGATCTGCCTTTAACAAAACTTCTTTTTCTACTCTTCCTCCTACTCTTGCGAACGACTTTCTTGATAAATTAGCACCGCCATGGGTCCCGGAAAATAATTTAACCCTACAAGCCTCCTCGTTAACGTTATCCACACATTACTTAGAACGTCCATTTACTTTATATGAACTTAAAGGTATTATCAACAGCGTTAGCCCAGGTGATGATGGAATTCCATATAGTTTCTTTTCAAATCTTAGTGATACAGTACTTTTAGGTTATTTAGATATCGTAAATAGTTTCATGATAACTGTGGGTCAATTATGCTTCAGTAATAAAATTCTAATGTGATGTCAATATGATGTTGATGCCAAGTTGACATTGTTTTTATATGGTATTATGAAACATTCCTATGTCACATCAAGATCTTATCAATATCATATCCTGTATCACATTTTTGACGTTTATGCGATACTATTTTAAGTCAAAAAGTTGAACGTAATACGCATTTAAGTTGATATCATTTTATAGAGTTGATCATCATCATAGCATAAGTTGATGTCATTTTGATATCGCATTTTTCGGAGAGCATAATACGTAATGTGAAATAGACATCAAAACAATATCACAATTAGCGAGCATAATTGGCCTGCAGTTGTGTTGTTTGTATCACGAACGAGTAAACGAGTATAATAACATGTCGTTCGGCGATCATAAAGAGTTTTGGCAAGAATTTATCCTGCTGTTTAAAGAGAAAACTAAAGAGAAACAGGTGGTTTACAGGACTGAAAACATTGCAGAAATTTTAAATGAGTGTATTTTGTTCGTTGTTTCAGCCATTCCTTTCTTCAGACGCTCTTTTTCTTTTTATTCTCCGTTAAAAGTATTCCACCGACTACTAAAGCGACTGTTGTGCGTTTGGAAAGCACCGGTGGCATGGTAGGGTAGGGAAGAACGATACGCGAGAGGCTCACCAAAGTACACAAGCGACTGGACTGCAACTCGGCGCTCGTGTAGTGTGTGGGCAATGACGGATTTGTCCATAAATGGGTACGGCTCGGGGTTCGGCTCGCGGTGCGTGTAGTGAATGGTGGGCTTTAATGTTGTGGAGATTTTTTCGCTCGTGTTTCTCCGCAGCTAAAAAATATGTCCAATAACGAGTGGTAGGGATTTTTTTTTGTACGATTCAAAAGAGTTGTAATATGCATCCAATTTGAATAAAGATATTTTGATTTCTGATTTCTGACTTCTGAGGCTGAATACTAGATGAATAGAAGGATTCTTGTGTACTAACAGCTGAATAAAGGCTCTGTAGCATGCTATTCAGTGGCTCATGGCTACACCATCGAGAAACAGCATTAATAACGGCATTTCTCGTTAATGTGTCCGTACGGTGTTCATACAGTTTTATAATTATCTGTCGTGTTGTATCATGCATGCGTGACCGTAAATGACGAGGTATCGGTTTCGGTTTCATACATTTAGTACGGTTAGAGTGACTACTGTGTCGACACATCGCAACACATAAATATAATTCTAGCCGTACTATATTTCTCATTCAACCTATATCATCACTCATCTCATCAGTAGCAAACATGCGTAGGTACGTACATCAACGAAAAAGATAGGTAAAGGTTGTATGGACTACGCACATTGCTTTCTGTATTAAGTAAAATATAAAAAAAAAATGCAACAAATGTCTTCTTAGGTGTTTTTGATACTTATTCAGAGGGTTTTTGGCATGTGTTTTTGGCGGGATTTCATCGAGAGCGGTTGGCGTCATATTTTAAATATTCTTTAAATTCGTTCATAGTGGATATTGTGAAACATTTTTTATTTTTTTTGTTTTTTTTTGTTTGCATATCCACAATCAGTTAGCTACTATAAGTGAATGCGTTGTCAGTCCAATAATTGCGATGAGTGTACCCTCCATTGAGAGTACTACTCCATGTGCTACACCCAGGTGCTACATTCCCTTCGACAGTGACGAGATATTATGCCTTTTAAGCCGGTTACAGTAGGATTGTCTTGTCAGTGCGACTGCCAGCTCGTTGCGATGCTGAGCAAGTCGTTTTTGGTATCTTGTAAATGTAGCCCGGATTTCTTCCTTTACTGTGCTTATTTGTAGGTTCTCGTGGATCTCGTTGTTTGTTACAAACCAAGGCACATTGGATATGGTGCGCAAGATAACGTTCTGTAGTCTTTGTATTACGCTTATGTTGGAGTTACTCGCGCTACCCCACAGCTGTATGCCATACATCCATACCGGCTTAAGGAGGGCTTTGTAAATTAGCAGTTTGTTGTCCACAGAGAGTTTGCTGTTGCGTCCAAGTAACCAGAGCATATTTCTGTATTTCAGGTTAAGTTCCTCTCGCTTTGCTTTTAAGGTGATTTTTCCATGTCAGCCTGCGGTCGAGATGTAAGCCAAGATATTTCACATTATCTTTATTGGGTAGTATATTGTCTTCTAGAGATACAGGTGGACAATCTCCTTTTTTGAGGGCAAAAGTTATGTGTACCGACTTAGTCACACTTGCTCTAATCCTCCATTTCTTTAGCCAGATACTTATTTCGTCTAGGCCTTTTTGGAGAATATTAGATGCCACAATCGAACATTTATTGCTGGCTAATATGGCAGTGTTATCGGCAAAGGTTGCTGTAGTAACGCCTGTTATTGTTGGCAAGTCTGCAGTATATATTGTGTATAACACTGGTCCCAGTACAGACCCCTGAGGTACACCTCCTTTAATTTCAAAGAATTCTGATGTTTCACTCGATTCTTTCACCTGAGATATTCTGTCTTCTATGTAAGATTGTAATAAAGGGTGATAACTGTGAGGGAGAAATTTTTATTTTGGAAATTTGTAATATATAAAATCTATTTTGTAGTGTCGTTTTTATGTTTTGTAGATAAAAGAATCAAACAGGGCAGGAGTCAACCAGCTGCATCAAGTTAAGCTTGATGAAATTTCAAGGGTGAGTTACTTTCATCTAATAATAATTAATTGTAATTTACTAAATTTTTAGTAGTTGAGTGCAAGTAAAAAATAGTTTTTAAAGGATATTGAATTTAAAAAGGAGCCTAATTATCTAGGATCTTTCTTAAATATACATATAACAGAGAATCATCGACATTTTATTAAAGCAGTTGCTTTATTTTTCTTTTAATATTATTATCATCAGCCTATTAATGTTCCCACTGCTGAGGCAGAGGCCTTCTCTATGGGTTGAACAGGGAGATTGAGCCATGACCTACCACGCGTGCCCAGTCCGGATTGATGGGTGCTAATGACTGCAGATGCAGCTGGGACCAATGGCTTAACGTGCCCTCGGAAGCACAGAGAAGCTCGAGATAGTAAATTTTTGGTCATTCAATAAATGAGTTATTATGACTAAATCTTTTATTCATTACAGATTAACATGGGTGAAAGTGCCAGAGATAACGACCGTAGACGGGGTGCGGGTGCGGGCGCGGGTGCGAGCATTAGCAGGAGGTCCGCTGGAGCTGGACGTCAGCAACAGCAGCAACGCGAGCGACAGCGCCGTAACAGACCCCAACCGCAAGCACGAGCTAACCAATTCTTAGAAGCAGAGCTGGATAGCAATAATATTTTGAGGGTATGTGTCCTTTTACAATAAAAGGGAAAATTAATAAATAATATTATACTTCAATGCTATCACTCAAAACAAACATGTAGAATGTTTAATTTTAATTTTGTTATAGGATTTTGCAAATCAATTAAATATTATGAATCGGAACAATGCCGTACGATTATGTTATGTTTGGGATATTGATACGAAAGAAAAATCTTGTGCTGTTATAATAGTAGACATATATTAAAAATATTATGTGAAGTGATTTTTTAAGAAATTGTGATCTAAAATATGAAGACAATCCAAATGATTTTTTTTATATATACTGCACTGAATATAATAATGTTTTTGTACCCAAAAAAATATGTGTTAATGATGCGGTAACTTTTATTAAGTGGGCAACACCTGGAATTCATAAAAGTAGAAGAACACTTCTACTGAACTTATGAACTTTATAATGATCGAAACTGTAAAACTAGTGTAAATTTTAAAGAGCATGTTCGTAACTATTCCAAATTGTTTAAAAAAGTATGCCGCTTAGCAAAATCAAATTACTTAAGTTCAAAGATTAAGAACAGTAATGACAAAATGACATGGAATGTTATAAATAATGAAACTGGAAAATCCAAAACTCGCAGTAATAATTATTATAACTTAAATATTAATAATAAAAATGTTACATCAGATATGGGAGTTGCTACAGCATTCGAAAATTTCTTTACTGATATTCCAGTTTCAACTACTAAAGCTTTGAACTCTTCCCCCATTGCTACAGAATCGTGAAAACGTGAAAACTTGTACTAGTCATTTTCATTTTAAACATGTTGACTTTAAAGATGTCATAAAAACGTTTCACCAATTAAATTAAAAGAAAACCGCGGATCTGTGGGGCAATTGATGTTTCGAATTGAGACAATAGCTTCTATTCTAACTTGCATATTTAATGATTGTGTTGACTGTGGTGTTCTTCCTTACCTCATGAAATAGTAAAATTACTCCTTTGCATAAAACGGGAAGTACATCAGGCCCACAAACTTTAGATCAAGTTCTGTACTACCCACCTCTAGTAAAATTTTCGGAAAAAACATGTAAGATCAAATGCAAACATTTTAATAAATTTATTATACTTCACTGTAAACAATTTGGTTTTACACGCGGTCGTTCAACAACCGATGCCGGTGTTTAACTTATACAACAAATTTTTGACGCCTGGGAGAACTCGCAGGGCGCTCCAGGTGTGTTTTCCGACTTGTCTAAGGCTTTTGATTGCGTTTTTCATGAAACATTACTCAGATACCGGTCTGGATCTTATTGATTCATACTGGAAGGATAGGATTCAGAGGGTTAACATTGTATTACCTAATGCAAAACAGGTAAAAACCAGTGTAAATGTAAAGAAAAATAATAATGTGGGCCTAGTAGACATCACAGTATTCTTAGGGATTAATTTAGATTCTAAGCTTCAATGGGGCCCACATATTGATAAATTGTCGAATAGACTTAGCTCGGCAGCATATGCTGTAATGTAAATACGCCAGTTAACAGATGTAGATACGGCCAGATTAGTGTGCTTTAGTTATTTTCATAATGCAATGTCGTACGGAATTTTATTGTGGGGAAACGCCGCCGACATTCAAACTATTTTTGTGCTGCGGAAGAGAGCTAATCGATCAATTTATAATCTTAAACTTAAAGAATCCTTAAGAAATAAGTTACAATAATTTGGCATAATGACGGTAGCATCACAATACATATACGAAAATATATTACTTATAAGAAAAAATATTAATTTATTTCATAAAAACCGTGACGTTCACACACTTAATACAAGAAACAAAAATAAACTAACTTTACCTGCTACTAGGCTTCACAAAATCAATAATTCATTTAAAGGTCTTTGTGTTCGCCTTGATTTTTTATTATATGATGTAATTAAAAATTTACGGTTTTCTCAATTTTTCCTTTATCGATACTATAAGACGATTACTCCATACCATTCAAGATTCTTAGTTGACGGGAAGTACCCTGTAGGTTTTGATTCCCGTGCTAGTTTTCAAAATTTGCGGTATAAACGGCTGTATTTTTTGATTGCTTTGGCTAAGAACTTTGATTTTTTCACAGCGCTAAGGGACAGTAGACCTGAATATTAGATATGAATTTCAGTTTGATACCTCCACGCGTTCCTGAGAAAAACGGTCTTGACAGACGGACGGACGGACGATCAACAAAGTGGTCCTATAAGGGTTCCGTGTTTTCCTTTCGAGGTACGGAACCCTAAAAATCAAAATGGGTAGTTTTCATTCAGGGCCTGGCACCAGCGCCGGCAATGGCACCGGTGCCGGGACGGTAAGTGGAAAATCGCCCATACAAGGGACCTTGACCGTTACTAAAACATAGATAATATAACTATGTAACTCTTTGTTTGTAATTTTTTTACAATATATCTCAAGTCTATCTAGGTCGTCCAGGGCCATTCGCCTAATGGAAATGCTATGGAATGCTAACGCTTTAGATTTTATTTTGTTATTTCTGATCGCCGAAGGTTTTCAAATAACTCACGCTCATTTTTTTTTAATATTGTTATTACCAATGCAAAAGAAAAAAAAGAGCGCGAGGCATTTGAAAACCTCAGGCGGCTAGAAATAACAAAATGAAATCGTAAGAGTTAGCGTTTTCCAAAGCATTTCCGTTAAGCGAATGGTCCCCAGGCGGCAGCTTTATTGCGAAGAAAATGCATTTTTTTTACAAAAGATGTCGCTAGGTGCGCTTAAATGTGATTGATGCAAGTTGATTGTAATGTAATGTGATTCATGTAAGCCGTGCATGTAATATGATTTTTCTGAGAGATAAACTTTTTAATGTAATATAAATTGTCCATATGTGTACGATAGAGCAATAAATAAATATTTTATTCTACCACATAAATGATAGTACTTTTATACTGATAATTAAAGCAATTCGTGCAAAATTATTCTCTAACCATTCCAAAATATCAAAAATGCACAATGTTAATATTCAAGTTTTCACTTCAGCCGGCACTCCCGGAGTGTAACCCGTCGTTTTTTTAATGTTTTCTCATCTATGGTTTTCCCTGAGGTTATCCGCACTAAGCAAGTAATCTATAGTTTTCCGATTTCCCCTTTCAATGTCAGTTGTAATAAATTATTTACTATCTTTATTCATTGTTATTACTGATAATTATATTGGTAAAGTTACTGATTTGAAGATTAGAATGGATGAAGAAATTATTAATTTTGAACCTGAACCATTGTATAACCCGATATCAGTCTGCAAATGTCTTACTGACCAAGATTCATCTGAAGCGATAATCATATCAGATCGAAAACGACGGATTCTGACAACAGTATCCCGTACTGAAAATTACTTAAAAGAACGTCGTATTCCCGAACTTGTAAGATTTATACTAAGTAAATTGTTAGCTGAAAGATCTAACAAACCAGTTTTGTATATGGACAAACTTATTAATGATTGTATGTTGTTTCGTGCTGGTCATGGCGTTGCACCAGTTTTGTATGAAAATAAGTAAGTAGCACTTAAATTAATATTTTTTGATTATTATCAAAATTAATCCTGAAATAACGATTTCTATAAATACTTACAGGCATTTAGAAGCTGTAGTTAAAAGTTTTGATCCCGGACAAAGAGGATGGCTAAGTGCAGGACAAACTCGACGTGCATTTATAACACTAGGTCTTCAACCAGATGAACATCTTCATGAAAGAAATCCTTATGACGAGGTCTTGAACTCTCTACAAAAGAAACAAGAAACGGAACTTTTTGATTTATTGTGTGCTGGAATAGACTTCTCTGAGAGTACTGACATTTCGAAATCTAACAGTAGTGATACATAAAGAAAGAAAACTTTATAGCTTTGTTGTACCTATTTAGTTCCTAATTTTTAGAGACTCGTTTGGTTGATTAATTACGTAAAACAATTTAAATTATTTTAAGTTCCTACTTACAAATTTGAATGTGTACAATATGTAGTTTTATTTTATTTCACTATCCTACTTAAAAAAAATACAAAAAATCATACTTAATGATAACATTATTATAGTTGAACGACCTCCGTGGCCGAGTGGTTTGTACGCCGGGTTTCAAGGTGTCGCTTTCTCAAGAGATTCCGGGTTCAAATCCCTGTGGGGGATGTTTGTGTGATGAATACGAGGTTATTTACTCCAGTCATGGATGTTTAATATGTATTTCTATATAAATATACTTATATATGTATCAGTATATGTATTCTATCCGTTACCCTAGTATCTCTTAACATAAGCCTACAGTTCATACTTTGGGCTATTTTTTTATATTTATTTTATATATACAGGGTGTAAAAAAACCTTTAACGAAATCGAAGGCCACGTATTCTCCACATTATGACGATCATTTTTTTATTCTGAACCATACCTGGGAAATTTATGGTTATGGAGATATTGAAGGTCAGAGTCACAATTTTTTATTCAAGTTTTTTACGTTAATATTTTTAAAATGCTATTTAGAAACTTTTTTATCTACGCACTTACACACACGCACACACATACACACAGGCACATTCTTGGTGCCACAGTAGCGCGCCGCGCTATACATTGCATACCGGAAAAAAAAATGAATTTTTTAACTTAAAAATACAAATTTTTCCCACGTCTAATATTTTGTAATATTACTTGTTTGGGTGCACAGATTGGGTAGTTTGAGTCTTTGTTATAGGGTTTTTTTACACCCTGTACTTATATTTTATTTATATAAATATATAATTTATTTACATGACATAAGTGCCTCGCAATATTATAAGCATGCAACCATTACAGCAAATATATACAGTAGATTTCATTTATTATAGACCTTGGTTATAACGACCATTTACCTATAGCGACGTTAAATCTATATGAAAAGAACATAAAAATATTAGAAGTAGCACCCAGATTTTTGATCAAGAGGATTGCTATCGTATCCAATTTCAAAAACATGTCAAAAGTTATTATTTTTAGGGGTGAATTTAGAATCCGGGGCCCCCCCTCCACTCTCGTTACACCAATATGTTAAAATAAAATAAAAAGATAAAATGTTGAATTTTGATAGCAAAATAAAATTAAATATCACCGTTGCTTATAAATACAGCATCTAAAAATGCTCCTGGATAGCTAATTACATCATTTTAATTACATAATTGAAGCTTTTAACTTCTAGATGTTTGAATCTAAAGAAAATTTTACTGTAATTTTTTTTTCTTACAGTCTGTGGTTGAGCCTACGGTGGGGGGCGAGGGAGTTTATTGTGCAAATCATATACTTATAGGTTTCAAAAGCTAGATCACCTAGATTACGAGATTGTTGTACAATGAAAAAAAAACTACGGTTGGTAACCCTGGTAATTTACGTACTATGCAAGTTTCCAGGGCCGTTAAATATTAAAAAAAAACTTTCATTCCTTTCCTTATAGCTTTTATACCTGGAGAGAGCATGGACGGGCGTACCCCTCCGCCAAAACGATCCTCCCATGGCCATCCCCAAGGCCAGTGGCCATGATCGTTATATAAAACTAGTTCACGCGAGACCGCTACCACTTTAGATCGTTCCGCAGCGTGAGTCGGAGCTCCCACAAAAATGGAAAATGATGTTGTTTTCCCACGCAAAAACCGATCTGCCACTTCAATCTTGCTGAAACATGGTGTTTTCTATCATATACAAGTATTTTTAGGTTCTAAAAAGTTAGTATTCTGGTATAAAATTCAATTAAAAGAAAAGGCGCGAAATCACGAATGAATGACGAAAATAATAGGTAGAAATTTATAGTGATGTGACGAAAAAAGAATGAAATGAATGAATGGTATTTTTTATACTGGAAAATATTCAACCAGATTTAATAATGTATTTGTCGATACAAATAGCATGTTGATAAAACAAATATACATCGACAGATCTTATAAAAAAAACCAAATATTCGATCATTCACGATCTATAACTTAACCAAACAAAGGTGTCGATTCTTGCCTGGTTCTCTAAGCTTAAAAGTAAATTTAATATTAGTATCTCCTTTTCATTCTGTATAGAGGATGACAAGGATACACTTGTCAAATTAAAGTTTAGAGAACGCTTCCATATTCGACACCAAAATCGACGTTGAAATACCATAATATGTTTTAAAAGTACTTTATATCGATGCCGGTAAATAGCCACATAAAAATTATAAACAATAATAAAATGTCGATTCTGGCATGCATAATTCTCTTAACTAAATTTAATATTAGTCACTCCTTTTCATTCTGTATAGAGAAAGATAAGGATATATTGGTGTCGATTCTAGATGATTCTCTAAACCTAAACTTAAATTTGACAGCAGTATATCCTTGTCATTCTCTATACAGAATGAAAAGGAGAGACTGATGTTAAATTTAGTTTTAAGTTTAGAGAATCACGCCAGAATTGGCACCATTGTTATCAAAAATTTAAGCTTTAGAGAATTATGCCGGAATCGACACCATAATTAACTTACTATTTTTTTTTGTTTGTTTATTGGCAATACAGTGGTGTCGATTCTGGCATGATTCTTTAAACTTAAAACTAAATTTAACATCAATCTGTTCTTTTCATTCTGCATAGAAAATGACAAGGATACACTGTTGTCAAATTTAAGTTTAGGTTTAGAGAATCATGCCGGAATCGACACCATTGATGTAAATAGCATATAGGTAGAAGAAAATAAATCAAATTAAGTAATTAATTATCAGGTCAGCTGCCCACATCGAGCGACTTTTATTACCTTTTAATTAACAAACTTTTTCAAATGTCAAATTAAGAGGAAAATGCCATCACACGAGGCCCTAGATTTAATTTAGTTGCACCCTGATTATTATCGTGTCGTGAAAAAAAACAACGTTTACGATATACAACGTTTGTTCATGGATTTTGCAATTTGTATTTCTCTATAGTCCAGGAGATAAAAACTTATATTGTTAAGGTTCTGTATTAAAGAGAATTTAAGGTTTTTTAGACAAATCAAATAATGTTTTCGCCATAACTTATATTAATTTATTTTTTTACTAGAGTTTTTAAAACACAGTTTCTTTTATATGTAGTAGCGTATTTTATTGTAATCCACAAAAGTGGTACCTTATTACTATTCATCTGGGCGGCCGACATATATTACAATTTAAGGACATTCAATTTCCAGAAACTTGGAGCTCTATGGAAGCTGTCTGGTTAATACAGATAAGTACTTTAAGGTGTCGGCGAGTCACAAAATCTATCTTTTAAGTTTTCGTGCCTACAGTGCCATTAGGACTGCATAGTCGCAAAATCTGAAACATTAATAATATTCTTGGATCTCGAGAAAAATGTTGTTTTCGTAATCAGCTCCATTTAAAACTATAAATTCGATAAATACTCATATTAAACTTATGTGGAAAAAAACTCCGTCTGATCAAAAAGTTTATTTAAATAAAAACATAATTAAGAAACAAAGGTACTTTAAGAATTGGGGCCAATTATTGGGACCATTTGATTTATTCTAGAATATCTAATGTATATTGACTGTTGAAATAGCCTTGATCTAACTTAACAGAATTCTATACTACTGGATTTGATTTTGTTTAGGTTAGTAGTAGTTTATTTTAGTAGTATTATATTTTTAGCAGATAAGCTTATTGACTTATTAAAATTTACTATTTTATTTTCGACATTTTAGGGCAAAATAGAACTGTTTTGCATTACAACAAAACAGATATTATGTGTTGAATAAAACACACAGCGTTGGAGTGAAGATGCTGCTTTATGATCTTGCTTTATCTATGGTAACTTTGAAGTGTAATGGTAGCTTTTCTTACAGTTTTATCTCCTCACTCATCAGGGGGCGCTATCATCTTTGTGATTAAGCGTTCTTTGACATCCGTTTGAATTCATAGGTCTCTTCACGCACCTGCAAGGCTCTTGCTGTAACGCTGTGTGTTTTATTCAACACATAATATCTGTTTTGTTGTAATGCAAAACAGTTCTATTATGTGCTCTCTTAAAACACACAGCGTTGGAGTGAAGACCTGTTTGATATCTGCTGGTGAGAAGGAATTAATAAGTAACATAAAACGCTATGTGAATATAAAGAAAAAATTTACTCAGTCTAAGAAATGAGATGAACATAAAAAGTAACAGTAACAACTTATTATTCATATAATTATAAATCAAATTATAAAAGCAAACAAACAAAAATAAAAAATCTGCCTTCTTTGCAAAAATAAAAATTAGCTATAACAAAATATTCATAATTATGAGATCACTCTACAAATCATAACAAACAATTATAAACATCAACTTCCAATGCTTTAGATTATTTGAAACAACTTAAATAATTGAAAATGATGGACGGAGTAAGTCCTTAGAAATCACAGTCCTCTGTTTAATTTCCCGACAATAATGATTAGTAAATGTAGACAGACTTTTCCAATTTCCTCTATCTAATATCTCCTGCACAGGTCTATTCTCAACCCAACTTCTAGAAGCTACAGCTGATCTTATACTTCCTGGAGATTCATCTATCTTTACCTCCTTGAAAATGGATCTTATCCAACCTGCAATCATATTTCTAGAAGCTGGTCTAACTTTTCCTGTTATTGATATGAAAAAACTTGATACATTACTTTCTGTAGAACGTCGAGCTTCTGATAAATTTAAAAATTTTATAATATGACTGACTGGACAAATATTTAAATTTGGATGGCGCAATAACAACCATCCCGACTGCTGATGCAACCCTGTGTCAGTTTTTGCACCAAATTTAGGCCAAAAGATAACCCTGTCATCTTGAACAATAAAACTGTCTTTACTTATCTCTAATAAAGTTAAATCATGTATTCTGCGACCTGAGGCAAGGAGTAATATTAAAGCTGTACGTCGGGCAACATCAAAGAAAGAAATAGTTTCCGGTGTATTTGTTAACCAATCATATAACAATTTAGTGTCCCAAATTGGAGCTTTCTTAGATGGAGGTCTTGCTTGAGATATGGCTCTTAATATCTGATGGATAAAAAAGTTTTTGGTATAATCTTCATTAGATGATTTACAATATGTGAGAACAGCTGACTTCTGTAATAGCATTGTTCTATATGAAAACTTTTCCTTAAGAAATACACTTGCTAGAAAGCGCGCTATATCATTACCACTTGGAGATCTAGCATTCACACTACTAGAGTTACACCATGAAATCCATCTATCTATAGGGGCTTTATATGTTGATAAAGTGGAGGGGCGCCAGCTGCTTTTTAACAAATTTTGCTCATCAGCACTCCAATGAACTATTTGATCTGACCACCCCCAACAAGCCAAGCTTGGAGACCTAGTTCTTCCACCTGAGCTGGTGTCTGACCCGTGGTCTGGTCTATGAGAACCTTCTGAAGGTTCTGTATTTGCATTGGTTGCGTCAAGGCTCGGTTCTGAAGGTCTGGCAACCAAAAGCACTGGGTCCATTGTGGCGCTATCAGAATGTAGGTCCCTATTGCCCTGTTTAAGTGAGTTAACACTCTGGGTATTAAATTTGGCGGAGGAAAAACCCAAGCCAGACTGTACTCCCATGGATGACTGAAGGCGTCGCAGAAAATTGCCGACCCATCGCAAGAATCTAGTGTTACGTACCTGGGTACTATAGCGGTCTCCCTTGACGCGAATAGATCTACCTCTGGCTCCCCCCATCTTCTGAATATGGCCTCCGTGGCCGGGGGTAACAGATGCCATTCGGGTAGTGCGCGACCCCTTGACAGGCGGTCCGCGATTCCGTTTAACCTCCCCGGGAGGTAACAAGCCGACAGCATTATGTTGAGCTGCTCGGTCAACTCCAACAGCCTGGTTGCCAGATTCAATAGAGCTATGGAGCGGGTGCCACCCTGATTTCTAATGTATGCCACTAATGTTCGATTGTCCGACTGAATCTGTATGTGTGCATTTAACAAGCTTGTCCCCTGATTTTTTATGGCAGCAAAAACAGCATACATTTCTTTTAGGTTGGAATGCCACCTCCTTTGCACAGGTGTCCATTGCCCTGACAGGAAAGTTTCGTTCAACTGGGCTTCCCAGCCTGCATCCGCTGCATCTGAGGTTAGGAAGTGAGTGACTTCTCGTTTTTGGAATGGGACAACACTGTGATCGACTGTCTCTAACCACCAGAGCAAGTCCTTTACTACAGAGGGAGTTAGTGATTTTCTCTCCCGTGCTCTGGTCTGTTTGAAGCTCCTGAGAAAAATCTGGCAACTTCGACAACGTAATCGTCCTCCGGGGACTGTCTGATTGGCAGAATTTAGTTGGCCTAGTAAGCTTTGAGCCTGTTTGAGAGTACATTGCCCCTGATTCAGAATCTTTGTAAGTGTTGCTTTTATTGACACTACTTTTTTTGGTGGTAACCTTGCAACGCCTCTTTGAGTGTTCCACATTAACCCTAGATATTCCAGCTCCTGGGTTGGAATTAATACTGATTTTTGGTGATTTATGTGCCAATCTAGACTCTGTAATAATGAAATGGCTTCCGCAACCTGGTTTGTCAATATTGTCTGATCCTGGTGGACTAGAAGATAATCGTCTAAATAAATTAAAATCCTGAAACCTCTTGCCCGAAGGATTTCCGCAATCCAATTTGAAAGGGCAGCAAATGTTCGAGGTGCTGATGATAGGCTTTGGCCTATCATCAGCACCTAGGGTAGGACCGTTAATTGTAAAATTTCTTGCTTGTAGATGACCCGCAGAAACCGTCTGTGCGACTCTGCAATGGGGAGATGAAAATATGCCTGCTGAATATCTATTTTTGTCATCCAATCTTGACCCTGGAGGAAACTCATTACATCTACTTGAGAAATGAGATGAAAATGTCTTGTTGCCACATAACGATTGAGACCCCTCAAGTCGAATATGGGACGTATTCCCCCATCTGGTTTGCGAATCAGAAACATCTTTGAAAAATAACCTGAATTTTTTACTGTGGGTCTCTCTAGAACTTGATTTTGTACTAGGTCCCTGATCACAGATGACATCTGGTCTGATTCTTTGGTCGCAAAGGCTCTTAAAATTTGTCTGTATGGGTATTGCAAAGGGGGTTTGTTTTTGAAAGGTATACGGGTACCTGTTATAATATTCTGAATAAATTTGTTCGCTCCTAATATTTTCCATGTCTGAACATGGTGATGCAAACAACCCCCTTTGAAAGAGTCATTTTTGAGATTTTGGGGTGTAATTATGGTCTGTGATATTTTTGTGTTTTCGAAAGGACTGGTGCTTTTTAACTTCAGGTCTGTTAGATCTCTGTGTACGGTTAAATTTGTTTCCGTTTTTAAATTTTTTGTTTTTACCATGAAAGTCTAACTGATTCGAAGTTGATGGTTTGTTTTCTTTTATATAATTAGGTGTATTCAACCAAACCTGTGTCCCTCCAAGTGATTGAATAATAGGTAGTAATTTAGCACGGCTAAATAAATATTCAGAACTAGGTGGAATTTGTTGTAAAGTTGTCTTTAAATTTGGATTATTTACCTCTTTAAGAATTCTATCACGCCGGTATTCTATACACTCAGCCCTTTTTCCACAAATTACCTGCATTATTTTTTCCCAATTTTTATTGGACTCTGAATCACAACCAAAGGCAGCTGTTAGTTTTTCTACTAAAGTGGTAACATTGAGGTCATTAGGATTGGTAGCAGCCCAATTCACAACATCTTGTAAATTGCCCTTCAGCAAATCTCTTTGTTCTAACACTGCATTAGATAGCCCAGCTAATAAGTTTTCAGTAGAATATAGTCTTTTTGCTTATTGAAGTGACAAAGTTCATCGTTAATTTTCAGCCCGACAAACCCAGGGCTAGCAACACAAGATTGTAAAGCTTTTTTAAATCTAATTCCTTTCCATGCTGGAGTATCAAATAGCTGTAGTTGTTCTAATTCCCTAAGACGGTCTTTATCTGCCGGAGAAATAACCTTAGTGCTATCGTAACCCACATGTATGTCGCCTAAAGAAAGGTTAATAGATTGTGTTGGTGGAACACTCAAAAAGGGTGATTCTGTGGCTGACGGAAAAATGTTTTTAGATAATCATCATCATCAACAGCCTATCTTAGTCCACTGCTGGACATAGGCCTCTCCAAATGCACGCCACTTAGATCGATCTTGGGCTACTCGCATCCAGCTCCTGCCAGCCACCTTGCGCAAATCGTCACTCCATCGCGCCTGAGGACGTCCTACACTACGTTTGCCTAGACGCGGTCTCCACTCCAGAACTCGTCTACCCCAACGGTTATCGGTTCTTCGACAAATATGGCCAGCCCACTGCCACTTCAACTTGCTAATCCGGTGGGCTATGTCGATAACTCTGGTTCTCTGCCGGATTACCTCATTTCTGATGCGATCCTTCAGAGAAACGCCGAGCATAGCCCTTTCCATAGCGCGTTGAGCGACTTTGAACCTGTGGACCAGCCGTACCGTCAGTGTCCACGTCTCGGCTCCGTATGTCATCACAGGTAGGACGCACTGATTGAAGACTTTCGTCTTCAGACACTGTGGGATCGACGATGTCAGGACTTGACGTAACTTCCCAAACGCTGCCCAACCTAGCTGAATTCTTCTATTCACCTCGTCCTCAAAGTTGTTTCTACCTAACTGCAATGTCTGCCCGAGGTACACATATTTTTGAACAACTTCGAGAACGGCACCGTGTATTGCAATCGGTTCCGGTAGAACATGTTCATTGAACATGACCTTGGTTTTATCCAAGTTCATCCGTAGGCCGATGCGTATAGAAGAGTCAGCCAGGTCATTCAGCATCTGTTGTAGGTCCTGCAGGGTTTCTGCCATGATGACGATGTCGTCTGCAAATCGCAAGTGAGAGATGCGTTCGCCATTTATGTTGATGCCACGTCCTTTCCAGTTCAGCGTCTTGAACATATCCTCCATTGCATTAGTGAACAATTTCGGGGAAATAACGTCCCCTTGTCTCACTCCACGATACAATGGTATGGGACTTGTTTGCTGATTCTGTACTTGGACAGACATGGTGGCGGCTTCGTACAGACATCTAATCACTTGGATGTATCGCCAGTCGACTTGGCAACGCTGCAGGGACTCCAGAACAGACCAGATTTCAATCGAGTCAAAGGCCTTCTCATAGTCCACAAATGCTAGGCACAGGGGCTGATTGTACTCTTCAGTCTTCTGTATAATCTGCCGCCTTGTGTGTATGTGGTCTATGGTGCCGTATCCGCTCCGAAACCCAGCCTGTTCCGGTGGTTGGAAGTCATCAAGTCTTCGCGCAAGACGGTTCGCGATCACTCTTGAGAACAGCTTATAGACGTGGCTTAGAAGGGATATGGGTCGATAGTTCTTAAGTTGGGTCTTGTCCCCCTTTTTAAAGAACAAGACAACCACACTCCTACTCCACGCCTCCGGAGTTCTCCCTTCGAACAGGACAGTGTTGAAAAGCTTTTGGAGCTCCCTCAGTACGGGTTTACCTCCAGCCTTTAAGAGTTCTGTTGAAACACCATCCTCTCCAGGGGCTTTTCCATTTTTAAGCTGTCCAAGAGCAATTTCGATTTCGCCAATACTGACTTCTGGCAGGTCTTCGGTGAAGTGGCGTGTTAATGTGGCTCTAGAATCCTCATTTCCGGGATCGGGTCGAGATGCATGTAATGCGTACAACTGGCAGTAGAAGTCTTCCACTTCCGAAAGGACTGCCGGCTTTGAAGCAACAACTTCCCCACTTGCTGTGGTCAACTTCGTCAGATGGCTTCTTCCAAGAGATTGTACGAACACTTTGGATCCTCGATTCTGCTCGATCGCTCTCTCGATCGAGAGAGTATTGGAGCACCGGAGGTCGCGTCGTACGTGCTTACTGATCACTTGGTTTAGAGTCCGCTTTGCCGACGAAGTGACGGGTGGATTTTCACGTCGTTCCTTCATTAGCCCTAAAGTCTCTTCCGAAAGCTTTGACTTCCTGCCCTTACGCTGCGTTGCACATAATCTCGTACCCTCTTCCCTGAGGATCCGAACCACATTTTCGAGGTTTTGGTTTACGTCTGTTGTGGTTTCCACGGCAGCAAATCGGTTCTCCAGGTTTGACTGGAACGTTTCAGACCCTGTTATAGATTGGAGCAGAGTAGGTTGGAGCCTGGATTTCATCAAACGGACACGCTCGGCCTTAAAGTTGATATTCAAAGAGCCCCGGACGAGTCGGTGATCACTACCGGTATTGAACCTGTTGATCACTGAGACGTCTCTGAATATGTACCTCTTGTCCGTCATGATGAAATCGATCTCATTTTTAGTCATAGTGTCGGGGCTTTGCCACGTCCACTTCCTTTGGGGTTGTTTCTTGAAGAAAGAGTTCATCAAGAAGAGCCCCTCCCGTTCGAGGAAGTTGACGAGCATTTGCCCCCTATGATTTCTGCTTCCAAATCCATGGGATCCTACTACCGATTCGCTGCAATTCTGTACTCCCACTTTAGCGTTGAAGAAGTCCCCCATAACAACGTTGTAGTGGGTCTTAGTAGTGGAGTGGAGGGCCCTCGATATATCATCGAACATATCCTCCACTTCGTCGTCCGAGTGTGTCGAGGTCGGTGCGTACACTTGCACCACCTTGAGGCTATACCTCTCGGTGAGCTTTATAATAAGGTACACTACCCTGTTCGACACGCTGGATATTTCCACAACGTTATCGGCAAGGGACTTATTCACCAAAAACCCAACGCCACCTTGGGACTGTTGGTCTCCCCCGCGGAAGTACATTAGGTGGCCAGATTCGAGCGTTATGGTGTCCTCCCCCTCTCTTCGGACTTCACTTAACCCTAAAATGTGCCACCTAATCTTCCCAAGTTCCACCTCGAGTTGCGCCAGATGCGAGTCAAGCCGTAGCGTGCGTCCGTTGTACGTCGCCAGGGTCAGTCTATTGTGGTGGCCTCCCGTAGCCCGGAGATTCTTCGCACCCCCCGCCCCGCCGTTACCGTGGTCGCCACCGTGACCAGGAATAACGGGGCTACCGGGAACTGGGGGCCGTGGCTTTTTGTTTGTGTGCATTCAAGGTATTGCCCATAATCGCCACGCTGGGCAGGCGGGTTGGCGATCGCAGAACGTAGGTTATTTCACTGATGACGCTGCTGCCCGTCACCAATGAGATTTTCCTTCCCTACGTCGTTGGATGGTTATACCGCCATCGGTCGGTTTGCCAGAGCCTCGTCTGTTGGTCAACAGGGTGCACCACGTGAAGGTGAGGTTGGCTTGGGTTCTTGCAGGTATATTAAGAACCCCTTACACCCCATATTAAGAATTATTATTCATCATCATTATCATTCATCATAAGAAGAATTTAGATAATGTTTCTGACGAATGTGCTATATTATTTAGATTATATGGCAAATGTGTAAGGAAGTTGGATATAGATGAAACCTGACTGATTAAAGCATCGATTCGCGGATCCGATCGCGGTTTTCGTTCATCTTTTTTCCGAGGTCGTTTATTCGGCGGTGGGCTAGCGAAACCCTCCTCATCTTCCGAAGATGAGGAGGAAGAGGAAATGTTTCTGTCTTCGCTCGAGCCCGGAGTTTCCCTCTGCTCTCCCTCCGGAGCAGCAGAATTCGACTCCGTTTGCATACGAGTACGACTCACCTCATCCGATGTGCTCATCTCGTATTTCACAACACACACTACTAAGATTTATTTATAAACCTTTAAATGCTCACTTCCTACGAATTATACAACACTGAAAAACTGTAATATCACACTCTGAATTCACTAAATAAGCATTTTTACTTTTAGTGACAGTTACTTTGCAAAATCATAAAACGCTATGAATTCAAACGGATGTCAAAGAACGCTTAATCACAAAGATGATAGCGCCCCCTGGTGAGTGAGGAGATAAAACTGTAAGTAAAGCTACCATTACACTTCAAAGTTACCATAGATAAAGCAAGATCATAAAGCAGCATCTTCACTCCAACGCTGTGTGTTTTAAGAGAGCACATAATGTTTTAATATATACATATACATATGGTGGTCGTATAATTAGACCACGGCTGTGGATAGTAACTATTTCGTAAAAATTAAGCATTATTAAAAATGGTTGCCTGTAAAGTCGGTTTTACGGGCGAAGATTTTACGTGACAACGTCTTTTTCTCGGTAGAATATTTATTGATATGAATATAATTAAATTGCACAATAGGAACAAGGAATTGAATGAAAATAAGAATTGCACAAATTTTAACTATAGAAATATATTTTGTTTACTAAAACATTGTACATGTAAACTTAAACTTTAATGTCATCTTGCGTGACTACATATACTCCTTGTGTATTTTTAATTTTCATTTTCGCTTTCCATCGGAATTTACCATATTTATTTTTGTTTCATCTGAAATAACACTTTTTTTCGTTCTCGTACCGTCCAATTAACATATTTTTAGCGAATAATAATGGCTTCTCTTCGCAACACCGAGGAGTTGCATGGTCAGACGTGTGCCGTGTGACGTGAAAGGTACCGCTACCTTTCGAGAAATTCTTCCAAACAATTTAGCTTAGACTTATCTTAATCTAAAGTTCACGGGAAGTACCCTGTAGGTTTTGATTCTCGTGCGAGTTTCGAAAATTTGCGAAAATTTGCGGCATAAACGGCTGTATCTTTTGATTGCTTTGGCTTAGAAGTTTGATTTTTTTCACAGCTCCAAGGGTCAGTAGACCTGAGTATTAGATTTGAATTTCAGTTTGATACTGCGAAAATGGTCTTGACAGACGAAAGGACGTACGGACGGACATCAAAGTGATCCTATAAGGGTTCGTTTTTTCCTTTTGAGATACGAAATCCTATATAGGCGATCTCGATATCAAAACATCTCTTTTCTTATTTCAATAGACTATATTATTGTAGTACGTATATGCACGAGGTTGATTTTTTGAAATAGTAACGGTTCTGGATAAAATATTTCTTCAAATTTAAAAAAAAAGAAAAATTTGTCAAGCTTTGGAACAAACACATAACGTTAAATTCCTTGAAATGGTCTGAAATGCTATATATTTAACTTATATTGTGGGGCAGAAGAGATCATTCTTGATTTCTTTTCCAAATAATATACTCAATACATTATCAGTATTAGCCTATTAATATCCCCACTGAAGGGGCAGAGCACAGGCTTCGACAGGAGCTCGAGATAATAAGTTTTTTTGTCACCCATCAAATTACCGACCATTGCCAAAGTTGCTTAACTTCCACGATCGCAAGCCGAACGCGCTAACCACCTGGGCTGTTGAGCTCAGTACGTATGTACTAAATGCGTATGCCATCAAAATCATAACTTGTAAAAAACCAAGTCAATCGCATGAAAACACAATGTATCTCCCATATTATATTAAATTAGATTGTTGAGTGCGATTGCCAAGTAAATTTATTTATTTAAAACATACAATATTTTCAATATTGATATGGTCAGTATAAAATGTTGTTAGGTGAGCTAATTTCGTAATAACTAAAGACAAAAAGTTCCTTAAGTAGGGACTGAATTACTGGCAACCGACTTGGCATAACATGGATCTCACAACTTTTGACGGTAGTAGAAGTAGAACTGAGTTGCGACACTTGGTTTTTTTACAAGTTATGTTTTTGATGGCATCTCATTTCTTTTTGTAGATAGCCCTACTTATTCCTTTCGGGTACCTTTTACTTCTTGAATACCAACAAGTCTTCTGATGAACTGTCTTGTGACCTTTTTTATTTTTGTAGGTTCCTCTTTTACTTTTCCGGTACTACTTCCTGAGCTTCAGCTATAGCTTTTCTCAAAGCCCACTCCCTGTATCTATGGGTTTTTCTCGGAGGCTTTGATGTTAAAAGCTTTGTCAAGTCCTAACGATAATTGCTTCTAAGGGCCTCGTTCACCATTTCTGAGTAAAGTGTCGAGTAGACTATTCGTCACATAAAGTCGCAAGTAAAACTTATCTCGAATTTCACGATCTTCGAGTAACGCTAATCAACAGTTAAAGTAGCCTATAACTTATTTTTAACTTCGACTGGCGAGTAACTATTTTAATTGTCGAATAAGAGAATTGTATTTAGTAGCTTCGATACGTTACTAAGAAAATAATGGATTTATTTGATTTAATTGAGCACCAAATTTTTCGAAATTTTATGATCATGAAATTACGTTTATCTAAAATGTAGTTTAATCATGTGCATTATCTAATTAAGCACAATATAATAACCAAGACTCAAAGATGAGTGATGATAAAACTGTCTATTTTAGATCTAATACCTAGATGTCTGTAAAAATAACTTCCTTCCTAACCTATAAACAAAACACAACTCTTTTTTCTTCCAAGTAATACCATCACTTTTCATTCTCAATTATATTGCGATATTTTTGCACAAGAGTTACTAATAAATCTCTTTCGTCCGAATTAAAATTTGCATTTCTTTCTCTTTTTATAACATTATTAGCCATTATTTTTTATAATTTTAATTTAAAAAACACGGAAACGCAAATTATATTGTGGAAAATACACCACGAGAAATCAACAACAACACGACACCGACACAACAGAATCCAGAGTTTGGGTACGGCCAGAGTGCACTCAGATTCAGACTCAGATTCAGATTTCGAAAACAAGCGCGAGAAATAAACAGTGTAGTCGAAGGGTACGGCCAGATTGCACTCCTGATTCAGATTCAGATTCGGACTCAGAAAACAAAGCGCGAGAAAAAGCAGGCAACCTGCTTAGACTACACTGTTTATTTCTCGCGCTTGTTTTCAGAATCTGAATCTGACTCTGAATCTGAGTGCACTCTGGCCGCACCCTTTGGGTACGGCCAGAGTGCACTCAGATTCAGATTCAGACTCAGAAAACAAGCGCGAGAAAAAGCAGGCAACCTTAGGGTGCGGCCAGAGTGCACTCAGATTCAGAGTCAGATTCAGATTCTGAAAACAAGCGCGAGAAATAAACAGTGTAGTCTAAGCAGGTTGCCTGCTTTTTCTCGCGCTTTGTTTTCTGAGTCTGAATCTGAATCTAAATCAGGAGTGCAATCTGGCCGTACCCTTCGACTACACTGTTTATTTATCGCGCTTGTTTTCGAAATCTGAATCTGAATCTGAATCTGAGTGCACTCTGGCCGCACCCTTAGACTACACTGTTTATTTCTCGCGCTTGTTTTCGGAATCTGAATCTGAATCTGAGTGCACTCTGGCCGTACCCTTCTATCTGACAGTGACATTAGTTTGACGTTAATGACAACGAAATGAGTGAATTTTTCTAAATGAATGAACGATTCGCCGACATCAATCTTTCAACCGTTGAGTAGCTACTCGGAACTTCAATTTTGCATGTGAAATTGAAAAATGTTACTTTTTAGTTTTACTTGCTGAGTACTGTTAATTGGGAAGTAACTAATCAGAACTTTACTCAGAGATGGTTAACGAGGCCCTAAGTCTATTTATGTTCACAAATTGAGGTCGAGATTAATTAAATGTAGCCGCCAAGATTTGTAACTCTCGAAAGTGCTACGTAAGCTTGACCAGATATGAATACTGCAGAACCGATATCAATCAACGCATTATTTAGACTTAGACTCTAACTTTTGGTTCGATTACAATGTAATACCTAAAAATTATCCAATCAACGTTCAAGGTCTATATAAATGCAAAAGCAACTGTCATTTCGTGAACTAACTACATACAGCTCCGTCTTACGGTAAAAAGTAAAAGTAAATAAAACATATTCAAATTGATTCGAACTCTAAAACCATTCGATTCGCGTTCTATTCTAAAATATAAATCATATAATTATGGGATTCCAATTTTTCATTATTATACCTAGATACTTATCTACGCCCTCTATTATAATAGAGTACAACATTTATATAACACATACACTGATTCATTAACTGCAAATGTTACTTTGTAATCCTTTATATTTATATGAGATTACAAAGTTATTTATGCAGTTAGTATATCTAGAAAACTGGAAAACTGCAAAATATATTAATATTTTTTTCCTTAATTTATACTTTAACATACTGTATTCTAAATTTAAAGCTTTTATGTCTGCTAGAAGTGCCTTAGAGTTTTGATGATCGGTCGGTCAGTAAGTGACAAAATTAAGAAACTTTCACTAGTTATAATTCTTATACTACTGGCTCAAATTCAATAAAATTTGGGATATATCGAGTTTATACAATGCCTAATTTTACTGAACACAGGCTTCTACTTTTATCGCCAACGAAGTTATAGGGAGTTGAAAATGGCCTGAACTGTTTCGAAAAAAGGGTGGTACGGCCGTGCCGCTCTTTTTGCTTGACTTGGCGGGGGCACTGCCGTGCCCCCAGATTCCCGAAATATATAGGTTAATATTTTTTTATCATTTTCTATATATATATATATATATACGCTAGCGAAGCATTCGTTGAAAGCATGGGATTGATCTTTGCCGAAAGCTTGAAATCATTGAGGTTTTTTCCTTATTAATGACACATGATAAAATTATTGACTTTTTAAGCCACTGAGGAAAACATTATCAATAAAACAAATAACTTTAATTCACTGCAGTATATTTTTTCGCTATCCCCATTATATTAAACAAAGAATGGATAAGCTTGGGTCAGTTACGCAGTGTTTTGTGTCGATATACTGCGTTTGATATTATTAAGGGTGTAAAAGCAATGAAATATAGGCAGGTTATCCAAAAAAAGGCAGCAAAATCAGTTGGAAACATTTTTTGCACAGCAATATAATTTGCAAAAATAAACATTGAATTTTGAGCATAAAAATCATAAGTACTAAAACTATAAATAAGCTTTCAGATAGATATTTATAAATGAAACATGTTGTTTTCATTATAAACAAACATTATGTTCATTCATCAAGAACTATTCATTCAAATATCGTTCATTCTTTTAATGCCACATCCCTAATTTTGTGTTGGTGTACGCTCGAAGAATTGCATAGTTACATAAAAATTGTTAGCGTGTGTGCGTTTTTTTATTTGGGTGACGTAATTTTTGAAGTGTGCGTTTATCAACAACACGCTCGTGTTTGTGGGAGTATTGCATATTTTCATTAGTGTGCTATACGTGTGTACCTCGTCCCGCACCAAAAATGGTGAAAAATTTTGTTCGGCGAGTGAACGCAATGGCACCTCCTGGTATAAATGCTTTAAGTTCCTTTCCTTTCGTTCTTGTTTTTAATTATTCAGGAGTTTTTGGCGCGATTTCATCGAGTGCGGTTTGCGTCTTATTTTAATTATTCTTTTTGTTCATAGTGGATATTGTGAAATAAAATGTGTGTGATTTTGTGTTACAACCGTCTGCGCAACTGAAGAATTAGTGAAATCTTTAAAATATACGCTATTCCGGTCAAGTGGACGTGAAAACTTTATTGTAGTATTGACTACCTCACAGAAGCTTCGATAACGAAAAAGCCAACTAGATATATTTCGTACCAAACACTCCAAGAAACATTAGAATGCGTCACACCCACATTCTAATCTAAAAAAAGGGAAATTAAACCAAAAATGAGGCGATGGCTGCATGGCTTTACCTTTGCCTTTCTCAATAGAGAAGAATAGAAGTAAAAAAAAGTTTTTGTTTTTATTACAATTTTTACAAAAACTGACATATTAATAAATAAATTTTTCACTGAAACTGATAAAGGGCGGGAACCTTCGAAGAGGAAAGGCGCGCTTTGAAGATTTTTTTTGCATTAATTTTAATTTTCTCTTTTTTTTGTGTATTCTTGTATAGTTTTATGTAAATAGTGTTTCAATTCAAATATAGGTATATAGAAGTTAAATGGCTAGTACGAAAAAGCGGAAAAAAGACTTTGGGGGTGGCGATGATAGTCGTCGTTCTTCGGACGATGAGTCTGAGACCTCTCAGAAATTCAAGATCTTTAAAGTAACTGGGTATCAAAGGAAATATCCTGAAAATGCAGATAAAACAGAGTTTGTTGTGTTTTTGTCTCACAAAACTTATGATACGCCATTTACGGACAAAGACAGAATAAAAATTTCAAAAGCCATCCGAACACATTGCGTGTCCGGTGTTTTACATTTAAGGCCGGTTAATCGGTATAAAGTCGGCATAACGTTCGATCTTTCGAACAATGCCAATGTTTTTTTACAAAATGCTAAACTTTTGGAAGAGTTGGACGTAGTGGCCACCATTCCAGCAAAGGACACTGAAGTAACCGGTGTGCTAAAATCTGTCCCTACCGAATTGTCAAATAAAAACATTTTCTCTTTGATAGGTAGCTCCAAAAACATTATACAAGTCCGGCGGTTCATGCGGCGTGTGCGGGGGGATGCTGGTGCAGTCTCGTACCAGCCCACGCAAACAGTCGCAGTAACGTTTGCCTCTACTCAGTTGCCAGAATACGTATATCTAGACCATTGGAGACACGAGGTCAGTCCATACGTTCCACCTGTTAAGCAGTGCCTACGTTGCATGCGTTTCGGTCACATTGCTAAGTTTTGTCGCAATAATGAAGTCTGTTCAATTTGTTCGACAAATCATAATTATAAATCTTGTACTGTTGATATAGAAAATGCAAAGTGCACTAACTGTGGAGGTAATCACGTAGCCATCTCATCCTCTTGTCCAATTAAAAAGCAACAGATCGAAGACAACAAAATTAAAAGTAGAGCTGTGCAGTATTCAGAACTGTTTAATGAAAAATCATTTCCCAAACTTGCCGAAAAATCGATAGAAACACATTTAAATAATTTATCAAAATCAGACTTATTTATGAATTTATTAGTAGAAACAATAATGAATATAGTATCTAATAAGAATGTACCTATAAATAGTAATACTATAAAAGAAAATTTACATAATACATTCAGAAAAATACCTTCCAAAAATAAAAATGGCTAACTTAAATATTGTACAATGGAATGCTCAGAGTTTAGTAAGCAGTAGGCTCATATTTACAAATTTTCTTTATGAACACAACATTCATTTAGCATTAATATCAGAAACTTGGCTAAGACCGAATCAACAATTCAAAATAAAAGGTTACAACATAGAAAGAAATGATTCTGATAATATACATAATGGAGTTGCAATATTAATTCGCAATAACATTGTTTATACTAAAATCAATACAAATTTTGATAATACTTTGCAAAATATTTGTATTCGTATTACAATAAGAAATAAAGATATATCAATTGTTAGCTTTTACAGTCCTCCAAATACTAATCCTGCCTTTAGTAAAAGCAAATTAGATTCTCTTATAAAATCTATCCCTGGTCCGATGATTTTTGCAGGTGATTTTAATGGTCATCACTCTTCTTGGGGCTGTAATTCCACAAATCCTCGTGGTCGAGATATTCTGGATATCATTGATGAAAATAACTTGATTCTTCTTAATGATGGGCAACCAACCACAGTTGGCTCTTTAACTTGGCGGCCCAATGCTCTAGATTTGACCATAGTTAGTCCTTCTTTGGCTTTATCTTGTGAATGGTCTGTTCATGATGATCCTCTCGGCAGTTATCATCTACCTGTAAAAACAAATATTAGTCTCAATGTCAACAACCAACAAGATTGTAATAACAATAATGTCATGGATGATAAGGTCACTTTTCCAATATTCAAAAATTTTAAACTGGTTGATTGGAAAATGTATCAATGTAAAGTTGAAAGTCTTTTATCTGAGTTTTGTGTTCAATCATACACCCCATTGGAGGCTTATACACTATTTTGTGAAATTCTTTATTCAGCCACAGAGTCTTTAACCCCTACCAAATTAAAATCCAACTCTACCAACAGAAAAACTGGCAAAAGACTCTCATTACCTTGGTGGAATAATAATTGTTCAGTTGCTGTGAGTAATTCTAAACAAGCATATATTACATTTAAAAATAATCCATCAGAAACAACCTATTTGGAATTTAAAAGGTTGCAAGCTTTAAAAAAACTCACCCTTAAAACTGAAAGATCAAAAAGCTGGGCTGATTTGTGTAGTTCATTCAATCGTTGTACCCCTCTTACTGTAATCTGGAAATATATGCGTAAATTCAATAAATCTTTTATTTTAAGTCATCCAGACTGTGACAGCTGGGTTTTACCTTTTCTTAAGAAATATACTCCTGATTATGTACCTACTCATCAGGACTGTTCCTACAATAGATCTCAATCAAATTCCACCAACCTCTTTTTAATAAAACCATTTACAATAACAGAATTGAAAAACGCAGTCTCCTCCAGAAGAGAAAGTGCATTTGGATTGGATGGTATCCCTTATAAAATGTTGAAAACTCTTAGTAATTCTAGTTTGCAGATATTTTTGAAGGTTTTAAATCATCTTTGGGAAAACAATGACATACCACCTTGTTGGAAAATAGATTGCTTGGTTCCTATTTTAAAGCCTAATAAGCCTAAATTGGATAAAGATTCTTATCGCCCTATTGCACTAACTTCATGTGTAGGAAAAATTTTTGAACAACTACTAAAGCAAAGATTGGAGTTCTATGTGGAAAAAAATGGCATTTTACCTTCGAATCAGTTTGGATTTAGAAGAGGTCGCTCATCTCGTGAAAGTATCTGCCAATTACAACTTGACATCCAAAATTGTCTAGTAAAAAATCAAACTATGGTGTCTGTATTCTTTGATGTTGCGGGAGCTTTTAACAGTGTCAATGTTGATGTGCTTTCTAATGAGTTAACTTCAGTGGGTATACCACCAAAACTTGTTCATTGGGTCCAAAAGTTCTTGTCTGAAAGAAAAGTTTTTGTTAAGAATAATGGTTACCTATATGGCCCACGGTTGGCTTCTGTTGGTGTCTGTCAGGGAGGAATTTTATCTCCTCTTGTTTTTATATTATATATCCGACGTCTCAACTTAATTCTGGGTGGACATGTCAAAAATTTACAGTTTGCTGATGACTTGGTAGTATATGCTTCCGATCATAAAATTACAAATTTAGTAAATAAAATTAATAGTGCCTTATTTAATCTTAATCAATATTTTACATACTTAAATCTTGATATTAACCCATTAAAATCAAAACTGCTTGTATTTGGGAAAAATAGATCTTTGATGCCTACTGTTTACTATAACAATGTTGCTATTCCAGTTTCATTAGACACAAAGTTTTTGGGTGTTTTAATAACTCACAACTTATCTTGGAAAAAATATATTGAACACATAACAACTAGGGCTAACAAAGCTTTAAACATATTAAAATCTTTAGTTTCTACATATTGGGGAGCTGATCCTAAGATCTTGTTGCTACTGTATAAGTCTTTGATTCGCAGCCATTTTGAGTATGCTTTTTTTTGTTTTGCTCATGACAACAAAATTGTAGATATCCTAGACAAAATTCAAAATAAAAGTATGCGTTTGATAACTGGTGCTTTCAAAAGCACTCCCATTAATGTTATGCAAATTGAGTGTAATCTTTCTCCCATTTCAATAAGATTTAGTTACTTAAAGGAAAGATTCCTTTTGAAGCTATTCTCAATAAACAATAATCAACTTTTAAAAAATATTTCATATTTATCACAATCACTGGCAGGTAGGCCTTTGTATATCATGCAAGGATTTCCTCAGTTCACTCAGTTTCTCGAAAATTCCAACATTTATAAGCCTTCAATCTTACCATGCTATGAAGGGCATTTTGAGAGCAAATTTCCATCAATTGACATAAATATCTACAAGGAGCTTTCTACTAAAGAGGAGGTGTTTGGTGAACTATCAAATTGGGTTGATCATAAACATATTTATACAGATGGCTCAAAAAATGATTCAAGTGCATCTTTTTCTTTTTACGTTAGCTCTATAAAATCTGGTTTAGGTTACAAGATAGACAAAAATTCCTCTGTATTCACTGCAGAAGCTCTAGCAATTTTGGCTGCTCTGAAACACATAAAACACCAAAATCAAGGACATAAAAAATGGCTAATACTTAGTGATAGCATGAGTGTGCTCAAAAACTTAGAAAACAATAAATTAAGTGCAAACACCAATTACATTATTCATGCTATTAAAGAAGTCTGGTATGATCTATACAATGTTGATAATATAATTGTAAGTTTCATGTGGGTTCCGTCTCACATTGGTGTAACAGGTAATGAAAATGCAGATTATCTAGCAAAATCTATCAATACTCTAGCTACTGAAACCAATACTCAGAAGATGTCTATACCTTATACAGATTTGATTGTTCTGCTAAAGGAAAGAATGCACCAAGAGTGGCGAGCCCATTGGAATTGTATAGTACAGGTTAAAGGTAAAGGTCTATGGTACACACCTCTTTATGTTGATGTAAACAAATTGCCATGGTTCTGCAAATCAAATAGCTTTTTGAATAGAAAATTCTATACGACGATTTTTCGCTTAAGGTTTGGTCATTGTCGGCTTAATTTCTATCTCTTTCGGTTGCAAATGGTGAATAATGCTCAATGTACTCATTGCAATTCCCAAGAAGAAACCCTAGCTCACATTTTCTTTGACTGCCCATCCTTCGGCATTCAGCGCCTTGTGTTGTTGGATGAGCTAATCCAAATTTATGGCAAACATGATTTGGTCCCGCGTTCCTTGACCGATCTTCTTGTAAATAATTGTACATACGTTCCTCTGTATAATTTCATTGCAAACACTGTTGAAGAAATATAAATATTCTGTAATATCGTTGTGTATTAGATTTTAAGGTTAAATGTTCTGCATACACAAAACGCTCAGTTAAGTTTAATAGGTACCGCATGTTCTCTTTCCTTTTATTTGTTTGAAAAAAATGTTTATTTTCGTAATTTTGCTTGTAGGTATTCTTTTTCGTTTAGGTCGTCGGTTTGAAACAAGTTTGAAACGTATCAAATGTCGTTGTTTTAAGTTTGTTTTTTCTTTTCTTAAGTTTTGTATTAGGATTAAGGTATTGCATGGTATTGGTCTATGATTTATTTTTTGTGTAAATGTGTACTATAAAAAAGATATTAAATAAATATGAAATTCATATAGGATGTAATTAATTCATGATTGGACTGTCTAGTAAGAGAAAAAATTAAATGTTTGGTGTTTATGATGTTCAATGTGCTCGGAAAAAAGCACATAATAATAGAGTAAAACAAAAAACTAGAAAATATACCGGAAATTATCAAACTGAGGAAGTTATATTGAATTTTAATAATAAAAAGAAGAAAAATAACTAATGACGAGGCAGTATGGTCCCAGACCTTAGCCTGTCCGAAAGGACAAACGAAAAAAAAAAAAAAAAAAAAATGAAACTGATAAAATTTTACTATTGGAAAATGGATGGATTCGACAAAGAATTTATAACAGAGCTTTTTCTTGACAGTGATAGTGTTTCTACCATGAATAGACTTGTCGTGGCAATAGCCAATGTTGTTTCTGAGAATAACGATAACTTATTGACTTTTAATGTAGAATTTACCCAACACCAGCAAGATATTATAAAAAGCATAGATTTCCCTATCCCGCGAAAAATTAGGTGTGAGTTAGAAGATTTTCAGTTGTTTCAAAATTACAGCGATGAAGATTATATTTCAAGATTTAAATTGAAAAAATCTACTGTTGAGGTAAGCTTCTAATGGAAATAATTGATTGCAAAGATCTCTAATAAAATCATCAGCATCGGGAAGAAGTCGAAGGGAATTGAGCATTATGGGAAAGTTGATGTTTTCTGCATCACATCCACACAGATGGCGAGCAAGTGTGGAGAACTTTTATATACGTGCGCTGCTCCATTCCCTATGCCTTATGCACCGCCTAATGTCAGGTAATTTAAGAAAAGAAGTGTCACTACAGATGTGTGGTCCGTGCACACAATTTATACAATTAATTTTAAAACACCAACAACCTCTTAGGGTCCCATAAAAAAAGTTATTTCTGTTGATGGGTAGAATTACCCACTAAGAGGTTGTTGGTGTTTTAAAATGAACCCTGTAGATATCAGCTAAGTGGGCAGGAAAGGTGTACATTACGGAGTTAAATTTAGTTACAAAGTGATATTCTGAGTATACATGTGTACTTGTCTGTATTTCTTTACCTTTTCCTGTAATGACTTCCGGATATAACAAAGAAAATAGAGTGGCCCCTTCATCATCGTTATACCTGAAATCCACTGTACTTGTATAATAAAAATTATCTACCAGAGCATTAACTCTAATGACAATTAGCTGTAGCTTGGACATTGTAGTGTAAGGATACGGCCAGAGTGCACTCAGATTCAGATTCAGATTCAGATTCCGAAAACAAGCGCGAGAAATAAACAGTGTAGTCGAAGGGTACGGCCAGAGTGCACTTCTGATTCAGATTCCGATTCAGACTCAGAGAACAAAGCGCGAGAAAAAGCAGGCAACCTGCTTAGACTACACTGTTTATTTCTCGCGCTTGTTTTCAGAATCTGAATCTGAATCTGAGTGCACTCTGGCCGCACCCTAAGGGTACGGCCAGAGTGCACTCAGATTCAGATTCAGATTCAGATTCCGAAAACAAGCGCGAGAAATAAACAGTGTAGTTAAAGCAGGGTGGCCATAGTGGCAGCAGGCCGCGCAGGTTTCGGAGTCAGACACTTTACCGGAATGTTTAGGTCATTCAGATTCTGAATTCACCAGCGCCGCTCGGCAGTGTTGCCAACTCGGATTTTGAAAAATGCGTAGGCCCGATGAGAAAATTACGTAGAATTGGTAAATTATGCATATGAAAAGTACGTAGATCTACGTACTTTTTTCTGAGTGAAATGAAGAAGTTAGGTGAAACCGAATTAAACGAGTATTTTATTATACAATTTCTTTAAAAACGGGCGATAGAACAAAGAGTTCTTGGAGAAGTCGCTGCATTGGAAGCATAAATGCTTTCAACTATACCATACCACAGCATGGTAAACCATGCTGTGGTAGACATTTACTATCAGACACAGACACTGGTGGATGTCGATTCTGGCATGATTCTCTAAATTTAAAACTAAATTTAACATCAGTCTCTCCTTTTCATTCTTTATAGAGAATGACAAGGATACATTGTTGTTAAATAGGCTAGTTGACACTTTTTGCAATTATGTTTTGAAATGTTAAGATTGTTCTATCAGACCGAAAAAAAATGTATTTTTTTTACCTACAAGACATACAAAAACGCTGTATATTCTATAGACTTATCTATGCTATGACGTCAAAACATTTGTAAACGAACACACGCAAGCACGTAGGAAATAAACTTTCCGAGTTAATATTATAAAACCATGATTTCTAATAGATCACATGAAAAATTTAGTAGTTATCATGATACACTTGGTAAAAGACTAGAAAAGTTGTGGTTTAAATTGCCCAGAGAAAAAAACATACTTCATGAACACATGTTTAAAATTTGCTAAATCCTGTAACTTTATCCACTGAAAGTCGTTTTTTTTGCAAAGATCAATTCGATGTAAGTACTCATTGAATAATATTACAGTTTAAAAATACAATTTTCAAGGTTATGAATGTTTTTTAATAACCAAAAAATTTTGTTTCTTTTTATAGTTCGCCATAATTTTGTACCCTAATTGAGTGGATTATATAAATATAATATTTGTGATAGTATAGTAAATTGTAAATTAAAAGCTGTGATTGAAATTTTAAGTTCTTAAGAGCAAACATATATAAAGTCTTATATTAAACAAAACTGCTATATTATTAGTCATTATCTATGTTTATAATTTTTTTATGATAATATTTACTTTAAAATTTTAAAGATAACATAGATATGCAAAACTCATTATATAATAAAAAAAATGTTATTTGTCATTAAAAATAATTTCATTAACATAGCATTTTTTTGTATTATTAATGATTGTTCCTACATATACTATAAACCATACAAATTATTCAAATTACACTACCCTCGCGAATCCAGACCCAGCTTTCCGGTTAATCCGGACAGTCTGTTCCCATCATATCCAGATTAGTGAGATTGTAATAAATTCTTACCTAATGGTTATAACAAGGCGTTCTTCTGGAAGAATCTTGTGTTTGTGCAAATTACACCAATTCTTCATCATTTGAGGTTCACATTTTTTTAAAATGTAGTAGAACGTTTCCACTTCCATCCTAAAATATTGGAAGAAACGTTTCCTATCATCTTTGAATTGGGGAAACAAATGGTGGTATTCCCCATATTCACTCCTTAATTTATTAATTTGGTGAACACCGATTCTCTCGCGTTTTAATTTATAATGACAACTATCAGTAGCCATTAACAAGCACGCTAGATCTTCATTAGAAAATTCCATGTTTAAGTTTCTGGATCAACGAACATATAACAATGTACTCTATGACTCCGTACGCGTCGAATGAGAAAGAGAGACTGTTGAATGACTGTCGATTGCGACTTTGTACAGATTAAAAGTTTATGAAGTGGTTTTATTTTTATATAAAAATGTAATAAAAAAAAATTTCCGTTTCGCCCAAAACAAAATTTCGCTTTAAAACCCCCCCAAATTTCGGGTAACTCCCCCCCAACCTGGCAATAGTGCTCGCGTCCGCGTCTTGTAATCTGCCTCCACTGTGGCCATCACCTGCTTTGCTCAAGCTGACATCTCACGAGCCTGCTTTCTGAATCTGAATCTGAATCTGAATCTGAGTGCACTCTGGCCGCACCCTAAGACTTATTTACCTAAAGGTCCCAGGCAGGTTTTAAACTACCAAACATTCACACCCATCTGGCACAAAATTTAAGGAACTATTACATTAATCATGTAGATTTCAATATTGTTTTGGGTATTGCTATGTTTATAATAAATGTGAATTACTACTTGTGATATCCAGTAAGATTTTAGTACATGTTATGTTCTATGGACTTATTACCCTATGAGTGTTCTTAACTTCCTTGCGTTTATAACCTTTCTCTTTGAGTGTGAAGCTTCTTCCCTAGCTTCACAGGTAAATTTTGTTCAATGAAATAATTTCTTATGCATTTAATGAAAGCACATTGAACCGTTTGAGTTTATCTATCAATGCAATATTAAGTCAACATTATTTAATGCTCTTTAGACTTATTTTGACTCATTGAGAGAAGAATGCAAGCCTCTGGGTAGCTACATACATAAAAGAAGAAATAAAGAATTTCATGTTTCGGATTTTTTCGAAAATGTAGCATTAAAGAGTGTAAAAAAGGGGATGAAAGTTTTTAATGAAAAATCTTATTGCGTTAATAGAATTAAAACTTGGTGTTAATACTTCTCTTTATTTAATAATAAAGTTTGCCATTTTTAGTTTGCCTGAACTACCCCTGAAGAGGGTATTGAAGGGTGCTGAAGTTTTTATATAAATTAATTTTAATGCGCATTCAATTAACTCTAAACTCACTCAGTATTTATCCTTGAGATCAGAAATAAAGAATAACATGTATTAAGATTTTTAACATTCTACCCCTGAAGGGTAAAAAGTGGATGAAAGTTTGTATGAAAAATCATATTCCTTGGGTTAATAGACTTGAAACTTGGCACAAATACTAATCTGTATAAATTATAAAGTTTATAATTTTTAGTTTTCCTACCTACCTAACCCCTAAAAAGTTAAAGATTTCCTTTACTCCCTAAAAGGGGATTAAGGGTGTTGAAGTTTTATATGGATGAATTTTAACGTGCGGTTCGAAATAGTAAAGTCCAATATGATACATGGGCCGTGCCATGCTGTAGTTTTACATTTAAGTCACCTTGCATGAAAAGCAAAAAGTGTTCTAGGAGGTATCCCAGGTCTCTACTAAGTGAAACACAAACCGGAGACGACGGCTACCCGCAATATCGAAGACTTTGTCCAGACATAAGTGGCTTTACTTTTGACATTAATGCAGTAGAGGTTGACAACCGCACGACAACATACACAAATATAAACGTCGAATTCTGTTACTTTGTTAAATCAATAAAATATGTTAGCAAATACATTAATAGAGGATCTGACCAGGTCATTTTTAGGCAGGCCAGAGTAGCTGGGACCAACAGCTTATTATGCCTTCTAATTTCTGTACCACAGAGGAGTTAAAGATGTAACATTTCATCCGATATTCATGAGATTATACAAATTGACTCGCACTATTTATTTCTGTCTGATTTGCAGGCTTTGATAACCTTCATTAAAGAGCACAGTAAAAAATCTAATAACACTGACATTATGTTGGATAAAAAGGTGCACATATTTTTATGGCTATTGATAAGTGACGCTTCATATAGCAATGTCGGGCTATTGTTTAATTTGAACAAGTCTTCTATTAGCGATATATTTCATGAGATATCTTCACTGCTAACAGAACTGCGATATCATTTCATAAGTTGGCCATCTGTCGAAGATCAACATTTAACGAGAATAAAGGTGAATAGCCGATATAAATTTCCTAATTGTGTTGGATTTATTGATACATGCCGTTTTAATATTGGCTCAAAACGAAAGAAAAATAATAAATTAGATACTGTTTTACTACAAGGTGTTTGTGATGAAAATCTCATGTTTACCGATATCCATGTTGGCAATATTGGACAGACGAAGAAAAATAAAGTCTTCAAAGATAGTTTATTAGCCAAGGAGTTACGCAATTTTGTGCATTTTGAAAATCATATACTCGGAGATTCGGAATATAAACTTAAGAAAAATCTAATCACACCATTTTCTAGCGAAGAATTACTAACAAGCGAGGAAATGAAATTTAATGAAGTGCATTGGAAAGCGCGGAGTTACATTGGCAATGCATTTGAATTATTGAAAGAGAGATTCGCAAGATTGAATCACATCGATGTCCCTAAAGGAGATGCCGTGAATAATTTAATATGCTCTGCATGTGTTCTTCATAACTTTATATTATCACATGAAGGATGTCCAGAAATTAAAGAAGAAATAGTTATCTGCGATGATGGCGTTAGTATAGACACTGACATCGTTAAAACAGCACTCGAAAAACGGCAGTTCCTTTGTAATTATATTAATTATATAGACTTGGACACTACATTCACATCGGATTTAGATTTATGAAAAGATGTAAATAAAACGCAACATTATTTAATAATACTTTTATTTCTCCACTATTATGGAAAAACGATAAAACTTCTAAGTATGTATTAAAATTATTTTCTTGAAATATAAAAAATATAAATAAAGTATTGAATATCGTTATTAAATTTGCTGCTCTCTGAAAATGTACATTGATTTCCTATTATTTAATTTTCAATAAAGGTAAATCTAGTCTATAAGTTACATTAGAATCATCATGATCCGTGAAAAATACGTAAATAAACATTTTTAATGAATTAGAGCATACGCAGAAAAAATATTTTCCACTTAACTTAATAGACTTTGATAAGTTTACGGTGGGAATACTCGATTTTTAGATTGGTGGTTATTTCAATTATATTATTGCTTCACATAATTAGGTCAATCACATTCATTTTACAAGTATATATATATATCAATTCATTCAACTTAAAATCAAATTAAGCTATAAAAAATAATTGTTTTGATATTTCATTACCTATACTACATTTATATGTACAAAGCTTGAAAAGCTTGATTCTGTACATGAAACTGAAACTAACGAAAGCCCGTGATACATACTATGTAAGTATATAATTCTCCTGATGTATTCTAAATTACATTAGGCACTAAATTGGCAACCTACAAGGCACTATGCACTTAGCACAGCAATTTATACTATTAACATTTTCAACTGCAGTTTTTAACAAGTAATAAGTATATTATAATAATAACTATATGTATTTGTAACAATATTGAAAAATGATTTCATTTATTCAAAGCTATACAAAGTACGTTTTAATTAAGTTACTAAGTGTAAATATGATGGTCTCATTTTTGAGACATACTTGCACATTGTTCACTACACAAAATGTAAAAATCAATATTTTTAATTTGGATTTTTCAGTGATAAATTTTGATGTTCAATGTATTTTAACTGAATGTAATTAAATAAACGAGGACAAGCTGCAATACCCAATATAACAATGATGATAACGTCGGGCTAACTTGTAACTCGTTTTTAAATCTAACGAATGTGGATCAATATCGCTCAATTGTATAACCTTATCACTTTATATACAAATTTACCTATTTACAATAGCTGCGCTGAAACCCTAAAACTACAATCATGGAATGTAATAAGTGATAATATAATACTAAGTCTTTAATATTTAATTTATAAATGTATTAATGAAACAAAATATTACCAAGAATTAGTATTAATTTATCAACATAATCTCTACATTAGCAGATTCTATATAAATTTTCATTAAATGCTGTCATGACTAATGTAGAGACTCCTTAGGTTGAATGAAAGTTTATCTTTCAAACTATAATGATACTGTACAATGTCATTAACAACAATATTTACAGAGTTAACACCATCAGTGTCATACTTATTTAAAACATCGATTGTCCCAGCCGAGATACTCGGAAGACTTGGCACACGCGACGCGTAATTTCAATTTACATTCACTTATCAATTGATCCATACACTGTTTGTTTCGGTAATTTTCAAATGTAAGTCTTTTTCACTTTTTGTAAAGTTCCACACTTAAGGTCCTTGTCAAGGGATTCGGTGGAGTTCCGGAGATCTAGCGTACGCTCTTTGCCAAGGTCCATGTGCAAATTGTCTTGTTTAGCCAAAGGGCAAACATTCGCAACCATATTAACATTTTTGGATCTCGGCGGCATGTATGTCGTATTCGCGTTCAATGGTGTCTCCAAAGGACTCAATCTGTAATAAATTTTCTATTTTAGATAGTGTAGTCTTCTATTATAAATCTGTAAAATTAAGAACGAGATTGAATACGGCAGTGTTTTACATGTGTATTATAAGACGGCGCCGTTATTTTCAATGTCGTTCTTTAGTATAAATTTTTAAGGCTATAAGTAAAAGTACTTTTACCAACCTGTTCAAATGATTGTGTTGCTCATTGAACGGCGAGGTATCTGTAAAAAAAGGGTGCCGGAATCTTCTTGAAAATAAATATCCTATTACAAATCCGACCATTAGAGTGACTAGACATGATGCCACCACTGCGGTAAGTAGGGCTTGTGCACTGTAAATGTTTCCGTCTGCAGCCTCAACAGTTAGCAAATCTGGAATGGAGCAAAATTATTATTTAAATGGTTTAATTTTTTTCATTATTATTTATTACTTATATGTCAGAAATGTAGTTTTTATATTAATATTCTTTACCTGTTTCATGTTTATTATTATTCAAATGCTTTTCCTCTGTTAAAACATTCGATTCTACAACTTCTATTAAAATCTCATTCTGAATGTCATCCGTCTTTTGACGTATTTCGGTTTCGGATAAAATTGGTTTTTTAGTTCCAGGATTTCTATTACTATTTCTCTCACCAGTCATGAGAGGTGGCAACTTATTACAAATATCAGTCTTTCCATACTCTACATTTTGTAGAAATCTTTCGGGGTTCGGAAATTGCCTATTTCCGACCCAAGAACATTGTTGTTGTTTGGCGTCCCAAGCGCAATGAGGATCTTGTAACGCTACGCAATCTCTGAAAGTGAAGATACGTATTTATAATGCATCATCAAATTATTTATTATAGACTTAAACAGGTAGTTTTAATTAATGCAACTTTATAAAAGTTTGAATACAAAAGAAAGCATCGCACCTGCATGATTGCACATTTCCGCAATGAGACAATGCTACAGATTTTATAATGTCGCTGGATGCAACTATTAATTTTTCCGTTGTTAATGCAACATGCATTTGATTGATTGCTACTCCTTGAGGCAATACTTGTACCTCCGAAATAACTGCAGTTCTAACTGGACTTCTGCTGTATTCATCGCTTCCATCAAATATGCCTTCATTAGAGGCTACATTGACAGCTTTGATCACTCGTCCATCGTCTGTACCTACGTATATGACGTCGTATTTGTTGCCATTCATAGCTTGGACTTGCGGGTGAACTGCGATGGCAGAAAATCTGTATTGTAAGCTAACTCTAATGAGAAGAGGACGCGCTAAAAAAGATGGGACGGCTTTGTTCATTAAAGGGTGGGTCTTTATAAAGTTAACAGCTGAATCTGATAAAGTTCGACTGTCTTCGACGCATGATCCTGGTCGCGGTGATGGCACTTTCTCTTTTTCAAGTGGCAACCAATTGGAATTCATACTCTCTTGACCTTTGAATGAACCTTCAAAAGCATCGATGATATCTCTCATTGCGAATGCACAAACCGCTGATCCTCCTATTGCATTTTGGGGAGTAGTGAAAACTGCGTACACTATATCATTTCTGCTGCTTCCACTTCCATAAATTCCACTAATAAGTTCAGTGGTTGCCTCTGTAATTGATAAATATATAAAGTTAATACTGCAGACAATGACAATCATAGATATAATACTTTGAAATCGTGAAATCAAAATAGAACTTACGTATTTCATCGAAATAGAACGGATACTCTCCAGGCATGGAACAATTGAGCCGTGTTTTTAAGAAAGAGGTCCACCGATCGCTGAATGTATGAGGACCACCTTTATCATTTAAACATATTCTTGCCACTCTAGAGTACACTGCCTGCAAGGATAAAAATTAAAGGTAAGTACTTGATGCATGTACGCTACGCACCTACAATAATGATTAATCTTGTACGTGGGATCTAATGATGAATCTGATTATCTACGGTAGTATGAATAATACTTGTTATAATGCATTATTTGTTCATCAGCATTTATAAGACTCATTATGTTTTAATATTTATAAGATAATGTTCTTCCGTTACGTACGCGTAACGTCACTAACCTATTTTTTTTGTGCTTTTGTGATATCCAACTAAAAGTTATGAAAATTTTTTTTTTTAAACTTTGATAGATTGTACAGCATACTTACTTTACCACAATTCATGTATTCTACAGCTGTTTCGCGGTAGAAGAAATATACATGACTGGTAGTAGAGATTGCGCCAACGAATGATGGGTCGTTTAGTAGTCGGAGGTCTGATCGTTCTGTACGGACCGGCTCTCGGTATATCAATGGATCAGTTCCAGAGAAGTCGGCTGCTGTTGCTGTGTAAAGTTGACCATCTGTGAATAATAAAACATGATTTTATGGATACTTATATAAATGAGTGAGTAATAAGGTCAAACTGCGTCGGAGTTTCGTGAGATAAGTTGCCCACTTACTAATTATTAAAAATTATATTGAATGTTTGATAGTCTTAAATATTGACGGTAAAATGATGTCACGATAATGTGGAACAAAGAAATTATGGTATTCGTAAACCTTCTCGTTGAATATAAATAATGTAACTGTAAACTATTAATCGATAGATATCGCGCACATCGTGTCTTGTTGCTCGTGCTTAGCTCAACCCTCTTCTTCGAGATGCGCACGTGCTGTCGTGCTTTCAAGTTCTTCATCTATATGATACGCGTTTGCTATTCGCTATGTGCGAAGTACATGGTGGGGGTATTGTGAAACGATCGCAGCGCTTATCGTGGCAGAAATACGCAACAATCCGGGAAAGTAAAGTCAATTTGCACGGAGTTCGTAATAAATAAATTTTTTAAAAAGCCTAATAATAGATGTTGTTGTGTTGTGAACTGCAAAAATAACGGCACAAATAGTCTGTGTTTATATTTCCTACATTGGACTGGAAATTAAATCAAAGAAATAAGTGGATAGATGCCATAAAAAGAAATAAGTAAGCGAAATAACCATAAATTATAATCAATTTTATTTGCGCTATATTTTATGTGATATTCCTTATTTTCTTTATTATTTTAGTGTAGATGGGTCACCATGGTATCCCAAACCTGACGACACAATTTGTAGTGAACATTTTATGGGAAAAAAAATCAGACGAGGAAGAAAATCCGAGTTATGCTCCTTCGAATATTCCCTGAAATATATCGAAAGAGGAAGGTTAATGATTCACAGGTCCTAGCTAGATATACACACTTGACAAAACGATGAACCACAAAGTCTCAGATACCACATCAAGTCAAATAATAATTAAATCAAACTTAACCTTTTATGGTCGATCAAGTATGTCAAGTCAATATGTTTTCTGAATCGAAATTAAGAGATACAATTTTTATTTGTATTAGATTAATTTACAACGATCACTGTGATGCTGAAATCCAAGCAGATATAGCAACATCAAGAATTTTAATGACAAATAATTTAAGAAATAAAGATAAAAGCTGTGGCACTGACAAAAAATCGTATGAGGATCAATCTACCGAAACAAAAAGTCAAGAATTTGTTGGTATTTCATCAATAAAAAATGATCAAGAACTCCTAGATCTTGCTGGTGTGTCATTTAGCAATTTTGAGTTTTTATTAACTATAAAAAAACTGTACAGTTTCCACTAAAGACCGACTTCTGATTTTTTTGATAACAATGAAAACTGGCTTGACATTTTCAGCATTGAGTGTGTTATTTGGTGTACACAAAACCACAATCTCACGTATATTTCATTCGATCTTACAAAATGTAGCTTGTTCAACTGCTAATTTAATCTTTTGGCGGAATAGAGCCACCGTACAAGCAACAATGCCCAAGTGTTTCAGTCCAGATTACATCAATACAAGAGTTATTATTGACTGTACTGAATTCCGAATTGAAATCCGACAGTATTTAAATTATTATACAATATATAATATTTTTTATTTATCTTTAATTTACTATAGTTACTAGAAATCAATAAAATACAAACTGATGTCATTATTTGGCATAATCCCGGAAAGTTGCGCATTGTAGGTGGCGCTACTGTCGTGCACATAGCGAATTAGCGGGTAAATATATATTTTTGCCCTTTTGTAATAACGTTTAGTTGTAGCGGTAGACATACATCTCGCAGCCGTTAATTTGTCTGACTTTCAAAAGTTATATTATGAAGGTGTTGCTTCATGATTGGCACGAAAGAAAATAGTCTTGAAGTATTTAATTCAAGTAATTTATTACATATCCACAAATTTACAGAGGTACTTCTATAATAAATTCTTTCGTATTAAAGTGCAAAAAGAAACATCCAAAAAATATTAATATACATACCGGCGTAGATAGCAGTAGAGTTGTGCTGCGGATCGTAAGGACATCGGCCGGATCCGTCGAATTCTTCTAGGTGATGAGTGATCGAGTGGCTTGCGTACCGTCGGCACAACGGTTTGAAGGCATTAGTGCCGCACACGAGCAAGCGGCCGTGAGCGCGGGCCGCGACTCGGGGAAAGTTTTGACATTCGTCAACTGATTTGCCTTTCAACTGGCATAATTCCCTGTGCGCGTCCGTCGATTGCCATTCTAAGCGCTGAAGACAAAAATTGGGGTTTTTGAAATGAAACAACAACTTTTCATGCATTTTGATGATGAATTCTTTATCAGTGCTTTGTTATTTACTGTAAAATATAAACGTGTTGTTTGCATGAAATATAAATTGTAATTATGTAAAATAGGTATCTAATAATATAATAAGTGCCTAGTTTAATTTAAATAATTAAAAAAATATGGGTGCGTGTCATGGAGCACCCCCACTAGAGACCGCATACAAGGCAAGCGCTTACGCCAAGCTTAAGTAGTATTTTACTTATGCGTGAGGCACGCCCACAGACGTCGCGATACATCATTTCATTTGGTAACCGAGCGTCGGTCGAACTGCTTCTCTCGTTTTCGTGTTAAAAAACTGTAAAAAATGCCTTACAATGCAATTCAATTGTGTGGAAAGTAGAGTAAAACTTCCAGTCTTCAAAAATATAGTATTACTTTTCACCGGTAAGTTTAAATACATTACAAAAAGACAAAAATACTCTTATATTAAATTGCTGTTAATTGTATTTATTTTTTGGTGAACGCGTTGATGTCTTTGTACATTGTCCCTTTCTCGCATGCGCTATATCATATATGCTATCCCGGTCTCACACCGGCACGTGTATTGCTAGTGACGCAGACGCAGCTCATGTCTCAACCCGTAAGTTTATCGATAAGTTTGTCAGCTATGGAAATGGAAAAAATAAATAAAAACTATTTATTTCATCGTATTCAATAACAGATGTCATGAGTATACAACCAACAGATTTTATTTGATTTCAAACATATCCTACTAAAATTTGAAAACGCGAAAATTTGTATGGATATTTGTTAATCTTTCACGCTAAAACGGCTAAACAGATTTGTATGAAATTAAATGCGCATAGTTTATGACCTAGATAAAAACATATAATTAAAGATATTAAATAGCCTAGATACGTGTCCCAATCAAGAAGTGCTTGAGCTCCTCTCAAGTACTTCTTGGTTCACAGTCACGCGCGAACCGCTGAAAAGTCAAGATGCCGCAAAGCTAAAATAAATAACTTAAATATATAAATCGAACTATTTTTGCTATTTGTGAATATATGTGAACTATTTGTGCACTGTCTAAAATCGTCGAAGGCATTATTTTATCTTTTAAAACAAGTAAAAAATATCTGCAATATTATTTGACAAATTGCGACTACAGCGAATGGTGCGCATGCAGCTAATTTAAAAGGCTCATTTTTGAGACGCGTATCCGTGTGGTCGGGATCTCTTTTTGATATCTTCCCATTTTGACTTAATTTAAGATGAATTGTTATAATTTTCTGTACATAAGTACAGAAAATTATGTTATATTTTTGTATAAACAAAAATATAATGTATTTAAATATAAATAGTACATCTTCGTAAAAATGGGTTTTACTAAATTTCTTTATTGTCATAAGTACCAGAAAATAATGATTAAGGGGCCTTTATCTTCGGGTCGGTGCGAGTTTGTTTTGTTTTCGATTCTGTACCGAATCTGAACAGATTATTTCCGAGTGCATATAATTAAGTGAGAGCTTTCCCACTAAGTGGTTCCCGTACAGATCTTTACCGAGCGGATACTTAGCTCGCTGTGCCGAGTGCTTCCGAATGCTACCAATTCATTCGACTCGCCTATGCTGTCACTCCTGCAAACAAATCGAAATGAATCCGTACTGACCCGATGAGTAAGGCGCTTTAAGTTTTAAAAATTATTTTATGATAATATCATCATATTATTTTCTATCTATATATTTGTCACGTGTTTTTTTGTGTTGCTTATATAAATAAAACTAGTTTTTACGGGTTAATGCACGAAACTTTATTTATTTATTGACGTTTGCTTATATATTTGTAGTTACTGGTCGCCTCATGTAATTACAACGCACCAAAGTACTAGGCCTCTATACTAAATTGTTTATCGATAGGAAATATCGACATTTTCTAAAATCGATCTTACCCTCCTCACTTCGCTGCACTGAGTATATGATCTGACCTTGACGCGTCCAATCACAACGGAGCTGACCTCCCTGCACGCAGCTGACTTTGGCGATTTTGATTCCAAACAAAATTTGTGTGATGCGGACTCTAGTGGGGGTGCTCCGTGGTGCGTGTACTTAAGTACGCGCGTGAGAAGTTATACTTCTTTTTGGAATTATTAAAAAATAGTTTTTAATTGCATGCAGATAATTAATTACAATAAGATAATAAAAGGATTGGAAAAGGATAGTCAACGCAGTCAATAAAGTTCAGTTTTAATTTGAAAAATTTAATAAATAATCAAAATATTCAATTTAAATCACTACTGAATAAAATTTATTAGCACATATAAATTTCGCATTTGTATAACATTATAACACGTGTTAAGAATATAGAAACTAGAAACATGTGGATAAATATTATAAATATGAAAACAGTGATCAGAGGCGACGAGCGTCCCAACATGTGCGACTAAGAGATCCTATTACTATTTTGTTGGAAGCTTTTTTTCGAGACTTACGAGTAAGGTGCGGTTTAGCGGCCGACTTCATGGTGTTACTTTTCTGTTACAGTGTTGCGCGCGCATCTTAAAATTTCACTCTCATCATTTTTTCATAACGCGCCCGCGGCTAACTTCATTATGTTACTTCTGTGTTACAGTGATGCGCGCGCATCTTAAAATTTCACTCTCATAATTTTTTCATAACGCGGCTAAAGAAGTATAACTTCAAAAACATCAGACTCTTATTTTGTGCAATGTTTCGCAAACTGAACAATACGCGGGCAAGGTGACAACTATAAAGTTGCGAGTGTTGTTCGGAGAATATAAAACGCGTTGCATTGCAACTCGTGGGCTGCTTAAGGACTACCGGTTGACGCATGCAAGCACAATGGCGCCCATGATCGGCTTTCAATAAAACGTTTCGACATCAAAGTCACTTTTTAGGGTTCCGTACCTCAAAAGGAAAAACGGAACACTTATAGGATCACTTTGTTGTCCGTGAGTCCGTCTGTCAAGACCGTTTTTCTCAGGAACGCGTGGAGGTATCAAACTGAAATTCATATCTAATACTCTTGTCTACTGTCCCTTGGAGATATGAAAAAATCAAACTGCTAAGCCAAATTTGGTGGGAAGTAACGTCTTATTACAGCAAAAGGAAAATTGCGAAACCCGTAAATTTTTAGATACATCATAAAATAAAAAATATTTTGAAAATTTTAAAGTTACTACCTTTTTTTTCATGAACGCGTAGAGGTATTAAATTGAGTTTGTACGGAACCCTCGGTGCGCGAGTCCGGCTCGCACTTGACCGGTTTTTTTTTTACATAATAGTTCAGTTATTTGGTTCGAAAAATAGTGGATAACTGGAAAGATTTCCGGGAGTTTAGAAAATTGTTAATTTTATAAATTTGATGTGCTCTTTCCGATATCGACTCTGCCATCTCTTATATTTGCCGCTCGCGTCGCCATATTGGAAAAACGGCACCTAAAATCAGTTTTTGTTTCAATATCTCCTTTTCGACTCATTTTAGGATATAAACAGTAATATACAAAATGAAACTAAAGATTATTTCCAATAATTTACGTATTAACCTTTTTTTTATAAAGTCAATAAATAGTTTTGGAATACGAGCACCGCAAAGTGTACCTACTCTATCAAAGGTTTTGACCAAAAACTTATTCCCACACCACCTTGCGGTAGAGGAAGCGGTGCGTTTTTTAAAATGTTTTTTTAACCATAGTAAGTCGGTTTTACAACGTGTATTATAATAACTATATATTTGGCACTAGCGGCCGCCCGCGCCTACGTCTAATTTTTTGAGAATCCCACAGGAACTTGTAATTATTTCGTGATAAAAATATAATATTAGTAGCATAAAGATATTATTTATTAATATTATAATAACTCTATGTACTAATAATATCCATATATATGTTAGTAAAGTATAATATAATATCTACAGTCAGTAAAGTTTAGATTTTAATTAAATTTTATAATTTCCAAATATAATCAGTTAAAATTAAATGTCTCAGATTGGATCAATGTATAATGAGTAATGAACAAAACGCGTGTTGGTCAAAAGTCGGAAAGGAGATATTATTAAAAAAAAATTAAGGTGCCATTTTTCCAATATGGCGGCGTAAGCGGCAAAAATATGAGGCAAAGTCGACATTTCGAAAGAGCACATGAAAATCTATAAAATTAATAATTTTCTAAACTCCCGGAAAACTTTTCAGGTAAAACTCCCAAATGACTAGACTATAATGATGTTATACATTATCTTTAATACATACATGAGTAAACATTGCTTTTGTATGTTTTTGTGAATCTAATGTAAACTTGTTGAGAAGTACGTCTGTTACGTACATATCAGATCCGTTGCAACATAAATTGATATTATACCGTTTTATAACTATTGGATATTTTGTATCAATTTTATGTCTTGGAGTTTTAAGAAAGATATGTCCTCATAGTGCCTACTTCAGAAATACTTATAGCATTGTTTTAAAGAATACAAAAAGTGTGGGGCAATAATAATTACATAAGTTTCAACTCTTTTCTCAATTGTAATTGTTCACTAATGTTATTTCTCATCACTGACATCAATATAGTATGAGTAAGCTTTGATGGTTGATCTAAAATATCAGGAATTTGTTGCAAACACTTAAATTGATAGCACACATTTCATTATATAGCTAATCAATATTTCATACTTGAGCGATACAACAAGATTACATTTTAGCAAAAAAGTTTGTGTCGCACAAAACTTTGTCATTTAAAGTAGTTGGCTACTGATTTGAAGAAATCCTTATCAAGTGACCTGCATTTACGTAATATAGGTAGGAAGTGTTCAATGATTATGTACATTGTTGCAAAGCTGTCTGGATAAGTTGGATTGTTGCTTAAGGAGGTTTGTTATGTTAACAAAGCACGTTTTACTTAAGTACTGATATCAAAACATATGTGTAGTACATTCAATGTGTGAATGATTCATTTTTAATTCCTATTTATACTGAAGTGATGAGACATTTCCTGTAATTTATTTTGGGACAGTACTTCATAAGCGTCTCGTCATAATATGACGAGATAGCGTATTTGCATACAAAAGTTAAAATAAATATGTACCTGTTCTACGTTCTCCGATAAGTCGTAGAGGCTGAGATTGTAGACAGTATTCCTGGAAAAAAAGTATATTTATGTCAATCACCAAAAAAATTAAGAATTATATTTTTTTTTTGTTCTGAACAAATAATTATTGAAAGAACAAGAATGGCTGATAATATATTGTTTTGAAGTTATTGTACGGCGATGGTGTGGGTAAGACTGTTTACGACAGCTAATGGTGTCGATTCTGACGTGATTCTCTAAACTTAAAACTAAAGGAGATTGTTCAGCTTCCATACATGTTTGGCTTAAAGACCAATAATCATGAAAAATTGTTTCCTAGATTCGAAATTATATATAAATTACTGTAGAAACGAATATTATTGACGGACACGCATGAGAACTTCTAAAAACCATATACATTGAACATATTAAAATAAAAAAAAAAAAACAAATAAGTTATATAGTAAACTAGGGAAATCAAGCCAAGTACCGAAATTATGGATTAGATTCAGGTATGTAGAGCATGTAGATTAACAGATAGTTGCCTGTTTTTAAAGTTGATGCATAAGAGTAACTTTTAAAATCAGGTGTCATTTCCGGTTATAATACGGTACTCTGTGACAGAAACTGTGTGATGATTGTGAATGAATCACAGATTAGAGAGAATTTTTAAACACTTGTTAACCAAAGAAAGCTAAGAGATTTAGGTTCTATAGCCATATATTCAGTAGCTTCATTATTTTTGATATGTTTTTAAGATAACCATATTTTAGATTTTTAGTGTATCACACTTTATAATTTTATTTATTTATTAATTTATAGTCAGGGAACGTAGGCCCATAGATGGATACCTTAAAGTCTAACTTAAATACAGATTATAATGTGTTTATGGAGGTGTTTGGCGAAAAATGTATGGCAATAGACTTTATGATGTCGCCTACCATCTATAATAATTGTCTGAGCACATTTGCATCTAGTGAAAATGATTATATAGTTGTGGATATTAATACCACAGTGTAATAAAAAAAATGATTTATTTTATCGATCTTTACAAAATAGATTTGTTTTTATGTTATATAAACATCGATCAGTCTTTGGCTGAATGTTACTACACCCATAGCCATTAAAAATGATTCGTATGTTTCCCAAACCGGTAAAATTAAAAGTCCTTTTTAAACTAAATATATTATACAAAGGTGTCCGTTGAAATCTAATGACTGTAAATTAAATTATAAATTACGCCAAGAATTACCGTGTATGTCAATGTTTTTGTGCATTTAGGCCAATTTGAGCAATCTCCTTTAACATCCATCTCTCCTTTTCATTCCGTATTGAGTATGACAAGGACACACTGTTGTCAAATTTAAGCTTAGGTTTAGAGAATCGTGTCAGAATTGACACCAATGTGTACATACAGGGTGGTCGAACTAGTGACGTCATAAATTTTTTTTAGATTCCTCGCACCGGGGGGTATCCGAAAATACCCCATGTATGTTCCGCGATTTTTCTTAGTTTTCGAGTTATAATTTTGATTTGTGTATTTTTAATGATTTCTGCCAGCGAAGTTTCAAAAGTTCTTATCTTTTTTCGTAGTAGGTATTTTGCAGTCTTTTTTTGTTACAAAATTGTCTTGAATGTTGTTTTAATAAAAAAACAACTCAGCTTCCTGCAATTACTTAAAGTTACTCAAAAAGGCTTGAAAGTTGGAACTTTAGTTGTTAGTAGGATTTACTCAAATATTCAACTTCAATTTAGAAGTACAAAAAGGAGTTTCCATAGGTTCTCGCTAAAATTAAAAACTCCGCATGCTTCTAAACTAACAAAAATCATAAAAAAAATGTACTTAATCAGCCTATTTTTGTTGTAATTGGCTTTTGAAGGCGGATAGGCTAAAAATCATTGAAACATGATTTAAGCATTAAAAAATATTTTATCTACTTTTTATCATTGTTATGGTAAATTTAACTTAAAAATGTAATTTCAAATGAAATTTAATTGAAATTCCTGTAAAATAACTTTAGCATGTGTAATTTTACAATACTTTCGGTTTCACCACTGAAACCACACCGGTGGTTTTTAGTGGGTAGGACCGGCGTTGTTCTGCGCCGGGGAGTCCCACACACGACGCGCGCCTGGCAAGCGCGCGGTATGGTGCGTAAAGGCATTTTCCACCGTCAACAAAAAACAAAGGGTCTTCAAATGCATTACTTGTCCTTCTATCCCTCTCATGGCTGTATAATAGAACATAAAAACGTGCCCCTGATAAAGTGATACACATCAATATATACATTTATCAGTCCCACTAATACACCTAGACAACGCCATATTTAGTTAGGTTTTGGTTGGTAAGTTATTGTCTTGTAACAAAGTTATTGTGGATAGGTTGGCAACCTATCGCTAAAGTATTACTCGAAATATTGCACGCAATAATCAGTTTCGAAGCGCAGTATAAAAAGAGAATGCCCTGTTTAGTTAGATAATATGGCAAGCAAACTGAAATTATGTGGTCTAATGTGGGCTTACTGGGCTTTACGATATTTATTTCTGTTGTTTCAAAAGCTATCCTCTAATATCTACATCTGCAGTAGCAGTTGGCACATATTATTTATACACGTTTTATCTGACTCCTACTCCAAAATTTTCATCTGTTCTTAAGAAAGTCAAAAAGTAAAAGTAGTCTCACCTGCCGCCCACTATAATGGATAAATTATCCTTGTCTAAAATACGGAAGTGATCCGGCGCTGTCGCGTTGCCCACGAACTGTTCTGGAGTTTCATCGCCTGTAACAAACCAATTCATTAAAAGTTTTACCGAGTCACTACGACTTAATAGAGCTAAGAGCACCCCCGGATTATTATGTAACTCGTGATATTACGTGTGATATACATTTAAGTCATCAGTAAAGTGAGGGGTGGATCGACATGACCTGCAATTTTGTGTTCTTTGCTTATTTGTTTAATTAATTTAGATAATGCTTTCACGCACCTTTCAAATGTGTATAAGTTAAGGTACCTAGGTACAAAGAAAATACCTGTTGCACATATGATATTGGTGTCGATTCTAGCGTGATTCTCTAAACTTAAAACTAAATTTAACATCAGTCTCTCTTTTTCATTCTGTATAAAGAATGACAAGGATGCACTGTTGTCAAATTTAAGTTTAGCTTTAGAGAATCATGTCAGAATCGACATCATGCTCTGGCTAGATGAATAAAATCAGCGTTTGATGATGCGATAGCCCAACGCACGAGTACCTACAGTACCTACGTCATGATGTAATCCAATAATATAATAGTGATAATAATTTGAACTGTTAATATCGTAAATAGTTTAATTAACTGATCTCTTTTGTTTTTTGTATTATACCGGCCAATAAATTTATGGTCGGGCACATCATGAAGCGGTTAATACTAGGAATTGTGGCCACGAAACATAAATGCAGTAAGTACCATGCTTTTTAATTCACCTATATCAAATTATGATTTAGCATTTATTTAAGAGATTAAATTTCCATTCCAATGAGTGTAAAAGTGGTAAGAAATTCTAGAACAGATAAAAAAACTTGGGTGTTGTAAATTCCTCTTTGTGTTCAAATCAAACGGACAATGTTCCTATTGTACAGCGATTAAACAACATCGAGAATTTGCGATTTCATAACAATTGGTTGTGAAATTCTCACGTGTACACCGATCCCACATTCACATCTCTACATTCACTCAGGTAGGTAAGTACACCTGTGTAAATTTAAAGCGATATATTTTCATCATTCTGTCAGAAAACACTTAAAATTGTGTTTAGTAGACCTTTGTTACAATTTATTTAGTTTCCCTGAGTAACATTGCAGGTAACATAGAGGTAGGTACTCGCTTCATCGGATCTCACTGTTGTTTGGAAAAGAATGTTACAGAGACTGTAAACATTTTAGGAACTGAACTGAACGAAAAGGACATTGCTCGTTCCCCATACATTGAATGCCCTAGAACGCACAGCAATGAGAAAATCCTAGTTGAGTTCGGAATCATTCATAAACTCTAATAAGGCATTTGTTGAGACACGGACAACTTGAGGAACCGTGGCCTACTACAGAATGTATTAGATTTTGAGGTTATAATTATTATACTCAATCGTAAAAGATGTACACTTTATATAATCTGAATAGATTTAGTGTTTACCTCTATGTAAGCACTTAAATAATATGCATTAAATGAACATAAAATGCAATTAATAATAAAAATTATAAAAGCTTAGCTCATATTGATTTATGAGTGTTGGCAGTTGGTACCTATGATACCTATACCTACCTGTTGTAATAATAGATTTCTTTTGAAATGAAATGTTCAAAGTCTTTCCATTTAGCTGTTTCTATATTTTACTAGCGATATTTAGGTATGTACCTGGTTATCATTATGATTTTCATAAAAATAAACAGATATTATATGGGATAAAAAATAAAAATAATAAAATAAATAAATATATAAATAATAATAAATAATATTATAAACTATCTTTACATAATTTTAGAAATAATCTTTTTACAAATATAATATAAATACTAGTGATAAGTATTATTAGCTAAGGTACCTAGTTTTATTCTTATGTTGATAAATACCTACCTAATCCTGGCACAACTTTTTTAACAAAATCACCAATTTAAAACTCAAATAATAACGAAGCCAATAAACTATTAAAATAAATTGTTATTATAGACTGAAACCTATTGAATCCAGTTATCAGTTGATTTTTAATGCTGTATTTGCAATAAAAAGGAGTGCCAAGATTGTTTACCAATTAGGACAAGTTAGGATGAACAGACTGTAGTATCTAGTAACAGAACTTTTATTTTTTTTAACAGATTGTCCGTTTACTATGATTAATTGCTAATAAGTTAAAAAAATAATAGATAAATAATAGTGAAGGACATTCTTTTGGGCATGCTAGGGCCGATTTCGTCGATGTCCTTTATTTATACACTCAAATAAAAGAAAAGATGGTGCCTTCTTATGCTTTTCTTTTGCTTTCAGTCCAGAATTTGAGCCAATATGAGATTGCCGAAAGACCGAAATCTATTTTTACGGTCTACCCCAATGACTTGAATCCGGAACAGAACCCCAATGACTTGGTCATAAGTTGACCACTACAGTAGTTTAGAATTTAAAGAAAATTTTACTATAAAAATGAATTTGGCCTTTTAAGAAGTGGCGTTGTATTGTTGCCTACACAGAAGAACCCAGGTCTGGGATCTGCGGTTGCCTAAGGTAAAATATAAGATATTGGATACGTCCTTAGGGTCTCTAGCATAGCGGTCAGTGCATTCAACCGGATAGCGAGGGATGCTAGTTTCAGACTGATCTGATATACACCCAGGCAAACTTTTTGAGCAACTACCATAGACAAGGAAGCATGCGCAGTAGCAATTGTACATACTAAAACGTCTACTACGCAAGAATTTTGTCTGTTTTGATCAAGAAGTTGGCCGCTAAACTAAATCAGAGTTGAATATTATCTATCAATATTTTCTTTACATATTTAGTAAAAGTAATTTGCCTCTTACCATATTTCACATAGATGCGTGCGTTGGCGTCCGGCATCCAGGCTTGGGCCATGGATGCTAAGAGTACGAGGATGGCGCGAGCCGCGGCCATTTTGATTTAGAACCGTCTCCTTTCTATGCACGCCATCTTCTACTGCGAACTGTAACAATAAGAAAATATTTATAATAACAAAGAATATAATTGTTTTTGTGTAAAAATCTTATGCAACGGGCAAGAGATAAAAATGTCAACATACGCAAGATACTTAGGTTATAACAGAATTGTGTAAGTAGTTGATTAGAGAACAAATTACCAACGTTGAAAGCCTTTTTTCTTAATTAGTTGGTGTTTTTTTTTATGTTAGGTACTTAACTAGCATATAACTTTAATTATATTTTGGATTTTGAAAGGGCGGAGTTACAATTATTATTACTACTTATTTAAAGTCATATAGAAAAAGACACAAAACAATGTTTAATATTGCGTAATAGACATACTACAAACTTTCACATTTATAATATTAGTAGGAAAAGTAGTATTAATCACTAGGTACTTCATAAAATGCCATTGAAAATTTATAGCATCAGTGCTGATTTTACAATCGCTTTGCCACCTAATTGGTATAAGTAGTGACTTTATCCTCTTGGTGCAGAAAAATGAATAGGTACAGAAATAAGGTATTCAACTGTCGTTAATTATTGTCAGGATGCTGTTGCACGCACAGTGGTCAAGCAGGTTCCCGGTCACACGGGGCGACCGACGATGCACGCACTATGCATCCGCAGAATCAGGATTCACATATACCTAAGTATTTTTTTTGTATTTTTACTATTCTAGTTGCCGTGAGAAGCAGAACTTGATTGTCGCGATGCTATCTTCATCACAGCGTCATCAATTTTGTTACGAACGTCTCGTTTTAATCCACCCTTTATGCCCCAAGCCCTCGATACGGTTTATAGCGAGGCATTTGCGTTTTTTATGCAGATATTTTACTTTGAATTACTATCGTAAACTGGGATAACGTTGCTGAATGGGTTGTAAATGGTATCTGTACCATTTTACATTTATGAAGCCGCTGGTATAATAAGTTTAATAAAGATGCATAGCTTTAGGCTTTGCGGGTTGCAAAGCAAGAAAGATGAGACAATATAAAGGCTATATAATGTCCCGTATTTACACTTTACAGACGTTTGGTTTTGTTTGGCTCATTATTGGTGTGTATAAACAAGGCTCTTAGTTAACTGTACCCCTAGCACGAACCAATATCGAATTCGTATCGTTTTCGAGTTCGAAATATCATTGTCAAATGTGTACTGATTTTTAGTTCTCGTTACGCACTTTGTGCCGCTGCTGTTCATGTTTCCATACAAAATTTTACATTGACATTTCGGTTTGCAAACTATTCGAATTCGATAATGGTTCGTGCTAGGGGTAAAATCTACAATCTCTATCGCCCAGTTATGAGAATTATCCAAATTTATTGTTGATACACTTAAAGGAATCAACGTAGGTAAACTGCCTTTTTTCCAGAGAAAAACATAACATTTCTTGCAATATCATCATTATCTTCTGTTTAAATTTACCAATGACCGACTCGGCTACATTGCTGGCTTATTCGGACACGACACATTGATTTTAATACGCGCTGTGGTGGGTGGCTGTTATCATCAACAAAGCATAAAACATGTAGGTGACTAAATAGATAAAAGTCTAAAATTCTGTTATGTGTCAGAAGCTCATCGGTGTTATAATAACTACTACTATCGATCCGTGACAAGACCCACATGTCAAGATAGCACAATCAATTTGGAGCCATAATTTAAGAAGTTTTGCCCTGTGGGGTTCAGATGTTCATTCTTCGCGCTTTTTAATACATTTTACTTGAAAATTTTTTTTGTTCTCCTGCCGCATCTGTCTGTATGTTCTGCAATGATCTTAAAACTACTGGACGGATTTTCATGCGGTTTCCACGATCTAATCGAAAACAAATACTATAATATTGAAGTGAAGCGAGGATAGGTGACTTCTCACTAGTTATAGGTACTTTAACACGAACTGTATCTACAAAAGCACGCTAAACCATTTTTTTTTAATTAATAGTAATTATTAATATGTATTTCCAACACTCACACCAATTAGCCTAGTCCCAAAGTAAGCACTGTAAGGCTTGTGTTATGGGATACTAGGGTAATGGACAGAATACATATATTGTACATATATAAGTATATCTATAAAGAAGGTGAATATAATTTAAATGACAAAACATTTTACTAACAAACTAAGACTGCTATTTGTTTGCGTCGCCAATGTGTTGCAATACGTGGTACGTATCCTTCCTTCCATACCTTCGGCTCCATTTTAAGCTCACCCTGCTCTTCCCTTACTTAGCTTACTTGTATCCGACATCAATATTGAACTACCTATTAAAAGTAAATTTAATAGTTCCATATAACCCTGTCCCTAGTACGAACCAATATCGAATTCAAATAGTTTGCGATTCCGAAATGTCATTGTCAAATTTTTGTATGAAAACTTTAACAGCAGCGCCGCGCCACAAAGGACGTAATAAGAACCAAAAATCAGTACACATTTGACAATGCCATTTCGGACTCGCAAACTATTCGAATTCGATATTGGTTCGTGCTAAGGGTACAGCTGTGATTTTTAAGTAAAAATTAATCACTAAATCTTTATATATAGTTTAGTTTATGTATGGTTTTTTAGTACCTACGCATTATAACCACTATAACTAAAATTGCAAAGATATGTCTCGTATGAAATAAACCGCGCACATATATTTTTTTGGTTGTACCAGCCCACTGTATTTAACGGTCATACAACTGCATCTACTCATAACAACGTTATCTTATTATTAACTGTAAGCCAGCATAATATAATTTTGGACAGTAGGTCAGTGTGCCGGGTGCGAGTGAACATGATCGTGTCCCTATATAAGTAACTTGTTTTTATTTTTTTTTTATTTTATGCTGAATGTTTTAGCAAATAGGCTACTTTATCTAGCAGATGTCATATGCTTTTAAGATATGACTTGTAATAAACGCGGTCGAGTGAGTTAGGTATCGCTAGTTATAAAATAGTTGTTTCCTATTCTAGGCTAGTAGTGCTGGTACCTAATAATAAAATGTTTAAAATCAACATAACTTTTTACTGTATCTGTCCCATTAAATAAAACTAGTTTTTAGTTTCTGTCCCATGTGATAACGTGGAAAGGAAAAACGATAAATTTTGATATGTAGCATATTTTATTTTCAGTAGTTTTAGTTAACTAAATACTTTGAACTAATTTGACCGGAGCATTTGTCAGGACAGTTAGAAGGGTTGTGTCAAGATTATCTACGTAACTGGAGGCGTGGTGCACATTTTGCACAGATGCGACACAAAGGGCTGCCACGCATGCCTTTATAAAATAATGCTACATGCTTGTACGTCCATCTGTTTTGGTCCGCAGTAGTATACATGGGCAATTGGAGTCTGTTGTTGTGCGTCATGCAATAACTTGTTGGGGTGAATTCAGCCACTGCCGTATATTACTCGAACCTGTAATTTATCGAGTTCGATCTGGCGGCACAATTACTGCGCTAAATAAACGGGCGGTTATCGAGTGGAAGGTAATTGTATTGTTATTTCAACAAAATTCCGATGTGCTCCTTTAACGCAACCGTACAATATGTCCAGGCACGCAATGAAATGAACAAAGTTCATGTAGTACTTCTACTACATAAACTTGGTCTTCTTAGATTATAAGAAGAATTTTATTACAATTTCTATGAAAATCATCTATCGACTGCATGGAAGGATAACTTACCTATTGATATTAAGGACATCTAAAAGTAATTACTATTATTAAAGTATGTACTATTAACAAGTATGTACCTAATATTCAAACCACGGCTTTATATTTTATGTAATGGAAGCCTAATTAAACTTAATGTTAATCAAATACGTCATGCAACACCAGTATCTTTATGTCAATGTTTTTATCTAAAAGGAAAATGGTTGTTATTAGTACGACTGTGTCCTTGCCAAAGTAATCCTTGACAGTTAATTAAAGAAGGAATCAGAAAGGCTCAGATTCATACTTGTATTGTTGTTTCAAATAATATGATAAAAACTTAGTAACAGTTTTCAGTTCTTTTAAGTTTTGAAAGGAGCAGCAGCGAGGTTCATTGAGTCGCACTGATTTTGTTGTATGCAATTGCAATTGTAGAGCGATACCTCGCGTCAATGTTGACCAAGAACCAACTCACCAAATATGCTCTACTCCTTAATATGATCTTATATGACCTTAATATGATCGAAAAACAGTTTAATCTATTTTGAGAATAAATATTCATTAATTAGCCCACTCTGAACGCCACTCTGAATGCCAACGCCAATGCAGAATTGGTGTTTTTGGGGGACTTTAATGCTCACCACAATTTGTGGTTAAGTTCTTCCAAAACTGACCATGCAGGGATCTCTGCTCACGCATTCGCTCTCACGCATGACTTGAAGCAACTGGTTGATCAGCCCACCAGGATCCTAGATATTCCAAGTCAAGCGCCTTACTTACTGGACCTTCTGCTCACGACCCATCCACAGGGCTATCAGGTTGTGGTAAGAGCCCCCCTGGGCTCGTCACACCACTGCCTGATATCTGCCAAAGCACCACAGGCCAAGCCTCCGCGTCCAGCAGTGGTCAAGCGCCGTATCTGGCATAATGGGTCGGCAGATTGGGACGTTATGCGTGACTACTTTGCGTCCGTCCCTTGGAAGCAGCGCTGCTTCAGTGACAGAGACCTATCGGCCAGTGCCGTTGCCATTACTGAGGAGATTATAATGGGTATGGAATACTATATTCCTCATTCTGATCTCATCAGTAAGGGCACACGTAACCTCTGGTTCAATCACGACTGTACTGAAGTTGCTTCGCGTAAGCAAGCGGCATATCGTGCTTGGATCAGAGGCCGCGCTCTCAAGGATCCCGAGGTCGATTCACTCAAAGCAGCCTACAATTTTGCTTCCAAGGCCTGTAAGAAGGCTTACATCAGAGCGGATGCCCAGCGCGTTGCACGTGTTGGCCAGGAACTTATGACGCATCCTACGGGCTCCCGTAGCTACTGGCTTCTGGCCAAGGCCGTGCAAAAAAACTTCTGCGAGCCCTCGCTGCCACCTCTGAGATGCTCAGACGGAACACTAGCCCATAAGCCGCAGGAGAAAGCCGATTTACTGGCAAAACACTTTGCGGCTAACTCCCGAATCGATGATTGCAATGCACTGCCAACATCATTACCTCACTGTGGCACAACGATGCCTGATATTAAAATCAGGCAGCGCGAGGTTCGTGCAGAATTGCAATCACTCGTCGTCCGGAAAGCTAGTGGACATGATGGCATCCCAGCAGTAGTACTTAAAAAATGTGCAGCGGAGTTGTCTCCCGTGCTCACGCGCTTGTACCAATGCTCGTATTCTTTGGGGCGTGTGCCGAAGACTTGGAGATATGCTAATGTGCAACCGGTACCCAAAAAAGGGGATCGCTCAGACCCGGCAAACTACCGGCCAATAGCAGTCACCTCAGTTTTATGTAAAGTTCTAGAAAAGGTCCTTAATAACCATCTGACCCGCTACCTAGAGGATCACTCCCTGATTAAGGATCGTCAATATGGTTTTAGACCGAAACGATCGACGGGTGATCTTCTAGCGTACTTAACTCATATCTGGGGTGAGGCTATCGACAAGCGTGGCGAGTCGTTGTCTATCAGCCTTGACATTGCCAAGGCGTTCGACAGGGTATGGCCCAAAAGCCTTCTCTCCAAGCTTCCGGCATACGGTCTGCCAGCCCAGTTCTGTTCTTGGGTAGCTGACTTCCTGCATGAGCGTAGAATTCGTGTCCTTACGGATGGTAGCAGTTCGCGGTTCATGTCAGTGAATGCCGGCGTTGTCCAGGGCTTCGTTCTATCCCCCACTCTCTTTCTGCTGCGTATCTCGGACAAGCAGCGGCTGGGCTGGCGGTAACCAAGGAGAAACGGGAGAATCTTGTCATTGAACTCAATCAAGCTTTGGACCACATTTCCGAATGGGGTACCAGGAACTTGGTTGAGTTCAATGCCAAGAAAACTCAGGCTTGCGTTTTCACGGCAAAAACATCGCCATTCCTTCCCCTTCCCTCTTTTCAGGGCACAACACTACCGCTACAGAGCAACATTTCCATGCTCGGTATGGAAGTTCGCTCAGACCTGAATCCAAAGAACTACATCGAAACCGTGACCAAAACAGCTTCACGCAAACTCGGAGTCCTGAACAAGGTGCGGCGTTTTTTCACGCCCGATCAACTGTGCTTGTTGTACAAAACGCAAGTGCGGTCCTGCGTGGAATATTGCTCGCATCTCTGGGATGGCTCCGCCAAGTACTTGCTCGATGCTTTGGATAGGTTACAGCGGCGCGCGATCCGCATCATAGGCGATGAGGAGGTGATTAAACACCTTGAGCCTCTTCAATTACGCCGTGACGTGGCGTCACTAAGCGTGTTCTATCGTCTGTACCACGGCGAGTGTTCTGAGGAGTTATTCTCTCTTATCCCACCTTCTCCTTTCCTTCAGAGGACCACGCGCGCTGGCCTACGTTGTCACCGTCTAACTGTGGCCACAATTCCAACGCGTACAAAGAAATTTGGTGACTCATTTCTTTGTCGCACTATCCGTAAATGGAATGCTCTGCCCGCTCATGTGTTCCCTCCCTCTTACAACCTGGGATACTTTAAAAGAGGCGTGAAGAAGCAACATGCAAGCCGGCAGGGTGAGGATGGCTGGTAAAACTGCTGTATCAGCTATCTTCACGTCTGGACTTCACCTTCACTTAACATCAGGTGGGGTGGAGTCATTTGTCGGACCTATCTATAAAAAAAAAACTCTGTCGTTTGGTAAGTGGTAGTTGTGCAGGGTATTTTGTGTACGTATTTTTGTCTGTTTGTATAATTAAGTAGTTAGTGGCTAAAGTTCCTATAAATACTGTCACATAAAAACTTTTCTTTTTTTCAACTTTTTATTTATTTTGAATTAGGAACGCGTATATTATTTTAAAAACATCTTTCGTTTTTGCGCCATATCACATATTTCTTCGTGTTCATTATCAAATTACAATATGGAATGGGGTGTTACAGAAAATAGGATTGCAGTGATCGCCTTGCACAAAGTGGGTATGGAGCCGTCGGTCATATTCCAGACACTTCAAAAGCTTGGTATCAGCCGTATGGTCGTATATCGTACTATCAACAGATACATCAACACTTCGTCTTTTATTCTATCTTAGTACTAACTAAGAAGAATACTAAAATAAGCAAAATGAAAGTGTACGCTCACAGTTCTAAAGAAGCTGCTTAAGTGGTAGGAGAGGTACAACGTGGTCATCATTCTGCGTCATTGATGGTTCGGTAGGCCTGTGTCTTATCAAGTAGTCACAAAACTACGTTTTTGTGAGAAAGGATTGAAAATTTCAGTCAAAGTGTATCAAGGTACAGTCTTGGATCATGTTGCAATACACTTTTTAAAAATAACCGTGGACTTTCTAGCAGGATTCTGCACCTGGTCACAAGGCACGAAATACCCAAGCCTGGCTTAAAATCAACGTTCCGTACTTTATAAGACCTGAAGACTGGCCCTCGTTTAGCCCAGACCTCAACTCTTCAAACTTAACAAAGCCTTAGACTTCAAATTATGGTCAGTTTTAGAGGATAAGGCCTGCTCTAAACGACACGGCAACATTAAGTCTCTGAAAAAATTATTGGAGCAAGCAGTGGCGATATTTCCCTTGGAAACAGTGCGTAAATCCATAGATACGTGGCCAAACAGATTAAAGGCCAGTATAAAAGTCAAAGGTGGCCATTTCGAATAAAATCTTTTTTGCTGAGACTTTAATAAATATGTAGGTATAAATTTTACTACTATTACATTACTTCATTAAAAAAATGCATTTTCATTTGTAACAGGACATGGCTGGACGAGGTATTAATCATAAATTTAGTTTTACTTTTCTTCTTATAAAGGCGTTAACATAATTTCTTGCTAGTACAACCCGTAGAATACTTCATATCTAAGAAAAAAAATCTATGCATAAATAATATAATTAAAGATTTTTATAGGTACCAGGTATTATAATGTCATGCCAACGGTTTGTTTAGTTAAAATGAAATAACAACGGATCCTACGCTAAGTGCTTTTAGACTGGACAGTAACGAGTTACGTAGCTTAAAAACAAGTTAGAAAGGGTTGCAATTACACGGACGCGGTTGTCATTTGAGCCTCGAGCATCAGCGAAGTCCCGCGATCCCACGCAACTCGGGAAGCTGTGGTCTTTTTCTCTAAACCGCAATAAATAATACCGTCGAGAAGCCCCCGGGCTAACGTACGGCTAGAGGACTTTCCTAAGGGCGATAAAAGACAGTTCGCGCCATTTTTACATATCAGCTTATAATTTATAGATGCTACTGGCGACGTCACGCGTGAGATGTGTTTCACAAAACGACGTGATATGGATAGAAGGATAACTACGTGATGAGACTTGAATACGCGAATTGGGCCACTATTATGATAAAATATTCAGTAGCATTGAACGTGGAATGTATGTGTTGTTATTAAAAGGTTACATAACAAAGCTTGTTAGATCTTAAAATAAAATACTTTGTTGGATAGGTACACTTCCGTTAATACAATTTATAAGGTAGGGTAAGGTATGGATTAAAGATAACATTTGTACAGTGGGTTGATATATGAACTGCCGCGCCTGAAGTCTTAATGAATTTATGATAATATAATGGTTTCCTCTACCCCCGCCACGCAATAAAGTATTCACAAACAAGACTATTTCTTTATTGCGAAGTTTGGTTAAAATTTTTATCTTTTGAAGATAACTTCTAGTGGCATGTATGATTTAAGTGAATTATTACATTGAAGTTGTTTTAATCACATGTAGCATTTAAAGAAGTGAAAAACTTCTGAGAGAATCTTCCAATTTTACTGTAGATTTTCCCACATAGTTAAAGATAAACTCAATTGATATTATTATATTTTGATAACCGAAACATAGAAATGTTTATAAAATTTCAAAGAATTTTACCTCTAGTTACTCAAAGTAACTTTAATTTTCATACTGTTCGAATAGAATACGTTGTTACCTCTAGTCTTAGTTCAAAAAGTTTGATAAAAGAGTATAACAGTACTATTTATGGATACAAATTAAAATTCTCATATGTAAATTTACTCCTTAATATAATTTCTATAGTACATTACGTAGAGCATCGAAAATTGTTACAAAGTACTGTTGGGGCGCCATTTATATATTTAGTTATTTATCCAGATATTAATGAAAATCTTTTAAATAAGTTGGGTCGTCTTCTCAATAACTGCATTCACTTCATATATGGCTTACGTAAATACAACCATATCTCACATTTTCGTCATCAACTCAAATGGCTTCTTATTCGTGAGCGTAGGAACCTTAGAGTTTTTGTGCTCTTTTTAATCTTCTTTACGATCCACATACACCAGCTTACCTGAAAAGCAGATTTAGGTTTCTGTGTTTCTCATGACCGTGTCCTCCGTTCAAAGGACAACCTCCTTCTGCATACTCCCGTCCACTCGTCTGACTTCGTTTCATATTCTTTTACCATCATGGCTGTACGACTCTGGAATGACTTGCCCCCTAATATACGTAAAGCTCCTAACAAACTTGTATTTAAGGGATTGGTTCGTGAGCATTATCTTAATGTAATTAATCTGCGTTCTCATATTTGTCTGGCATAATTATGTGTATGTTTATGTAGTATGTATTGTAGATATAGCATATATATTTAGATGTATGTATTATATATATATTTTAATATTTGTGTATTCTATTGATATATATATATATATTACCTACCTGGTTTATTTAGCATATGTCCTTATTGCACCCCCCTATTTTTATTTCTGACGCTTTTACTGGTCGACTGGTAGAGAATGCCTTATGGCATTATGTCCGCCATTTGCTGTTTGTTTTGCAATAAAGTATAAATAAATAAATAAATTTCCCGGACATTTTTAATTTAACTCTTTTTCACTAGATGGCGTTCCAAGAATTCAAAATAGTAAATATTTATCACTACTATAATAATTAGATACCTATTTGTGTAATTTTAACAATAAAAGGCGATGTATTCCTATAGTTACGCTTGCTTTAGTTTTAATATACCTATACATACTATGGATAGTTAAATCAACAATAGGGTGGTAAAATGTTCAGATAATTTAATTTTCCTCGCTCGCTTTTCCTCACCGTATTGTGCAGTATTTTAAAAGTATTTTAGGTTAGGTTATGACAGTGATTGTCAGCATACGGATAAGAACCTTCAATTTTTTTTTGTGGATTTATCTATTCTTATCCGCGAAACAAAGTGAGCGCCTAATCCTAACATAAATAAAATATTTTACCAGCGCTGATACACATCTGTTTCCTGGATGTAGTAGAATACTATGAGGATGACGCATTTATAATTACCGCAGGATATGATAATGTCATTCATTCATTAAGAAAGTCGTTTATTTGTCGATGTAATTGTTTTTTTTTGTTTTTATGATATTATACGTTCATTATAAAGTATATCGATTTATCGACTGCAAGTATATTAATTATTCTGTTTTTTGATAAAATGAATACATTTTCGGCATTACCTATACTATATATGCCTTAGATATTCACGCCATAAGCATCAAACCACTGTGAATGTAGTGGTAGTAGTTATTTCTATTTTTGCAAGAGCTTACTAAATATTTATATCTTTACATTTGTAGTGATTATCAATACCACTGAAACATAAGCTGTTTTATTCTTATCAATAGAAACGTTTATCAGTATCTACAAAGCAATTTGCGGACTTATCATTTCACACAATCTAAGGAGCAGAAAATTACAGTAAGTAATCGTTGACTTTTAAAATTAGCGCAGCCGGTAGGTACCACTTTCGAAACGATAGCCTACAAACAACGTTCAGTAGTCAGCTCACACACAACAATAGAGGATAGAGACAGTGTGCTTTTGCCTGTACAATTTACTCCATGGAGTCGTCGACTCGTTCGTGCAGCGGGCCCGCTTGCTTGCCATGTCAACAATGGCGCTCTCTCCTTCGCTCCCCTATTCGTTGAGTTTTTGTTTGTGCCGCCTCCACAATGTTCCCAAGCTATGCGTGTCTGTTAGGGACGATGTGTCTAATACGTTGTCCTCGTCTACACTTACCGAATTCAACTGATTACAGCTTCGTGCAATCCAATTTTTGTTGTATTCCAAGCCGGCAGGTCATCGCGTTGTACAAACAGTATATTTAAACACTCTAGGAACCACACTCAATATTATTTGTAATCTTTTTGGTAGATACACTACACTCCGGACACTGATCACGGAAACCACAATCGCCGTATCACTCTGATCACTTTAGTCGAAACCGGTTCTCGAGTAAGGAGTGCAACAGTGGGTTGTGCAGTGTTTACTAGCAGCGTGGAATCGGGCAGCGTAGCGCGTGGCCCCGGTGCGCTCAGTAGTAACACTGGCGTTGGTTGGTGCGGCACCCCTCCACTCGCGCGCCGCTTCCCGCTGCGCCGCTCTACCTCCTTGTCTAGCATGCGTACGCGTCGATATAGTGTCTCGAGTCTCGAGCAACGACTTGATGTTTTTTGTCAGCCAGTCCTACGATATTTTTTTGTTTTGTCTTGATGTTTCTCGCTTTTAGATGAGCCTATAAAATAGAAATGGACTTGAAAAAAGTTACTACAGCGTTAGGTGTTGGCTTGGAAATTAATGAATTTGGACTTGTTTGGTCTTAGGTTAAACATATTTTATTTTTTATTTTATCTTCTATTTTTTTATTTTAAAGTAGGGATTAAATATTCATCTTAGGGTATAAGCTATAAGCACATGTGGCAATCTCTATTCATTGTATGCGCACCCTTCGCAACGCGTTCAGGTAGAGACGTCTAACGTTGGGTAAAGGAACAAAAAATAATGGCCATGTTGTATTTGATGTAAAAAATGAAACGAAACTATTGTAAAGTAAAAACAATACTTTTGAATATAAATAATAAAAATGTTGGTCAATAGGTACCTAAATTAATAATTACACTTTACATTGTGGGAATACTTATTAGTTAGTACACTAAATTTTACTCAAGCAGATGTTGAAAAAAAAAACTATTAAACATAATACATCAATTTTACAAGAAGAAAGAAGGCTTGGCGTCCCTCTATTTATTAAATTAAAAATGTAATTTGGTTGTGTGAACAAAACATACCCTACCTAGGTAAATTATGATAGTCGTAATTTAATAAGGGGGTATTAACCTTATTGGATTTCTAAAGTATTAATGTAGCTCCATATTACCGAAATCGATCATTATCATACAAACTAAGAATGCTAGCTTAATAAAATAATCTAATTAATAGACAATTAAATATTACTTAAATGAAGATATTAACACTTCTTAGTTATATCATAAAAAAATCAAATTAAAAAAGGGAGACTTTCTAAGATGAAACTACGAAATTGTTTGCATTTGTTTTTGCTTTTATTTCTTATCAGTCATTTATCATTCATATAAACCATGTTTATAGTGTTCAATATTATTTATTCAAGCTGTAATCATGTCCAATGCTGGAAACAGGCCAGAGTCAGCGCCATTCAGCCAGGACTGTCGGTGGGTCGCTGTCAACAGTACAAAGAGTTCTCCGACGTTACGAGGAAACTGGCTCTAACCTACGCAGACCAGGAATAGGCAGAACCAGGTGAACCACAGCACGAGAAGATCGATACATGGTGAACACCATGCTTCGAAATCGCTTTCTCACAGGAACTGAAATTACCAATCAGTTTTGACGCCTCAGAGGAAGTTACCCAAGCGCATGGACAGTAAGACGACGACTTGCTGAAGCTAGCTTGAAACCACTTAGACCTGCAAACGGCCCTAAACTGGAGCGTGGGCATCGTATTTCAAGACTAAGATATGCCCAGAACCACTTAAATTGGACTATCGATAATTAATCAAAAGTTATGTTCTCCGACGAATCAAAATTTATGCTCTACAAGCACGATGGAAGACAGAGTATATAGAAGACCTGGAGAAAAATTCAAGCAATGCATGCTTGCTTCAAAGAATAAGTAGCCTGTGGTGGGCTGTACTTGTGTGGGCCGGAATTTCTTCTGAGAGTCGCACAGAAATGGTGTTCATAGAAAACGGCTGTTTAACTAGCGAAAAATATGTGGAAGATATCTTGATTGAACACGTTGGTCCGTTTATGGTCAATTTGGGTGAGGATGATATTTTTATGCCCGACCTCATACAAGTTTCATTGTGAATAATTACCTTCAAGAGATGAACATTACTCGTATGGAGTGGCCAGCACGCAGCCTGGATATCAACCCGATCGAGCATACTTGGGACGAGCTAGGAAGATGCGTAAAACAACGAAACCCTCCCCCATTTATACTTCGCGAGTTCAAAATTGCTCTCACAGAGGAATGGGAGAATATTCCCCAAAATCGTATAAGAAACTTGGTGTACAGCATGCCAAACTGGGTAAACGCAGTATAGGAAGCACGAGGAGGCAACGCGAAGTATTAAAATTCAAGAAATTCATAATGTTGTTCAAAAATGTCTTGTTTCTTTTTTTTGTTTTAAGGTGAGATCAGCCAGTTTTAGTCTTTATGTATTTTTTTGTAAATAAAAATGTGGTGACTCATAAATTTTATTACTTTCATTTAAGGAGTATTTAATTGTCTATTAAACACAATGTTTTTCATTAAGCTAGCATTCTTAGTTTGCGAGAATTTTAGGATTCTTTATGTGACCCGGATTCATTGCTCTCGAGTTTCATATTAAATAAGTGGTTTATGAATTTATTTCCGGTAGGTACCAGTTATAATATAGTAGTTCTTAATGTGCGATAACTATCGACTAATAACTTCTCGGGCAAATGTAGTGAAATGATAAACCAGATATAGATGGGAACTAGAGAAGAGTTTAGTGCAGGAACTAAGTTTTTTCTTCGATAAAGGTAACTTACACAATGAAGTGAAATAAAGTTATATTTCCCTAAAGTTCTTAACAAAGAAGGTTAGCCAATAAAATGTTTTGTGATTTGTACGTGACAGGTGGTGTTTGGGCAGTTACCTGAATACAACCGACCTTTCCATGCAAGCATTGAAACCAACCCAAAAAAGATTCCCATGGACTGATTCGTTACAAAATTATTTTGCGATGATTTTCATTTCTTAATATACCCGTAAATGAGTTTACTTAGTTCTACAAATAATTTCACAAAATTACAGAGACTATAGATAGGAAACATGTAGAAAAATGTATTGACGCATCGTCCTTTTAGGAAAAATGGGAAAATAATAGTAAAAAAGTCCACAACTGGAGTAATGTTACGCATTTAATTTATAATTTAATAAACTTATTTTTCATTGTATTTTTTATTCTACCTCATAGAAGGCGTATAAAATAGATATGCTTATCGGGGATAAACTTGTCATAGACTTGGGCAGACTTGGATACTGCGCTTCTTTCACGATCCTCTAACAGGATTCTTCATTTCGATCAGACTTTAATAATGCTGCCCGTGACATAATACACTGCTTTATATCCCCCTGGTGCATAGGTAATCTACTATTAAGTCAATTGTAGTCGGAGGTCCACTTAGCTGAATAAGTTTTCCGTAGAACTGTCATGGATAACAAGTCGGAACAATCGTCTGAAAAGGTATCTTCTATCTTACAGAAGACTGTAGCTTAATAACACTATGCTATAGTACCTATTGGTATTCCTACAGTAAGTTTGCTTGCCAGATTTCCACGTGGTAGGGCATGGGGTCAGAATAGGCAACGGGCGAGTGATTCAGCTTAGTTGAGTATCCATACTATGGTAGCCACATTATGACTAGGTTTGTTCTCTTACAAAATATGTACTGTTTTCGCAAATAATAATAGTCTTATAGCTATTTACGGGATTGTTACCATGTACCTTGTTTTTTTATGAGTCTCCGTTATTTCGGATATATCTCTCCGTTATTAGTTATTCTTGATCAGTTACTCCGTGATCATGGCGCTTGCAACAGTGCCGAAATATCGGAGACTCATAAAAAACAAGTTACATGGTAAGAATCCCGTAAATAGCTATAATGTTAGTGACCATGAAAGTTTAAAACAATATAATAATATACCAAGTAACAAACGCTTAGAAATATTGTCTGTGTTTTGAAAATCTTGGAATGAATTTTAGTGGCTAAACATTTTGACTTTTTTGTTTGAGGTTCGAAGATAGGATTTAAGCTGGCGGCTGGCGCTAGATCGCGTTACGTACGTCACAATGTTGCGCATGACTAATGTTCGCGATAGGGCGTGCGTCGGTCGGTCGGTAAGCTTCACTACCTGCTCGGAATATCAGACATCTGTGGACCTCTTCCTTCTTATCTTTCGCAATACATTATTCTGGAGAAAGTGTACTGTTACGTTGCTATTGAGAAATATCAATTGATGACGCTGGGTTCCCGTATCAGTATATGTAGTGTAGATGAAAGAACCTGTGATTGAATCGAATTATTAAAAACTAGCGAACTTAGTTTTAAAGCAATAAAAATAGCCTAGGTGTTACTCGGGGATAATGAAGCATACTCATGATGAAATAATTTTTAAAATTGGTCCAGAAGTTTTTGAGTTTCTTCGTTACAAAAATACTAATCTTTCCTCTCTATAAGTGTAACATTATATCAAAGGTATCTGTTTTGCTAAAAGAAAAGTCATAAAAGTAGATCTTGTTGCCCTCGGAAATAAGTACAAATAATTTAACTTATCATGTGCATGCCCTCCGAGATGCCAGTGGAAAACTTATGTTTCGTATACATAAAGATTTAGCAGGACCTTAAAAAAAATTGTAACCGGAAGGATATATTTTGTAGCTGTTGTAAGTCGAACGAACGCTACGACTCACCGAATGTGGGCTCTCAGACGAAACGCCTCAATTTTCATATTACTGTATCGGACCAATTTTAATAATTTTGGTGAAAGGTCAAACTTAGAAGGTATTTTGTAGGACTACGTTCAAAAATTTGAGCTCTGTTGAATAATTTCAAATAAAGAAAATCCAGTTTATAATAGCCCCAAAGGTTTCCTTTGGGAAATATAAGATAATAACTTATACCTATCAAACACTAGTCAGAATGTAAGAATATTAAAATAAAGTAATAAATAAATTTTCATTTGAAATTTATTTAATGTACACTAACAAGAGTACAGCAATACTTAATGGAACAATACAAAAGGTATATATATTTCATTAATTTATGAACTTTATCAACAATTAAAGTATTTACATTATACTTAGGTAGGCAGGTAAGTACTATGGAATTAATCCAAATTGTGCTTAAAGTTGAAAGGTATCGTGATAGAAGTTGAAGTTGGGCGAATAAACACGTTCACTATAGTGACACCAACCACCTGAAATTTTTTGATCACAAAGGACATTGTTCTGCGTTCATACATAGTTAGCCTAAGAACCAACAATCATGAAATATTATTTTCTAGGTTCGAAATCGCAAGTAAATGACTGTAAAAAAAAGATTATTGACGGACACTTCTGAGAACTTAAATTATTAAGAAAACAAAATTTTTTTTTGTGGTTATGTTTAATATTCAATGAAACATAGGTCAACCTATGAACTTAGTATGAACTCAGTATGAAGTGAATTATTATTACAACAAATTCATTTTATTCGGTGCGATTTTAAAGAATAACTATTAGGAAAAACTTGGTTAGGTAGGAATCATGAATAAAATAAAAACAATAGTTTTGCTTCTTATTATTTATTGACTATTTTTCACATAATTGTATCATATTGTATTTACTTTACACATGTATATTGTGTTAATATGCAGCGTGAATGTGTATCAGGTGCTCTTGAATAATTTGGCAGTATGATCCTCTCAGGATGTTGTGGCACAGGTTCACTAACACTTGGTAATAAGGTATCAGCTTTTTGGTAACATCGATGGCATATTGAACAACCGAAATAGTAATAGTTAAATTAAAGGAAAAACAATCGCAAATAAACACACACAACAGGTAATCCGAACGAGAATTTTCCGTATATAAAAAGTACTCTTTGACGAGAATGCACGAATGCTACATACAGATTACTACGAATGCAAACTGCCTGCACCACAACCACAGAATATCGAGTTTATGCCGGCCCTTCGCTTGACAACAGTTTGTCCTTGTCATGCTTAATAAGGAATGAAAAGGATAGACTGATGTCATGTTTTTAAATAGCAAATACGAATAGCCAAGTGAAGTGCCGGCATTAGGAAGAAAGTAATTTTTATTTGCAGCGCTGCCATAGATTATACACATAAAATGGTATTTATTGTCTCAGATTATTTATTAACTTTTTAATTTAGCTTACTTAACTGGAAGTGTCCGTCACAATCTAAATACTGATAATTATCGCAAAAAATATACTAAGAATTATCATAAATGCCAAATTGGTGTTGGTTCTTAGGCCAATTTTAACATTGTCCTTTTCTTCTTAGTCATTATTAATCTCTAGAACTTTACCTTAGAGTTATTGGAGTGAACTCGGTGTGGTCCAATTACTTGGGTATGTTAGGATCGCCCACTGTGTCTCAGGATAACATCATAAGGTACAGAACAAGGCCGCTCTGATAGTTAAATTTAAATATCTTGTGCTAGGAGAATATCCATGCATCATATGATAGCACTTACTGTCATAAGTAGAGTAAGTTTAGAACTATTTCGAATGTTACTGAATGTTACATTGACAGATAACAGAATAATCTATTTTATTTATAGAATTTATTAAATTAGAAACAACTTAGGAACTATGTCACACATTGTGATTTAGAACAGCATAAATCGTAAATGCCGTTTCGTTTATCAATATCTTTTGCCCTAAAAAAAGTTAACGCTAGGTAATCTGATACAGTCAAGTTATGATAACCACATTACTATAACTCGGTTGCGTTTTAGTCCCGAATTACGTTATCTGATGCGAAACGGTTTACGATTTCGCCGGGGCTTATTTGCATATCAGTGGCGGGTGTAGGTGCCGCGAGCCGAGGACAATATATTTCAACGAAAGACGACAGTATCTCGTGGTATCTCCGCCTATTGTACGTAGTACGAGTACGTCTGTGACTGGCGGCTTGCCATATCCAGATGTAAAAAAAATGTACGTACTTGAAAATTGCTGAGAGATCACCACGTACCTTTTATCTGAATAAGTCAAAATTCAAATCATTTTTATTGCGAATATAGGTTGTTGTTGTGTACAAACATACAAATTATACACATATTTAGTTCAGCCAAATTCTGCCATCTCTTCTTCTTACTGACATGTAATGTTATTTCATTTTGTTAACTATTAATTACATTATTCCAACAAAAAATGTCAATGAAGTACTTTTATTAATCCAGATTGAAATTAGGTATATTTTAATAAATGAGATGTCTCATAGGCACATTTGAGAAAAAAAATATATATACAAAAATGTTGATTAATGTTGAAATTTGATTATGAAAGTTGAAATTTAATTGTTTGTGTAACTTGTTCGTTGTTGTTTTAGTTGGTCTATAATTTCAGTATACTAAGGCTTTCCTTAACCTAAATTTCACAAAATTTCTAATTTCGTTTACGAAACGGGTGTTTCAGTATGCTTTGATTATAAACAAAGTCAGCATGTAACTTATATGGGGCATACTCTCAATGAATTTTCCATCCCAATTCTTAATAAACTACAACCAATGTGCGCACACTAAATCGGCCACAGTATTTATGTACATAGAGGGGACCCTGTTGCCTGTATCTACACAGGTTATCCTACCACTGGCAACAGAAGTCACCTTTAACAATATTTAAGCTCCAATGTGCCTCTTGTCACCAATTTTTGTCTTATTAATTTAAATACTAGCAAACCAGTGAACCATATGTTCACCAAAACCTGATTAAAAAAAAAAATGAGAACTTCGGAGATTTTGTGTGGTTTCGTTTGAAATTCGTGATTTCTCGAAAACCGGAAGTGCTACGTTACTCAAATCCGGTTTGTAGTCTTATGAGACTATTCTTAACTTATAACTTAAACATTCTCTTTATCTATCTCTTACGGTTTGGCCGCTGAAACAGCACCACAGACAGACGGACGGACGGACGGACTTGTCTAATAGATAAGAGATACTGTTTATGTAAAAAGGAGAATGATCAAATCTCGCATACTCAAGTACCTATTTATTGTAGGTGATAGATGAGGATGAGATTGGTGTTTATATACAGTTTATCATAATAATATAATAATAATAATAAACGTTTATTGACTTTAAGCAAGTTACTCAAGTTCTCAATTAATTAAATACATTTTTTTTTAGGTTTTGGTGAACATTTGGTTCACTGGTTTGCTAGTATACATATAATAGCATTATATTAATATTAGCATTACATAGGTACCTTTACCTATCCTCCTTAGTTATTCCTCCCTAGTTACGTCTCAATGAATATACAATAATGTTATTCTAACGATATTGCTCGATGTTTCACTTGGCTTGGTTCATATAAGTCCTCCTACCTACCTCTTATATAAATATGTGAACCTAAGCAAAGAAAATAATATTTGGCCAGTTTTTTACTTTGATAGACGTCTTCATGGATATAAAATTTCACTACGACAGTGTAATAGCAATTTTTTATTTCGGTCTCATTTTAAATACCAGTAAGTACCTTTTAATATTGTTTCAAACTTTCATGGTCACTAACATTATAATACGGAGTAACTGTTATATCGTGATTATAGCACTTGGAAGCTTCAACAGCCCCGAAATATCGAGACTCGCATAAACAAGGTACCTACCTACATGGCAGCAATCCCGTAAATAACATAAATTACTATTAAAGGTACTAATTTATATTAAACCATGTACTCATTTATATTATACATATACTTTCGAATTATCTGATGAGGATGACCGATAAAATTGATCATCATGGGACCGTAGCTTTTTTCTCCTATTGTAAGGCCCGTAATATGAGTTGCGTGACCACAAGCCCGTCAAGTATGGTAATGATTGTTGTGTAATCCATTGCGTGTATCTGGCATTAATATGATGCTTTTGTATGACCGTGAAATTCCCAATAAACTTTTTTTATTGATTGTTTCTATTAACTATCTAGTCCACTAGGTACTTTATGCTGCAGATGTTCGGGCTACACAAAAATATAGGTACATTTATTTTCATATTTGTCAAAGAAACAAATAATATTTAGTACAGTTACCTACTGATAATTTTAAAAGTAACAATAAAATTCTTATTCGCTCTGCTTGTGCTCCGGAAACCCTTGAATTTTGAGAAAATGTGACAATTTCGCGTCCCTTTTACGGGGACACCGACGCGAGGCGGAGAAGGAACTGACCCATTCCAAACGGGACACATAGTAATATTACTATATGCTCTGATTTTGTGTTGAGTTATGAAAGAATTTATGATTCTTTGGCACAAACTTTTTCTGCTCTGCTGACCTCACAAGGTACTTATATGACACGAATATATAAGTTTTTTCGCCTGATGACCCGAGAAATATCTCGTCAAGACTGATACGCCGAAGATTAGTGGAAGCAAAATTGTTTGGAGGAATCGTTCAAAAAGGTACCGCTTCTTACCAAGCAACACCAATAGAAGCGAATTATTATTCACTAAAAAATACGTTAATTTGTCGGTACGACAATGGAAAAAAGTTATTTACAAATGAAACAAAAATAAATATGGTAAATTCCGATGGAAAGCGCTATGCTAGACGTCCTGTAAATAATGCTTTTAATTATAAATACGCAAGGAGTGTAGTCAAGCACGGTGGCGGTAACATTAAAGTTTGGGGGTGTTTTTCCGGATGTGGAGTTAGACCCGTATTGGAAGATTGAAGGTACAATGGATCAATGGCAATACAAAAATATCTTAGAGCTCACAATTATTCCCTACTCGAACGATCATTTGCCTGTAACCTGGCTCTTTCAGCATGACAATGACCCTAAACACACGGCACGGCCACATAGCGTCAAGTGTTTCCTTAGCGAACAGCGTATATCCATTTAAGACTGGTCAGCAAATAGTCCGGATTGAAACCCGGTAGAAAATCTCTGGTATATTGTTAAAAATAAAGTCGTAAACAAACGTAACACCAGTCAAAACGATCTATATGCAGCATATGTTGAAGTATGGAATTCAATCCCCCTAGAAAAATATATGAAATTTATTGAATCAATGCCACGTCCTTGCAGTGCTGTTATTGGAAATAACGGATACGCCACTAAATATTAATATAACTGTTGGTAGACTGTGGATAGTAGTTATTTCGTAAATATCAATACTAATTATAATTACTATTACTTAAAAAAATATTGCTTTTCATACTTTTTTGTTGTTGTTTCTAATTAGCTGACCATTATTGTTCATACCTTTAAACTGATTTAAATGTTTGTCCTTAATATAATATTGACACTGCACCTGTGTAATGGGATTTATATTGTTTTTCTAATAAATGATAAATCGTTGAACATATTGTTGTCCTATAGATTTACACCCTTACATAATGTCAAGGACCGTTTTGGTAGTGTTTCTAATTATACGACAACCACTGTATATATTTTTTATTAGTGAACTGTTGACATGTTAAAAATTTGTAAATAAATTATGTAGTTAGTTTTATTATAGGCGGTAATAATGAATATCTACATTGATGCAGTTCGGGAGGATGCAGTGCCACCGAGAGCTTTAAGCTTACAGAACACCTAAGTTATAATTTAATAGGTCTGCAAAAATTTCAGTGACTCATAAGCACATTAATAAAAAAATTAAGTAGGTAAGTAATCTTTCCGGTAGAATTATTGTGTTCATATCAAAATAATTTAGGCCACAGCAATCTTGTCATAGCGAATAATGCCTCGTTCATTGAAAATCTGCCTACAATGATAACGATTAGACTGACCGTACTATTCGTATGAGAGATCATTAAAACGGACTTCAAAGCACACATGCAGCAGGTGATACAAAGCCGGCGCGGAGGTCGCGGCCGGTGACGATCTAATTCCAAACAAATGCAAATTGAGCGCGGGTAGGTACGTCAGGCTGGACATCCGCTTAATGGCAGCATTGTGCGGCGCGATAATGGGCGAGTAATTGGCACGAGGTCAGCGGTCGCCTCACCTGGAGCGTGTTGTTCCAGTCCAGACCCGATCTTGTGCGTCCCATCGCGAAACTCCCCCAACCGTGATATTTTATTACGCGCGTAAATTCGATAGAGTCATCGAATCAAAAATTTACTCTGGCAACACAGCCGGAGTAAATTTTTGAAATCTGGGAAACAATCGGGAGATTAAAATTTTCCTTGAAACGTGACATCACTTATCTTTGCATTGAGTAGTTACACAATACAAAAAAAAAACGGTACCAATCCCACGCATTTATATAAAACTGGACATCTCTCGGACAATCAACAGCCTCGACAACTGTAAATTTTTAAAAAACCGCTGTTTAGCGTAACACGAAGTTCTGAAATTGGGTTCGACAGTGTACTGGCTGAAATAAATAGAGCCGCGATCTAGATTGTATGAGATCATAGTAAGACGGTACGTGGAGTAAGCGAGGGCGTCGACTGCCAGCTGGTATGTCCTTGCGGCTGCGAGGGCAGGAAATTCCTCATTGTGTCTCGCTGACCCGTGTCCACAAACTGCTGAGCGTTGATTAACACACTGATACCTATAACCTAAAGTTCACTGAATTGAAGAAGTTAGCGCAAAATATGGTTTTTAAGATGTATTTTATTCTAAAGCAATATTAAGGTTTAATTATTTATATTTTTAGCTGAGGAGCTCGATGGCGCCAGTGGTTAGCGCGTTCCACTGCGATCGTTGAATTTAAGTAACTTTCGCAGTGGTCGGTCATTGGATGGCTGACCGAAAATTTACTATCTCGAGCTCCTCCGTGCTTCGGAAGGCACGTTAAGCCGTTGGTCCCGGCTGTATCTGCAGTCGTTAGCACCCACCAACCCGCACTGGGCCCGCGTGGTGGGCCATGGCCCAATCTCCCTATTCCATCCATAGGGAAGGCCTGTGCCCCAGCAGTGGGGACATTAATAGGCTGATAATGATGGTGATTTATATTTTTAAACTAAAAATATATTGCACACACAGAAGACCCCAAAGAACACGTTTTTTGTTGTTTAGAGATATCGGAATCAACCAATGAATCAGTCGACTTTAAATTTCAAGGAAGCTATTTTGAAACATTTATTTACCTTTCCTACCATCAAAATACAGAAAAAAAGTTTGCAGTTTTTAATTCTACAAAATCAGTTAAAGAACATCGAATAAGTAGATAATTAGCTTCTCTAGCGTAGCGTCATTTCCGGTGGCGCATGCATGGCGTCTCCCACGCAGCTATCGCGACAATTAAATCGTACTGACCTGGGCTGACCTTATTTACTTACCTATTCTCTGTTTCAAGGATTTTACTGACGATAACTTTATTAAGCTTTAGATAAAGAGAGCGCCAATCATTAGCCGTAATTGATAAAAAGTAGATTTAAGATTTTTTTATAAAGTCACATGAATTATGGTACAATATACGATGAATAACGTCGAATAAAGAACAAGTATCTAACATGCATGTTACTCTTTTGTAAGCCTCTAGCAGCTAGGTAAGCTGCTGTGAGAAAATTCTGTTACGCGATGTGAGATTAACAACAAAATGCAAAATTATGTTTCTCACATGTGAGGTGCGATGGGAACTCTTTTGTGTCAATGATGAAAACTCGGTGTTAGTTACTAATCAGGTAGGACAGGAGAGATATATAAGGACAATGTGTAATTTTCCTAAACGTTCTCAAGACACAATGACGACTATGTATGTACGTGTAGAGTAGAACTAATGTTGATTTCGCACGATTCTCGAGACGCATTGTCTGCGTCATGAGAATTTTCTAAAATCTGTCCCTCTACTCAATTACATACTTATTAAACGGTTGCTTGAGGACAAACTAGGTTTTGACAACAATGCTTTGTTAGATTCGCTTGATTAAGTCTTTGTCATCAGGCAAACATTCACTTTTATTACAAAAGCCGCAAGCCTTTTTGTGGGCCTTGTTGTGGTGCAGTACTGCAGCTACAGAAATCATTTCTGGGGTGCAGTATACGAATGAGAAATTAAGAAGTGTTTAATTATTATTACAAACAAGAAATCTGTCATACATTTGTATTGACAGTAACAAATAGGTCCAAAAATAAGAAATAACCGATTAGGTGCAGTATTTCGGAAGTTACGCGCATACATTACGGTGATATTTTTTTCTTTAAAAACAGTTTTTTTATCTAAGATATTGTGGACCAATATTTTTACAAGTAAGTATAATAAAATTGGTATAGCTTTACAAACTTAATTTAATTATTTTCCTTAAAATATTTTTTTACCCCTGAAAAAAACCGACATCTATTTTAATTTCATGGAATGTTATGAATGAGGTGTCGTGTTTAAAAATAGTATTCATTCAAACAATGTGCGTGCAAAAGAACTTTATTATGAGTATATGCCTACCCATCGTGCGTTAGTCATACAGCTGGCTGTTATTAAGCATTGTGTTAATGAAAACATTTATATAGGTATGTCGTGGTATATATCATAATAACGTGAATAATTATATTCGCTATGTGCGAAGTACATGGTGGGGGTATAGTGAAGCGATCGCAGCGCTTATAGTGGCAGAAATACGCAACAATCCGGGAAAGTAAAGTCAATTTGCACGGAGTTCGTAATAAACAAAAATTTTTTAAAATGCCTATTAATAGATGTTGTTGTGTTGTGAATTGCAAAAATAAGGGCACAAATAGTCTGTGTATATATTTCCTACATTGGACTGGAAATTAAATCAAAGAAATAAATGGATAGATGCCATAAAAAGAAATAAGTAAGCGAAATAACCATAAATTATGATCAATTTTATTTGCGCTATATTTTATGTGATATTCATTATTTTCTTTATTATTTTAGTGTAGATGGGTCACCATGGTATCCCAAACCTGACGACACAATTTGTAGTGAACATTTTATGGGAAAAAAAATCAGACGAGGAAGAAAATCCGAGTTATGCTCCTTCGAATATTCCCTGAAATATATCGAAAGAGGAAGGTTAATGATTCACAGGTCCTAGCTAGATATACACACTTGACAAAACGATGAACCACAAAGTCTCAGATACCACATCAAGTCAAATAATAATTAAATCAAACTCAACCTTTTATGGTCGATCAAGTATGTCAAGTCAATATGTTTTCTGAATCGAAATTAAGAGATACAATTTTTATTTGTATTAGATTAATTTACAACGATCACTGTGATGCTGAAATCCAAGCAGATATAGCAACATCAAGAATTTTAATGACAAATAATTTAAGAAATAAAGATAAAAGCTGTGGCACTGACAAAAAATCGTATGAGGATCAATCTACCGAAACAAAAAGTCAAGAATTTGTTGGTATTTCATCAATAAAAAATGATCAAGAACTCCTAGATCTTGCTGGTGTGTCATTTAGCAATTTTGAGTTTTTATTAACTATAAAAAAACTGTACAGTTTCCACTAAAGACCGACTTCTGATTTTTTTGATAACAATGAAAACTGGCTTGACATTTTTAGCATTGAGTGTGTTATTTGGTGTACACAAAACCACAATCTCACGTATATTTCATTCGATCTTACAAAATGTAGCTTGTTCAACTGCTAATATAATCTTTTGGCGGAATAGAGCCACCGTACAAGCAACAATGCCCAAGTGTTTCAGTCCAGATTACATCAATACAAGAGTTATTATTGACTGTACTGAATTCCGAATTGAAATCCGACATTATTTAAATTATTATACAATATATAATAATTTTTATTTATCTTTACCTTACTATATTTACTAGAAATCAATAAAATACAAACTGATGTTATTATTTGGCATAATCCCGGAAAGTTGCGCATTGTAGGTGGCGCTACTGTCGTGCACATAGCGAATAGGTACCTTTAAAAAAGTTCATATCTATTCGTCCCTCTTGCAAAATCCCTTTAAGATTTACATTATTTCAATCTGCTGGTTGTTTTTATGATGCAATAAGAATTTATTTAAATACCTACATGTATTGCTTATTGTCTATAATGTTGATAATAATATGACCCACCTCCCAGTTATATCGTTAGTTAGGCAAGACTTTTTGTTGAGTTTGCAGAAATGCAAAAAAGATAATCCGTGCCTATAAAGGTTTTATAAGCATATATATTATCATTTAAAAGACACAATTGATTCTTATGGCAAATTATTCTATTATACTTTTAACTTAGCTAAGCTAAATTTTACATTTCTCTTCATCATTCCATATTAACTACTACGTAAGTATGTCAGACAACAGGCTATGAAACTGATATTTCCGTGAGAAACTGCGCAAATGATACTATAATAGAATGTATTCATTCAAAAATTTAAACACATAATTATGTAATTGTAACCTTATTAATAGTTCTGTTGTTCATTGATGCCTTATTGATAATTATTAAAATTATTATTATTAATAATTATATTATTATTAATAAGGTTTCAATTACAGACCTCGCTAAGCTAAATTTTACATATTTTTTTCATTCCATATTAAATGCGAGTAAGTATGACAGAAAACAGGTTGTTAATGAAACTGATATTTCCGTGAGAAACTGCGCAAACGAGACTATGTAAGATTCTTACTTGCGAATTGCAGATACAATTACATATATGGTATATGGGAATAATTGAAGACTATAACAGTAAACCGGACATCCGGTGGCACATACACATACAAACAAATTGTACAAAACATCGTGAGGCGACACAAAAGAACCGGCGTTTGCAGGATGTTGTACATTACAACGTTCATAACTGAACTGAATGTGACCGTTTGCGTCCGTTTCAGTTGACCTCACCTAAATTAATGAAACATGCTGTTGAAAAATTCGTCTTTACACAGAGAGGGACAAGGAAAATTTACCATTGCTAGAATTTTCTGTTTTACAAGTAAATTGAAAGAGGTTTCCGGTAAATGGAATGAAACATATATTACGTACAATTATTAAACAAAATTAAATAATCAGTTTTTTTATTTGATTTCTTTTTAGTATCAGACTTCAAAATATTAATGGTTAAAGAATGTACCTAATCGAAAAAACCATCTGCGATTGAAACAAGTTGGAACTTGGAAGTTTGGAACAATAGTTCTTCAGAACTACCTACCACTGAGATTGACATGTAAAATGAATATTTTTTAGACTATCAATATAAGTCTAAGGTAAACATTACCTCATATTGAAAACAAAATACCTAAGTGAGCCCTTGCTCGCCTTTCGAAGTATCGACCCGTCGCAGGTACTTTTTTATTATTATTTTTTATGTTCAACGCGCAACGATTGATTTGCATGCCTCACTATTATGAAAGTAACCAGAAGCCCGCTTATTTGGTAAGTAATCAGAATTATTGATTAATTCTATTCTGGCTGGTTAAGTTAATTATGCAGGTCGTAACTACTTAGGCAACATTTCAAAATTTGATTTAACGCCGCGCTGTGCTTCGTTGATCGCGCCGACCCGCATGTAGACGAGTGTGTTGGTGAACCGATCGTTGGGAAATCGTGGTCGCTGACAAGACGGACCGTCTAGTGACGATAGCGGTTAACCTGAATTGTTTGATTGCCTATCATGTCTTTCCCGTGGACCCTATCGAGAACTCGCTGCGATACCAGCTAGCCTGAGAGCAAAGATCTCGTTTATATAGGCCCTAAATGCTTTTACAATGGCGCAATATAGCGGGCAACTATTTCTTCAAATTAAATTAGGATGTTATAAATTAAGACGAGAAGTAAATCACCAGCACACATTTCTCATTTTAAGGCACGGTAATAATTCACTGGCATGTTTAAAAAGATTTATCTCTTGTTTTATCATCGTAATTTCACGTAAAATTTTTCGTATCTTAAAATTCTAGGAAGGTAGGATAAAAATTAGGTATCTAACCAACTTTGCCTCTAAGAGAACAAACGTAGAACTTATTTGCATAAGTGAATTCGGCGAATAACACCACCCAGGGATTATTTAATGAGGTTCACCTAACATGACAACCGACTATAAAACACGTCTGTGAATTATTCAGGCAGTGGTGCTAACCTAAACAGATACAAAACAAAGCTTCGAGTTATTGTTGTTGGCCTGGTTTGCGTAACACCCTTATTTTGGAAGCAAAAAAGCTTATTATGGAATGCGTTGCGGTGTTTTGAAGAATTATTTACATTTAAGTATATGGCTTCCAAAAGGCTTATTGATTTCGATGTTATTTTATAATTTAGGATATTTTGATGTCTTAAGAAATAAGTAGGTACTTAGATCTCTCTGCAGCAGAAATAAACAAAGTTAGTTTGGTAAGTACAACTTAAATATAGGAGCAATTTTCTATAATCTCACTTTCTGAAAGAAGGAAGAGCAAAGGACATTGTTCAGCGTCCATACATAGTTAGCCTAAGAACCAACAATTATGAAATATTATTTTCTAGGTTCAAAATCGTAAGTAAATGACTGTAAAAACAAAGATAATTGACGGACACTTGTGAGAAGTTAAATTATTAGGAAAACAAATTTTATTTAGGTTATGTTTAATATTCAATGAAACATAGGTCAACCTATGAATTTAGTATAAACTCAGTATGAAGTGAATTAATATTACAACTAATTCATTTTATTCGGTGCGATTTTAAAGAATAACTATTAGGAAAAACTTGGTTAGGTAGGAATCATGAATAAAATAAAAACTGTAGTTTTGCTTCTTATTTATTGACTTTTTTCACATAATTGTATCATATTGTTTATTGTATTTATTTGTATATCACATGTAGGTATATTGTGTAAATATGCAGCGTGAATGTGTATCAGGTATTTGAATAATTTGGCAGTATGATCCTCTCAGGATGTTGTGGCACAGGTTCACTAGCACTCGGTGCCACAGATTACTACGAATGCAAACTGCATGCGCCACAACCACAGAGTAACGAGTTTTATGCGGGCCCTTCACTTGACAACAGTTTGTCCTTGTCATGCTTATTATGGAATGAAAAGGACAGACTGATGTCATGTTAAAATAGCAAATACGAATAGCCAAGTGAAGTGCCGGCATTAGGAAGAAAGAGTGTTTTGTTTGCAGCGCTGCCATAGATTATACACATAAAATGGTATTTATTGTCTCAGATTATTTTATAACTTTTTAATTTAGCTTACTTAACTGGAAGTGTCCGTCACAATCTAAATACTGATAATTATCGCAAAAAATATACTAAGAATTATCATAAATGCCAAATTGGTGTTGGTTCTTAGGCCTTTTATTTTAACATTGTCCTTTATCTTCATTTGTTTCTTGTATAATGTGAAAAGGACATTCATTTAATGTTTACAAATATTTAGGGCCAGGATGCCTCCCAAATTTCTTATTTATTAAATTTCAGTAACACATATTCAGCTTTCGTAGTTAGTAGAAGATGTAAAATACAAATCGATGTATCTGATTGTTGACGTTTCCTTATGAGCGTACGCCGGAGTGGGCGGCGGCGTGGTGCGCACATTCGCCGGTTTGTGCTTTCCAAGACCAAAATAATCCACAATCGATGGCATCCGCTATTGAATGCCTACGAGTATAGCGCTGGTTGTGTGCGGTGCAGACCAGCCATGCTTGCAAAATAACACGCGTCTCGATTAACCTGAATGTTTAGTTTGATTGAAGGGTTCACAGTTTTTAAGGTTACGATTCGGCTTCAACGATTTGCGAAGTTGCTCACTCGCCATCTTAATATCTTAATAAACACAGGATTGGTGCGTAGGCGATTCTTTTTATTAAAAAAAAAACAGTTTCCATTTAAGAAAATTAATGATTCATTATATATTCTGAAGGTGTTTTTATTATGTGTTATGATTTGTGGCTGTTTTCTTGTCATGAGTAGATCTTTAAGAAGTAGTAGTTTTTGGATTGTCTATGTCATTGTAATTTTTAGATTCAAGCTGTAACAATAGCATCTATATTTGTGATACAAATATTTATCCGGATAGCATTTGATTGGTACTTTGGCGAGTTTATGGTTCAGTCAGGTTCGATGAGTCGTCGTGGCCAATGCAGACATCCGTCGGCCGTCGGAAGTACTGACCGGTTCTCGACATTCCTATAAACTCTTATGGTGAACTATTTCTGAGATTTATCAACGCACACTTGCCTACCAGTTCATTCACCCTAACTCTTTAACTTTTCCCCGTTATCATAAATAGTATTAATTATTAAGAAATATTAGGTAAATAATGTTATGTATTTAAAAGAGCTGACGAAAATATCTTCTTATGCTCTTGCACACAAAGAAGAAAGAGGCAGGTATTTCTTGAACATTAACTTACGTCGATAATGCGCTCAGTTAGAGGTTAGACTAAATTGGGAATACAAGTTCTAAGAGCGTGAGCTGCGTTAAGCGGGGTACAGAGCAGCCGTTCGCTCGACGTGCAGTTTTTATGTCATATCATAGAGACGGCGTGGGAGACCCGTTTCACGCAGCGCTGTTCTGAAATTGAAATAACATGAAACAAATACGTCGAGCGGACGCTATATATAATGATTTTATGTCCATGCCCCGCTTAACGCAGCGCACACTCTAATACTCTTTTATCTTTTCAATAACTTTCTCCCTACATGAGGGGGACTTGATAAGACGAATACCAATCTGGAATTATGGATGATTGAAACTATGAAGTAGGTAAGTATAATGTTTTTTTTCGTGAAAATGAACTAAGTACCTATACGAATATATAAGTAAAAGGTGTATTCTACTTAAACTACTCTTATTAATTGTATGGTTTGTTCAATAGACAAGTGCGATGTTAGGTATATCTTTATTTAGTTGCGTGTATTCGATTATATTATCGATATTTATTGTCGATAAAACGTTCTCACTTTATTTTTTCTATTCCTAGAGTACAAATCGAATTCTTTTTATATATACTAATATTATAAAGGGGAAAGATTTAATTGTTTGTTTGTTTGTATTGAATAGGCTCCGAAACTACTGGACCGATTTGAAAAATTCTTACACATTATATAAGAATCCTACTTTATCCCTGATGAACATAGGCTATAGAGCAATTTCAAAAAATTTAGGAATTTTTCATACGGAATGAAAAATCGTTAATGTAACCTAGGGTGTAAAAAAGGGTACTTACCAAAAAATAAACTTATATCGCTTACGCTGCGGAAGTCATTCACAATAGAGCAAAGTGATGTACTTAAGTTTTATAGAGGACATAAATATCTACAAAAAAGTCCGGTATATCATATTATGCCTAACTATTACAGTTATGTTACAACTAAATCCCCTGCGGTCTCATCCGTGTTAATTTGAGGAAAAAGGTTATAGTAAGTCAAACTTATAAGATGGGCATATGCTGTCGTGGACTTTTTTATAGAACTTTAAAAGGGGAACTATTCCACCACACGTGATTTTAGTGTAACTTTAATCATTTACGCAGCGCACGCAATGGAATCTCTCAAATGGAATATTTTTACCCGTTTTTGCAACATTTTACATCGATACTCCGGTCCTACTGGTCGCAGCGTAATATTATATACGTATATACACTTAAGCCTGTATTCCTCAATAAATGCACTATCTACTAACACAAAAATATTTTTTCAAATCGGACCATTAGTTCCTGAGATTTAGAACGGTACAACGGGCAACGATCGTTGAGAACGGTCCGAAACTACACAACAAAATTTTCACTGTCAGTTAAATAATTTTTCATGGCAGGTTTATAATTAAGCATATAAAAAAATCCATTGTGTATAATACAAGCCTGAGAAAAAAAAACTGTAGTCTACACTACAGTTTTATACCGAGGCGAAGCGAGGGCAGTCCACAGTTCTTTATAAGAATATTGTTAAGATTTTCGAAAAAATTCCAGTTTCATACATTTGGGCCACGGCTTTCCATTCTCTATTGAAAATATAATAAAAACAATAAAAAAGAAACGTAATCACTCAGATACTGCTATTATAAAGCAAAGAAATGAAAATAACTTCCATTGAATAAAAAATTACTAAATACGTAGCATTTTTTACAATTTTTCAGTTTTTTAATAGATGGCAGGAGATTTTGCATCGCATGAGACACGAACATATTTTCAAATTACTTATCTCGACATGGTTTATATACCGTTAAATGGATTTTAATGCCATTTTAATGTTGGCTTTGAACCGGAAAGTATGCCTTATATGGACAATTGCTCAAGCGGTCGCGTGATAGTGGTTGCAATACCCACTTAAATTGATGTACAAAAGACAATGGTCTGATGGTGCTTAAAGCAAATAATAAACCACAAAATAATAATCAAACGTAATTTATTTATTATTTGAATAATGGAATTAAGAACTCACTAGTACTTCATTATATTGCTCAGTTTAAGTCATTGTCGTTCAATGAAGCTAATGTTACCTACTTACTTACGCCGTTAAACATACCTAGTACCTACATTAGCATTCCATTCGCAGTCCATCTAACCTCCATTTGTCAAAAGACTGCAAAAATGATAACTTTTGTGGTTGTGTTGTGTTACAGTCGGTGACAGAGGTTCCATGACTATGTGGTTCCGCACTCCTCGGGGTAGGTGATTGCTATCAGCCAGGCAATGTGAGGATGTCTAGAGCGGCATATTTTTCTGCTGTATCAGCTACTTTCTCAACCGGACTTCAGCGACACTAAACACTAAGTGGGATGGGGGTAATTTGCAGCATATTATTAAAAAAAAGCTTATATTTTATTTGTGCTGACAGCACTATACGACTTAAGATCGTAGCAGACATCAACTCGGAGAGAGTTCGTCCGTCACCCTGTCACCTCGAGCCGTTCAAGTATTCTTTGTATTAAACTCCCTACTGCTAGTACTGCAACCCACACTAATTGGAATCGTATCGTTACTAATCGCCTCACGAAGAAACAAGATTGTGCTTTGTTGCAGTTGGGAGTTCCATACAACTAAATACCTATTGAAGGGCTCCAGTTAGTATGGTGACGATCCCTTTCCGAGTTGGTGTGTCTGCTACGACCTGTAAAATTGAAATTGTAACAGTTAGTACGTAAGGCAACCGTTCCAAGTCAGTGTGTTATTAGATCCCATAGATAGTTAAACGATAGCATCTAAAATATCCAGAACCGTTTATAACTTACTTAACTAATCTTGTAGCTATTTATAATGGAACTGTGTCGCAATCTGATGTAACGTTACCGTGTCACTTTATTAACAAGCGTATATACTGTGATACAAATTAAAGATCAAGATACACGAACAAGAAAAAGTTACAAGCATTTTGATGTATTTCACAAGCTAGCAATAGAATAACGAGCCGTCTAAAATAGTCCTGATTTTCGTACGAGTAGTTATTGAATGAAGACGGTAGCTGCACGGAGTGGCGGCACAAATTGTTGATTACAAAAGAGCAGCAATTTAGTCTCCAGCCACGCAGGAAACTCTGAGATCGAAATTCACGTCTGCAACTCAAGTCAGCTTGCTTGTACCGAACAATAATACAGTTAAACACAGAACGAATTTTAACGCCATGCAACAGCATACGTATATTGTTTTATACAAGAAGGAACGTGAGTTGAATTTGTAATGTGCTAACGGCTGCGAAGCATTGTAAATATTGACCTAATGCATAATTCTTAGAGAAGAGAAAGCCCGTGGCTCAAACCAAAACGTGATTTATATAAGTATGATACATATGACTGGGTATCATCATTAAGCGCCGTCATGTCACAATGCATAGCGAAACGTACGAGTAAATCATCCCAAGCAAACTCATTGTACTAAACAATACTATCTAACAAGAAATCATCATTGTAGAGAAAGTGTCTGATAATCTGTTTCTATTGTTTCCGTTGGTTCACTATTTGCTAGTGAGTCATGACTTTTAGTTTTTTTTTCTTTCGACTGCCAGCGAATGCGAATATTGCTTTTTTAGAAGCTTTAATTCCATAAAGCTCGAAAAAGGAATGTAATTTTTTGTTCTTTGAAACAAATTATTATCGGGGTATGAACAAGACAGATGACACCCACATTAAACGTTTCGAAGTAGTCCCTAAACAGTTTTAAAAGAAAATTCTTTATCTGTTTAAAGAAAATACCAGCCACGCACGTGTTGATATTTGTGCACGGAATTTAGGTATAGATATACGATTTTTCGAATGCTTACTCATATAATCAATATTTTATTTTTAATTAAAGAATTTCCGTGTTCCGTAAGTCAGTCGGTTGAACTTTGTAATTGGTTGGAAAGCGATGGGCTGGTGCTGTGGGCAGCGGGTGAGAGGTCACTGGGCCTCGGGCGGCGAAACCCGATTAGATAGCAGTGAGATATCGAAAGAGAAAGCAGACACATAGCCCTATTTATTATAGTTGTTCTTGTGCTTACGTAACAAAAGTTGAATATTAATTAATTAACGAATTAGATAGAGTAGGTACCTGCTTCCCTAGTCTTTTGACATCGGTAAGTAAACTTACAGAAAATTTTATAATTTTAATTAAATTAAATAAATATCATTATGTAACTGTATGTAACCATATGTTTTCCACAAAATGCAAATCTCCGAAAATCTTTGTTTTTTTTTTTATTTAAGGGAGGTTAGGTAGTTCGTTAGGTTTATGTGCGCGGTACTATGAATCATCTATATTCCAAATCACAACCAAATGGAAGAAGTTTTTATGCATGAGTGGCTCACATGTTCGTACCATTAAGTTATTGTGAATAAATTCAAAGTATCATCAACATCATTGGTAATGTGTAAAGCATACTATTTAACGAGTTATATCTACGCACATTATTGAAGATTTCGAACCTTTTTTATCCGTAAATTAAACGATTTTTAGTAAGTACAATAAAATTAAAAAGTGCATCTACAATGTGTAAAACTTACCTCGTTTAAATTAAAAGTTAGGAAAATCTTCATGCTAGAAACTCTCGATTCCAGTGTTTTGTTACAAAGCCAATGTTACTCGGTTCGGATGTTTACGAGGTCCGTTGTTGTATCTTCATTAGAGGGTATAGCGAACAAATTGAGGGGGGGTGGGGCGGCGATCGCGAGCCGATCTCATTAGCGGCCGATGGTGCCGAGAATGCCTTGAATTATTTCACGCTACATTAATATTGAATATTCACGGCGATAACATCGGACGCCTAGTTAATTAACACTGTATGTTACTGTGACACGAGCCTTCTAGCTTGTTTCTTAGTTTATCGATTAATTTACCCGTAAAAAGGGTAATCTCCGGTTGGTGTTGCTGTGAAGTACCGACCGAATTGATTGTTGTACGAGAAAGCTTAGTTATCTTTTAAGTATGCAATTTATCATACAATCAAGAGCTATTAACTACTATGCTAATAACGTTAAATAAGTAATTGATGATTTTAGTATTCGGTTGATTTAAAAAATATTTTTTCAATACTTTGATAGGTAGAAGTAGGTACTTATTTTATTCTTCTTCAAATGTTATATCTACTATCATAAAACAACAAAAATATATTTAAAAATCGACTGAATTTTCCAATAAATGAAAAACTAAGCTGGTTTCTGAAATAGGTACCCCTATATACATATACATAATATATGGCTGAAAAATAATTTACTTCTACTACTAGTAGCAGTTTTTTTAGGGTTCCGTACCTCAAAAGGAAAAAAAGGAACCCTTATAGACGGACGGATCCACTTTGTTGTCCGTCCGTCCGTCTGTCAAGACCTCTTTTCTCATGAACTCGTAGAGGTATTAAATTGAGTTTGTACGGAACCCTCGGTGCGCGAGTCCGACTCGCACTTGGCCGGTTTTTATTTTTAATTTTTATTACATTATTTTAGATTTACTATGAAAACAACAATGCTGATTATTTTTTAAGCATTTAACTGCTAGATGTTTAAATCTAAAGAAAAGTTTTAATAGAAAAATCCACGCGGACCTAGGCAGCAGACGGGATTCGAACCCGCACATTGTTCGCAATGTTAATTGTCTTTACTGCATCATAAAACATTAATTGTAATATCTAGTTGTAGATTTAAAAAAATATATATTTGATTTAAAGCCAGAATGTTCGACTACAATGAATGCAGTGCTTAACATATTTTCAGGTAGCAGAGGTGGCGTAAGGCGTGGGCGACGTGGGCCACCGCCTACGGCCTCGCGGTACAAGGGGCCTCGCGCCTCAAAAATTTTTATGCATTGCTTAAAAGCGAATTTATTTTTATAAAATCCGTCTTCAGGTCGCCACAGAACAGGGTCTCGCGAAATCTGTCTTGCCCACATCAAATTTAGGTCTTGCCCCGCCACTGTCAGGTAGCACTTATCTAAGTGCCGTATTGCCTTTGCTTCAATTCATGTTTTGCTCCACCAAAAGTAAATTGCTGTTAAACGAAATGGCCGCAGTCGAGGTCGTGTATTTCCGGAGGTCATAGTATTACTATCACATTATGTTATTAACCTCTTCCTTAACCGATTTGACCTGCAAATATCCCACACAGTAAATCAACGTCCATTGTTATGCATAATCATACAATTGTTTTAATTATATATCCGTCAGTTGGCTCTGGTAATTTTTGTGTCTTTGTTCGGCGGCATTTGATGTGATCCCAAACTTTGTGCTGTACATTACATTCGCTAAGTTAACATTTGTGACGGTCGGTTAACAATGCAAACAATAATAATTGTTACTTCGTCGCTGTACCTACCTAAACTTTAATAAGCACATTGTACAAAGTTTGATTTCGCTACAAGTTATTACAGAACAAGTTACGCATGCTGTTGCTTTGTATACCAACCTCGGTGCAGTAATCGCAAAAGTTATTATCTCTTGCCGTTGAGCAGTAGGTAAAGTTGGAAGCAACTATATTATACTGATAATACTTTTGTCCCATGGTATACAAATAAATGTCTTTTACTGTAAGTGGAGTAGCTGACTCGAATACACGCCTGTCGCACCAGGTGCCTGAGCCCAATCGCAAAGAGTTGAGTTAATTTCCCGTGGCCTTTCGTAAGATGAAGGTTAGGTACTTCCCCAGACGGGAATGCTCAATACAGAAAAAGAATATGAAAATTGCATTATGTTGTAAAACATACGAATATTATTTTGGAAAAGGATTTACATACAATTATTTTAAACGAATACTGAAAAAAACAGCATCATAAAGACAAATTTTTGCAACTTCAGTGCTACTTAGAACTGTCCCTGGATGTAAAAAATTAATTATCAATTTCTGGATCCATCTCGAAGTACAATTTGTTCTGTGTCCGAATTACTTAATTCACACTCAAACTAGAATGGAAAATATTTCGCAAGTCCCACTATTTATTTCAACAAAATTTGCCAAAATTGGTATTGGTACATTAAAAATCTCAGAACGGATTAAGTTAAGTAGGTAGGTAATTTGTTGTATTTGAACGGGCTGACAGTTATCAAAAATATTTAAAAAAAAACATGGATAGCGGAAGAGTAGGGTTAGTATCCCGCCTGAAACCTGGACTGAGCAGAGTTTTTTATAATGAAATTTTAGATTTAAACATAGGTATTATAGCTTTTTACGGGATTGTTACCATGTCCCTCGTTTTTTATGAGTCTCCGATATTTCGGAGTTAATCCGTGATCATGGCGCTTGCAACAGTGCCGAAATATCGGAGACTCATAAAAAACGAGGTACATGGTAACAATCCCGTTAATAGCTATAATGTTAGTGACCATGAAAGTTTAGAACAATTAAACATAGGTATATCATATTTAATTAAAATTATAATATTCGATCTGTTGTTATCATCAACAGAAACTCCAAAATAACTGGTTTTACGATCTGCAACTTGGCATTATAAAGATCAAGCCGTGTGTTTACTTGCCTGACTATTTAGGTGTCTATTTATATAATTAATCTCTTTGCATAAAATATATAGTCCAAAAGTTGATGCTATGGCAGAATCGAAATAAGTAATCTGATTATGTGAAAAGGTAGCACTTGTGCAACGAGTATTATAAAATAAAGCTGTATGAAATCGTTTAATAAACAATCTATTTTTACCTATAAATAAATGTCGTAAAGATAACATTTTTCCGTCTAAGTTGAAGAATTAAAAATATCTATATGTTATGGGGATTTTCATTCATTCATTTCATTTTAACATGTTTCCTTCCCATAGGTAATTATGGGGATTACAGAATAATATTAACGTAATGTGTATTATCTATATAAGTGAGTATTTTTCCCTATTATGACTAAATTAAGATTTAACAATCCCATGAGTGTTGTGTTTTTAATTAAAACAATATGTTCTAATTTTGATATTGAACTTTTAAATTACTCACTTCGTAAAGCTACCGTACTAAGGTGGGTGGACCATGGAAGGCCACTCTACCGAATAAATAGGTTTTATTAGTTCATTTACTGGATAAATGAAAGAATAAAAATGATTACTTAGCACTTTGTTTTATTGTGTAACATATAAATTTATTTTTTTATTCTAAATGTAATCACTATTTACTAAACTTAACTTTAATTAAGCTCTTCCAAACGGACTTACTAGGAACAGTCTCTATACAAGACCAACATTATGAATCAGTTGTTTAACTTAACTAGATTTGTTATTATCGAAATATCAGCTTTTACTAAAACTAAATAAATATTTCCAACACTCACACCAATTAGCTTAGCCCCAAAGTAAGCACTGTAAGGCTTGTGTTATGGGATGCCTGGGTAACGGACAAGAATACATATACAGTACATAAGTATATTTTTATAGAAATACATAATAAACATCCATGACTAGAGTACAAATGCTCGTATTCAACACACAAACAGCTGCCCTCACCGGGATTCGAACCCAGTACCTCTCGAGTCGGCGACACCATGAAACCCGGCGTACAAACCACTCGGCCACGGAGGTCGTCAATAAAAAGCTTTTTCATTTAAACGAAACATTAAATGCTTAACAGATTATAAACTTCTTTGAAAAACTCAACGAATATTCCTTGAATACTATCGAATAACTAAGATTATATTAATGAAAATTATGATGAGTATTATATAAATAACAAATAAGTTGCCGATGCTTTTTGGAAAGAAATTAAATATAACAAAATTGACCCATAGTGGCCTTTTTATGGGTCCGTTCTTTGTAAGGCCAAAATGTGTCTAAAAGGTTAAGTTGAATAACCCTTATACCTACGTATTTATAACCATAAACTAATTATTCAAATTTCCATGATTTGTAAATGTTCTTAGTAAGGTCCATATACCATAGCAAGACCAACCATCCAATTTTTTCATTGGCCTTGTGAGGAACTACCGACTTTCACAGGATACTACCGATATTTTAACTGAGATCGAAGCAAAATTATTATTATTTTCTTTAGTACCATAGCAAATCCTTATATGACAATTTACCGTAAAAAATAAGGCAATAATAGGTTATTTACATAACAAATTTACTTTGAATTGTGCGCGCGAATTACAATTTTACCGTGTCGACGACCGAAGATGAAGCGCGGGACCGCAATCACAAAATAGCGACGCGAGAGTGTTCATGAGTTTGATTTAGTAGTAGCTTGGTGTGAGTGGGAGAATTTTATCGTCACTTAACTATGATTTTTTAAAAGTTGGCCTTCAAAGGAGCATGGCTTTCCATGGTCCACCCACCATACTATTTGAAAGTATGTATAATTCGGAATATTACATGAGAAATAATAAATTAATATTTAAGTAGGATCGATAATTTTATTGCTGTACAACCAATTTACGACTGCAGTTTAGGCAATAATGTCTAACGATAGATAATTAAGTAATTATAATCATTACATCCGCTGAATTTGCGACGTGGCACGTAACGAAGGCACGTTGCAATAACCGACAAACTTCTCGATAATGTGGATATTTGTCATGACGAGTGACGTGTAATGCCGATCGGTGGTCTGCGAGCACGTACTCCACGTAATATGTTGGTTATTGTTGCATCGCCGAGACATCTTACCGCCCGAGGGGCCGCGGGTGGCTCGCACTAGGTACATGGTACATCAAATTTATCCGAGTCCAATTTAAATAGGCGAGTGGTTGCGCAATGGACCATCGACCCGACTCATTTCGTTCGCTTATGCATCAAACACGTTCCGACTCCCTTCGCCTCTGATGCCTCGCGGACGTACTAACTTTAATAACACTTAATAGCTCCACTCAAGTTCAAAATGTTTTGAATTTAATAGCCAGCGAGTGCCATAGCTGTATATCAATCAGTTTCATATCGTTAACCAGGCTTAGAAAAAATAACCTTGATATATTCTGTGAGGAGTTATGGGAGATTACATCTTTCGTATTTATTGCTGTACGTTTTTTGAATGCTAAGCCGAATAACTCGAGAGAACGTTTAGATGTAATTCACACCTATCTTGCAACGACATAAACAGTCATATTTAACACTTAGCGAGTTACTAATGACGATACTTGTTGAATATTTTCATAGAAAATACTTCAGTACTTATTGACGATTATGAAATTTTTGATTGACGAAACCTTTAAGGTCATTGGACGAAACTGAACGGTTTAGGTTAACAGTGTATCAAATCAATAAGACCTATCAAACTTTATATAATCTTCTTAATCTAACCGTCGTACTTGGATACATCGACTACATTTAATGCTGGTGGCTGGCTAAGTGACGTGTTGTCTACTTTTATCACTACTTATCGCAAAGAAAGAGCTAAAAAATCATATTACACCTCTGATTGCTTACGGCAAAGCAAAGGCGTATTTTTAGGGTTCCGTATCCAAAGGGATAATTGATGATTGATAATAAACGGGACCCTGTTACTGAGATTCCACTGTCCGTCTGTCTGTCACCAGGCTGTATCTTAAGAACTATGATAAATAGACAGTTGAAAATTTCACAGATGATGTATTTCTTTTGCCGCAATACTAAAAACAGAATAAAGTAAATATAGGGACTGCTCCCATACAACAGACGGGATTTTTTTCCGTTTTATGCTCGATATTATATTTTAGTGTCTTATGTTGTAAAGATAATGGTACGGAACCATTTGTTCTCGGTTTTTCTGGTAGAAACTCTTATAGGATCACATTGTTGTCCGTTTGTCCGTGTCGGACTAATTGTCAAGAGCCTTCATTTCGGGAACGCGTGGAAATTTCAAGTTAAAATTTTAACCAACTCAGGTCTATGGTCCCTTAAAGCTGTAAAAGAACTTTTAAGTTAACGTAAAAAACGATACGGTCTTTATTATTGCAAAAAACGTAGGTATATTTTTACACTCAAGGGAATCAAATTGATAGGGTGCTTTTTGTTCACCTTAAACTATACAATTTGGCAAGTATTATCGTCATTTACTGCAAATACAGGAAAAACAAATTTAAAACTATACATAGGCTACAATCATCGAGGTTAAGCAACGGTATGTGCCATAATTGATTGGATCACCAAATGTTTTTGTAGATTTTTTTAAACTCTGACTAAGTAATTAAAATATTCTACAAATTTGTGGGGATTTTATTTTATTTTTTACTTTTTAGGAAAGATGAAATATTTTGCGTGCGCGGTATTAATTGTTTTTTTTAATATTAATATTTTTCACACAGTATGATACGAATATTGTAACAATACTTTGTACATACTCTATAATTTAAACGAACACTTGAACCCAGAAAACAGTTATATAATAAAATAATATATGATTTACGACCTCGTAGCCTGGTGGCGGCATACTCTCTATTTTAATAAGTGGAATTTCGAACAAAACTTGGAAGCAAACTTTTTCGTGAATTTTCTTAACAGCAGAATCCAAACATCATTATGTGAGGTTGCCAAACATTATTTTTTATAATGATGAGTTTATTCAGCACAAAACCAAAAGCTATTAAATAGTACATAATGCGGTAGGTATTATGCGAATTTCTATACCAAAAGCGTACTGATTCTAAGGTTAATTGATGGCGTACAGTTTGCAATGCGTGCTGGAATGCTGCCCTTGCAGATTTAGTACTGTTTGTGTGGCAATAAATCGTTTATCCTTGTCTGTCGAGCTTCTCGGCTTACACCCAATCGAGATATATTCCTTCTAAAGGATTTAGAACGCGCTAAAACCAGTTTTTTTGCAATTCCTCATAATGATCGGTAAAGTAAGTAACTATTCACCTAAAAAAATATGTAACTTTATTTAGCGTTCAATTATAACGGGTAAAACGGTAACTAACTTTAATTGGCATTCATCAAAACATATTTGTGTGGTTGGGTTATAAATATAATATCGCCACTCTGGTCACAGTCATAAACAGATAATAACTCATACATAAAATTTTCATAATATTTCTGTGTCGTATTTTTAATCGTCAGGACAAGGTTTATATAAAAGTGTTTTTGACGTGACAACGTCTTAAATTAGGTTGCGGCTGGGAGTCACTTATGAAAAAGTGTAACGCTCGGTAACGTTACGATGAGTCTCTCGTGTTAAGTTTAAGTTTACATGTACAATGTTTTAGTAAACAAAATATATTTCTATAGTTAAAATTTGTGCAATTCTTATTTTCATTCAATTCCTTGTTCCTATTGTGCAATTTAATTATATTCATATCAATAAATATTCTACCGAGAAAAAGACGTTGTCACGTAAAATCTTCGCCCGTAAAACCGACTTTACAGGCAACCATTTTTTTTAACTCCACCAGGAATCGCCAGAACTAATGCACCCATGTGAAGCCGGGCGAGTCGCTTCGCTAGTAATATTCCAAATTTTTAGTTTAAGATGCACCGAAATTCGTTTCACATTTTAGAATTTCGTCTTCGGCTGAATTTCGGTTAGATCTCCCGAATGTCGGCCGAAATTCGGTATCTTAAATCAATTTAAATAAGAAATGGGAAAGTGAATAAAAATGTATTTTAACATAAAATTTTGTTTAAATAGCAAATAGGTATAACGTGATTCTCCGTTCATGTTTGTTTTTCTATCCCTACACAAGAAAAATATCAAGTAGGTATGAAAAATATCAGCATGCAGCATATAATCTTTCAGCTAGGTAACGTAACATACTTTATTGTTTGTAGCTTATTTTAGATAATGATACTTCCACTTTAAGTATGTTTTTTATTGTGAGAAAATAATATTTTATATGTATTATTAATTAAAAAAAAATTGTCGTTGAGCAAAAGTACGCGAAAACATTCGGCCGAATTCGACAGGTGCAACACTATTAATTATTCATATTTTAAAGGCCGTATTCAGAGATGTCAATGAAATTTAATACTTGTCAAAGTAATAAACTTAAAGCAACCTTAACCGAACGTGGTGCCACAAACTCATATATATTTTTTAAAATTTAGTGCAGTATTTTAAAAGTTATATGCGTAACGTAAATACATTTCGGCAGTTTATTATTATTTTTAAAACGAAGGTAATAATAATATAAAAAAAATAAAACATTTAATGAAATGTTAATTTAATGACCTGTCTTGAAATACTAATTTCTTGCACTCGATCTCTCTATTATTATAGTTACTTTCAAATATCAATAGATAACACTCATACGATTAATCATACCCATCACTTATCTACTTCATATTATGCACATTTTATGACATCTCTCTTCAATATGTATGTGGTTAGGTTTTGGAGACGATCCGATGTAGAGTCAGGTTATTATTTAAATGATACCCAAAAAATACTAAATGTACAGAAACGATCTAACTTAACTAAGTTAAACTAAACTAGGTTTTTAATGATCATTCAGATGTGTTCTATTTTTTGATCTTAAACAAATTTTAAGATCAAAAAATATTTTTTTTAACAAATATTATTACATATACTTAGATTATTTCCTTTACACTTTAGAAAACCATTCAAGTAAAAGGATGTAGTATACTTCATTTATAATATAATTAGTTGGTAAATTTTATTATTTATATATTTTTTTACCGAATTCAATGGTCCTTCGTTTGAATGGTCTCAAAAGTATAAAAAGTAAGTAAGTATCTACATGATAGAGCGCAAAGGGGTTATGATAACGGTTATGTTTAAAAGTCAACAGTCGCTGTAACTTTATTGACTGGAGTACCTACTTTCAACCGAGTTCAAAAACCGTACTTCCTCGGAACAATAACTAAGTACATCTCTTGATTTTTATCGGTCTCGACGAGTTTACATAAATAACCGTTGCATTCAATTATGTATTTATAAATGGAAATTCCCGACGCGCATGCACACTCATATAGGTACTTACTCAAGTACTAAACTTTTTGCTGCGGTAAGATTGCTCGATTGAACGAGATCAGAGCTTTTATTTTTACCAATAGGTAAAACCAAACAGCCGCATCTACTCAGAGACGTCGAATTTGAATGTCATTTAAAGCCAGTATTGTCTTTAACTATTGTAATGGAAAAGAGAGGGACAGCAATAACTTAAATCAAACTTAAAAGTTCTTAATTGAATTGACTAATTTTGATAAGACTGCAACGGGGTTTTTAAAATCGTTTTTCATACAACCTCGATTACTTCGTACCTTAATCATGTGATCATCCCCATGAGTAAAGAAGGCATGAGTGTTGCGTATGCAGTGAAACGTTTCTATTTGCAGGGGTACAAGTACAAGCTGCCAGTGCTCACTCACACGCGCATTGCACGAAGCTTTGCCTCTACGCCTTTTTTACAAATGCGGTATGACTGTGAAATGCGCAACGCAGATATGGCTGACACGACGGCTGCCAAACCGAACCCCTTGGGAAATAATAATATTGTTTCACATAGTGGTGTTTTCACGCACGTATCGGCCGAATGGACGTAGAATATTGTCGAGATGCGTGAGGTCACGAGGCGCACGAGCACCGCGCTCCTTGCTCGGTGACGGTCCATATTCATTCATCATCCGACCACAACAAAAAGCCCGACCCTCGACCGACGAAACCGCATTGTTCGAGTTGAAAATTACATAAACTTGCGTAATTGGTTTTCGAGAGTAAGGTACAATATTAGTAGTAACTAGAAATATTAAAGTTAGTGATCACTGTCAGTCATATTTGTATTATAGCTTTTTTTCAATCTATATTTTATATTAGCGATATGTTCCGCACAAATAAAAAAAAAATTAAGTGTTATACGATCGGACCAACTGACTAACCCACTTGTCTGATAATTCGTTTAAAAATGTTAAAACAGACAAGTTTTCCTTTGTAGAGTATGCGTTATTGCACTAACAATATTCTAATAGGAAGGAAACTGTGTTAATATGGATAAAAAATATTTGAAAATTGACATTTATTTTCAATGAAATAGATCATGTTAGCAGTTTAAATTCTTAAATCACCTTTTAAATCGCAAATGTAAAAGAAACTTTTACGATTTTTTGACATTTGATAAAAAACGTTGGAAAACTAATGGAAATCTTTAGTCCATGAGTAAAACTCCAAATAAATTTATGTCAGAGTTTTTGGCAGGATTTCATCGAGTGCGGTTGGCGTCTTATTTTAATTATTCTTAAATTCGTTCAAAGTGGATATTGTGAAATAAAATTGGTGTGATTTGTGTTACAACTGTCTCCGCAACTGAAGAATTAGTGGAATCTTTAAAATATACGCTATTCCGGTCAAGCGGATGTGAGAACTTTATTGTAGTGTTGACTACCTCACAGAAGCTCATCGAAAAAGCCAACTCGATACATTTACCCAATTGTTTTGAAATGGTTGTAACAAAATAAGCTTATGGTAGGCCAGGAATCAAATTGGCTGATCATACAAAAAGCTCAAACCGATTACCAATGTTAGTTTTACCAGCAGTTTGCTTTTAATAAAACTTTCAAAAAGTTCAATCGGGAATGTTCAAGTTATGCCCAATATAAAAAACATAATGATTAATTTGCCTCATTTGATTTTATATAACTAAGAATAAGTATGCATATTACTTATTGCTCAAATTCAAATTTATACTCCCCTGTTAGAATTTTATCCGTCAATGTTGCTTAAGTTCACTGAACTTTGATTGACGTCCTCCGTGACCGAGTGGTATGTACGGTTTCAAGGTGTCACCTACTGGAGAGGTTCGAATCCCGATGGGGGCAATGTTTCTGTGATGAATACGAGTACTTGTACTCCAGTCATGGATGTTATTTAAGTATTTCTATATAAATATACGAATATAATGTATCAGTAAATGTATTCTATCCGTTACCCTAGTATCCCATAAGACAAGCCTACAGTGCTTACTTTGGTAATTGGTGTGTGTTGGCAATATTTATTTATTATTATTTCCAATTTTTTTATTACTCTATTAATCCCCTTTATTTTAATATATGGTGCTTCATAATAACAACACATTTTAATTGTGTGTGCCATAATTAATTATCATATTATAGTGATTACGGTAATTCCTTAGTTTTTCTGATAACTTAAATTTTAACCGTCTACATAAACGACAAAAAATTAAGGTGCTATGCCGAAGTAAGCTGTAGTGTAGACTGTAGATTGTAAGTACATGCAGAGGTCTTGGCAGTTCGCTGCAGTTGGCATCGTGCTTTGGAATAAGCACATTAAGATAGCAAAAACAAAAAATCCCAAATAATTGCGACGGTCCGTCCTATTATCGCTGGCACTTAATTGACTTTTATGTGAATTTGTAGCACATAGACAAACGAAGCAAAAAAAGACAAAATGTCACGTTGTAAGAAAAGTCATCAATCAAGCTTGGCAAAAAAAGAGAGAGCCTCTCGAGGAGAATAACATCTCGCAGCAAACTTTATAAAAAATGAAATGTTTTTTTCCGCAGCGTTGACAGAGGGAATTGAAATATAGATGCTCGAGATGCTACTTCGAGGAGAAATTATAGCCGAAACTGCTTTTTTACGTTTTATTGGTTACGAGGAGATAAATTATGTTTGATGATGCATCTTCTTCATCAAAATCTTTAGCTGAACCATTTGGTAATATTGTACGCCTACTTACTACTTAAATAGTGTTTTAAAATGTAGTTTTTTCATTAATAAAATAGTTCAAGTTTGTGCCCACTTATCTCTTATTTTATAACGATTTGCAAACCACGTATCCTTGGGTGTCAATTTACGAAAACACGTGATCCCACAGTCCGCTTGCTACATTATCTACTGCTGACCAACCTACTAACACTCGAAACGTTGTGAAACATAAAAGCGGTAAAAACCACTCCTTCGTGTAGACTCATACGAGCATTTTAAGTATCTATAAGTTCATTAATTAGCGCGCGTTACAAGAACCACGAAGGTTATGCAATTATTGCGCGTGGACATGCGAGTTTATCATGCGTAGCAATATGACCTGCATCGCTTAGCAACTACATTATACCGGTGAAATTTGATATGAGGAAATTTTAAAATAAGCAACTGTCACACGAAGCGTGGAGCGTAGTTAGCCGTTGGGCTTTTATCCTCGGTTGCACTGCACCTCATAATAGAATATATAAATTAATAAGTTACAACGTTCAGATTGTACTTTGATTATTCAATTGCTAACATATGTATCGACACACTTATATTGACCAATTAATAATTAATAAGAATAAAGTTTAGTTTTATTTTATGACTGTACAATACTTAGTCTGCGTTTGGCTATTAAAAAATATTTTTCTGAGATTTCACGAGGCAAACTGTTTTGACTGTAGTAGGCGAACAAACAAATCGTTTGAAAAATACATCGATAAAATGATCGGGACGCAGAATTAACGATGGTCTCTTCGAGTGTGACGCGGGAGCGGGAGCCGGCCGGGCGTCGTCGTGAGACCCGCATCATTTGTTACGCCCGTCGCTCCCCGGGGGTAGGGCTGCCCTATAAATTTGCTAACTCAGAACAATCAATCGGCCAGCTAACAATTTCACTCATAACGCTGACAGAAAAAAACACCTCAACGCGAATTCCATTCCCCGTTGGAAGCTAAAAATGTTGCAACCTCGATAAATGAACCATTTGAACTTTTACAATTACTGGTAATATTGCGGAGAGAAGCGCACACGCCAACCCTATGTGGCACCATCATTACTCTACCAACGATTCTTTGTTACCGGATATCTGAAATGTCGCGATCAGTCAACTGACTATTATTTATAGAAAGAGAGATTACCTTTGGGCCCATTTCTTTTAGTGAACGGAAATATTTTGTCAACGTTCAAACTAGCAAAATGTACTTACACAACGTTCATTCTTTTGTGTCTGTTGGGGAGATAAGTAAGACATAGGATATACCGACTGTAAATAAGATAAGTTTTTCCTTATTTTCGGTAGCATTACATTATATTAAAAGCTCATTTGCACTTTTTTTCCTACAAAAGCTGTTATATTTTTAGTATTATATTTTTAAGCATTTAACTGCTAGGTGTTATCTATAGAAAATTCTACTGGAAAAGTCCACTTGGTCCAGGTTTAAGACGGAATTCTAACCGGCACCTTCCGCTGTCCGAGCGGAATCTATAATAAATAACCACACTAATATTATAAAGGCGAAAGTTTGTGAGTGTGTATGTTTGTTACTTCTTCACGTCTAAACGGCTGGAGCGATTTTAATAAAATTTGGTATGGAGTTAGCTGACACGATGGATTAACACATACTTTCTACTGCGGGAAAATATCTTAATCCCATGGGAAAATCGATGAATTTATTTTCCCTAATAAACTGCGGGTAACACCTAGCTACACACAGCTAGTAATCTATATTGCTATTTCTTCTTCTAATTAAAGGTATTTTGTCTGACATTGTGGGTTACCTACAATGCGAAGAGATGGCGCCGTCTTGCAGCCTAAGAAATGGGTACTAGCCATAATTTAGATTTATTCAAATTGCAAACTAGTTTAAACTCTTTGGCCAAAAAAACTTGATACGGTGCGAATGCTTTATGCCAACATAACAGTACTTACCAATGTATTTTGTAACACTGAACTGAGTGCAACTGAGATCACGCCGCATGAACTCGCTAACCTGGTTAGTTCCCTAATTAAATCAATTAATGGGCACCTGTTAATTCCCGCACAGCCATTCCTGAATGTTTACTGCAGCTCAGTACGTACTTACCTATTTCTGGTTACCGGAAAACGCTTTTTAACGCATTTTCCTATTTATTTTCGAGAGCTAGATGTACTTGTTTATATTAACTACAGCACATGGAAAATATACCTTATGTAATCCTATCCTACTCCTAATATAGATTCCAAAATTATTATTATTAATATGAAAGTTTGTTTCCTAAGGGATTACCAAAAACTTAATATAACGTGGATGAAAACGCGATAGCCGAATAATGTATCTTTAAATAGAATAAAGAAGTTTAATAAATCCAATTAAATGAGTACCCGGTCAAGTGCGAGTCGAGCTCGCATACGAAGTTGTTCCGTACCATTGTATAATGTAATGAGCGATACAACCAACGTATCTGAATGTATGGACGCCCGCCATTTATTTATTAATTTTATTTCATTTTGACTACGGCAATATGAACTAAAATTAATATATAATATATACATATTCTGTAAAAATCCAACGACTTAGGTATCTAATTCTCACGACAGACGGACAGGCGGACAAACAGTGGAGGCTTAGTAAATATGTTTCCGTTCTCACTTTTATGACACGGAACCCTTAGAACTTACTATGTCTGTGTATGTTTATTCTGTTAACGATTCTAAACCATACATAGGATTGTGATGAAACATTGGTGAGTTGGTCTGCGTCCGCTTGCGAATGTTTCTGACTCAGAAAAAAGATTATATAAACACTTTAATTCTCAGAAACTGCTAGTAAAGAAACATAAATAAAAAACCGGCCAAGTGCGAGTGCGAGTCGGACTCGCGCACGAAAGGTTCCGTAGCAAAAACGGCAAAAAATCACATCTTGTTGTATAAGCAGGGCTTAAATAAATATTTTATTTTAATTGAATTATTTATTTTTAAAGTGAATATACCTACAACTAAATATTCTATGAATATATCAAGAGTCTACATGTTGCCGTTATTAATATAGAACAAAAAAACGGCAAAAAAACACGTTTGTTGTATAGGAGGCCCTCCCTTAAATATTCATTTTATTCAATTTTTTTAGTATTTGCTGTTAAAGCGTCAACAGAAATACATCATCTGTGAAAATTTAAACTGTCTAGCTATCACGGTTCATGAGATACAGCCTGGTGACAGACAGACAAACGGACAGACGTACACTTAAAATCAAACAAAAAATCAATCCACAGCTCGGGCCGCCCGTGTTGTGGTAGGCATTCTTCCACTGAACCATCGATGCTTTTTCTGATTTTTTCAATAACAATTAAAAATGTAATGCGACGTACAAAAGATGAATGAAAAAATTCTACTTTTAACAGCAAAAATGTTTTTCTCAAATTGCATAGTAAAATATTATTTGATTTTAATGTTATATATAACATGCCAGATTTTATTGACAAAAGATAGCCACAATCGTGTTACGCCACAAACTACCTGGTTATATCCGAAATCACTCAATATCGTCACCTCACCTCTACTTTGTTGTAAATAATGGCCGAATTTCCTTTATCATATTTTTTATAACAGATATTACTTTGATTCAGAATGGATAGTGAAAGGTTTAGACGTGGATGATACGAACTTATGAGGTTCATTTATCATATTATACCTCCTTATGGCATTCCATCATGTTGGGACTCGAATCCGAACCATATATTCAATAATGTATTTGGCATCGTTTTATCATATTGTTTATTTAGAAAAGGACACTTTTAAATTTGATAAGATTATTGAAATTTTTCGAAGTCAAAAAAGTATTATTGGGTTTATGGGGATTACAGTAACACCAAAACTTAATCCAGAATGCTAACTTAGTGATTCAAAATAAGCAATTATAAGGTATAGCATGGAATCTTCCTGTTTGCATTTAAAAATGGTGATTGCAATGCCGAAAAACAGATATTAATAGTAATTCATCATTTATAGGTACCAATCGAAACAGGAAAAACACGATTCGACGTCGAAAGACTAATAAGGTTACAGCAATCCAAGTATTACGCCTCATATCCCCAGTCTCGATAAGTATGCTTTTAGAGATTTTATATCTATAGGAACTAAGATTAAATTCGTATGGCATGTAACTGGGTAATATGGCACGCCTATAGTTATCTCGGAGCGAATGAAGATGCTTCGCAGCGCAGACTATAGTTGCATCAAACATTTTTGCATAATACTCGGTTTATTGCAGCTGAGTTGAATGTCAGCTTCGGGGCCAAATCCTTTTCATATAGCACGCCCTGACATTCTCAGCTCACTCAGTCACTCGTGTACATGTGGTTATTGGAACCTTTCATTTCACGAATACAAATACTTTGCGTTTGCAACTTCGTATTGGAAATTGCTCTATCAGCTAGTTTACTAAGCGTGACGTATTTTCAGCGCAAAAAGTAAAATTGTAAACGTTATTTTTTTTAGAGCTTGTTTTAACAGTTTTGTACTATTACGAAATTATCATGAGTATTTTTGGAATTCTTGTTTTTTCTCCATCAATGTGTTTTGTTATTTCTCTCACCTTCTCTTTAATAACATACTTGGCGTAAATTATTAAAATACGATTCAAGTTTCAATAAAAATCAATCTGTTCTTTGATTTGCTTCTTTATTTGTAATAAGAACTAGTTAACTACTTAAGTGCCTTTAATTCATATCCAAGAAACATATTAACTGTAAATTTTTACCGTTGGTAACTTGGTTAGCTTAGGTTTATTTTACCCAATGGTGGCCGTTTCAGTTTCAATCTCACTGGTTAATAATGTCAAACAACTTTTTATATTACCACTTATTTGCTCGATAACCTTAATTATATTTTAGTTCATCTTTTTACATTAGTAATTGTGTGGATTCAATACCCTGAGCAAGTAACATATTGAGTCTATTATTTTCCAAAAACCCGCTTATAAATAACAGTTCAGTTTCGAAGACAATGAACAGATGATCGTAGAAAATACTGGGGTTCATAACTTAAATTCACGCAATTGATTTATTCATACTATCTCGGAAAATTCTTTCGGATCCGACTACTAAATAAATAATTTTGCAGATACACCACAAAAGCCGGTGTCTTATCATCATACATTTTGGGATTTGGATAGTAGAGAACCGCAATATTAGTACTGCATTTATCTTATTAAGATTATAAAAGAAAGTAGCTATCTGTTTAATAGGGGTGATGACGGGGTACAGTAAACGAAATTCTATTTAGTCCGTCAGTTAGATGATCAAAAAATAATGGACACGTATTTTTTCTTTGGGCAATCAACCAAAAAATGACTAAGTTATAACGCGTCAAAGTTTGGGAGTAGGGGCTCGTGACGTCACTTTTGAGTGAATTTTCCCTTATAAGTATACTCAAACGTGACGTCATGCGACTTTTCAAATCAATATATCTCTGCAATGTTTATATTATGTGAAAAAAGAAAAAATACGTGTCCAATACTTTTTGATAATCTACCTGATAAACGAAGAAAAAAAAATTAGTCATCATCCCTATTGTTTCTTACATATTTATGCCTATATACCTGAACCAATTTTAATAAATGTTGGCGGAGACAAAGCCAAATTCTAAACCACCCCTTTTTAAACACCACAACTTTTCAAAATTGGAATAGTACTTTCTTATTTAGTTTTATGTCACCATTTTGATGGTACTAAGATGTTTCAAATTACAAAATACGAAATTAGGTAACACGAGAAAAACTGTAGTTGTAGTATTGTCTATACATTATTGATTATTCTGCATTCCTTGCCCATGAAACATTATAAACATATCACTACGGATTTAAAACTCTTATTCATGGCATTTCCTGCAATGTGCCTTTTATTGTTATTCTTGTGGTCGAACCGTCAAACCCAACAAACAATTAAAATAAATGTCCCCTTACCATTGCTACCTGCCTCGACGCATTTATCCTCGGAACTGGGAGACAAATGTTTTGATTGATGCAAAATGTGACAAGACTGATGGTTGATCATTATTTGACCGAATGACTTTGTTTATATTTTTATTTATACGAAATTGAAACGTACTTGTTTTTTTCCTTGTCCTTGTTATCCGCGTATTTGAAAGTGACAGTTAATAAAAAAATATTGCCATATTACGAAAAAAATTGTGGCTGGGAAAAGATTTTATCTATAGATATTATAAAATGGTAGGAAAGTCAAAACAGTAGATTGAATATTTTTTAATTCTTTTAAAATGAAATTCTTTTACTTGGGGTGTGACCTACGATCGATACCGAATGCAAAAATATAGTTTTTAGAATTTTTGTCTGTTTGTCTGAATGTATGTCCGGGATAAACTCAGAGTACAGCATGGATTTACTTCAAAGGCACGAATATTATTAAGAAGTCAGGTCAACATATAGGCTACATATTATCACGCTAACTCATACGGAGAACGAGCAGTAAACCTTTATTTCTAACTAACTCCACTCGTACGAAGTCGCGAGCGGCCGCTAGTAGAATCGGAAGACCAGTCACATAATTTAATTTAGCACTTGATAAAAATTAATGTTCCATCTTTTCACTTCTTTTGGGTCAAACGAAATTTCTTCGTATCCTTGTCTTGGTTTTGTAGGGCAAGGTTCAAAAGAATGGGTCCGATTGTTCCCTTACAACGTAAATAGATCAGTAAAAGAGCAAATTATCGAGAAACAATCGTGGGGCATGTTTCGCTTACTCATGAGTTGAACAAACTGACTCACTATACGGCGCTAACAGATATTCTCGGAATAGTTGATAACCTTGACAATGAAATGGAAGTAGTTATTCACTGGCCAATTCTATGAAGAATAAGAGAACAAATAGCTATAAGACTAACAAATTTACTTAACTACAAATCAAATAATAGCTATTGGCTAACACCACAACACAATTACATTGAACTGATTCCAAGTATTAAGATAATCTAACATAATTATGTTATAGACATGGAAACAACCTGTGACCGAAAAGTTAAGTTTCACACAAATGAGACGAATAAATAGAGTAGGAAGTTGATCACAAAAGAGCAACGCCAAATCTGCCTTGCATAAAATTTTCATTAACGTATGTTTTTAATGAAGTTATAAGGTAGGTACTTTCTTATGCCAACACTCAGACCAAAACATGATTTCAAAGCAATTGGAATTCATTGTTATTTATTAACTGAAGTTGGAATTAAATATTAGCGTATGTTGTTAAATAGAGCCATCAATGTGTACTACCGTCCTTCCTACCTACCTATTCAATCTATTGAAAAAATAATGATCTGTCTGCTAACTGAAGATCATTTATTTTAATAGGCATAATTCCTCTCGTCCATTGTGTGAGTGTCACAAGCACGCTTTGAGTTTTAGGCAGTCGATAGTCGACAACGAGTGTGGGGGAAGTCGTGATTGCAGCCACTGGTATAGTTCAAGAATTAATAATGGTAGAAGACTACTTACTTACATTAGGTATTAAAAAAATCAGACCTTGACACAAATTTTAACTAGATTTGCCAATTCAATGGTTAGATGTTCTACCTATCCTATTTTAGACACAACTTCCTGTCAGTTTTTGTTATTTAAGAAGATTATCCATAATACCAATGTATTATGGATAATCTTCTTAAATAACAAAATGAAGAAAGAAGAGGAAAAGTATCAATATACTTTTATGGATTTTTTGCTATATCTGCTTAATGAACATAACAATACCAGCAATTATTAATTATTTGATAAAGCATATTAAATGAATTTGGACAAAATGGCGAGTTATGTCAATTTGTCATAGATCTTCAGCTTTGAGGATTTGGATGACAATTTGAGATTGGGTAATAACTGTTCGACACATAAATGTTATTTGAGAATTGAAAAATCGGTCCCTAAAAAGTCAATCTATCTAAAATAATGGATGCTGTTAACCAAAAATTGTACAAAATTTACACAAAAGAATAGAGAGCAAATTTTATTCACTACGGATTAGGACGAAGATTGAGTACCAGCGTATAAAGTACTGTGGCAGCGGTGCAGGGATTGAGTGCGTCAGCTGTGCGAGGCGATTCTGTCGAATAAAGATAAATGGGACTATGAGTGCGGGTTAGAGGGGAAAAGGAAAGGAGGGCGGGGGTGAGGGCGAGGGGCTAATTGGCTGTCAGCGATGAGTCCGGTTCCCCGTGCTCCCGATCCGATCCGAGCGAGTGGCGTGCTCGCCAACCGTCACCGGCGGCGGTTCTCGTGACATGATCGACCAAACAAAAGTAAAAAACAATGGAACCACGGCACATGAGCGAGAAAAAAGTCGTCACGAATACTGATCACGACCTAGATGGGATTGGATGGTAAATTAGATTAATTTAGCTATGGCCCTCGTCGGGAGACGAGTGGGTGCGGGTGGGATTGACGTTCGCCTATGTTAGGATCACACTTAGTAACATTTCGTTACAGCGAAAAGCCTTCGGGTTCCACCCAAAATAAGCCTGGACTTACCTTGAATGAAAAAATAAGTATGTAACAATGTAAATAAGGATTACAGGCGTAATATTATGCGTAGGTACCGCACGGTATAAGGCCGTGTTACGAAATATTCTCTGAAATACATTTTACGCTTGAATTACATCGCTCGAAAGAAGGCTTATACTATGAATATAACACACAAAACTCTTTTTGTGTAATCTCCGAATGAAGTATTTGAAAAGATTATAGTGACAGGAAGAGGCAAATCTTATTAATGTAGCTGTGACGGTCGTGTGAGCGGCGTCCCACGATAGCACCAGGTGTAGCTTCATTAGCATTATGCATTCATTAACGGGACTCTCCAGCTCCGACACTAATCAAACCCACAAACACAACACAAGTTATGTGTGAACACAGTATCATTCTTTACCAAAGAATTATACGCTCATGAAATGAGGAACATAAAACAGTTTCGGGGACTAGCTGATGTTGACATAGGTATTTTAATAGGAAACATAAATATCTTTTTACTGAAATTAGTACAGCCGTGGCGTAGTGAGAGATCACCATGAAGTGAGGTGTAATAAAGACGCTGCTGTCACTATGTCAAAATGTAGTAAGAACCTTGCAGAAAAAATTAGAAAAATAACAGTAGTATTGTTGGCAGCAGTGTGTATGTTTTTTTGCTAAACCCCAATGAAGGTTATACTAAAGCTTCTGTAAAATTGGTCTAAAACAGAAAATTTAGCCATTATAGAAAATACATGCTGAGATATTCGTTAACTGTGACAAACCAGTATTGATAACTTGATCTTGACTGCAAACTGTTATTGTTTTTTTAGTTTGTCATAAAAAGAAGAGAATATCTGTTAAATGTATTACGATGATTATTTATTTATCAGCGAAGTTAGAACGCCTTTTTTGTTTATAATTTTTTATTCGATCGTGTAGCATTGGGATTCAAGGTCCAATGATTCCATTTGCTAAGGTTCGCCGCATAAATAATAGAAAATTATAAAAACTCAATTCTGTAGAGTTAATCTCTTGATGATTTTTCATAAAGTAAGAAGTAAATTTACTATTTTCGTTGTTAAGCCTGTTTTCTGTGTATTTTGATATAAAATACTAGCAACCCGGTCCGGTAAAATACTAGCTTTGCACAGTTGAAATTTACTTTATCACGATAAGATTTGCCACGCATGAATGTAAGTACATACATAATGTAAAAAGTATTAGTGAAAGAAACTTTATAATCGCTTTAGTAGTACCAGTGATTACCTCCTGCTATTTTTTATTAAGCAACAAACATTTTTTTTTCTCAAGAATTACTATAAAATGATGAACAAACCATAAGCCCAGTTGCAACGTTACTGACAAACTGTCGACCACTGTAATGGTGGCGGCTCCCATTCATTGATATGAAGGGCGAAATTTAAACTCAGCCGAACTAATAAAAGTATGAAATTTTGAAAGTGGGCCATACTAGGAACCGGGCCATCTTAAGAGCAAGTACAGTATCTTAGAGTTAACTATTGTAAAAGTTGCAGCAAAATTCGTATAATAGGCTATATTAAAGAATGAGGCGTTAATTGTATTTTCTATATAAAAAAATTTGAATTTTGGAAATATAAAAATGTAGCAATTTAATCAAACTGTTGTATTTTTTTTAAATAATGGTTTGGAAGTATTTACTGCTGGGGTAGATAACCAAGCTTTCGATCCAATCATTATTTACTCAGAAGCGGGGAGGGACCCAACAGTACCTCGTCAATCGAACGTAAGTCCGGGCTCGAAACAAACATTAATTCCTCGTTTAATCCCATGATCCTATTCATTCAGGGCTTATTACTGTGTGCACATTTCGACAATTTGTACGGGAAAAAATGCGAGAGGAAAACAGAGCACGGCTCACATAAATCTGCGGAGACACAAAGCGTCAGTCCCGGGACAAAGTAATGAACTAATTACATTAGCCCCGGACGGGACGAGACTAACTGAAATGGATAAACCGCGACTATTAGCTGCCTTATGTCCCGAGAATCATTGTCTCTGTCTCCCGGCAAATTGTCATTATACTAAAATTAATAAGCAATTCACTGACACTTTAGCTTTGGTGAGTGTTTCTGAACACGAGGCATTTATGGATTAATAATTGAATAAAAACGTCGTTCAAAAGAAAAAAAGGTTTTGGAAATCTTTTGACAAATTTTACAGATTGAATTAAGTATAACATAGTCCTAGCTTAGTAGGTAACGAGGAGAATGTGTCCAAGAATCTTCGTTTCGACATAATTGGAATTTTGTATACCTGTATTGTAATCGGGAGGCAATTGAGAAAGTTATGTAATTTTCACGATAATTGGTCATCGTATGGGTGATCGAACATTTATTATCTTGAGTACGTCCATGATTCGGAAGCCACATTATTTCGTTGTTGGTTCTGACTACTTCTGCAGTTGTTGTTACTCACCAAGGGGTGATGTCCCCTTAGCTCCATGTTTTTCTTTCCATACAGCAGAGGTCTATTTGCCCTTGCAGACGGGTCATTTAAAGGCTACACTTAAGCCATTATTGTGTATTATTAAAATAACGTGAAATTCTATAATTTTAGTTTAAATCGAGGAGTTGTTATCTTTTTGATAATACATAAATATTGTCACATTTTAATTTGTTTAAAAAAGCTATTCTTTCTTATCGAGAGCTTTTAATAAGTCCCGTTGCGAACATTGAAGTCTCCGTATCTCTTTTATTTCTAAAACGGTAATTCCACAGATACTTCCTTAGCTTAGCCGCTTCTAGTGTGCGGGCAACGTATTATCATACAAATTTCCATATTTGCGGTTATTATTACTGGAGAAGCCGCCAAGGAGCTAGGTGTAATTTGAACATTTTATGTAAGTGATAGTACTTAGAACAAATTGTATGAAAAGCTACATCAATACACTGACCTGCAAATCTAAGTATCACATTTTTTTTTCTTATCTATAAAATTAGAGATTTAAAATAATACCGGCCAAATGTGTGCCACGCGCAGTGTAGGGTTCCGTAGTTGCCTGTCGTTACCACAAAACTTCAATATCAGAAGTATGCTTTTTGTGTTTTCTCCTAGGTGGGGGAGCGGTTGTGAAATCCTCATGGATATCCTACAGCCAGCTGCAAGGTTATGTCAGTTCCTTACTGACTAAAACACACGGATTTTTTATTAGGTAAGATTTATTTTAATACATAAGTTGAACGACTATTACTCTTAAACTTACTGATCCGTCTTAACCCTTACAATTTTCCATAAAAGTTCATGAAAAGCACAGCACAATCATCATAATTTTTTCCAGATTTTTCAATTTAGCTTTTAGAGTTTGGGCAAATATACCTCAAACGGATCCCTAATCGAAAATTAGTCTTAGCAACCCGTAAGTCACTTTAAGGGACCCATTCAACGATACCCCATACGATGGGGTAGACGATGAAAAAATCATCCCCATTTTACATATAGGGGGAGCTACCACACAAAAATCTACTTTTCAAAATTTTATTGTACTACTTTGTCGGCGTCACTGAAATACATACCTCCACAAAAAATACAGCTCGGTTTTCTCCTTCCCCAGTTTTGCTTGGAGACTGTTGTTGTACTAGACCAACAGTCTCCAAGCGAAACCGGGGACGGATAGACAGACGAACATAACGAAACTATAAGGGTTCTTTGTCGGGACTACGGAACCCTAAATTTTTTATAGCTAATTTAATCAGTTTAAACTCTTTACTTTTTTATTGCGAAAGTATAATAAACTTTAATCTATTATGTTGTGTACTTAAAAAAGATAAATTTAAAAAATCAAAAAACCCGACTGCTTAATTATACTTCAAATAAAAACTGAAAAGAAAAAAACAAGTCCAGTAGTCTATAATTCTGTTAATAAGGAACAAAGCTACTTTAACAGTCGGGACCCATTAGATATTCAAGAATACATAATATTTTCAACAGTGGGTCCCGACTGTTAAAGTAGCTTTGTTCCTTATTAACAGAATTATAGACTACTGGACTTGTTTTTTTCTTTTCAGTTTTTATTTGAAGTATAATTAAGCAGTCGGGTTTTTGATTTTTTAAATTTATCTTTTTTATTTCACACTTTTTAGTTAGTTAGTATTTTAAGACGGTATATACCGTAGTCTTGTTACTTCAGTAAGGGAATTAATATCGCGGGAATTATTAAGTACCTTGCGTCGGTCTAAAAGATTGATTTATTAAGACATATAAAGACTTTTCCAGCGGGGTCAAGGCTACAGATGCACCTCAATTTTCGCAAAAATGTGTGAATTAAATCAAGTTGTTACATAAATATCTCTAATGTATGTAAATTTTATAGTAAACTAGCACTTATTCAAAAAGTCATCTTTTGTTTATATATATATTTTTTAATAGTTTAGCAGTAAATATAAAATTCATTTACTTTTATTCGTCGACTATTTAAAATTGGCAGTGGCTGCATTGTCATGTCAATGCCGGACGTCTAAGATTGTGATATACACAAATTCAGTGTCAGTACCTAGTCTCATAATTTGATATACCTACATAATTCACAGAAACCCAATATGTAGATGCCAGAAGTTAACTTCAAATGTTTTTAATCATCCTATATACAATACCAATCAATGACGTTTATGTCGCAGGTTGAAGAAAACAGTAATTCCCGTCTGTTGTTTTGGACAATGGTGGCAACTGCCTTAGATCACTAAATTAAATAATTATGCAATCACCAAAGCAAAGTTTATAATATTTTATTAAAATAAAGGCGCATAATAAAATTTTCATAACGTTAGGTAGAGCACCATAGCAATCTCATTTATTATCAATTTATAGTTCTCTTTGTAGTTTTCTTTTAAAGCGTTCACATTTAACAGGTCAAAGACTTTGTGTTCGACCCTTTTTATTGGTAGTGTAAAGCTCGAATGAAGAGTACTCCCAGTAGTGCAATCATGGCAATTATTTTCCATTTTTTTTTAAATACCGAATGACGTATCACTGTTAAGCACAAATGCTAAGTAACTTTTACAAATATAATCAAATAAACGTTTTACTTACTTTATTTTTAAATCTTTTTCATCAATTAAATACTTATCTTATTCTAACTATCTATAATAATATTATAAAGAGGCAAGATTTGTATGTTTGTAACAAATAATCTGTCAAACTACTAAACCGGTTTCAAATATTAATTCAACATAAGGTAGCTACATTATTTATTATAACATTTTTCTTTATTTAAATACATTTTGTCCGAGTTACATAGGCTATATTTTATCCCGATAAATAAATTTCGCCCGTACAATGCCCGGGAGGATCACTAATAAGTATAATATAATATTATAGATGCGAAAGTGAGTTTGTTTGTTGGGCTCCCTAATAACTAAACCGAATATAATGAATTCCCATATAGAAGTAGATGGGAACTTGGTTCTTAGCTACAACATCGCAATACTTATAGGCGTAGGGTGATGAAAGGGGTGATTTACCTAAAAAAAATCAGAACTAGAACTAGCTACATTAGAGCAGAATTATTACAAAACCAATATTATCGCTAGCTGATTAATAAATACAGGGATTCCAATAAGTATGTACTTACTAGCGAAAAATGGGTTATTTGTCATTATTGTTAAAAAAATTAAAAACAGTAAAATTCTGAGTTTTTCATTAAAATTCAATAATCATAAATACCTATTATGATAATATATTTTTCATCATTTAATAAGAAGGAACTGTATCACAGTTTTATTGTTAGTACTTCGTATAGGATCAGATACTGCGAATACCCCATTTTTTTTCTTTTACATAGTACACCGCGCTATCGCTTTGTCATCGTTGTAACTTTTTAAATATTTGTCGAAATGACATAGTGTAAGAAGCAAAGTTTATCGTCTTTAAATATCAAAAGCGATAAAAGTATTTGTTTTGATAAAAAATGATTTGTTAATACAAAATGTGCATTTTGGAAATAGATATCAAATAATATTTTAGTTTTGATTCACTATTTTAGCGGTAATGACTTACATATTAAAAATAGATATATGGTGTCACGGACTTTTTTTTAGAACTATTTAAGAGATACATTTTCACTCTATATTACATTCATGTAACTTTTATTGTTTTTACAGTGCAGGCTAAAATGGCTCGCAGATGGGAGATTTTTTTCCGTCTTATGTGACACTTATTGTTATATATTGCCCAATTCAGTCAATAACTACATAAATTATTATATATATGTAATTATCATATATGAGCTATATTACTGTTAAGTTTCATCAAAATCCATTCAGTGTTTTTAAGGTGAAAGAGTAACAAAGATCCATACAAACGTAAGATTGAAATTAAAAGCGTAAGTGGTTAATATACAACTTTAAAGCATTGTAGATCCTAAACAATCATATAAAATGAAAAATGGTGTTAGAAACCTAAATATGATTTTTGATTATCTAGACAGTGATACCCCACTCGACATATTTTGTCAACTTATTTTTTTTACTTCGTCACAATATGGCGTCTAATTTTGCCCATATTGAATTTTGATTACTATCATATCTTTAGTAGCACTCCCATGATTGAGACGAATCGATTGATGTATAAATCATCAAAATCGGTCCAGGCGTTTGGTCTCTAGTGTGCCACAAAGGAACAAACATACATATATAGACTGTTAAACACATAACCCTGTCTGCGCGTCGCGCTTCGCGCTCTTGCATTGCGCAGCCGGGTAAAAAGTTATTGCAATTTTAAAAGTGTCGAACTTAGTTTTGCACGCCAGTGTATGTTTATCTTCTTTTAAGCGTCCTGATTAAACAGAAGGGTCTTAATTTTGATTCGTAAAATATGTGTATGAACTTAGATGGAGTTGTTTTATTAAGAACTAGTGACAACTTCATTTCGGTGTAGTGTCTACTTTAGTTTTTGTGCTTGAGCTTTATTTTTATATATTTTGCGAGAAAAATTAGGTTTTCCACTGTGAGAAAATCGTATGAAAATCCGTTCAGCAGTAGTAGTCGTTTATTAGCAAGTATTAAGTAACTCTTACAAATCTTCAACATGTTACATTGTAAAGTTAATAAGGAAGTTAAGTTTGAATATAAGAACATTACCAAAACTAAACTTATTTAATGAGTAAAAGTGAAAAAAAAACAAGCCTACCTTTTACCAATCAATCACTTTTTAGCGACAGAGTTAATACACCGAAAAAAACTCTTTTCGTTATCCGTTAGCTATTTTCAGACCAAAATAAGCTCAACCGTTTCATCTTTTAAAGGGATAATATTTCTAAGTGATATCCTTCCGACCTCTAGGTTTTTACTATGATTACTCAGGAAAGGAATTACTCGTCGAACAATAGCTTTATTATGTAAGGATTGCATGTCATCCAATGTTGGTATTTAATTAATAAATAACCGTTACTTAATGTTTTAACGCTAGCTTCGTTATTACGTTGTTGTCATTGAGCTATTATTTAACAAGTTGATTATAATGTATAAATTGATTAAATTAAACATTTGTTCTTTTACTTAATCACTTTAAGTTTAAGGCACTTTATATTGGCGGCCTGCTACATTCACATGGTAATTGCTTTATCAAAATTGAGTTGAAATTGCTGAAAAATACTAAGTAGACCTCCAATGTTCTTCATTTGTAATAATAGTAAAAATACACCCCTTTCTTTTAGTTTTGCAAAACGAACTAGATTTAATGTATAAGTAGTAAATTTATTTCTCATTCCTTGATTAACAAAATCCTAAAAGGATAGAAATATATGGGCGTCCTAAATCCTGACACTATGATGTGAATTAACTGTTTTATTTAATTATCATTGTGTTCAAAACCTTAATAAAGTATTGAAAGTAATGAAGATGACGAAGTTTAAAAGCTGAGCGCTCTTTCTGTTGAAATGGCTCGAACAAACATAACATAGACGATGTCCATTGCATATAATAATAACACTTTCATACACAATGGGGATAGCTTGCCAAGCTTTAGTAAAACTGGTTTTCATGCTGACATTTGTTTAAACACACGACAGGCTTTAAATAAAGACTAGGTGTTCGTAAGCTAAAACTTTTATATGCCAATAACCTGGAGTAATATGTTTATTACTTTGAGTTAGGTCGGCTGTAGAAAGCGGTTTCCTCGCCACAAGATGCGGAAGACAGAGGGTCCCGTTACAGCCTCGGTTAAATGTGCAAGAACAGTCGTGCGTTAGGACCGCAATGCGGTACTCCCACCGATGCGATGGCTGCATTTTTCTAAACGCACTTTTACACGACTGCGCTTACCACATAAAAGCCAGATATGGTATTCCTGTCTTGACCCCCATTCGTACGTGTAATGTCTTTTGGGTGGCGGTTAATATGGCATGCAATAAACCACTTCAAAGTCTTTCCATTTTAGATAGGAGGTTTTACATAATTTGTATATATGTACTTAGGTATTTTTTTATAAATTGTCATCACACCTAGAAATATTTTCGATTATTACAGAAATTAGTGATAATACATTTGTCGTTTAAGTACCTTGTTGATGAATGTATGTATGTACGTACTTACGATGATGCGATTATACAAAATTCTACTTTCAAAAAGATTAATTTGCGTGCCACAATTTTATAAAGTTTAAAATAGAAACTAATATATTATGCTGTTTGCACGCTAATACTTGTAAATTGTAAGTGATTCAGTCGTTCTTTATGTTTTTGTGGAAAATAAGTCGGCTAAGGAGGCAACTATTACCTCGGTGCAATTAGGTTAGGTTGGTTAGAACACTAGATCAGTTTCTGGAAAGTGAAAACTCAAACAATGATTAGAGTGCAAGCAGCAACGGATCTATTCGTTCACAAAAAGAAAATCTAAGTACATACTTCATGCTCATTTGAATGTGAAGATTTATCTTTCCGATCATATGGGACCAACTTTGGGGTATACCCTTTCCAAAAAAAAAAGAATTATCAAAATTGGACTACTTTGTAAAAAGTTAGGCGTGGTCATACATAAAAGATGGTCATACATCGGTTCAAAATTTACCTTCAGAACTGGTTAACAGTGAACGGAGCCCTTTAAAGTAAATATCATAAGAAAAGAGCACCTTTAAATTATTTAATTTAAGCAGATAATGAGATTCATGACGTTTGAGTATTACCTATCACACGATTTTGATCAAAAAGGCCGATGAAGTTGCCGTCACAACTTTTTTGCGAGTTTCAAATGACTTTATTAAAGTAACATTTTTATTTCGTCCAATAAAAATATCACAAAATAATTTGAGTACTAAAGAGGTGTAGACATTATTAATTGCGACGTTTGAAAACTGCCGGGCCACATTACCATCTGGACTTGTAATTGTCGACTGGTTCTCGATTTATAGTCGCGCACATGATACGGTGATTAACAATTAGAGAATCGTATACATTTTTTGCGGGCCGAGTTTTTTTAGCGAGTCCTTTGAAAATCATTTTTAGATGTGGACGAAATAATGGTCTTGAATATATTAACTTATAATGGCGAGTGGGATTGTTTTTTATGAAGGGACCGGTCTGTGTAGAGTCGAGAGTTCCTTTTTTTGTGAGTAATTAATTTTAGATTTGGTCTGTAGTCGTGACCTGGGCGCGTCAGCCGAGTAAGCTTCCGCGCAATTTGGTTCGAATGTTGTACTGTGTTTTCAAGGTAGACACCTCAGTATAACACTAGCTTTAGCGCTATTGGAATAAGTTTCGATGTCGATTGTCTTTATCACTTATAGTCCAGTCAGTATTGTCGCGAAATCCGTTTTTCCTCAAACAGCTGGAACTATGCTAAAAAGTTTCTTAAGATAGTAAAGAACACTTTACATAGAGAAAAAAATGTTTCCAACCCCGGGCAAGGGTGAAAACCACCCTTAATAATCTATTTTTCCAATTATCTCAAAAAGTATACGAGATACGGAAAAAAACTTCAAATGAAAATTGTAGATCTTTTTGAAATCTACAAAACATTATTCCACCCTCTTGCCCCTATTTTCAATAGGGGAGCCAATAATCGAAGTCAAAGATTCAATACTTAAAAAGTTAAAGTTAGTTAAAAAAGTTATCTTTGACTTCGATTATTGGCTCCCCTATTGAAAATAGGGGCAAGAGGGTGGAATAATGTTTTGTAGATTTCAAAAAGATCTACAATTTTCATTTGAAGTTTTTTTCCGTATCTCGTATACTTTTTGAGATAATTGGAAAAATAGATTATTAAGGGTGGTTTTCACCCTTGCCCGGGGTTGGAAACATTTTTTTCTCTATGTAAAGTGTTCTTTACTATCTTAAGAAACTTTTTAGCATAGTTCCAGCTGTTTGAGGAAAAACGGATTTCGCGACAATACTGACTGGACTATTATACATCAATAACCTACGCACCCTACCCACAGATCGTAGCTACGTATGTATATAGATAAACCGATACAAAAACTCTATTTGCGTATTCGAAGGTAGCCTATTAGGGTCTAAAATTGATCTTACGGTTTCATAATTGGTCCGTCCTTTTATGTGCATGAGCAAATTAATCATTACGTTAGGATTGAGCCTGCAATTATGTATGCAAAGCAATAGGTGAAACGGTTATGACTGCATGTTCCTTGACCACATGTGGTTTTTTTATAGATGATAAGTATTTTTAATACCAACTATACGTTTCTTTGTAGGTGTAGTTCATTAATTTACATCGTAATTTGTTATAAAGTTTAATGTTAATAGTTTTTTAATTCGATGATAATTACCTAAATTACTTTCATTCAAATATGGTTGCTTCCATTTGAGATATTGCAACATAAGTACTTCTATTTTAAAAACTGTCAAGTGGGATTCTTAGTGCACACGAGAGGTTTCGTAACATTGTAAAAAAGCACAGAAAAATCACATTCCTTGTTTAATCATAAGCCCTAATGTAAAATAAAAATATTAAAAATTTTGACTTAGGTAATTATGTGTATTTCTGATGCCGAGAGTAACAAAGTAAGGTAAACGCTAGTAATGTCGACAGTGTCCCAGTACTCGTCTTTTTCAAATAATGATTAATTAAAAATTCCTGTTTATATTAAAGTAAAAACTTTTAGTGGCAATAATTCATTGTCCATTTAAGTAGTAACACTTAGTTTAAAAAAAGCAATGGTGTAACATGTAAGTAAAAAAAAGTTGAGCACTGCCAGTTTTTTGATTTTCTAGAAAGTTTAGTCACTAAACTGCTGCATTTGAATCCTTATATTGCTGAATCTTTTAGCAATTTGTTAAATGAAATTATTTCTTATAACAATTCATTAAATTATCTAATGATTTAATACCTCTCGAACTAATTAATAAATTATTAATTAATAGGTGTGTTCAACAATAAGGTATTTTTTTTCGAAAAATATTTATTTATTCATCAATTTATATTTTATCTCCTTTAAAGTAGTCGTCCTCGGATGTAATACACTTGTCACAGCGTTTCTTCCAATCCTCGAAGCAGTTCTGATATGCATTTTTTGGTAGGTCCTTGATTTCGGTCCAGCGATTCGGTTTTTATCTCCTCAATCGTCGTAAAACGCCGTCCTTTCATCGGTCTCTTCAATCTTGGAAACAGGAAAAAGTCGCAGGGGGCCAAATCTGCTAAACAGAAATACGGTGGCTGAGCCATGATAACTGTGTTGTTTTTGGCCAAATAATCTCTCACAAATTGGAACTAACTTCGCTGCCACACGCTTCATTTCCAAAATTTCCAAAAAGTTTGCATGGCGTGAGCCAACCGATATGCCGACATCTTCAGTAACTTCTCTAATTGTGATTTGACGATTCTCCATAACAATTTTCTTCACTTTCTCAGCATTTTCATCGGCTGTTAATGTGCTGAAGTTTCCAGAGCGAGCGTCGTAATTCACATCTTCTCGACATTCTATGAAAAGCTTGTGCCACGTGTAATTTTCCTCCTCCTCTCACCGTATGCCACTGTCAACATTTCAAGTGTTTTTGAGCACTTAATTCCATTTTTTACACAAAATTTGATGCAACTTCTTTGATCCGTTTTTTCGATAGCAATAAATCGCCGAACACGCAAAACACATGTCTTATATAAATAAGAAGAGAGGAGAGGAGAGGCATAAGCCTCTCACAGCAACAAACTAAACATGCTTATATAGCCAAAATCGTGAACATCTGTTCGAGACTAGTGTACCAACATAAAAAATAATAATAAGCGGAAGTCGATTGTACATAGCCCGCGAAATTTGAAAATTCACCTTATTTTTGAACATATATTTTCATATAAATTCTCCCAAAAGGCACCCCAACTTATGGAGCAGAAAAGCAAAATAAAGCTACCGAACTCAGGAGACTAAAGTCAGTACCGGTGACTACATATAATGACAATCGTTGCTCTGTTAAGATTCTTCTTCTTCTTAAGTTTCACATTGATAGCGATTATATCAATAAATAAATTATCAAGCAGCAAAAAAGAGGATCCAAAATGCTTTCTATGTCATTTGTATGAAAACTGGTGTGCTTTATAATAAGTCAGCATCGTGGCTATGATGAAAACTCTACTACAGGATTGGTTCTGTAACTGATGCTCTATAATATTCGTCAATTCTCGGAGGCATTCGGCTGGTGATCACCTACCTAGTATATTTGATTCATCGTTGGGAAAAGGCAATCAAGACCATGGGGCGACCAAGCATTAGCGGTCACTCTGGATTTCGCAAAGGCCTTCAGTCGGGTTTGCCACCAATCGCTTTTATCAAAGCTTCCTTCCTATGGGCTTCCTGAAAACTGAGCAATTGGATAACCAGTTTTGATTTTTTGTTGGTGAGGTTTGACCTAGCCCCCCACCAGGTGGACCAATGATTTATTAAAGGTCGCGGGAAACCGCTGGATGCTGACAGCTCAGGATCTATCGGCGTGGATATCTTTGGGGGAGACCTATGCTCAGTAGTCGGCATCTTTATGAATAATGATATTTTCAAGACTGTCCAGTCCAACACTGTCTGAGATAATAACAAATCTTGGATTCGCCTTATTACATCAGTTAGGCACAAATAAAATCATGTCGAATCCTTACAACGTACTCGCTTCAATTACAATTGACAACACTACACAACGCAGGACCAAGCGGTCCCTAAACCCTGGCGAAGGCCTAAAGGGAGCAGCGGGCGTCGTAATGCTATGACGAAAACTGAAGATATTAAATGTTTATTATGTTTTGATAGTAAGTACTATATTACCGACTTCCCCACAGTAGTAGCTTCACCAATGATACTGTTTGCTGATGACAGCACTGTATTTTTTTCAAATAAAAGTTTATCCCTATTACAAACTGACATAACTATGACACTTCACAAAATTGTAGACTGGTTAAAAAGAAATAATTTATTAATTAATATAGAAAATCTCATGTTATGACATTTCGAAATACAGCCGTTTCAATCGACGTTGAGCATTGTGGAAAGAGCGTTAAGAAAGTGGTCTTAATAACGTTTTTAAGTATAACCGTTGATTGTAACCTTAACTGGAAAGCGCATATTGAGAGTGTTTGTGTTAAACTCAGTAAATTCTCATATGTTCTATACATGCTCGGTAATATGGTCCATATATCGACAGTATTAATAGCTAATTATGCGAATGTAGCATCTACGTTAAGGTATGGAGTGATATCTTGGGGGAACTCAGCATGCAAAGAATATATTTAAAGCTCAAAAAAATGTATAAGGGCTATTTGTAAATTAAGCAAATTGACAGTTATAAATCGCATTTTATATCATTAAAACTTTTGACATTCCCATGTATTTACATATATGAAATTGCTGTTTTGTTAGAGCAAAGTTACACATATATGTTACTTTTAATAGTAGAAGATTCGAAGCCAGACTTTGTTTACCATCTAACAAGACATGGCTTATGAATAATAGTGTACTTTGTATGGCACCTCAGGTATACAATAAAATTCCACTTGAAAATCGAAAAGCTGAAAGCGCGAAATATATTTTGTTCTAAATTAAAGAACATATTACTTGAAAAGGCGTATTATAGTATTAAGGATTTTTTAGAGCACAAATCTTTCTAAATGGATGTACCCATTTATTTATTTTAATTTGCATGACTTGTGATGAAATAGGGAATAAGCTTCTAACGTATTATAATTTAACACCTTTGTGTCACCTGTCTTTGCAAATAAATAATTGATTGATTGGTTGATTACGTTAATACTTAAAGCACATTAGAAATTTTTATTACTATGAAGTTGTAACCATTCTCCAATTGAAATGCAAATTGTATTTTTTCCTTCAGTATAGTTAACATTTATACACACATCAAAAGTGTCTAGGGATCAAGCATTTTTATGCGGATTTCTTGAGATTGAGATGTGGCTTTGTAATAAATTTATGATTTTATAAATTTATATGGATCCTTTTTGGTGCATTTCATAATTTGAATCAGGAACTGTGAATCAAATTCGAGTAAAAGATGAAAATCAGCTGTCAATATTTTCCCTATAAAAACATACAACGCATTGAAGACATTATTAGTGCTACTGTTTCCCTACTACTGATTAAAACCAACGTTATTATGGAGCGGCGACGTCATTTAAGCAGGGAAGAAATGCTCAGAGCCGTGGGAATGATAGAAGCTGGTTCCCGGCAACGTACTGTGGCTTTAGCTCTGAATACAAGTCAGAGTGTTATCAGTCGACTTTGGACACGATACCGAAGCACTGGTACCGTGGCTGAGCGCCATGGAGGACGGTATCGCTGCACCACACGGAGACAAGACCGATACATTCAAATCTTAACTCGAAGAGCTCCAACAATAACCGCCATGATGTTAGCCGTGAGGCTTCATCACTCTTCAGGGAACTTAATCAGCGACCAAACAGTCAGAAACCGCTTGCATGAAGTGAACCTTCATTCCCGAAGACCGCTACGGGTACCACCTATAGCAATGCACAATCGTAGGATTCGATATCAATGGGCTCTTGAACACAGAAATTGGGCAGAAGAACAATGGCGTTTCGTGTGCTTTTCTGATGAGTCTCGTTTTGGTATGAGACCGGATACAAGACGTATACGACACTGGAGAACCCCTGGACGCCAACAGCGATTAAAATCCTGCCAGGAAGTCCATCCTTATAGTGGTGGAACCATCATGGTATGGGCGGGTATTTGGATCGGCGGAAGAACTGAGTTGATTTGGATCAGAGGCAACCTCAACGCTCAAATTTATGCTGAGACGATTGTATCAGACGTCATCGTTCCTCTACAAGTGCAAATCGGTCCCTTATTTCAGTTAATGCATGATAATGCACGACCGCACACCGCAAGAGTTGTAAGACAGACTCTCGCCGCAGCTAACATCAATGTCCTGCCCTGGCCTGCTCAGTCGCCAGACTTGAACCCGATTGAGCATGCATGGGATATGCTACAGAGAAGAGCTCTGCCGAATATGGAGGGTATCCAGTCGCAAGAAGACCTTTTTTTGTTGTTGCAACGAACATGGGCGGCCATTCCACAGCGTGATTTGGATGAACTCATTTTGAGTATGCCAAACCGATGTTCTTGTGTTGTTAGTGTTCGCGGTAGAAATACGGATTATTAATTGTTTAAGTTACCCAATAAAATTTTAGAGAAAACTGTTATTTCAGTCTTTTTTTCGAACTTTTGTGTTAGTGGTTCAAATGTCAAAAATCCCTTTATTAGGAAAATGGCAAATTTCTTTATTAATGCAAAGGTGACTTGGTTTATCGTTACTGTGACAAACGAAAACACTTTATTTGATGAATCCTTAAAGAAAATTTTAATTAATATCAATCAGGAGAAAAGTTATTGCAAAAATATATGTTGATCCCTAGACACTTTTGATGTGTGTATTATTTTTGCTTTCATTACATTCCCAAATTTGAAAGACAGTAAATATATATCTTTTTACGATGAGAAACATCATGAACTTTAAATATATGTACAACGAGTTCAAATAAGTCATTCATAATGAGTTCTGGAACATTAGGCGACAATTGCGACAAATGTGTCGGTTATTGGTACAAATGGCTGATTTTGCATTTATTGTTTCTAACATTTTTCCTTATTTTCCTCTATAAAACAAATAAATAAATCGCTAATTCGAATTAATTCATAGTGTAATTTAAATTTTCATAAGATATTCATGATTTTGCGGCACAACTGCAAAGTCAGCCAAGTTCAGAAACTGACGGTCATTGGTACGTTTACCTTAATAAACATTACAATATATTTATTACTTTTTTTTACAAATTCCAGTAGTTTTCTTACATATAAAATCTCCAGTTCATTTCATTAGTATTAATTTTAAATCAGCATAATCATAATACCCTTATATCCTTTTATAATATTAATTTTTCATCTTCAAATTAATAATGTTCTAAAATTTTTTTTTTAACAAATACAGTTACGGCAGATGATACAAAAACAGAGCACTCGATAAAAAATCTGATTAATTTCGATGTACCTACTTTAATAGCATTTTCATTTTAGACACTGTGCTCATAGTAAACTCGGAATATTTAATGAAACATTCCGTTGTTGTGGACAAAATTGGATCCGCCTAAGTACCTACAAGTAAATTGTTTACAGCTTCCATTTTGCGTTATCTTTTCACACACGTTTAACCTCCTGTTTTCGCCCGGCCGTAGTAAAGTTCAGGACAAATTGCGAGTTGCTCGGGATCCTTGCAGATCGTTATTGATGTGCGAGCGCCAACGACTTACAGATAGTTTTCCATAATAACCGATCATGCGTTGTAAGTGGGCAGGGTCATCAAAGGCTAACTCTAATTAGACCAGACATCTAAAAAAAAACAAAATTGAATTCTATAGGCCATCAATTCTCAAAAAGTGAACAAACGAAGACAATGTATTTCTCAAAACCTTTTCAAAACCTCTGATGTGAAAATAGACGAAACGACAATATAAGATAATGATCGATTCTGGCATGATTCTCTAAACATAAACTTAAATTTGACAATAGCGTATCCTTGTCATTATCTATACAGAATGAAAAGGAGAGACTGATGTTAAATTTAGCTTTAAGTTTGGAGAATCGTCCCAGAATTGACACCACTGATTTGTTTTAGAGTCAAACTAATTTGTAAATATGTATATTAATGTCCTTTTCATTGTACTCCACAGTTAGTACGATTTGACCTAACACTTTCTTTATCTAATAAATGAACGCCAAAAATTCAAATAACAAATTTAAACTGTTAATTATTTAATTTCGTTTTGTGTAGAATACCAACAGCTTTGATAAAAAATATTTTGTCAAAGTTGTCAACTAAATAATTGAAGATCAATGAACACCCGTGTTATTCAATGCTTCAGTTGATAGCCCTATGTAGGCAAAGAGAAAAAATCATGAAATACAGCAACGGATTTGCGGTTCAACGCGTATATATTGACGTCAATCCTATCACGGTACACACCGCCAAAAAAGAGAACGAATTACCTTTCACTCGGAAAAACTGATAAACTAATTTATGGGTTCTATATTAGATCATTTATAATGCGATTTCCAGTTAGTGCTGCTATTTATATAATTACTTAATATACTTTCAGGGGCTTTAAGTCGTCAATTCAATAGATACATACTCATAAAACGGGACTTGCCACTTATAATAATATTTATGAAATGAACAAACCGTATTGATCTCCGCAAATGATAAAACGATGATACAAGTGGATACAAGTTGAAGAATTATAGTGTTTTAATAAAAGCAGAAAATTAAGCCAACAGAAAGAAATAGGTAAATAGAACAGACAACGTCAAAAGCAACCAACGAGTAAAAAAAATACATCAGCTATCAAAATAGCAAAGAGGTCCGCAACAATCTAAGACCAAGAGAAGTTGAGCTTAGACTCATTTTATTCTCCCTCCTGTCCTGGAGAGCTTTCGCGTGGATTTTAAGATCAGATGTCATTAGTTTCTTTTTAAACGACTTCCAAGAGGAGTAGGTTCTCAATTTGTTTTTTTTTTTATTGTTGTTCGCACATATATCCGATGTGTGTAGATCGGTTTTGATAATTATTTTTTGTTTCGAAGAGTTTGTTAGCGATATGGTTCCACATTAATTTGGTGAAGATCTGTTAATTACTTTCGTAGATAGACAACAGAACTCATCAAAAACGAACAAGACACATATCGTGTTTCGTTATTTTATGAAATATGAAAGAGAGATTGCAACCCAGACATCTAAAGTCAATTAGTAAGTTGATGTTGCCCTGGCTTATAAAAAGTGAAAATTAGTTAAAGTTTTTATTTATTTGCTTCAATAATTGAGCTAAGAAATCACTTTAGGATTTTTAACGTCAAACAAGTAGAGTTTTTATAAAGGTTAGCACACCGACGGTTAACAGTTAACATGGATGAATTATAGGGATAATAACTATTAATTACACTACCGTCGATAAATGTTCCGGTAAACAGAGCGGCAAGCCGCTGGTCTAACGGTCCTGCAGAATAGCTACAGAAACAACCAGTAAATCAGATCTCCGCAGTAGGCATAAATCTTAATGTGGTGAGTAGGTGTGCTAGAGTTAGGTATGTATTCATCAAATCTGGTTGTTACAGACCTGATTGACGAAAATATGGAAATTGGGAATGTTTTTACTAATAGTTGACGGAAAATGCCAGACTGGATGCTTTTTTCATAAGACAAATATCCTGAACACAATTCTGCATAATACTGAGGATGTCCTTAAGCAAATTAAAATAAAATAAAAAGTAATGTAGCAATATTATTTTCCTTTTTGATAGGGTTAAAGTATATTTTTTTAATTTTCAACTTAACAAAAAGATGATAAATCAATCTCTGAAATAAGATTTTACAAGTTACTGGTTTGTGGCACCTGCATTGTGGCCACTACAAATTAGACTCGATAGTAGAGGTGGACGCTCGAATTAATTACAAAAACTTCGTTCTAGCTCATACTGCGTGACCGAATACTCTCAGCCGCTTATTTCATCCAAGCTATATTTATTGTTATTAATTGACTGAGTAATATTTCTTTTGGCTGTAGACCGCCTCCGGGTATGTTGAGAATTAATTGAATTTCTGTAATAAAACATTCGACTTAAACGTGATGATTATGTAATACCAACATTGTGTTTGTTATAAAAACTTTGTGGTGATGTAATTTTCGTAATAAGTATCTACAATAATTTAATATTGAATTGTCTGTAAAAAGAAAGGATGGATGAAGAATAATAAACGTGTTTCTAACATGACTTGAAATGAAATGAAAATAACATTATTGGCGTATAACAATAGCACATGGCAAATAAAAGTACTAAACCCAAAATAAAAAACTTGACAGTTGACTTGATAAACAAATGAACTGCTATAACAAAAAAAAAGCATCCAAACACGAACTTTGCTATAGGTATATATTATTAGTAGATACGAAGTTTTGATTTGCATGGTAGTAAAGCCTGAATCATACATAGATAATTTATATGATATCAAAAATTAATGGCCCGCATGAGTAATACAAAATGTCAAAGTAAGATGTATTATCCGGTACCAGTTTTTAGTATTAAAGATAACTAAAAGGTTTTGTAATTATCAAACAAATATACAAAATACATTGAATCATTTCTCTTTGTGAAGATTAGATTCATAGCTAATATTGTGCTTGCTGCCACAAATATAAACAGGTACCGGTGGCAATTTAAACAAGAACTCGTTCTGTGTGTTTTCTGTTCTTTTATAGTTATTAAATGTTAATTTAATAACTATAAAATTCCGCATAGAGTCTTCTAAGAAACGAAAGAAAATTACTACATTTAATGACATCGACGAGCGGAAATGCATTGCATATTGCTACGAGTGTGAATGAATGTACTGAGTACGTGACTACTTGCTTACTATTATGTAGTGTATATCTAATTTAGCAGGAAGGTCTTATTTATTACCTACTACCTAGACGTGATCACGGTGTCACACAACAAATGAACAAGCGAAAGTGAAAAGTTACGACATCCCACGTGTTTTTGTATTTGGAAGAATTAGCTTAATAGAGTCTAGAAAAATAACGTCAAATCACTGGACAACAAATAAACCGGGCCACTTGCTACCTTGGAACTCTGATTGGATTTTCTCAAAAAGTATAAAACCTACAACTTAAAAATTTATACCTACAGATAGTGTGTTTCACGACAAATATGATCAACACAAATTTATTGAGATTTGAGAAAATCGAATCAGAGCTGAATGGTTTTTTTTTGAGTGTGTATGCTGTTGGTCGCAGATGACCTTTACAGCGTGACCAGGTTTGGGGACGGCGAGATCCTAAGGGAACCTCAAGCCGAGAATTAGCGAGTGCCTCTAGAGGTATTCCAGGCGGATGGCGTCTCCCCGCAGGGGGAGTCTCCTCTCCGTCTGGAGCCTCTAGACCACTCGAACCTGAGGGGATCGGCTAAAGTAGAGGGCGTCTCTGAGATTCGGACCTCGGCTCTAGTTAACCGTTGTCGTGGGGGGCGGGGAAAAACACCCAGGTACGTACCTGTACCTGGTATAGCGTGTCGTGTGTAGACCGGGTCTTCGCACTCTTATCCTACGGGTGCGGTGACTGCCTAATGCTAAGCTAGTGTGCACGTTTGCTAGCTGTGTAGTGTTGGTGTTTGTGGCCTGTGTGGGAGGAATCGGAGGCGCGTTGGCGCAGGCGATTTAGTCGTCGGTGTAGTCTAAGACGTGCCTAGGCCGACGGTATCGGAGGGACCTACGATTGGAGGACGGGAGGGCGGACGTATGATAACTAATCGCTTTAACTACTAAGGGTTTCGGGTGATGCGCGGCTTTATCGAAGTAACGCTTCGAGGCGTCCTTCATATACTTCGCGATGGAGTCTAATTTGAGGTCTCGATGCAAATCGATGTTGCGCACGTACCACGGGCATCCCGTGGCACCGCGCAACACACGATTTTGCAACGTTTGTAGTGGTTTAAGACGCGACGGAGGTACGTGGGCGAAGCAAACACTTGCGTAGGTCATGATAGGGCGGAAGCTCCATGGTACTAACTGGTGGTTCTATTTATTTTCTGTAGAGTGTATTTAAAAATAAATATAGTTTTTCTATATACACCATATTAAATTTCGAGAAATACTTATAGGCATTATATAAAAATCTATTAGTCAAAAAGAATGGAATGTGCATATATATTTCTAAATAATTTATATTTGAAGTTTTGTATTTGACTTCCTGGCTCAAACTCCATTAACTAATCCCATGATGCTTTGGTAAAAATACTTATCATAAAAACAACACTACAGCACAACTAAGTTAGTGATATTAATAAGTAATCCTACTTACGGTAATACTCCGAAAGATGGAGTATAATTTGATAGACGGGGTTTCAATTCAACTATTAAATGCATCCGTCGTGTTGTGTGTTTTTTTAAATTTATTTTATTGAACTCTGCATATATGTTTATACAATAAATATAACTACTTCAGTTTATGTTTATATATTGTGCAATAATTAGGTGGAACGCAATCCAGGTCTTGCCTGCTTGACGCGATTCCATACGTTGCTAAAGTGTTGTTTAAGAAAGCAGTTGTGTCATGACCCCTTACTCTGGGATTATGAATTGTGTGTACTTATAGTCCCATCAAACAAAGGTCGTAGATCGTATTATTTTGTTCATTTAAGCTAAGGCTTATTGCCAACAATAATTTACAAGTCATAATACAGTTCTTGGAAAGTGTGATCATGAAACAAATGCAATGCAACGTGATTAAGTAATGACACGACAGGCATTTATGGATAATTAAAACGTTTGTAGGTGCCGAGCCGGTGGGTGCGCTATTACTCGCATTCTAGTTCGGCAAACGGCGGCGCTTCTCAATTATTCTAGTGGCTATATCCCGGAATGTCTAATTCGCTCACGTAATTTTGGTTGGAATTCGTCCCCGACGGATGCCGGGAACTATTTTTATTGCTTGTTTCCTATTTGCCCGGCTCCGTTGGGGACAATACAACTTGATCTCAAACTTCGGGAGAGTCGCCTCGGTGCAGGCGTATTGTAGGTTGCACGTCTGGTTGGAGGCGTTCGGCGTTAAATGCTTTCTTTCATGTTGACTCTTTTGAGTCCGTGAGAAAACGGTAATACGACTTCATCTATCACAGTGCAGTGTTAGCGCTGTCACAATGGTTAAAATTAATTTGGAAATAATTGACGGTTACGTGTTAATATCAATAGGGGAATAACTACTCACGTGTTACTGTGGTTGTTTGTTTAGTTAGTTCTTTGAAACACCACTTTGCCTGTAACAAAAACAGATATTTTAGAGTAAAGGAAATTTCTTGTATTTATTTTCACAAACGACAGGTTTGCGTTAGTTATATACATAGCTTATCAAGCTTTTTTTAAAAAAAGTTGTTTTCTCTGTATTTGAAATAAATATTTTTTTTAACAAGATTTTCAATTACTATATAAAATATTGCTGTTGTGGTTGGTATTGTATTTGTGCAGGAAAATCAGTAACAGCTACTACTGTTTTTAAGTAAAGCATTCTAAATTTACTTTCTTTGCCGCATGAAGGATAAGAAGAAATCAAAATCGAATTGTTAGAAACTCTTCAACAGCAAAACATCCAGGCTCTACCTACATTGTTTTTAAATAAAAATTTGAATCTGTAAAAACATCAATAAAGTGGGAAACGAGTAACGCAAATTTTACGCTCCTTTCAAGTAGTGCTTCGTGTAAATTATGGATTACCGAAGTCAATGTCCGTTGGAGTTCTGTTAACAAAATAAAGGGAGATAAGTGATATTGGAATGATGCCAGGACATGGCCCGGCCCCACTCCATTGCTCTTTACATAACTACGTATTCAAGGGATCATTAATCTTCCTAGTTCCACGCCAGGGCGAGTTTAATTTTAATAAACGGCTTTAGCCATACCACGGTATTAATTTACATGGCCTAATGAATGCGGGTTTCTTGATATTCGAAATTCTAGATTTGTTTATTTACTGCTGCTTTAATTGTAACAGGTAACTGAATACTCCAGTTTTTTTCATCCCTTTTCCATTAGAATCGCTGATTTGTTATTAAGTGACAGTGAAAAATGCTTAATAACAAGTAGTATTAAATTTATGAATATTAAAGTATAAAAATCAATCGGTGCATACAATTATGGAAGATCATCACAACCTCTGAAAGTATTGTATCTTTTTTACTAATAAAAAAATCGAATCTAAGTGTGAAAGTTGGAGAAGGTTGCAAGACAATTGCATTTTCACCGTTTCTCTCCCCATAGCGAGTAATTTAAAGGAAAGTAGGCCTCGAAATTGCTCATGCAACTGTTCCAATGGCAAAGGATAACAAGACTAAACCTAATGCATGCAACGGTTATCTACAAATTGGCTCACCACAAACGCGGTTAAGTTCTGCAGATGGCGTACTTTCATGATTAGAGTTCAATGTTGTTTGTAATGAATTTACTCCGTGGGGCCTATGTTGTTACATTAATGTTGGAGTATGACTTGAACACTGAAATTTGAATTGAATAAAATCGACGGGTGTCTATGAGATAAACATAAAATCAAATGATTTTTTTAAAACTCAATAATATATAGAATGTTACATAAAATTGAGTTTTCTTTTAATATATTTATTCTCGTAACTTACTTTGTTTTATATCTAATTAAAGTTAAACGATAACTAGAAAATAAGCATTACATCCTAAGTATCAGGCTTTTGTTTACTGTTAGTCTTTTCTTACTTAATACAAAGTTCAAATGCCTTCTTCCTCCTTTCCTTCAAGAAAATATAATCGCTTATCATGTTCTATACAGGCAATTTCTAATCTAACATCTAGCTACTATACACCATGAATTTTGAGTTACCTGAGAGACTTAATAATCAGGTAAATAAATATAGTGCGAACAGTTATAAACAGTTAACGTAATAACTACACCCCCATACAAATATATTGATTTATATCGTTTACAAAATATCATAAAACGGTGAAAATTTGTAAATAATATACCTATTATGGAATTATTGCCCGTTTAAAATACGTAGATTTCAAAAATAAATTTATTTGAATCAATTTATAACAAATAAAATTGTTAAGGTTTCATAATTATACAAATAGTATTAACTCACAATGAAGACATTTTTCGAAAAAAATATAATTGCAGATTTTTCTTGCGTAAATATAACCTTCTGAATCGTTGTCTGAATTTAATAGTTAAATGATAGAATTATAAGCCATGCACATAAATAATTATAGTGCGGGAAATTAAAAATGCAGCAATATGGACGTAGAAACTAAAATGCAAACAAAAAAGTTTATTTACTTAAAAATAATAATAAAACTCTTTATTAAAAATTATTTTATTTCGTGTTATATTTTTAAGGATTATTAAAAAGGTTTAAAAGTGCCGTTTGTAATATCGACATAAAGCGGAATCATAACTCACTAAAAGCATGAGGCTCGTAACTCTATTAGTGGTTGGACACTGCTGATGTGACGCACATAATACTAGACTTTAGGAGGGCCTCGGCCCTCAGGGACCGGCTCTAAACGCTGGCCCGGCCTTCATCAAACCGTATTTTATGGCAGCCGGCCAAATTCTGCCTGAACACAGGTGTGTAGTATTTTTTTCCGCAGCGCTGAATGGATGCCACTCTCCAAATTCATAATGTTGCCAACGAAAATTCAGGCTGTCAGTATCTGGGAGATTTTGTTATTCAGGGTATTATATTATATTATGCTTTGCTTGCCGGTGCAAAAGGAAAACTTGAGATGTAAAGTATTTACAGATATCTTGGTTGTGTTAAGAATAGGCTAGTTGACTCATATCGAATTGTATTAAATAAATGTTTATTTCTTACAGTATTTGGTCTAAGGAACCTAAATATATCGATTTCACTTCATAAAAGCAGAAGATTGCTGTAGAAATTTAATTTTAAAAAATATTTTTTAGTCTATATTTTTTAAACACTAAAAACGCTGTTCGCCACATCCGCCATGATTGTGACGTCTCTTTCAGTAAACAACTAAATGTCATTCGCGTGTTATTGTGGGTGGATTCTTTAGTCTGAATAAATTTATCTTAAAACACTTTTAACTTTAGAAAAGTTTCCGTTTACTTTTTTTTTTGACAAAACTAATTATGGATGCCGGCTTTGTGAAAGCAGAAAGCACAAATCTGCCAAGAATTGACGCATTGATGGTTGGTGAATTTTTTGCACTAAACCCCCATTTTTGCTCTGCGGAGCAGATAAACGACAAGGCATCTATGTAAGTACAGTGCATTTAGTATTACAATGTAGTAATAAACATAAAACTGATACAACATATGAATAAGTGTTATAAAGTTGCGTAGGTTAATTTCTTTCGGCACTTTAATCCATAACATTCCTGGAGTCTTCAAGGATGTGTTTTTATATTCTCGTACAATACAATAATGTTAATTACTTTATTTTTCGTGGTATTTATTAGAAATCGTGTTCTTTTTATCATAAACTCAAATAAGTTATTTTCTACGTGCTTACGAGTTTTTGTTTACTATTATTGACATCATAGCATAGACAATCTATAGACTAAAATGGCCGACAGCGTTTTTGTATGTCCATGAAAATTCTATTTTAAAATTAAAGATTTGTAGCTTCCTAGGTCTCAAAAAAATACAATACATTTTTTTTCGGTCTAATAGAACATTTATTCACCATTTAAAACCTTTTTCCAAAAAGGGTCAACTAGCCTATTGTAAGTAAATATAGCTCAAAATATAAAGTTAACTAGCGACACGTTAATACTAGCGACGTCGAGCTCTGAAGTAAATTATTTCTATTAGGTTTTCATTAATCACTACATATTATTTGAACCATCTCCTTGTCTTACTTTTTCAATTTATTTATAATTAGATAGTCAACAACTAAGTGTGGTTATAAAAAATAGCATGATAACATCAGTTTATTTTAACCAAACAATCAAGTCACATATAAGTGGAACAATTTCCACGTTTTAAAAAGGAGAAACTACTCCATATGCTTAGACATATACTATGTACATGTCTAAGCATATGAATATTTAAGTAGGTATGTATGTTCTACAAAAGGTATCTTTTTATTTGGAGTATCATATGAAGTCGTTATTGGATTTAGGTATTTACAGAAGTAAAATTCTTCGCAAATATTCGTCAAGGAAAGAGAGAGTCCCATAAAACATTTTATCCGTTGTGTGTCACGAATCTAAAGATAGGACCCGGGATCACTGCTGATCTGTGTGTTCACTCACAACTGCCGCATAAAACAAAAGTCGAAAACCCAAATCCAATCCAATGGATCTTAAGGGTTTCTTCTGCGTAAGATATAGTATAATAGTTGTAGCTTTAGCCACTATTCCCATTGCAGTAGGTACTGGCAAAATTTTGCGTCGTTTCTCAAACATACATAACCCCCACTTGCCCGATAATTTGCTTAAAATGTCAAACCAGACAGGTTTTTTTCTTTATAGGATGCGTAATTGCACTTAAGACTATCTAATAACAAGGAAACTGTGCTAAAATAGATCAAAGACATTTGAAATTTGACCTTTATTTTCAATCCTTGGAATAGAAATTTGAATTTCGAAATCACTTTTTAAATCGAAAATGTAACAGAAACTCTTTCGATTTCTTTACATTGTAAAAAACTTGGTAAACTAATAGGAAAATCTTTAGTCTATGGACAAAATTCCACATAATTTACGTAATGCCAAAATATGTCACAGGAAGGCGGTAAAATCTGTCATGTTAAATAGGTATGATTGTTCAGAAAATAACAAGTTCGTTTCCAGGGATAAGCACTTACACAAAAATCTGCTAATCTCGGGCCAGGAATCAAATTGGCTTATAGTACCATCGAGCTCTTCTACAGCAGCATAAAAATGGCTAAAGCATTGGTATAAAAACAATATAAATACAAACAAATGCTTACATCTCAACGACATGTCGCCGAAGAATAAAAATTAATCAAATATAGGTAACTGCTTGTTTCATGTAAGCTATGCCAATGTTTAGAATGCTAAGAAGTATAGAGGCCATTCAACCTATCAGAAGATCGTGATACGAAATCTTTAGTAGGGTAATTTCCGTAACATTCGGAAATACTGTTTGTACCTGAACCATGGAATGCGTGATTTACTCGTCTCCAGGGAAATATATGCGAATGCTCGGGACGATGCCTGTAATACCTTTAATTCGGCTAATCTCCTCCTTGGAGGCCTGCGGTTGTTACGTTCGCGTCATGATTCCGGCTGAGTGCAACGCGATATATTTATTGAGGCGTACCTCCTTTTGTAGTGTTTGCGTTTCTTCGATAAGAAGATTATTTGAAGTGACACGTAAGTATTATCTATGATTATTATAGTATCACCATTGTATTAATATGTCTAGGAAAAATTTTGTACCTACTCCTTTTGTTACATCCATACATGCATATCTCACTCTTAGTATTGTTTGCAAAACTAAACGCTTGAAATATTCATATTTTAAAAGCTACGATTAGCTTAGCTTATTAGATTAGCGCGTACGGCTGCGATAGTTGAAGTTAAGCAACTTTCGCAGTAGTCGGTCATTGGACGGGTGACCAAAAATTTACTATCTCGAGCTCCTCTGTCCTTCGGAAGGCACGTTAGGCTCGACTGCATCTGAAGTCGTTATGGGTCCAACCAATCCGCTATGGGGACATTAATAGGCTGATGATGATGTTAACTCGCAATCATGAATTGTTTATTTCGTTTTGAGTTTCACATAAACTAGAAAACAGTGTTCTTCTATCGCTTAGTTTTTACACATTTGTAATAGCTTCCCGCTTATTTTAAATCTTAAATCTGAATGTCCTATAGAACGAACAATATGGCGGTGGTACACAAGCCTCGTTGTTTTATGGCGGGCACTAACATGTTTAGTGTCTTCCCATTGCTCACTTTAACCATTTCAGCGGGACATTTTTATTTGTTGTTACGTAGTACGGCGAAAGCTTGATTTAACCATTTGAAAGTTCTCAACGTTTCCTCGGAATAACACGCGAACAACTGTCCTGAATTGAACTTTAAAACATAACGTATAGTGTTAACCAAACGCTTGTGTTCAATGTTCGTTCTCGGTTTTTATTTCCATGGAGAATTTCAGCTTCTTAAATGTTTAGATTTCATCATGTTATTTTGTTTATGTTATCTCAAAATTTGTAATGGATTTTGGTATAACTGTAATAACCAACATGTTGGTATCGACCGGGTAGTGATATGAAAATGGCTGGGTTGTTTAATCAGGTTCTTGAACTGTTGGTTAGCAACTGAATTAATACAGTACTGTTTAGTGATCATAAGCGTCGGTATATTAAAATGGAGCCATTCGTAACACAAGCATTTAGCTGAACAAGACACGGGGTAACGTTTTCAGCTGATTGATAGATATTTAGCATGTTGTTAATATTTAGAGCACAGCTCGATACTGCAGTAGTGGCCGTTCGTCTGCGGTTACAGTGAAACAACTTTTGCAATGCCCGTCATAGGATGAGTGACAAAAAATTGTTTCAAGGCACTTGGTTAATTAATCACCTATTTTATTACTCAAAAAGGTAGTTTATATACCTATAAACTAAGCTCTTAATAGAAAAACATACTCCATGATTACAGTTTAAGCTTACTTTAATCGTGCCATGTCTGCCTACTCTCCAGGGAATACTTCTTGTAATGTAGACACACTTCAATGTATATGAAAATATTAAACAGGGTAAATAAGAATTCCAAATATTTGTTTTATTTAGTGTACTATATAAGGGGTCATCCATAAGTTACGTCACACGAATTTCGTGTCTTTTGCCCCTCCCCCCGTCCTTGTCACAGCTGGTCACATTTGTAGGACGCCCCCCCTCCCTAGTGTGACGTCACATATTTTGCAAATTTACATTTAGAAATCATTGAATGAAAACAGCGGTTCTGTAATCAGTTTTATTTCCATTTAAATTGTTTTTTCATTATTATTATAATCAAATCAAACAATTAACAAAAAAAAAATTACCGAACAAAAAGTGATTGACTATGTTAATTAAAGAAATTAACAAAACATAAAATATTAATAGCATTATAATTAAATTAAAGATACAAACTTAATAATCTTGAGTCCATGGACATTGATCCCACTCCTTTAAATTATTTATAACTGGCATAGCACCACTTTGTTCTCGTTTGGGTTGTTAATGCTTTCGTAAAGTAATAGTTTCAACACTTAGATTTTAATATATTTTGAAATGTGACGTCACGAAATTTAGGACCCCTCCCACCCCTTGTCACACGATGTCACATTTCGTCGACCCCCTCCCTACCCCTTAAAGTGTGACGTAATTTATGGATGGCCCCTAAATATAAAACAGTAAGGAAATGACCTGAACACCTGGTTGGAATTAGTTAAAGATAACAATAATGAAACACACGTTGCGCGAAGTACCAAAATACAACTTTATCTAACAATTCGATATCGAAAAAAGGTTGTCATGGGTTGTTTTTCAAACAAATATTGCGTGTAGGAAAACTCGTTTAGAAAGGTTATCTCTTGCAGAAAATTGCTTTGCATCTCCAAGGAAATATCACAGCCAAGGAAAATCGCTTTTTCGTAAGTTACGGTGGTAGGTATTTACTTGTTTGCAACGAACACTTTACAAGTTCTTCGTAACGAGTGTAAAGTGTTACTAGTTTAAAATGCTTCTATGCAAAGTTTAATATTTCCTTTAAAGTGTGACTTATCTTTGAAAGTTGTAGATTTTTAGGATTCCGTAGTCCTGACAAGGAACTCTTATAGATTTGTTATGTCCGCGGTTTTGCTTGGAGACTATTAGCACTAGAGATCTGTAATTTTGTGGAGTGAATAAAATTTTGAAAAACATTTTGTTAGAGTAGCCCTACATGCAACCTGGAGATGTCTTTTTTTCTTATCCACCCCATCGTTGGGAATATTTTTGAGTAGGTCCTTTAAAATTACTTAGGGGTTCCAGAGGCTATTTTTCGATTTAGCGATCCGTTTGCGAAATATGGAACTTTAGAGTGCTATATTTTTTGGATTTGGGCGTACCTCCCTCTAAAAACGAAACGATTTGGCTTGAAAAGCCTGGAAAAATTCATGATAATATTGCTTTTCATGAACTTTTAAGGAAAACTATAACGGTGAAGATAGGCAATAGTCGTTCACTTTGGTTAAAGAAAATTTCTTACCTGTTGAAAATTCCTTAGGAGAAAAGATTAATAGTGACATGGATGAAGTTATTGTAGCTGTAGCGTAAAACCTTGCATTGCAAAAAAAACTAAAAAAAAAACTGTTTTAAAACAACAACAAAATATCATTAGTTCCACAACGCTTACGCGAGTACCAACGAAAACGGCTTCTGGGTCAGAATATAAGCACTTGAAAAGATCGGCGGTTATACCGTTCATCCCCTTCTCAAGGGATGATCGCTTCAGATGAAGCTTTTAGGTAGTAAGAGTCTGACATAACCTTGCAGCCGGCTGTAGGGTATCCATGAGGATTTTGCACCTGCTCTGGGATGAAACAAAAAAAAAATCGGCGGTTATTATTCGTATTAAAATGATTTTAAGTTTGAGATGCAGCTTGACTTTGATTTAGGTATATTAGTTGAGATACTGAATTGATATTAACTGGTTTTTCTAATTTCCGATGTAGAAAATACTCAAATATATTGTGGTAACTACAGGCAACTACGGAACTCTACACTGCGCGTGGCACGACACGCACTTGGCCGGTTTTTTTTTTATTTCTAAAGATAATGCTATCCATTAAAGTTTTTGGTTTTTCAATGTTATATTTTAGAAAACGGATGCCAAAGGACTTGTATCTTTCAATGGAAACTAAGATTCGTCCAATCATTAGAGATTATATGTAGGTAGATATTGTTTAGATGAAACTGTGTATTTATACCTAGAGGCCTAGTCGATAAAGGCCTCTTCAGGTTAAATTTCTTCAAACCAAAGCAATAGCCAAACCAATTACCCGTTTAGCCAACTGGGAAATATTATAGAAACTCGTAATAAAGTGTAGACAATTTTCTTACATTTAATGTACAATTCATTATTTCCATTTAGTGTGCGGCTGTCGCGCAGTTATTTTATGGGTTTCGGGCCCATCGAATTTCGCGACTTTACATGAAATGCCATTTACGATCTACGCATAACAACCAATAAAATAACCGTTGGGTAAACTGTGAACATTTCTACATAAATATTGAAACAGATATTTACTAAGGAGGCGATGTTTATTGTACCGTAATACGCTACTGTAACACTTTATGTACCTAACTTATGAGAGTAAACCGTAAATTCAAACCAAAAATATATTTAACTTATTTATAAATTCTTGTGGGTAAGTTTATGAGAGGTAGTGCATTCCGGGTTTTTTCGCTCGAATTGGAGCGCCCGTCTGGGGAAGTAACCTCTATCGTACAGAAATTCACAGTAAAATAACTTTACCTTTTGGAGGTGTTGTATTTCTGTCGCTGAGTAAGGTTCCAGGGCTCTACGGGGTAGATGTATGGGTCTAGGCAGACAACGGTGCGCCGATCCTGAAACGCTCCCACATGGGCGTAGGAGGATACCGGTGGGTTTTAGTGGGTAGGACCGGCGTTGTTTCGCGCCGGGGAGTCCCACACACGCCGCACGTACAGCCAGCGCGCGGTACGGTGCGTAAACGCATTTCCCATCGACAAAAAAGAAAGTTATCGCAAGCGTGGATAGGGTTTTGTTGCCGCTTACCATCAGGTAGGCCATACGCTTGTTTCATCATCAACAGCCTACCTTAGTCCACTGCTGGACATAGGCCTCTCCAAATGCACGCCACTCACATCGATCTTGGGCTAATCGCATCCAGCTCCTGCCAGCCACCTTGCGCAAATCGTCACTCCATCGCGCCCGAGGACGTCCTACACTACATTTGCCTAGACGCGGTCTCCACTCCAGAACTCGTCTACCCCAACGGTTATCGGTTCTTCGACAAATATGGCCAGCCCTCTGCCACTTCAACTTGCTAATCCGGTCGGCTATGTCGATAACTCTGGTTCTCTGTCGGATTACATCATTTCTGATGCGATCCTTCAGAGAAACGCCGTTGAAGACATTCGTCTTTAGGCACTGTGGGATCGACGATGTCAGGACTTGACGTAACTTCCCAAACCCGCAAACAAGCGTCCTAATATAAAAAAGAGTTTTAAAAAAATACGCCATCGGCCCGTAAACCCATAAAGTTCTGTTTTCTTAAACGCGGTAATAAACAGGATCCTTTGTAACTGTTTCTATAGTTTGGTAGTTGCTTCCTAGTTACGAAACATCGGACTTAAGCAAGCCGTCTATTAAAATAATATTTTACAAACCGGAGAAGATCTTCAGCAAACTACTGATGTGCGAGTTCATTTATCTTGCGGCTACTCGTTGTAGCTTTGTCGTGAGTTCTGCGACGACAAAGTTTTCACCATCAACATATTTTGAGTTATTCTGTTCGGTGTAACAAAAGGATGATGCTTGAATTTGCAATAAACAAAGTGGGTACTTTCTGATTTCAGATCAAATGGCAAACAACAAATCTTATGACCCTTCTGATGAGCTTTGATTTTGATGCTCACATACTAAGCGAATTATTATTATTATATTATTTAATATTATTATTATTATAACACTCCAGCAGAGGAGTTGATTATGTTTATTATAATTATGTCAATTATTAATTTTATTGGAATCTTCTGTAAGGAACTATAGCGATATATAAGGAACCTACCTATAGGATTTTTTCTTATGTCGGTGCTTCAATCTGAAACTTTAATATTAAATATTCAAATGACCATGCAACATTAAGCAGATCAGTTTTGAGCCGCGAGTGCCGTATCTTCCCTTTTTGTTTTTATCTAAGGCTGGCACTTTGTCAACTCCTTACATTAAACAAGTGTCCTGCATGCTAGACTAGCGCCCGCCCGCGACTTCTTCCGCGTTAACTTTGGTTTTTTGAGAATCCCACAGGAACCTAAGATAAACAAGTACTTCTGTTTCAATCCAGGTCATAAACTATATGCGTACCAAATTTCATCCAAATCCGTTCAGTAGTTTTTTTCTCTCTCTTTAACTAGGTTATTTTTATTCAAATTTCAACGTGTTTAATAATATACTGTCCGTGCTCGAGTCTGATATACCCGTTCAGTAATTTATGTGTGACAAATACACAAACTTTCACATATAACATTAGTAGGATTCCTTCATAACACAGGTCTGCAACAAAAATGCTGTCTGGATGTTTTCAACTAAGTATTTAGGTGTACTGAAAACTAAAAAATAAACAAAAAATCCAGAACGTCAGGAGTTCTACTCTCTTTCCCCGAAACGAAATTTTGGTAACGAACGAATTTTAAACGAAATTTCGCCACTGACTCTACTCATTTTCGAACACGCAGATAAAGTTCGGAATCACAAACAATTATCGTGAACGAATGGAATGAGTTGTGTTTGTGAGTTCTTTTTATGTCCACTTTTTAGATTACGTTTTTTACTTGGAATCAATATTACTTTACGACAAAATTTTTAATGGCATTAAAGGAACCTTCTTTGGCAGTGTTAGCCCACTAATTTGTAGAGCTGATGCAATCCATTGTATGCCAACCTAAATTTGTTGTTTAATATTTTGAGTATTGGGAAAACAAGATTTTATAAAAATTTGGTGTATTTGTTTATTTGATAATCTAAAAATGATCCTCACTCTAAGCAGCCTTGATTAAAAGTATTGTAATAGTAATTTTAGTCTCAATTAAAACAAAAATCCCAAAACTAAAATGAAAAGCTAACACTTTTCATTTCGTCAATTAGAGGTAAAAATTTTGAACAATTTTCTGTCAAATTCAAGTTTTCGTTCGAGAGTTTTGTGAATTGCAGTAGGGTTGGAGAATTTAATTGTCAAATACTTTCGGCCGAACGAATTTTTGAAATTAAAAAGAAACAGAGTAAGAAACGTGCGAAATTTGTTGAAATAGAGTGTGCCTCCAGGTTACTTGAAGAACGCAAAGTTTTATTATAAAAAAGGGAACTTTGGGCTAACTTGAAGTCATAAAATATAGGTAAAATTTTATTTTGAATACTATATTTAAATGTTTACAGGCAAACTCTCTAAATAAAGAAGGCCCTTTGTGAGCTAATTTTAGCTATTTGTGAGCTATCATAAAGTGAGCTATTTGTGAGCCATCATAAACATGTTATAACAACGTGTACTCACCGATATCGATAATGTGGAAATTGGCGGAGTATAATTACGTATTAACTCGTCATTGTTTTTATTAGATCTTGGTTCCATATACTAGTGCAATGTCGTCTATGCAGATGTGTGTGAATTTGATCGACGGTTTATATTTATATTTGTTATATATGTACTTAATATCAAATTTCCAAGCCTCGCGGAAGAAAAGTTTGAGGAAGGTGTTTTCGTTGGACGCGATATTAGACAGCTTATGGCTGATCCAGAATTCATCACAAATATGACGGATCCTCAAAGAGAAGGTTGGATTGACTTTTATCTTTTATTTTAGGATGATATCTTGTTTAACATAGATACCTACATTGTAATAAAACGTGGCGTTTTATGGCAAAATGAAAGTTAGTTAGAAGATTCAGCTGACCCGAATCACGTAGGAATTATGAAAAAACCCCAAAACAGCTCTCAATTTTTTTTAACTGACTTGTGCGATCGGTCGTTCTTCTTAGGTTAGCTGTAGTTGGTATAAAAATATTATTACTTCAAGATGACCGACCACGATGGTTTTATGCATTTACTGTATTTCTGACCCCTTTAATAGCGAGTAATCAATAGATGCATTAAGGGGTAACACTAACAATAGTGGGGTAAGTAAAACGGTTCGATGAAACTGCAGGGGGATTTCATGGAGTGGCCCGTGACTCACCGAAGGCGACCAGACGGCGCCGGCGTTGTCTTCCCCGCCCCACACGCTTTAAAATTACCTACTGCTTGACGACCAACAAAACTGTTCGTGACTGTACTTAGTGTCAAGTATTTTTGGGCTTGAGTAATGTTCTGAAGACAAAAGACTGTTGTGTAAACTTTGTAGCTAAGAATGTACGTCATCCTGATGGAGACTGTCTTTAAAAGGGTGTTTATGGATACTTTATAATGGTTTTCCCGATTCCGTAAATTCATATCATAATTACTTAAAGAATTTCTTAAACATAGCGGTTCGTAAAGATCTAGGTTATTTTAATATTCTGTTAAAATAAGTTTTCAAAAAAATTAACATTATTTGATAAAAAAGATTTTAGCACTTATTGCGATATCAATAATTCAAGTTTTTACGTTCCGTAAGGATGACGAATAGGTACTTACTTTTGACAACAATGCTTTCTCATTCGTTGAGAGTCATAAATTTTAAAGATTTATTATCCGACCTTTTTGCACAGCAAGCATAGGTCGATTTCTTTTATAACGACCACTTTTATTTATTTCAGTCCGATGCGATTAAAATTTCTATTACTGTCCTAGTTGAAACGCTTTAAGAGGTAATAATGAGCTTTTTTACGAGGTAAAAAATGCTTTCAACAGGAATGACGACACTGCTAGGTGTCAGCCCAAAGTAAAGTTATCAAAACTCTTTGCGTCACGGAACTCAATAAGCAGGCCACAGGCTGGCGCAAAAGAATCGAAGCTGAGAATGGGCACCACTGACGCGACGTAATTTTTCTCGTTTTAATTATCCAAATTCACCATTAATAAAGTGTTACAATATGAATAAAAAAAATGAATTAAGTCAAAAATAAAGAAATTACAGCAGACCCGCGGTAATCCGAACCCCGTCTAATCCGGCGCCCCCGATAATCCGACACGCTTATCACTGTTGATTTCCACATAAAATCAATTGAAATAGATTTTAGATTTGGGATTAGTCGGAGTACAAGGTACTCTTATTCCAAAAAATCTGGAGTATAGAGGTTGGTCTTAGACAGTACTCTATAATTCAAAAAAAATCCGATAATCCGACATCGCCCTGCAAAACGTTTGTCGGATTACCACGGGTCTACTGTATAGACTATTTAAACCGCTTTGTATCTTTTGCGCCACCCTGTCGCAATCGCTATGACACGTTATGATATTAGAACATTTTATTTTCTACATTTACCCAAAGGAAATCGAACTACCCACGTCGACGAATCTTAACCACCACTGCTATTGAAAGCAGTGATAAGATTATAAAGAATTTTCGAATCTAAGTTAGCCTATCTTATGTTCTTGTTCGATCATTATACTGAATTCACCAGATTATGAAATTTGAATGTAAAGACATCAGCTGTGCTATTCTGTAAGAACAAACTAACTTTTCATTTCGGAATCTGCACTGTGATTTATAGAACACGATTTTGAATACCCTTAATTTCAAATCACACCGGCCGGTGATTTCCGTAGTGAAAAGTGAGTTTGTTCTTACAAAATGCTATGCAAGAAATAAATGTCAGGAGAAGGAGGAATATATGTAAAGAGGAGACGACGAGATGTGATTTTAATAATGTTCGGTGCTCCAAAAGTGGTAAAAATGTAATACAGGTATATTGATAATATAGTAATACAGGTTTTTTAATCAATACAATACTTGGTAGACCAATTTAAGTTTTACCGAATGCAATGATCGGCTGCAGACCAAACATGAAATGATGGATTTTCATGATAGGTAATTAAGAATTTCATGATCTGGCTAATATGCGATCAGGTGACGACATCTATAACAGCATGGTTATTTTAATACTTTTCAGATACTATAATGTTTATAACACAATATTAAAAATGCTGGTAGTCGTGTAGCGGTATAGCCCATGTATTCTGAAATCTCTTAAATGTGCAGGCGCGAATTATGAAAGATATTAGGAAATCGGCGTGTAGGGACCTCCTCCTATACAATACTTCTACAAAATTGAAACTTTATTAAAATAGATAATACATATTGGTAAATTTACATAAATAAGACTACCTATACCTATAAATATCCGATCGAATTGTACATAAATTGATAAAACACCGGAAACCTTTCATAACGTGTCCCACCTGTGTGACTTGGCCTCTATCCAAATTTATTCTAAACTGTTAAATCAATTCGAGTAATCTGTTTTTGAAACATTTTCATGTAGAATATTCCGGTTACGGAGTTACGAAGCTCCTTAACATCCCTTATTAAAATGTTTGCAGGATTTGATCAAACAAGGTAAAACTTTATTAATGCAAATCGGTTTAGCACTTGAAGTATTTCTGGGATATGCGTATTAGATAATATTTTATATTAGATCCACGAAATTCTGAACACACGATTATTAACTTGCACAAGTCTTCACATTACTTCATAATTAAGTGGTTACGAAACTATCAGGATAAATAACAAGTTCATCAAGTTCATTAAATAGTTATAATATTGATAGCAGCCACTTTAATAATAATGGTCAAACTAACCAACTAATTAAAAAGTTATAAAGATAAATTAATCTGACAATGTTGTATGGGATAACAAATTAATTTACATACTTAACAGTTACCTACTTAATGCACTGTTCTATCTCTAGCTTTAATGTTTTAATGAACTTAATTGTCATTAAGAAAATTACCTATAATAAATCAGTTGATTTATAAATTAATTCAGTTTGAATCTAAGAATTGGACGCTCCATTCTAGCCATATTACCTGTATCCAAAAATCCCTTTTTTTGATAAATATTTTTTTTGGATGGTTAATTGCCAGTCTATCCTCCCTACTGAGGTTTTTGGTTCAGATATGAGAACTTAAAGAAGGCGTAGAATACTAAGCCAGTTAGTAAATTTCACTATTCAAATAATTAATATAACAAGTCTATCAAAAGCCAGTGTAATTTCAAAAAGTGTTGTATGCTTAAAAACAACAGTCAATATCTGCCTTATACTCTCATCTTTGTTTTCGTACAACGATTGAGTTAAGTACACCTATGAGACAATGGTAATGATTATATCTTTGATATTAGTATTTTGAGCCTATTAGTTGAGGAAATATATTTTACAGTCCTTCGATACAAGGGGTCTACTCTCTTTCTCCGAAACGAAATTTCGGTAACGAAGTTCAAACGAAATTTAATTTCGTCAATTTGAGGTACGTAATCAATACTTAATTTGGAAATTTTTATTTTATACTTTATCACTATCAAATTCAATTTTGTCTTTGAGTTGGCTTAAAGAATCTACACCTCAATCTATTTTTGGGCGAACGAATATGATTATAGTTAAAAACGTGCGTAGTGTCGGTAAAAAAATAGTTTTTCGTTAAATTCGAGTGAGCCCCTAGGTTCGTGTTCCACAGGAAGTTTGTTACTTTAAAGAGACTGCAATATTCAGTTTATTTGTAAGTAATGATACAGACAGGCCACGCACTGCACAAGGCGGAATTAATTTTGTTTGAAATTCATGGCGTAAGGTAGGGGAGGGTCGGGTCGGGGGGTCCATGCTCCGTGTTCCCAATGACTTTGATATGTTAACTCTGCCTTGTAGTTATGCTAATCAGTGTATAACAATATTCTGCCCCGCCGCCTGCTATTTTTGTACGCCACTTGCTATTGTAAAAAACTTGCATAACAATCGGGTAAAAATTGGGCCACAACTCGGTAGAAAGTAAAATATGTACCTACTTGCAAGAGCGGTGGTTGAGATTGTTTCGGAAAAGAAAATAATAAAACAAAACAAGTTCTTAATGCTAATGACATTTTAAAAGTACGTAATTAGTGAAACCTTGACCGCGCTTTTGCATTTTTGCCTGTTGCTTATGAAATTTATACAAGATTTTGCCTTGTCTTCAATGTCGTTTCAGTATTATTTTAAAGTTTAAGCTATTAATATTTGATCGGGATAACAGATGGGTACTTAATGGCATCAGATTTGGAATGAATTATGGTAGACAACGTTTAGATTGCGTTACAGGCCAATGTAACCAATAATATTTGGTACCTACTGATAATAATATTCAATGCTGGCAATTGAAAGTCTGTTAGGTACCCATTAGATACGCCTACCATCTAACTTAATAAAAAGTGTAACTACCCTTTTTTGGTACCTGTGGCCTTATGTTATATCTTCATTTCTTTGAAAGAGGATGTGATGATAACTTTGATTCTACCGTTGGCTTTTCTATTCTTTAAGAGGTTAAGAAGTTGTGAGAAATAGTCACTGCAATCCTGTAGCACGTCTTTGACATTTAAGTTGAACACCCTCGGATCTGCTTTGTTTATAATTATCTCAAAATAGCATTTTAAAATTGGCGGTTAGATAGCCACGTAGGTAGTTTGCGGTTATGGCAGATGACTTACGATTTAAGGTCTGCTGGGGTTTCTACATGGATCGTGAACCGCGCAGTCACGACATAGCCTACTTCTGATTTTTCTTGTTCGAATTGTCAAAGATTTGGTCAGTCGTCTAAACGGTTTATGTAATACCTAATTCGGGAATTGAAAAGGTTGTTGGTTTTTTGAAGATACTAAAAAATATTGTATTTTACAACGTCACAATTAATTGTTAACAAGTGATTCATTCTTAAGAAAAAGCCTCGGATTGCTTTTTAAATAAAATCTCGATCTCGTTTATAAAGTTAAGCCAGATTTTAATCGAATAAGACGAAATCATACAATGCGAGTCTCGTGAGACGCTTAGTTTTAGTATTTAAAAATTAACTATCAAGTTGATATAAATGATAACGAAGATAATTATAATATAAATGATAAACTTAAATATTTTGTAATAAAATAGTTGTCTTCTGACATTTACCTTGTCCAACGTACTACGTTAGGCCGGAACATTATTAGATTCAAATTAATTACTTCTGGCATACTAATGGCATGAACATATTTTTTTTCTTTTCCAACAAAGACGAGACGGAGACGTTGTGGCAGACACGGTCGCGCACGCGGGATCTTTTTATAGACCGGCCGGCGGGCGCCGCAAATAAAATTGAATCAGACGCATCGCAGCCGCCCCTTGGAAAACAACACGTGTCCTACAAATTGAGTAAATCATTCTAACAGCAACCTTATTACTAATGCATTAGAGCGAGTGCAACTTAACTCAGCAATGGGTAAGCAACTTTCTCTCGGTACGATCGCTTGCCAATAACAAGCACAGTCGACAAGTAACGCATAGCCCGAGGCTCGCTGCAGCGTAGTTGCAAACGCTGTTAAGGACGATTGTACATTATTAATATTTGTCCATTTACCGTAAAAATGGAACCACGGTTGAACTTGATAATAATTTAACCAGAAACTGCTGCTACTGAATTTACGACCGAATGCATGCTCTACTTCTATCTGTTGCCTATTTATAATTTTTAATGAGTTCATTTTAATGTATTAAACGTATTGCATCGTAGTCACTTGAACATATTTATTTTGTCTTTTAGGACAAGAGATCTAATTATATAAAAAAACACTGCTTGCTGTACATTACATAGGTAGCGGTTAGCTACCTATGTAATGTACAGCATCGTCGTCTTATACCTACACCTACTTTTATTGGACACACACAGTTAGATTCCATCTTTGAAGTTATGTTCATATTAAAGTGTACCTACTACTAATTGAATACTAAGTAAGTACTATCCTTTCTTCTAAATCTATGCTCACTGACTATCTTCGATAACTATCCTCACAGACTATCTTCTAATCAGCACTTCTTTAGCAGCTGCAGCTAGTTTAAACGACAAAAGGTCCCAAACGGGTTCTAATTATGACCTGTAATCATCTCTCATTTTGTGTTCATGTTTCATTACGGCAATGGAAGCGAACGACAAGAAACTCGAAAATATTTTCATTTTATGTTTTGTCAACCTTATATCACTATTAAATACAAAAAAGCCCTTTGAGTTTCTGTAATAAGATTTATTAAATGCAACGATGAGGTATTTATTTATGTCATACTCTAAAATTATTATTTATCGAACTCTTATTTTAAGTACCTACTTACCTATCGATATAATGAAAATAATTCAATAAGCTGTTTGATGATACTTTACAAATAAAAATCACAATTCGTACCTAACTAAAGCGGGAGCTTTTCATAAGTGCGTATGATTTACAATTTCACGAGTCATACAATATAATGGGCTTGAGACTTTTTTTTAACAGGATTTAATTGTTTATAAATCCTTATGAAGTACTTTCATTGTTGATGGAAATACTAGTCACCAATATTAATAAAGCTCCATAGCACAAAGAGTTCTATAAATTCGCCACGGGCGAAGTGATTGTACTTGGATATCTAAAGGCATTATTAATTTCCATGAAAGGGTTTTTTCATAGAAGCTTTCATTATTTATTTCAACGGAATTGTTAAATTCACATAGGTCACCAAGGTCGTTGTGAAAAATTAAATTTCAATCTTAATATAAGTGGTGTGCTTTTTGATATTTTGGTTCAAAACAACATTAGTACCTGTAACTAGATAAGTTATATGAAACTGTCAACTGTTATTTTCTCAGAGAAAGTGTAGATGTAATATGGTTGTGGGTCGACTGCTTAATGTTCCGCAGCCATTACTTAGCCTCCTAATGGATATTTACTTTTGGAGCAAACATAAAAAGTAACATCTTGGAAAAGTCGATAGCTCAGTTTACTGTTTGTTCCTTACTATATGCAGTAAAGATATGACATTATTATGGTACACTATAAGTAAGGTTTCTCAGAGTGCGATAAATATTGGGTTTTAATGCATTTCTTGTCGAACAGGTAGATTACCTGCATAGCGCGGGTTTGTTAACAGCAAACTAACACGGCGTTGGTCATTGTCGTGGATATAAGGTACATATTTTTTATCCCCATCATTGAAAAAAGAATAGGGCGAGTAAGTAATTTATTAAAATTGGGCGGATAATGCACTCGTTGTTGCGTGTGACAACAATAGTTATTTATTATACAAGAGTGGAAAGTTCCTTTTTAACCGCGTGCTCGATTTGGATGACCGAGCAAGCGAAGGATTCTAAAGTTGAATCACGAGCGCAGCGAGTGATTCTAAATTAGAATCCTGAGCGTCAGCGAGGGAAACAAACGAGCACAAGGTGAAAAATCTTTCCACTCGAGTGCAATACGTAACTTTTCATCCCACCTCAGCGAGGAAATGACAAAATGAAAAAGAAAACAATTTATAATGACAAAATATTTTTATTTCAATTAAAACACATTAAGATAATCTATAAATTGAAGAAAATAATAAGAAGTAGAAAATAATTAAGAAATATTAAATGTAACGTTGCTACAGTTACTTATGTTAAGTTTAATATTTTTGTTAGGTAATGTTATGTTGGTGTTTGTGAATTGTGCGCTGTTTTGTGGTAAACTACTCGTATCAGTAATTTTAAATAGTTGTGCCGATTCATTGGATTCTATTGGCGTAAATGTTGGCGAGAGAGGGCTATTGTTTCCAATCTTATGGGGGCTCATTTTAGATGTAGAAGGGCGAGACCAAGAATCTGACAGAGGTTCTTTCAGCGTTATGGCCTCCACGATACTATTACAAATTTTTGATTTACTTTGGATTGAATCCTCTATGTATCCCTCTACAACCGAATTAGACTTCCAGCCTCCATGGCGCTTAAGCGATAGAAGATCAGCCCCTGATTCGGCCAAAAGTGTGGCTGAGGTTCTTCTAAAACAGTGACCGGTGTATAACGGGGGTTCTAAAAGTCCGAGAAAAGTTGCTATTTCTCGTGGAATACTGCCAATTTTATTCTGACCCATAGGTTGTCGGATACACTTTCCGTTGCGATATTGTAGAAAAAATCGTTCAATTGGGGTGTTAGAAGGACGTAAAGCTTGATATTTCTGAACAATGTTTACATATTCCTTGCGAATAACGAAGTTGCGGTCTTTTTTTGTCTTGGTATTTAGTACATTAATTAATAGCAATTCATCAGAATTATGAGAATATTTTGATACGTTATTGACATTAAGTAGTGTAAGTTCATTTGTTCGACATGCTCCGGTTATACCAATAATAAGAACAACCTGTAACAAAAGAAGTATTTATAATCGTAAATAAATTAATCAAATTAAAAATATTGTAAGTACTATGTACAATTTTATCAACAACAAAAAATTACACGTATTGACTTACTTTTGCCGCTAAATATACGGAATCAGGTGCTTCATTAATAAACTTTGCAATTTCAGATGCTGTGAAAACCTTCGATTTTTCTGGTTTATAACCAGATGAGGCTCTTTTTAAAAATGCCACTAATTTATGATAGGTGTCGATATGAACGTCTTTCTTCATCTTAATTGTTAATTTTAGCATTGAATACGTACTCCATAGCGTGCTTGCTTTCTTGGTCTCAGATAATTCTATAAAATATGCCAGCAAAACGTTTTCGGAGAAAGTTTTTGCTCCTTTAGCTAGTCGCCACATGTTAAATATATCGTACTGTTTCAAATACTTCTCTCGTGATTGCTGAGGGAGAAGGCTCATTTGCGCATTATTAACTGTTTCAGTTAACTCAGTTGGCGTTAGATAAACTTCATCGTCGCTAATGTCACTCATTTTAGTTGATTTTTTTGTACAGTTTTTAGGTTATGTTAATTATACTAAGCAATAAAACGTGAAAAACTAGAATGGCGCGAAGCACGCAAATAAAACAAAGAAACCAAGAAGGTTCCAAATTTAAATTTTTTCACAATTTAAAAAGTTCTAATCATAAATTTGGCACCATAGAGGTTACATTAAATAGGTTTAATGACGTTTTGAATTTACAATTATATTGAGTACTCATTATATGTGATGTTCTAAATTCAAATCTACTTTGCCGCTCAAGCGAATAAAATAGAATTTTCCAGCCAGATTTCGAAGCGCAAAATTACACTTTCCGAGGTGGTGGGATGAAAAAATAATTACATATGACTTAAGGCATGTATAATGGATTTGAAATCTTATTTTTATTGTTTTCCTTTTGCTGTCTCTGATTTTTTCTTTATTAAATAATATGTGTGTTGCATATTTTGTCTGTTTATTATCCATCTATGAAATTAGTTTAATAAGTACAGTGGTGCATTGTTTATAAGTATACTATTGGGTCTCACGGACCTGAAAAAAGACGGACGTAACATCAAACTAAAATGATGTGAAGCATTCAAGGTCTTACAATTTCGTTTGTTGTACAATACCTACAATCACACAAATGCACCAGGTCCGACAACCCGTTGCCATTTGACTCCGCATGACAGCGCCAGTCATTTTTAAAATATGCCATTCTGTGTGACGAAATCATGAAAAAACCACACGAGTAAACTTAAAAAGCCATAAGGAATCACCTACCATGCGTAAGTAATGACGAATCGTGATATTTTTTCTTAATTATATTTTATTTAGTGCGATGAAAATTATAAACAAAGAATACAACTGTGTGGCTGCTTAATTTTTCCGGGAAAATTTTCCTTAAAGTGGGTAAATTTGTATTTCATGCATTTGTGACTCGGTAAGACAAGATTTCGTAACTTTTTAGGGTTCCGTACCCATATAATTCATATAAAATTACTCTTGCCTTTTTATGATTACTGGGTTTTAGTTATTCGAAACTGCAGAGGATAAAACAATTGGAACCCATCATCTGCCAGTACCTGTGTGCAGTGCACATTTTAATGATGTAGATTTTATAAATACAGCTAAGGGGCTACGTTGTTTGGTTTACGCAATCTGCGTGATTCCAACTCAATAGAATATTTAATCTAGATAAAAATCAACTCTGTCAAGGTTTCAGACAGGACTCAAATCTGCGTGTTCCGCTGTCCGGGTGGATGCACTAATCACCAGCATATGTGGTGGTTCCTATAATAAAAGAATGTTAAAGGATTTTTATTTTATTTCCTCTTAGGTATAGAATAAAGCACTATGTATCCATCGAAAGAAAGTGCTATTGCTAACGCAGCTGAGTGCTTCAAACTACACCATCGTTGGTATTTGCTCACTTTCTTCCACTGTGAACAATGTATTATTATACCCTTTTGAATACAACCATATACAAAGAAAAAGTAGTTCTAAAAATATTCACCTTAAGATTTTACATAAATTAAAATAATTATCCAAAACAGTCATTTTGTAGGGAAAATTAGCCGAATTAAAAAAAAGGGAGTCGAATATTCTACATCAGTGGGGTTGAGGTATTCCTCACTTGGGTAGAGTTTCCATGTTCACATGGTGTCTCTGGGCATCGAAGGGATAGGACCCTTTGTAGGACACAGGCTGCAGACAGCGCTGTTGTAGATTTCGCGAACGGTGTATCCGTTGCGTGGCAATCGAACTGACGACGTGGCGTCGAGATTTATCCACAATAAGCTCCCCAGGCATATTGCTTCAAAGATGGGGCAGATTTCTGAATAGCTCTTACCCCAAGTCACTACTTCACTGTGTAGAAACGGACTCCCCGCTTAGATTTGAACAAAATTTATATTTAAACAACTTCGCTTAAGAACTTTGCTTGCGTGATGCAGGACTGCGTTTAACTGTGGTGCATTATCTTGATCTCCCTACTTAACACATTGCCTGGTATCAATCGGCTCCAAATATATCAATCGGTAAATATATTTTTTTCATTTTCGCTTTTTTGAAATCGGTTCATTTTTATAAATAATATTTATTTAGTAAATTTATTTATTTTTAACAAAAAATAATGGATTCGTATTTTTTATTTTGTCAATCAACCAAAAAATTACAAAGAAGAAGTGCTTAAAAGTTTATGGATATGGTGGCTCGTGACGTCACTTCTAAGTAAAAATCAGCCAAGTTTCTTGTCATGCCACGCGCAGGGTACAGTTCCGTAGTTGGCCTGTAGTTACCACAATTATTTGAGCAGGAGTCGTTATTTTCTAACGAAATTAGAAAAACTAATTAGAAACAATCTATGAATTATATATATACCCTAGTCTTGTTACTTCAGTAAGCGAATTATAATCGCGGGAATTATTAAATACCTTGCGGTGGTCTAAACGATTGATTTATTAAGACATATAGAGATTTACCAGCGGGGTCAAGGCTACAGATGGGCCTCAATTTTCTCAAAAATGTGTGAAGTTAAATCAAGTCGTTACCTATATATGTCATGGACCTATGTAAAGGAGATTGCTCAAATTGGCCCAAATACGCAAAAAATATAATATATTCACTTTAAAAAGGACTTTTAATTTTCCGATTTGGAAAACATACGAATCATTTTTAATGGCTATGGGTGTAGTAACATTCAGCCGAAGACCGATCGAAGTTGTATAAATAACATAAAAACAAATCTATTTTGTAAAGATCGATAAAATAAATAATTTTTTTATTGCACTGTGGTATTAAATAAATAAATAAATAAATATTTCCAACACTCACACCAATTAGCCTAACCCCAAAGTAAGCACTATAAGGCTTGTGTTATGGGATACTAGGTTAACGGATAGAATACATAAACTGTACATATATAAGTATATTTTTATAGATATACATATTAAACAGCCATGACTGGAGTACAAATGCTCGTATTCATCACACAAACATCTGCCCCCACCGGGATTTGAACCCGGGACCTCTCGAGTCGGCGACACCATGAAACCCGGCATACAAACCACTCGACCACGGAGGTCGTCGAAGTATAATGTGTATTAATATTTTATTAGATAGATATATAGATAGATTTTGAGGTTATGTTTGCAAATAGGTACATAGGTATTAAAATAATAAAAAACAAATAAGTTATATACCTAGTAAACTAGGGAAATCAAGCCAAGTACCGAAATTATGTATTAGATTCAGGCATATAGATTATGTACATTAACAGATAGTTGCCTGTTTTTAAAGTTAATGCATAAGAATAACTTTTAAAATCAGGTGTCATCTATGCGTTTTCGGTTATAATAAGGTACTCTGTGACAGAAACTGTGTGATGATTGTGAATGAGCCACAGATTAGAGAGAATTTTTAAACTCTTGTTAACCAAAGAAAGCTAAGAGATTTAGGTGATACAGCCATATCTTCAGTAGTTTCATTATTTTTGTTATGTTTATATTATAACTATATTTTAGATTTTTAGTGTATCACACCTTATAATTTTATTTATTTATTAATTTATAGACAGGCAACGTAGGCCCATAGATAGATACCTTAAAGTCTAACACATATACAGATACAGGTAAATTTAAGAGATACATTTTCACTCTATATTACATTCATGTAACTTTTATTGTTTTTGCAGTGCAGGCCAAAATGGCTCGCAGATGGGAGTTTTATTTCCGACTTATGTGACACTTATTGTTATATTTTGGCCAATTCACTCAATAACTAAATAAATTATTATATATATGTTATTATCATATCTGAGCTATATTACTGTTAAGTTTCATTAAATTCCATTCAGTATTTTTAGGTGAAAGAGTAACAAGGATCCATACAAACGTAAGATTGAAATTAAAAGCGCAAGTGGTTAATCTATACTTATAATAAATCTGTAGAGAGGTCAATTCTGTACATGAAATATAGTTTCAAAATAACTATCGGGGGGTGATAAGTGATCGATACTGATGCCAAAAATGCAATCAGTAAAAATTTTGTCTGTCTGTCTGTCTGTCTGTGTGTATGTTCCTTATAGAAACAAAAACTACTCGACGGATTTTAACGAAACTTGGTACAATTATTCTTCATACTCCTGGGCAGGTTATAGTATACTTTTCATCACGCTACAATCAATAGGAGCAGAGTAGTGAAGGGAAATGTTGGGAAAACGGGAGAAGTTACTCCATTTTTTCAGCTTCCGTCGCGTGTGCAGCCTTAATGGTTAAAGTTACATAGAAATTATGGATGACGGAAATATTCTACATAAAATTGTCTTAAAAATATCCGGCAACAGCATAGTCTATCTTTTATGGTTGACTCACAATAACACGTGTAACTCCTGATAGCTTAGCAGTTCGGAGCATTCCGATTATATAACGTAAATATGAGAATTTTAGTTTGATTATAAATACAGGTAATAAAAATGACCGTTTTTATCTATATATGTTTATAAAAGTCAAAGGGGACTGACTGACATAGTGATCTATCAACGCACAGCCCAAACCACTGGATGGATCGGGCTGAAATTTGGCATGCAGGTAGATGTTATGACGTAGGCATCCGCTAAGAAAGGATTTTGATCAATTCTACCCCCAAGGGGATAAAATAGGGAATGAAAGTTTGTATGAAACTTTGTCAATTTTAAACCAATCGGGCTGAGACTTTGCATGCAGGTATAAGAAGAATCATAGATGAATGTCATTGTGTTTAATACAAGCCTGAGAAAAAAAACTATAGTGTACACTTCAGCTCTACACCGAAGCGAAGCGAGGGCGGGCCGCTAGTATACAATAAAGCGTTGTAGATCCTAAACAATCATTTAAAATGAAAAATGGTGTTAGGAACCTAAATAGGATTTTCGATTATCTAGACATTCAACATATTTTGTTAAATAAAACTAGTTTTTACGGGTTAATGCACGAAACTTTATTTATTTATTGACGTTTCGCAGCCTTTTCAGGTCTGCATCGTCAGAATAATGATTTTATTTAAAATTGTCGAGCTACCTTCGAAAGAATTATATTGTGCGTTCGGTTATTTCATTGGAAGATTTTTAAAATTTTTATTGTCTATGTATGAATTTATTATTTAATTTACTTAATAAAGTATTTTATTTAAAATTCTTGTTTGTAATTTTGAGTTTATTTATTTGACCCTAACTACCGTAAACTACCACCGGTTCCAAAATTGGGAGACCTTCCTGAGAAGAACCGGCGAAACAAACTCAAGAGAGGCTTTCTATCTCCTTCTTATGTTAAATTATGCAAACAAAAAGAACTAATAGTATCTGATGGTCTTGCAGTGTGTGCTCGGGGTTGGGATTTTATCTCCTGTATAATAGGTTCCCAAGCTGGTGGTATATACCAACCATCTTCCCTATTGAAATTTGGATATTTTTTAATCTCAATAGCCTCGCGCATCATTCGAGGAACGAACCGCCGCTCAGCTGTAAGGATCTGTGGTCTATCAAATCTAATGTAGTGGTTTGGTCCCCCTAATGCATTAACCCGTAAAAACTAGTTTTATTTAATGAGTGATGTGCGTGAAAACCTAAGAAACAAATATATTTTGTTAAGTTATTTTTTTTACTTCGTCACAATATGGCGCCTAATTTTCCCCATATTAAATTTTAATTACTATCATATCTTCAGTAGCACACCCATGATTGAGACGAATCGATTGATGTATGAATCATCAAAATCGGTTCTGGCGTTTGGTCTCTAGTGTGCCACAAAGGAACAAACATACATATATAGACTGTTAAACACTATACCCTGTCTGCGCGTCGCGCTTCGCGCTCTTGCATTGCGCAGTCGGGTAAAAAGAACAAGAAACTAATTTGAAGAACTTACTGTTTTTGAGATCAATCCTTTAATATCATGTTCCCAATTAGCCCTGATGCCACTGAATATATCATTATTATAAATCTGTATTATTAACCTCATACTTAATATTAAGACACTAATAGTTATGTGTAAACTTCTTTATACGTAACTAGTGTTTTCTTTTCTATCTCTATGTTCATAAAAATTAATTTGATAAGCTAATATTATATTTCTGAAGTGCAACCGTTTAAATTGCTGAAATATCGGGAGCTCACAATAAGTAAACACGTGGTAAACATCCCGTTATTATAATACAAGTATATATTTGATTACATAATGTTTACAATAGTTACATAGAGAATAAATAAAAGAGACATACAATATATTATGTATGTATAATAATGTGCTCTTATAAAATGTATAATGGAATTAAAATATTTTAATATTTCTTAATTATTCACTGTACCTTCCACTACAAGCCGAATCGTCTTCTAGAAGAAACATTCAGACAGCGTGCTATACCCATAGTTACTCGTAGAGGGTACTCGTACTGATTAAGTCAACGTATTCCCTGGAACGCGTTTCCGTAGGGGAGACCTAAGAGAGACGTGACAATTTTGAATTTTAGTTAAATATCTCACTCATACAATAATTTACAGTTATGGCTTATGTGAATAAATATAGCACCATTCCTTCCCTTTTCAAATCAGTTATCAAAATTAATTATAGTATTACGGTTTTTGAGAAAATCGGCAAAGAGTAAAACTACTCCCTCTGTCACAACTCTCCTATCACCGAAGCAAGTTGTGACAGCTATACGCACCCGCTGCGACAGTGTCACTTATGCAAAAACACATTTTTTTCAGGAGGAGCGTTTAAAACTTTAACAACCCAAATCATACAATATTTAAAGATTTTTACGTGATGAATAGCTTATACTGCTTAGCTATTCATCAAAAAAAAAACTTTTAATATTGTATGTTTTGGGACGTTAAAGTTTTAAACGCTTCTCCTGAAAAAATGTGTTTTTGCATAAGTGACAGTGTCGCACCGGGCGCGGGGGTGCGTGTTTAGACTATTTGAGTATTAAAAATCACCAACATATATTAAAAATAATGAAACATGTTTTTCTTTTCTTACCATAAGTAATTTTCGCATTTTCAATATCAGATACCTATAACATTGCCATAAAAAGTGATTATATATTTTAAGTAGTTATAGCATGGTTTTGAGATTGAAGAAAAATTTACTTTTAGCGTTTTTTTGTATGTAGACGTCGTAATTACGCAATCGCTTCTGTTGCGTCGCCGCTGGTTACTCAGTGAAATAGCATGTATCTAAATCTACAGAAGAGCGTTTTTGGCATCTCGCTAATTATTATAGGCTGGGAGAAATCGTCTGTGTCACATCTCTCCTCCGTCACAACTCTCCCAGGTCTCCCCTACCGTTCCATAACTTCGTACCCAGCTTACGATAGCTAAAACATCATTAATTAATCTTCTAATATATAAAATTCTCGTGTCGCGGTGTTTGTGGTTAAACTCTTCCGAAACGGCTTTAACGATTCTCATGAAATTTTGTGTGCATATTGTGTAGGTCTGAGAATCGGATAACATCTATTTTTCATCCCCCTAAATGTTAAGGGTAATCCACACCAAAATTTTTTTTTGCAATTTTGGATATTTTTTTTTAAATTTTTTATGATACATCGTACAAAAATACATACGACCCTAAATTTTCACTCGTCTACCACCAACCCCTATTTTTTTATGGCGGTACGAAGTTCGCTGGAAAATCTATATATTTTCAGTGACCATGAAATATTCAATATTTGTACCTACTCTGTAACATTCGACATGAGTTCGACATAAAATATATTTGTGTGTGGATATAGGAATAGGTCGTACCTTCATAGTTTGAACACTAATCAACGAGAAATATTTTTTCAGTGCCTTAACAGCAAGTAGGTAGGTACGTATAAATATTTATTTCTAACAAATACACCCGACAGACATGCGTACTTTTGGTATCTAATAGGGTCCCGTTATCGTTTTTTGGGTACGGAGCTTTACGGCTTAAGGTTTAAGATTCTATAAAACTTGAATTAGACAGGCGCATTCAGTAAGCTACAACATTTTACTTGGCCTTGGATTTTACAGCTGCAAATCTATTCCTGAACACCAGACGTGCAGTCATCGTTGCTTTTACAATGTTTGGCTCAGCTAATGGCGTCAGTTCAACAATACCAGCGTTAATAGAAAGGAAACATTGATTCAACAAATACCGTGTGGTTCTAAAAACAATCGACAATCGATCAATAGCCATATAAACAAATGAAATGTAGATCCCTGCTACATACATGTCATTGGCTTAATTTTTAAGAAGCCATTAAAGAAGAAATTTAATTGAATGAAATGTAGGATTATTTATAAATAGAGGGTACATTCAATTAGCTAGCCTTTCTCAAATTGGAAACCAAACCTTGTACTTCAAATTTAAATTGTCATTCATATATCTTAATTTTTAATTACAGTCTTATAGTTTTTTTGAGTGTCAGGTAAATTCGTATTTACCTAACCTGAAACCTTGGATTTTTCTAATCTACGAGCAGAGTTTATTTATTTAAAGATTTCTTAAAAGATAATCTTCAACACGCATTTCGTCCAAAAACACCAGTCGTATCACGTCCAATTTACTTCAGGTCTGGCCAGCTCTCATCGTGCCAAGGCCTATCAAGATTAAACTGTTTCACATAGAGTTGAATATCGATTAACGAATATTTTACAGTTTGTTGTAACCTGCTGTGCGTTGACTGTATAAATAGACTATGTAGTATGTCTATCAATACAGGAGTCGTGCCACGAACTATTAACGCGATCCAATAGCAGCGATGAAAAAGGGTATTGCTCTTTTCTGCAAATAATATTTAAACTACATCTTTGCAACTGGATTATACTTACGTATTATTACCATAACGTAATGTAGTACCAGTATGATGAAGTGGTCAAGTGGAGTTATTTGCAATATAAAGAAAAACTGGCCAAGTGCGAGTCGGACTCGCGCACCGAAGGTTCCGTACAAACCTGTAAGGTATATTTTAATAATTATTAAAAAATATTTTTTATTATATGATGTAACCAAAAATTTACGGTTTTCGTATTTTTTTCTTTATCTGTACTATAAGACGTTACTTCGTACCAAATTTCAGGATTCTAAGTTCACGGGAAGTATCCTGTAGGCTTTGATTCCCGTGCGATTTTCGAAAATTTGCGGAAATATGCGGCATAAGCGGTTGTACGAGTATCTTTTGTATGCTTTGGCTTAGAAGTTTGATTTTTTTACAGCCTCAAGGGACAGTAGACTTGAGTATTAGATATTAATTTCAGTTTGATACCTCCACACGTTCCTGACAAAAACTGTCTTGACAGCCGGACGGACGGACAACAAAGTGATCCCATGAAGGTTCCGTTTTTTTCCTTTTGAGGTGCGAAACCCTAAAAACGAATACTTACTTTATAATATTGAGCTACTTACTGCTATTTTTAGTTATCTAAATGAATACTAACATTTATTTATTTATTTTAGTCCTTTACAAGAATAAATAAAATCTAAATAGTGACAGCATAATGTATTATTAGTTGAAAATCAAATACCATAAACTTATCTACGCAATGTCAAAAGTCCAAAATTATCAATATTAATTTTACTCTACTTTCCAGTAAAGCAATACCTACCTCATTTATAATTACCACAACTTGTTGTGCATATTAATTATTTTTGTCATTGCTTAAATTCATGCCTTCGACCATATATGACTTAATTTTTGAAACAAGTAACTAATATGGTAGCCTACATAAGTTTAAATTCGCATTTGAGTCTTTACTCATCGGAAAGTAAAATTTTCCAGATATTCTTCCAGTGAAAACTGTATTTACATAATGCGATTATGAATTGCATTTTAAATATTTTTTACATTATTCATAACGTTACAGATCGATCACTTTAAGGTTACGTGGTCACAAATAAGATGTTGGTTATAAATATTTTTATAAATTTTAGACTAAGTACCTAAGTAGCAACAGTCCGTAGCATTTATCGGCACGTTCATAATAACAAATAACAACTTTTTTTATTTAATGTAGCTCTTCGATAGCGATGAGGATGTAAGCATTGAGCGGCACAATTTTTGACCACATTTACACTCAACATTAGGTCGGGTAGAATAAATTGTTGCGTCCTATATATACAAACAAAAACTAATATTATAACCATAAAAGTAGCTTTGTCTATTTGTCTGTGCTAAACGCAGACCATAATGGAGATACAAAGGTGGTAATTTTAACAGATAAAAAGTGCATTATGGACCCTGTAGGGTATCGCAATTGGAAGAGGAGAGGACGTCTTATTCATAATTCCTTATTGTGACATAACTTGTTATATCCAATGAATTAAAACCCATAAAAATTATCTATTCATACTACTTCAATAAGATATTGTATACTGAGATTTATGATTTATCTATGATTATTTATATAATATATAATAAAAAATAATATAGTATTCAATATGTTTATTCCATATTAGTTTTATCATTTAGGTATTCCTGGAGGCCATAACAGCATTTATTCAATAACATTATTTTTTTTAATAAATACATTGTAATCTTCTTCATTTTTTAAATTTTCAGGTAATTTATAGTATGTTATAGACATATTATAAGTGCTCGATGAGCATAATTTAAGGCGAGCTGTGCTAATGGTTCCATTAGCTTTTTCTTGTGTGTATATTTCGAAGAAATGTTTTCTCTTCTATTAAAAAAATTGGGTATTTGTTTACAATTTTACAAATCTCAAATATATGCAAGCAAGCAATAAATGCAAAGCAAAAAAGGATTTCATATTTTTGGAAGTAAGGTTAAACAACTTTCAGTTTGGTTAATATTAACAATAATACGGATAAGTTTCTTTTGTAGTATAAATAAAGAGGATACGGTCGTACTGTTCCCCCACAAGATGATTCCATAGGTAAACCAGGCATTGGCATAAGCATATGTGATAAGATCAGTCTTTAGATCTGTTGTTTTTTTGACCTCTCGATATGTAAAGCTAGATAATTATTTTTTTAATATCTGGATATGAGATTTCCAATTTAAGTTAGTGTACTTAGACCCAGTAATGAAAAATCATTAACACATTCGGTGTTTTTGTTTTGAAAACTGTAACAGAATCTTAGTGGTAATTTTTGACGCGGGTGAAAGGTTATTAATTTAGTTTTATCAAAGTTTATTCTAAGGTTATGTTTGTTTAACCAGTTAAAAATCTGGGTCATTGTTAAATTTAATTTGGTTTGTAAGTTGTTGTCGTTTTTACAAGATGTCAGAAGATAAAAATATCGTATCCAATAGTATTCCAATAGCATATTTTTTATCTTCTGCTACTTTAATTATTTGCTGAACATATTTATAGACAGCCAAAACTGTAGACCGTTTCGTCCTAAAGCCATTCTGGCTATCATCGAAGATTTCAAACTTTTCGCCGAAGATTTCAATATTTTTTGGTAACATGAAAAGGGGAGATTCAAGAAACACGTAGAGTAGTTCCTTTGCGAAAATAATACTTTAGTGTTGTTTATACGAGAAACCAATTTTGTTCTATGCATTCGAAGTCACGAGTAACAGCTAGTGCTATATTATCACCTCTATAGTTACAGTAGCTACAACCCACTTTATTACAGCCTACATTTAACATTGATTAGATCTAAAGTACTGGTTCTGAAACAATAGCTACAAGACAAATATCGCCTACACACATGTACCTACATGAACACTTTGCTACGTCTTAATAACTTTGATTATTAATTATTATCAATACAGTACAGTAGAGTATAAAGCAGTACCCTTAGTATGAGTTTTACAATTACGAAAAGTATGATAGTTTTCGTTCGTTTCAATACAAATAAACAGTATTTAAATTCTATCATTTAATCATTTGCGTCTTCTTAAATTTTGAGTAAGTATATTTGGTTACTATTCACCAAAATTGACATAGAAACATAATTAACAATTACGAAAACCATGATAGTTTCGTGAGCTCAAACTCGTACTAAGGGTACCTACAGGTTACTTCCATTTCTTCACTGAATAATTCAATAGTAAAAATCTGCAGAACAGAAATGCAGATGAGAAAGTAAGGTAAATCAAACTGCTCCTGACTGCATTTTGATTTCATTAAAATAAATGTAAGTGAGATATTTTTCAGAGAAGTTTGTATATAGGCTTTGCTATATTCTCAGATTCCACGCAAACTCATTTTTAACAACAACCTTAAAGTAGGAAACGGACTTGCATTTAAAGTTTGTGTGAACGAAATAAAACACTGAATGAAAACACTTTTCGCTATTAGTATCAGTGTAATCTGTACAGATTTGAACCGGAATTAGATTTCACAACTCGGTTAGAGGTAATCCAATTTGATGTGGGTCGTGTCGTGCTGCGTTTGATTCTGAATAGTGGGAACTGCTGCTGTAAGCAATAGCAAGACTATTAAGTCACTGGTAGTGAGGCAAGGTCCACAAGGCAAGGCAACCCGTTTTCGGAATAAAAAGTATCAATTCAGGTAATAAATAAATATGTGCGCCAAATTTCATACAGAACCGTGCAGTCGGATTTCGTTTAAATAACAAATGTACAAACTTTCACATTTATAATATAAGATTTCTTTAGATTTCGTTTTTCAATGCAAGGTTTTACGCTACAATCTATGTCACTATTAATGTTTTCTTATGAGGAATTTTCAATAGGTTAGAAATTTTCTGTAACCAAAGTCGAATGACTATTGCTCAAAAAGTAAGTAAAAAAAAAATCATCTTCAGGTTACACTTTAGACGATGAAAAAAATCATCTTCAGTTTACACGTAGAGGATCTACCCTAAACAAAAATCCAAATTTTATTCTACCGTTTTTTGATTGATGTACATATCTCCACATTTTTTTTTATAGATAGGTCCGACAAATGACTCCACCCAACCTGATGTTAAGTGAAGGTGAAGTCCAAACGTGAAGATAGCTGATACAGCAATTCTACCTGCCACACCAGCCATCCTCACCCTGCCGGCCTGCATGTTGCTTCTTCACGCCTCTTTTAAAGGATCCCAGGTTGGAACATGTGAGCGGGCAGAGCATTCCATTCCAATTACAGCTCCTTAGTGCTAATAGTCGTCAAGCAAAGCCGCGGACGGACAGACAGACGGGCGTGACGAAACTATAAGGGTTCCTTGTCAGGACTACGGAACCCTAAAAACCATAGATATACGATCAATCTGTTACACAAATATATATTGCAACTTTTATCATTAAAAGAGAAAATATAAACTTTACAAATCTTTTACTCGCAATAATACATACAAAGTGAGAACATGCCTCAAACTTTCCCACATACAACGTTCCTAATGCAACTCGGCGGAGGATAATGATGTCATCTTACGACATGCAAATTGTATGTATGAATTATTTGTTGAGTCGGGTAATTCAACATTTAATGTGCGCATTTGACGCCACAAAACCACATCAAACGCAGGGAAAGCTCGTTTAATTAAGGTTAATTACTGTAGGATTGAATGTGAAATGCCCTACTAAGCATTCAAACTTAAGAATCACATATGGTGCATACTTGAACTACGTCGCCTTACAGGCAAAAGTGCTGACACTATTAAATAAATTAATTTAAAATATCAACCCCATAAAGCCTCAAAGCTGACACCCTGAATTAACACGTAGGCAAATCTGCGGGAAAATATTCCTAATAAACCGCGGGGCATAGCTAGTAAGTTCTAAACTTAAAAAAAAATACTATTTTTCTTCATTGTCATTAAAGACGTGCAGTTTGTCATAAAATTTATCGAATCGGTAATTTGGGGGACGTAGAATTAAAATTACAAAAACATATTAAATTTTGGTGGTACTATAGAATATGGTTTCGGAAACGTTTTTGTTTGTTTCATGTTTAAAACCATTAAATATATATTATTTCTAACATACAAAACTTGACAGATTATTTCAAAGATTAAGTAAAATTAATTGTCTTTATAATTATCATTCATCATAGAGCTATATGTCCTTATTCTTTGAAATAGTGTCGTTATGCACTGCATAATTCGCCTCGGCATTTGTTTTTTTCGAAATTATGACCTTAAAATTACAAAGTTAATACAATCACAGCATAAAGGATAGCTGAGCGTAAGTTAACATTTACATGTTCGTTTTAATCAATTTCTTTAATCCGCTATTACTTGCAATATTAGTTTAAATTAGATTATTCTGTAAGAACAAACTTACATTTCACCTCGGTATTCGCGGTTTGATTTAAAATAAGAACACGAATTTCATTTCAATTTCAAATCACACATGTGTATTCCGTAGTGAAAAGTGAGTTTGTCCATACAGAATAGGCTGGCCTGAAAAAATGGTTCTTCACGCCTCTTTTAAAGGACCCCAGATTGAGGAAAGGAGGGAACTAGTGCACGGGCAAAGAATTACATTTTAATTAATGTAATACATATTTCTTTGTTCGTGTAGGAAAACTTCGCTCCCGGTGTGTAATATTAAAAAACAAATAACAAAAAGGAAAATTAGGGCCAGTTTTACCAGAGCCCAAAAAAGTTAGAGATACCTACTTACCTCCACGTAATACCATCTAACAGATACAGTTACGGATAAACGTTGCTAATTGATTTTTCTGCATTGAGTTATAATATAGTGTTGTTCTGTGATATTTTATCTTTTCAAGACCTGTGCAAGTAAAGTTTGTAGTTTATCTGGTACATGAGTTAAGAAGAGTTCCCCTACCAGGGACTCTATCTGCAAGGTGGTGGAACAAGTCTTTAGACATTTAAAAATACGTAGGTTCACACATACTAAAATTAGTAGGTATGAAGCATATGCGTATGTTTCTGGTATTTAAATTCGCCAGGTGTAGGTGTGATGGCGCTCGCATATGGAAAGGTCACCGGAGGGCATTGCCAAAGCTGCAGGTGCCTGGCAGATGTTGTACGCACGCGCCACTTATTAGATGAACGAACGAACCCACAAGCTGATGAATGCATTCATGTCTGCTTTGGCGATTTGAATTTAAGATCTTTATTATCACATTTTCATTAAGAAATGTAACTTATAATTTTATAATCGGCATTAGGTACCTAAGTAGGTACTTACTTTCCTAATCATCTATATTTATATTCCAGCCAAAATAAATTGGCTGGAATACAACAGCACTGTTAAAAGTTAAATAAATGAAGTCAGAATTTCGTGTTGTTATCAAAAATTCCGTTATAATTAACATTCTTAATTTATTCCATTATTAGTATTTATTGAAGATAATATATATTTATCTTCTAATATATTCTAGTACAAAAGGAGACACTATGAATATGTATATATATATATATATATATTACACTTAATTGATTACTTTAATCCTAGTAGTTATATTAAGTTTATATATTTAAGCGAAAATGATTACTTGAAAGAATTTTAACTTGGCCTAGGTGGACTGGAATCGAACTAGTATTCTTCGCTTTCTTTGAAACATGATTTTAAATTAGATGAAACCTTTGAAACATGCATGTATCTTCCTTTCTTATTTTTGTTGTACCTTCCTTCTTCTTCTTATTTCTGTTCCGTCCTCTCTCTCATGCTTCTCTGTAGCCTCCCTCTTAGACCCCCGTAACAAAAAGTGGCCTTAGTCTTAGATTACAATACTAAAGAAATACGAAATAACTTTTCAGAAAATAAAAATAAATATTTAACTACTTATATTACCAATACGAACAAAAACATCTTTAAAAAAAAATACACAATGTAGGTGACGTAGCAAGCAGTCACATACAACCTCCATAAATGAATAAGCAAACATTGAAAAGGTTTTCTTTATTACACATACCGTCACTCATATCATAAGGTTATTAGCGAGGGCTGAGGATAAATACATGAAATTGGAATCATTCATATTTTTTGATGGTGACATGCAATTTTAAAGAGCTTCATATGCCTAATGCGTCATTTTGTAATTGCCCTTTTCACAATTAGCTGCAAAGTAATCATAAGTAAATTTCGTATTAAGCAATCAATCAAATATTTTATCCATTTTGTTAGTATCTCCAAAATCCACAGTCACCTAAATTGATCCAACCAAAAACGAGACGAGCAATAAGGAGGTCTTAATGAGTCCAATTATGAGTGCCCTCATTGGATCTCGATGACTTGAAAATTGATAAAATTATATCGTAATCCCATTATCCGCGAGCTTAGACATTAATAAGATTTAAGCTCCATGCAAATTGGATGTTACATAATAATATATAGTAGTTAAATAATAATTTAGCTCCGCGTAAAGTATATTCTAACAGTTAGTAGGAATTTTTATCATATAAATGTGGTTACATTGAGAATATTAATCCTTCGTGGAATTCAAATAGTTTGCACATACACATTTGTAAATATAAATTGTCGAAGTTTAAGCTGCGCTTGCTAGAAGTATACGGTAGGAATCGATTTCTCAAAAAGTATCTCAAATCATTTGACTAATACCAACACATTAATATATTCATTAAGTTAAAAAATTATTACATAGTAATCCCTCTGACAACAGTTTCATTAACCAAATTGTTTCTCTGTGGCGATGAGTATAAAAGCTTTTTAACAAATTATATTATAACGCACTTATCCTTCAGTACTCAGCAAGGGCGCGCGTGTAAAAATACTTCTGTATCAAAGCTATTCGGGGCGCCTTAAAATGAGCGCATAATTCAAACTTGATCCTTATTTGCCCTGTCCACAGAACAAGCATCAATCATCGTACGTAGGCACCTCCTTGTGGGTTCACCGAGAGTGCTCTCTTGAATATTTCCATTTGCACTGCGTTCTTTCCATTACAATGCCAAAACGGAACCTGTTTGATGGAAGCGCTTAATCCTGTTTATATAACAAGATTTCGCCGTACAAAATGTATAGTAATCCATACGAATATTTTAAATGCGCGAGCAACTATTTGTCTGTCGGTTTTCACACATTTAACCAGTGTTTTATGAAATTTGCTGTAGTTATAGAGCCAAAGGGGAGAGAGAAGTTCATCATTATTTATGGACGGCATGGAAAGCACCATGATCTACAACATAAGCCCAGTGCGAATTGCTGGATGCTAACGACTGCAGATGCAAGCAAAGGACAAACGGCTTTACGTGGCCACCGAACTTACTGATAACACTTTTCTTTTCATTTCCCCTATGACTGGCCATTGCGAAATTTGCTTTAATTACACGGTCATAGATCAAAGCGCTCAGCTAACCAGAATACCTGAATTTGATTTTGATACTCGTGAAATGTCAAGGAGTTTTATGTGGAAGATTTTTAATTCTTGTTACGTCCAAAACTTCTTGACATCGAATATCGATCAAATTCTACTATTCGAAATCGATATTGGTTCATGCTAAGGGTACAGCACTGCGCCAACAATATCCTCCTCAAAGTTTGTTTGATGAACCAATTACCCTACACAGAAATACAAAAAATAAGTATAGTCTGCCATGCTGTGTAGAGCACCGTAGCATTGTCGACATAACCACATGCTTTCTGTTCATTTGAAACGGCGTTAAATGCCAACGCGATCGATTAACCTTCTATTGAACTGCAATAATGGTTGCTACGGTTATTTTTGTACAGTCGATTGTCAGGTTAGTTAACTTAGAAAAAATATTGTACCTACCATTCGTTTGTTGGAAAGCTGTTGCTTAACGATGTTTTAATTATAATTACATTACGTAGGTCATTGAAAAACATACGTTGTTTTCGTAGCCATAAGGATAATATTGGGCAGAAGTCTAATTTTTAGGATTCCGTATTCGGTCGATCGATGGGGGTAATTTGAATCTAGTCATTGGGATTCCACGAAGCCTTTTCCGTTTCCGCAGAAAAGGGAACACTCTTTAAGTTATTTACGAAGTTCCCGAGTAAGCATCATTCCAGCCAATAATTAAATCTAAATATTTTTAAGAAAGTCTAGATGAATTTGAGCACGACAGAAGGAGAGGAGAGTCTCACATAACCTCGTCGCTGACTCAACAGAGGGATATGGCCTGTTTTTTCTATAATTTTCTAAAAAGTGGGTTCCATACTCATAGTATGGTATCGGAACCCTATAATAATCTTCCGCTCCATCCGTCCATCTTTAAGTCAGCGTGCTGTTGTATCTCATGAAAGCTACTACGAAGACAGTTGTAGTTTGCACACATAATCTGTATTTGTAATGCAACAAAAATATCAATGTAATAAAGATCAAGTTTACAAAGATTTAAACTTAAGTGTTCACTTTTTGCTAAAACTTAACAGCTGTATTTGAAGTGTTAATGAATTTGTACAGTACTATACAAGTATTAACATTACAATACGGTAATGTTATTACTTGTATGGTACCGAACCCTTTCAATGATAGTTCGAGTCGCACTCGGGCGGCTTTTTTTAATCACATTTAGTTTTACACCTACTGCCGTGTATTTTGTAACTTCAACACGGGTCATATGAAAGGTCGATTGTGGTAGGTATACAAATAATGTTGTTCAGTTCGTTAACAATTTGCAATCATGTGTGCCAATTTCGATATCCACTTTCGCTTTGTATTTATTACTAGCTGACCCAGCGAACTTCGTAAAGGTGAAAATTTAGGGGTGTATGTATTTTTGTATGATGTATCATAAAAAAATTAAAAAAAATATATCTAAAATTGAAAAAAAATTTAGGGATGGATTACCCTTAACATTTAGGGGGATGAAAAATAGATGTTGTCCGATTCTCATACCTACCCAATATGCACACAAAATTTCATGAGAATCGGGAAAGCCGTTTCGGAGGAGTTTAACCACAAACACCGCGACACGAGAATTTTATATATTAGAATTTTATGTCATTTGTAATATTGAGGTATTCAGGTACAAATTATTTCAACAAACTGTTACTCTGTAGTGTCAGTGAAAACGACAGCAGGTTCAATATCAGATCGAGAAAAATTCAAGATCATTATTTTAAATTTGTATAACATTTTTGGAATAGGAAATAAACATTCTCCCCCGTTTTAATAAACAAAGAATAAGTTTGAATTACTTACTCTATGTTGTGTCTCTGTTCGTTGAATTAGAAATGTGACTTGAGTAATATGAGCAAAACACGGCGTAACTAGTCTAAGCATATTGCTCGTTTATTAATAAGGGGGTATGAGTTTAAAAAAGTCTATATACCTTTCTGTTCACGCAGACAGACGGACTGACGGTGGAGTCTGAGTAATTTCGTCATTGAGTTCAGTTTGTCATTTTCTGGGTATGAAATTCTTAAAAAAAACAGAAGATAATTTAGCTAGTATCTAATCCACGCAAATTCTAAAATTAATTGCGGAAATTTTGTTCCAAGTTTTGATGTCAAATGTGGTAACGAAATGTTATTCATTTGTATACTCAAATTATTTGGATCAATGATAATTCATAATATATCTATATTGTTAAACATCTCTTATATAATTTATGATTTGCCAATCTCACATAGTATATTGTAGCATGGATATATTATATAAAAATGTTATTAATATCACGTCAACATATTAGGGTTCACATGCCCTTTTTATTACAAAAGTTTTAAAGGTCGAAACTAACACTGAAAGTGCTGAATAGTTTCTAAGTAAGTACTTTGTATAATTTGTGCTCCGCTGGTCCCTTGTTCCTCTTTATGGAAGTAAGGAATTTATGGAATCGATAACGTCCATAAAAGTGTTTATGCCAGTTGAAAGGTGTAATCTTTACTTAGAGAGACGAACTTCTTAGCAAAACATGGATTCACCGTGCGAGTGCCGGGTCCATCGTGTGGGAGAGAGAAAAACTCTGAGCAGTTCCCAGGACTTGTGATCCAGGTGTAGGTTTAAGGAGACCCCCTTTGAGATGCGCATCAACACTCACCTTCACTGGTCGAGTTGCCCGCCCTTCCTAGCCAAATTTGCTAGGAGCCTGTTAGTGCAGCCTTATTTACTCGTTCCAAAATTGAACTTACTGCAGTTCTCGAGAAGCCAAGGTCTTTTAGAAGGTTTAGAGAGATTTTGCTGGTATACCTTTCGTTCCTATTGCTACCAGCATATAAATTAACTTGATAGCCATTTTTAGTTAATTCGTTGGTAAGATCGTACTTCATACTGCTTTTCATACGTATCCATTAAAATAGTCCAGTCAAGTGCAGTACCTAGGATTAAGAAGGGCTGGCTTTTCTAGTTTACAGTTGTGACTTTCTTTATAAAGTTAATTCGTTTTTTATTTGTGGTTAATTCCTTTTGGGTTCTGGCCACTGCAAGACTTGCTGCTTCAAGTATGACTTCATCATGGCGACGTGAGTATTGCAACCTACCAGCCACCAATATATGCCTAGCAGTACTTATTGCGTTACCACAAGTATAGCACGATTTTTCAGAGGCTTTACCCCATCTTACTAGATTACTCTGGTCTGGGAGGGTCATTTGGAAGGCCATACTAATATTATAAATGAGAAAGATTGTGTGTTTGTTACCCCTTTAAGCAAAAATGGCTGAGCGGATTTGGATGAAATTGTGCACAAATATAGTTTATTACCTGGATTGAAACATAGAGTACTTTTTATCCCGAAAAAAACTCAAAGAGAAAATCCTGAAGGATTCTTAAAAAACTAAAGTTTCGCAGACGAAGTTGCGAGCGGTTGCCATTTTAAATATGTATATCTGTTAAAGCAGCAAAGTTTTCAGTTGTCACAAAGAAAGATAAACACTAATATTGCTCAAACTCAAAAGTTGACTGACGTTTTTGATTATAAATGATTTCTTTATAATTAATGAATCTAAACATCCGTTAATTTAAAAAAAAACTGTGTACTCGAAAGTGTTTCTTGTAATGATATCCTCTTCTTATTTTGAAGTAATTTATTTCTGACCCTCGTCAGCTGAACACCGGATTACTGACTGAAAAGTTAATTTTATTTGCCCAGCTTAATGTTGAGATTGAGAGACAACGCGTACATGGGTTGACTTGAAGTATTTTTTTTTAAGTTTAAGTAGATCAGTTGTTCTTAACCTTTTACATGATGAGGGACCTTTATCCGTTTTAATTGACATGTACCTTCAACTGTTTGCCAGTAAATTATAATGTTATTATGAAATGGTTTGTCGGTAATGTAAAAAAGAATAAAATAGTTTTGTCGTCTATGTAGAAATAAAAAATCCTTCAATCTCGTCAATGTCAATGCGATTACATTGTACAGAGGCCTAAAAGGAAAATTTCAGGTAAATTTTCCAAGAATGTTCGAGGAATCCTCGAAAGCACAAAGGCTTAGATGTTCACGAAACGATTTCCCGTGCTTTTAAAGCAGTTTAAGTAAAATATCCATACCAATACTATGAATGCTGAAATTACTTCGACTGTCTGCCTGTCATTCTTTTACGCCAAACACGCAGAAGCGATTTCGTTGAATTTGAAAGGAAACTGGAAAAAGCCACTGTTCGTCGCAAAAAGAGTTTCTATCGGAAATAAATTATCCCGCACAGATCAAGTCACGAGTACTCATTAGTAATACAGGTTTATACAACAATTCATGGCCTTTTTGAAGCGTTGAGATAGCAACAATACAAATGCTAATATCGACATTTCGCCGCGACCTCCGATTTGATTTCTCACTTGGATCCATAGTTCTGTAGCACGACACAATTTCACAATAGTTGAACTATATTTTGATATTCCGATTTCATATATCACCGTCAATGCGACAAATCGAATGTTTGCAAAGGTTAGTTACATGTGACATGTGAATTTATTCAAATTCTTAAATACAATAATTCACAGACGCGGCTACTTGTAAATGTTTTTGTATTTTACAAAATTGCAACTAAACAAATTGTGTAATATTATGTCCTGTGTCAGTTGCAATCATTAGTCGCCAACTTGTCTGTTGAAGCCATAGATCATATGATTTTCCTTGTATATTGAATACAGTGTTTTTCTCCAGCCTGTGTTAGACGCTCGCCTTGAGTGGGCGCGCATTCCGGCTCGTACTGCTAGCTGCCTCCACACACGTGGACCTTCCAACTAATTATACACTAGCTGTAATGCAATTCAACAGACGTCAATCAACTTCAATAGCAGCCGGCACGAGTACGGCTTGATTGTTGTTTGTATTAGTTGCGCAAGCTACTTGAGACTTGAGAGTGCTTCCAAAGCTTTCTGTGTAACGGTTTTTATTCCGTTCAATTAATCGATTGAAAGCCAGTAAAAAATAGCGGCTTATTACAATCTTAAATACCGTTTATAAAAATAACAAAAATAGTCGTAGTAGATCAAATAATTATAGGTTTACATTTATCGTTTTTAAAGTGGAGTAATAAGAAATTCTTTTGACAGGTTTTCACGGGAATCATTTGAAGTTCTAAAAAGTATTACGTAACAACGTTTACATTCTATTCGCAGCACAAAGTGACTACACGAACCGTTAGGTTTTCTCAAAAGAAATTAATCTTTTGCCAGACGTTCGTACAAACATCATTTTGTTCCGAACCTCTGACATGCTTGTCGGTGAGGCAGAACCTATTCCTTTAACTTCATTAATAGGCCCTTTTATGTCGACACACACTTACGTATTTACGAGTTACAGCTGTCACTTAACAGTCTTGAGAACTTATTAATTCAGTGTTATCGGTACGTTACGTTCTGTACAGAGTCGCAGGAAGCAGCTTAATATTACTTTACAATCCAGTGCCACATGATACTTGTGTAATTCAGAGAAGCATCGTTTTAACGTCGAGTTTTATTTACATTCATGTACCTACATATATACATAATAATAATAACTAAATACCTACTACCTTTCTTCGGCGTCTCACTGGTGTGTGACGTCGCACGACGTAATGTATGTAATGTCACTTAACCGGAAGTTTACTAGTGTTTGACGTAATTTTAGGCTCCGCCAGTCCATTGCGTTTTCAGTCACATGACAATAGATAAGAAAACTTTTATCTTTTTCGTGGGTTTTAAGTAAAATGATGAATATTTTTTCTGTAAATATAGTAAAAACCTCTGCCAATATTCATTCTAAATACAGAAGTTAACAATTGGCACTTTATTTTTAATACTAACAAACACCCTATCTATTCATCAGTCAATTCAACAAATACTTTAACCGTTGCTTCTACCATATAAAGGGCTAAGGCTTTTCTTCCACCTTACTGTCCGAGTTAATCTGTGATTTTCCGAAATTATAAATTTAATATTCAATTTCGGGTCTGATCGTAAAATTTAGCAGAACCGAGAATAACACTTTGGAGAAAGCGTGAGTCTGCAGTATGCTATGATTAAAATTGATAACGCTCGCGTGGTTGGAGCCATCTCCAGCTTCAGAATTGTGTGGTTTTGGCAAATGGTAGTGATTCAGGTTTTAGTTTACCATTAAGGATGATGACGGGCTAAAGTAAACGAAATTATATTTAGTCCGTCAGTTGGATTATTAAAAAAATAACGGTCAATTATTTTTAATTTTGTCAATCTATCAAAAATGGCCAAGATAAAGCCCATCAAAGTTTGGGGGGGGGGGGGGGGGGGCTCGTGACGTCACTACTAAGTAAAAATTGTACCCAGACATTACGTCATGCGACATTTCAAATGATTAATATATCTGTAGTGTTTTGATATTGTGAATAAAGAAAAAATACGTATCCAATACTTTTTGATAATCTACTAAGTAGATGATATATTAGATTCCTTGACCAGACAGTGCTTGTCCCTTAAGCACAAATACAATACACTAGTATTTTAATAGAATCAGTCCTAAAATCAGGAAAATCAGTTTATTAGGCTTGAAGATTTTTTTCTGGTAACATTTACTTTAGCTTTACGATTCTGGCAGTTTAAGCTTAAATTTAAAATATTTATGAAGTCGTACTTACCACATAACAAGAGAATGTGATTCCTTCAGTAATTGTCATGCAATGAATCTGAAACAAATTAAACACTTTTATTTTAAATTACAAGTTGAAATATTATCTAAATATATAAAAAAAGAAACTGACTGACTGACATATCAACGCACAGCCCAAACCGCTATCTAGAGACTCCAAATTTGGCGTGTAGGTTGCTTATGCGGTCTAAGGGTGCACTAAGAAAGATTTTTTTTTAATTCTCCTCAGAAAGGCTTAAAATAAAGGATGAAAAATATTGGTTGTAATTCGTCGTTTTTAATAACGGCAACAGGTAGACACTTCAAATATTCACAGATATAGAATAGAATACTTAGTTGTATATTCACTTGGAAAATAAATAAATAATCGTCATAAAATAAATATTTAAGGGGAAGCTCCCATATGACAGATGTGATTTTTTGCTGTTTTTAGTTTGATATTATAATATCGTGGTTATGCAGGCAAAACCAATTTTGACGACTTTATCAAAAAATCTTTTTATTGCATGCATCGACTAAGTTTTTTCTGCTCTATCGGCAGGTAAAACCCTTTTCTTCATCAAACGCTCCGTTTCGAAGTTACCGCATGTAAAAACCAATTTTAAGACTAGTTAGCCGTGCAAGGCTTCAATAAAAATAATTTATGTTGACATAATAATTTTTTTACCGGTTCGGATCCCATGCAAAACAAAATAACACAGTAAAAATGGTTTTCCTTTACAGGGTTTACTGTAATCTTTGTGTGATTTCATCTACAAAATCAAATTACATGAAGATAACATACCCAAGAACTATTATGATTTCAGGCAAAACATAGTATTATCATGTACTTGCTTTTCCGCGAAGTAATTCATTAGTGTGTATATCAATTTGATCCTAGCAAAAAGTTTATTTGCGTCTAAATGTGTTTTGTTTGAACGAATTTAAAACACGCGCGAATGAAATACCTTCAGCGAAAACCAATTATTCACATATCGTGGTACGGACGGTGGATTTCTAGAAATCCTAAAATCCACGATTTATATCAAGTATCGTTGATAAATATCGAGCGTCTAGTCTCTAATCGATATTTATTGCTTCAGTATTAATATTGTCAGCGATGGAAGAGGACGCGCATATTGAGGCGGCGGCGCCCGCCGTACCTCATACAAACAACCAAAAGCACTTGAAACAATTCATACTAGTGTTAAAACACTACCAGAGGTATGGGACAGCTCAAGTGCCGACACTGTAAATAAAGTGAAAAGGGCGAATGCCTATGAGCAACTATTTGAATTTAAAAAAGAATTAAACCTGGCGCAACTACCAAAGATGTCATTGCGAAGATAAACTCATTAAAATCGAATTAAATAGGAAAGAATTAAAAAAATAACCGATTCGAAGCGATCTGGTGCTTCTACGGAAAATGTGTACAATTAAGGTTGCCAACTCTACTATATAATATAGTATCCTACTATATTAGGGGATCAAATACTATATTCCTTTCACGCACAATGGTCCAATAATTAGGACTAAGAGCGGAAAACGCCCTGAAGAACTAACTAACTAACTATATTCCTAAAAACATATAAAGTAGGCGAAACTACTATATTTTGCTTAAAGCAGGTTTTTGCCAATAAAAGCTTTCTTAAAAATAAAAACTGTATTATTAAGGTATAGAGCAGCAAAATATATACTAAATTTAAAAATAAAGTAAATATTTTAATCATATACTATATGTTTTTTCCATTTTTTTGCCTTCTACTATATTTTAGAGGTAACAGCTTCGAAAATTCTATATTTGATTGAAAAAAAGTTGTTAACCCTATGTACAATCCAAAGTCTTGGGTATTTTATATTATCAGTCATAGCTTTATTTATAGTGTAATACGAAACTTACGAGTGTACTCAGTGAAATTTACTGTCGTACTGACGTGATTCGTATCGTGTGTGTAGTATAAGAAAATATTAGTAGATAAATATCACGGTAAATATCGAGATACATATCGAGCGTGTTGCATTCGCCTATATAGACCAATATACGCTGAGCTCTTGTCTGTACCCTGCGTAGTACGAATAAGAGCCCAGTTTATACTGGTACTGTCTAATTTGATGTGAGATTCATAAGGTATACTGTACAGAATGTAACAAAATGTCGAAATAACATTTAAGGGCCTGATTCTGCTGTTTAAGTATGTTTTGGTATGGTAGAATTTGGGTGCTTAAGAATCATTGTATGTGCCAGGTAACTTGTTTCTTTATGTAAGCACCCTTTGAAGTTTCTACCTACCTGAGCAACAGAATCAGCCGCTTAATTTTTTTTTTTATAGATAGGTCCGACAAATGACTCCACCCCACCTGATGTTAAGTGAAGGTGAAGTCCAGACGTGAAGATAGCTGATACAGCAGTTTTACCTGCCACACCAGCCATCCTCACCCTGCCGGCCTGCATGTTGCTTCTTCACGCCTCTTTTAAAGGATCCCAGGTTGTGAGAGAGGGAACACGTGAGCGGGCACAGCATTCCATTTACGGATAGTGTGACAAAGAAATGAGTCACCAAATTTCTTTGTACGCGTTGGAATTGTGGCCACAGTTAGACGGTGACAACGTAGGCCAGCGCGCGTGGTCCTCTGAAGAAAAGGAGAAGGTGGGATAAGAGAGAACACTCGCCATGGTACAGACGATAGAACGTGCTTAGTGACGCCACGTCACGGCGTAATTGAAGAGGCTCAATTTTGTCTATAATTTCGATATTTTGTATAATTCATTAAGGTTTTATGTAAATTGGCGGAAATATTTTTAATAATTGTTTAGGATGTCAGATTAAATATGCCTTCCAGTAAACAATATCTATCTGTGCCCATCAGTGACGCAAAGAAAAAGATTTAATTAATTTATGTGCAAAAAACGTTATTCCCGAAGAATATCAGGAATGGTTCAAATCACTTCCAAGTGAAAAAGATAAAAAGGATCAGGTAATACCTGATGCAACGCTTTCCGATGAAGAGTATGATCCAAATGATGATTAAGATTTTAAACTTAATCATCATTTGGATCATACCCTTTATTTTAATATAATTTTTCTTTTTGTTCACATTTCGTAATTTTGTCTCCTTTTCATTTTAATAAATAATTTCAATGTATTTTTATTTTTATTCAGTAAATACTAATTTAGTACATTTTTTTTAAGTTTTGACGACTTACCATATTTCTCTTCCTAACTAGTTCAGGAAAAACCAAGTTTAAATTAGGAATTATCGTAGATGTGCTCACAATTTTGTGTACATTTGTTTTTTTATAAAGTACTAGCAAACCCGGCGAACTCCGTTTCGTCACCAGATAGATGGCTTCGTTTTATGTAACATTTCGTTTGGTGATTAAAAGAAGTTTTTTTTTAAATTTTCCTGAATTTTCTTTGCTATAAACCTCACAGAGCCCGAGACCTTTCCAACGAATGCAAAACAGTGGAAATCGGTTCGTGCGTTCTGGAGTTATAGCGTCAGGAAGGAAAACCCGACTTATTTTTATATAGTAGATGTAGATATTACATTTAAAATACTACCACGTCATTTATGATATTTATACGTAATGTGAATGATTCTCTAGATAATCACGATTTTTATTCACCAGGGAAAACCAATTACGAATGGTCCATTTTTTGTTTGAACAAATAATTTGCAGACTTCCCTTTTCTTTTTCATATTAAAGTTGTACTTTAACCCAAAATGATGAATTCAGCCCCACCATGACCATACTTCTGGTTGCATTAAAAAGATCTTTAAAACTTTAAAAGGGCTTTGAACTTTATGTAGCGGATTTCTCGATTTGGTTAAATGTCGCATAATTGGTTTTGCCTGCATAACCACGATATAGTGTCTAATCTTGTATAGTTAATGGTACGGAATTCTTTGTGCGCAAGTCCAACTCGCACTTGGCCGATTTTTTTAACACATAAATAGTTATAAACAATTTTATTTTCATGGTAGTAAAAATACGAAATAGTAAGCCCAAGAAACTTACCCATCGACAGAAACACAACACCACCAAAAGTTAATGTTATTACAACAATGTTAGTAGCCTGGAGGTTTCTCCCAATTCGAAAGAAAAATCTGCTAACCTACCTCTTTCACGAGTATATCCAATCACTCATACTCATTATTTATATTATAATAATCGTTCATTAAACATAAATAATCATTTATATCTTGTCATCCGTAAAGTGAAGTCAGTTGTTTGTGAGAAGCGTGCCGCCAAGGCAAGGGTCACCGGCGAGATGACACCGAGTGTTATGCAATCAATTACTTAATAAGTAACCGAGTACTGTATTCCTAACTGCTCATCCCCACGCGCATAGTATCATTAACGCTCCGTCCTTTTGAGTTGTAACTCAAGACTTAAGCAAATATCTATATGAGTCAATAGGGGTGATGACGCGGTATACTAAAGGGAATTCTTTCTTGTCCGTCAGTTAGATTATCAAAAAAATGGACACGCATAAGTTATTTTGCCAATCAACCAAAAAAAATATAAAGTTATGGCATGTCAAAGTTTGGAAGGAAGACCTCGTGACGTCACTTCTAAGTAAAAATTGAACCATGACATGCGACTTTTCAAATCAATATTTATCTCTATAATGTTTTGATTATGTGAAAAATAAGGTGGCTAGTTCTTTTTGATAAAACCTGATTGACGAAAAAAGTAAGTTAGTCATCATCCCTATTCTATTGATCGTTTTTTTAGTGTGTATGCTGTTGGTCACATATGACCTTTACAGCGGCACCGGGTTTTGGGACGACGAGATCCTAAAGGGACCACAAGCCGAGAATTGGGAAGTGCACTTAGAGGTATTCCAGGCGGATGGCATCTACCCTCCGGGCAAGTCTACTCTCTGTCTGGAGTCTGTATACCACTCGAACCTTAAGGTTGCTACCTAATACTTATTAAACACATTATTAATGTCATTTATCTTATAGACAACAAAGCCTCGACTGTAGGTGCTATTGTGTGTCAGTTTCCGATTCCCATAATTCAACTAAATATTGACCATTTTTTTATTTACTATGATTTTAGTAATAACTGAAAATCTTATGATATAATATGGTTTCCTTCTTCCATAGAGATTTTAATCCATATTAACTTCAGTCTGTTAATTAAGCCAGGTGTTACATTTAAAGAGATTTGCGTTTATGCGTGTTTAAATATGGCCTTCAAAGAGGTTTGCATACGATCACCTATTATTACCTCCTATTTCATAACTTAATTTGTATACTTATCCAGATAAGTACTGTTACCGCAAAAGAGAAGCGCATTAAAAAGAAGCCAAACTACGGTTTCATATTTACTGAAATTAATAAGTAACCTAATTAGTTGCCGTTGGTTAATAGTATTAGCTCTACTTTCTGAATGTTTATGTCTGTTGTGTACTGGTATTTGCAGCAGAGGTTTTTTTCTAATACAAATTCTATAAAGAAGTTGAATTTTAATGGAGAAAACATTTTATAGGAACTCTGCTTTGTTCAGGTCCTCAGATTTTTTTACGGGTTTAAATTGTACCTTTGCTATTATGAATATCTAAATGTTAATATTCTAGCTTATGTTCCACCTGTATACTAAAAGAACAATGCCCCTTTTTGACCTGATCATGTATAGAGATTACATATACGTCAAAATAAAGCTAATTTAATTATATGTGTATTACAATAATCAACGTGGTAAAAGAAAAGCAGGAAAAAAAGATTTTTTATTATTTCAATATGTTTACTGTATGTGTAAGTTACAGTTTCCGAACGCACTTCAACTATCCTTTTTTTTAATTCTTTGTCCATTCTAGGAAGGCAAAGAGTACTGTGCTATGATCAAAATATTTCTGCCCCAGCAGAATTTCTAGATGATGTTGTAATCAAAGACTTAGATTATTTTGACGACAATTAATACAGCCATTCCAATTCAATTGTGTTTTATTTGTCACTCCAGTTTTTTTCATCAAATACTAAGTGAGCTTTTTACCTTCTAAAACAGTTAGGTATTTAGAGTTACTGAACATTAAGAATTCTATACTCCATTATAGTAAAGTATCACCTTATAAAATTACATACAAATATGCTGGAGTCGAGAACGCTCACGAAAATTAGTAGTGAGGTGATTAGGTAATTAAAACATTGTTTTACTTATGTTATTTATTTATTTTAAGTTAAAGACTGCTGACGATTTCCAGTACAAAACAAAATAGTTTCCAGTTCCAGGTTGCCGACAATGAATTCCTAAATAATGTAGGATCGCTGTAAGCTGAGTTTTCATACAATCCACTTGACATTGCTCAAAATCAATTTCATTTTTCGCTCTTGGGACAAGTTATTCTTCACAATAATCATTGTTTTTTGGTTATTCATATCCGTTTGGCAGGTAAGAACGTTGTCTCCAATTTCTTGTAAACATAATGTAATCAATAACTGCACTGCATTTGTCATTTAAATTGATAGAAGTATATTCTCTTTTTATGTAATTATTCGTGAATAAATTAACAAATGAGACACTTCAGTGTTGCCAGAGCAAAAAATTAAATATAACCTAAAAATTATTTCATTTCAATTTTCCTACGTTTAAATCGTAAAAATGACTATAGGATATTATTTTCTTAATTTATACGTCATCTTTCCAGTATACTTTATATTTATACATTAACTTTCATTATCAGGTTTTCAAATGTATGGAAAGTTGGCATTGTTCTTTACAAAGTTAACTTTTATTAAATATGCAACTAAATAATTAGGAAGCTGATTATTTCGATCTATAAAACGTCATGATAATAGTGTATTTCATGAACTTATAAGGAAAACTATAACGGTTAAGATAGATTTGTTAAGAGTATTTGTCGTTCAACTCTGGTTAAAGAAAATTTCTTATCTATTGAAAATTCCCAAGAAGAAAACATTAACAGTGACATAGATAAAGTTATTGAGCTTAAAACCTTGCATTGCAACAAAATCTAAAAAATACTATTTAGACCCCACAATAAAATATCATTAGTTCCACAACGTTACCGCGAGTACCAACGGCTTCTGAGTCGAACTAACGTTACGTTTTTATAAAAAGTATATAAGCACCTGAAAAAATCAGCGGCTTTACTGCATCATCTTCTCAGGGGATGATCGCTTCAGATGAAGCTTGTAAGGACTTTCTGGCTATAAGCATGAACTACGTGTGTGTTTTACTTGGAAAGAAATCAGAAATCAATATATCTTTATTCAAATTGGATGTATAGTACAACTCTTTTGAATCGTCCAATTTTTTTTCCTATCACTCGTTATGGACATATTTTTTATCTGCGGAGAAAAACGAGCAAAAAAAAATCTACAACATTAAAAGTCTAATGTAACAACATTTACAAATCATTATGTTGTTACAACGTCAATACAATTATGATTTATTTAATACAGAAAACCTGTTGGAATGATTGGAACAGTTCAAACCCAAGCATTTTTGTCTGTAATATAATCAGACACTTTGTAATAAGCTTTTTGAATAAGTGCTTTTTTATACTATCTTAAAATTTATTTATGGTTAACTCTTGGATATTGCTTGGGACTTTATTGTAAATGCGAACACAAAGACCATTAAATGAATTATTAATTTTGTGAAGCCTAGTAGCAGGTAAACTTAGTTTATTTTTGTTTCTTGTATTAAGTGTGTGACCATCACTGTTTTTATGAAACAAATTATTATTTTTTCTTACGAGTAATAAATTTCCGTATATATATTGTGATGCGACCGTTATTATTCCAAATTCTATAAACTTATCACTTAACGATTCTTTAACTTTAAGATTATAAATTGATCGAATAGCTCTCTTCTGCAGCACAAAAATAGTTTGAATGTCGGCGGCATTTCCCCACAATAAAATTCCGTACGACATTACACTATGGAAATAACTAAAGTACACTAATCTGGCCGTATCTGCATCCATTAACTGGCGTTTCTTCATTACGGCATATGTTGCAGAGCTAAGCCCCATTGAAGCTTAGAATCTAAAGTTATCCCTAAGAATACTATGGTGTCTACAAGGCCCATATTCCTATCCTTTACATTCACACTGGTTTTTACTTGTTTTATATTAGGTAATACAAATTTCATACATTTCGTTTTTCCTTTATTAAGTAATAAATTGTTAACATTGAAAGTAAAAGTAAGAGTCTGAAATAACCTTGCAGCCGGCTGTAGGGTATCCATGAGTATTTCACACACGCTCCCCCGCCTGGGAGGAAACAAAAAAAAATCCGTGGATATCATTTGTATTTAAAAAAATAATAATATCGAATTGATTTTGAGTTTGAGACGCATGTTGACTTTGATTTAGGTATTTTAGCTATTTTAGATTGATATTATTTGTTTTTTCTAATTTCCGATTTAGAAAATGAAGACTCCTGCTCAAATATATAGTGGTAATCGTAAGTAAAGGCAACTGCGGAACCTTACACTATGCGTGGCCACGACACGCACTTGGCCGGTTTTTAATTTTATTTAAGTTGCTACAAACTCTTATAAAAGATATGTGATTTTAGTACTACGGCACATAAATGCTATAAAATTACGTCAGATTAGTTACAAAGCGAACACAATTACAATTCCATGCAGACAATGCAAATTAAGAAAAAAGTCAATTAAAAAAATACATCACAGCCTGAACTCTGAACCTATTACTTTGAAATTTTACCCAACTTTTATTGCAAATAAAGAAGTTTACCGTGTAACGAATTACAACTTTTTCAATTGCCAGCCAATCAGAAGAAAATAACGACCTAAAAATGGATTTTGTTTTATTAGTAGACACGAAACAGCGAACAGAAAGTAAATAATTTTATTGTGTAACGAGATCCAATAGCGTGTTGATCAATTTGGTGAGTTGGTAAATTGAATTAGGTAGTAATACTGCAAAAAGTACCTATTTAATTATACCTACTTTGAAATAAAAAAAATTGGGTTGTTTATTACATTGGGTAGTTTTTGATATAATCGTTGCTATACCAGATTCATTAGTAATGTTAGGAAAGAAAATACTTTTTAATTAATCGACCGAACTTTAGTGTGAAAAATTCAAATGAGTAAACTCTATAAAATTTGAATCAATTGCTTTGCTACTGCAAAAAATATATATGATTCCGAAACAAGAATTATTGCTACTTTTATTTTTTGATGTGACAATACAAAAAGCATAACTGAGGAGCTGGCGAACAAAACGGTATAATTACGCATCTGGTCAAACTACTTTTTTTTACAGTCCGGAGGTTTCGGGCCCGTTGAATTTGAATCTCAATTAATTGTTAATCAAAACCACCTGAAACAGTGTTAAAATTACTAAATTTATAAATAAAAATCCATGCCAAAACCTCACTGTATGTATGTGATTCAGTTTTATACAGCTCCTGTAAAATTAAAATTTATGTTATTATACCGTTTTGTTCGCCAGCTCCTCAACTGTCCTTTTCTTAACCAAAAAAAACATTTTAAAATTAACTCGTATATTGGGAATTGCGTTCTTGCAGGTAAACAGTTTTGTCCAATCAATCGTATTTGGATAACACAATTTATGTTTGGCAGTGGTCGTTTTCGTTTGGATACACATCGTAATCAAATTTCACGGTTACTTTAAACTGTATAAAAAACCAACCATCTGATTGTGCCGCACAATTGAACCGTGGCTAGGTCGACGGATTTCTGCTTACGTCATCCAAAAGTCAACGTAAGAACTGCTACCAAATTTATTCTATTACCAAACTGCTTTTGTGACAATTGACACTTTCACCATCTAAATAGATACACTTTGCACCTACCTTTGCATCACCTGACTCCTTGCATCTAAATTCTAATTGAAAAGTCAGAAATATTTCATAGTAAATAATACTACTTTTCAATGGCCACTATTTTTGCGCTTGTTGGGCTTGTAGCTAAGGAAAGTACTAGCCCACTTTGTCTCGTAAACGATATTTAGGGAGTACTTAATTATTAGTAATGTAAGTAGCCAGTTCCGGAAATATTATGGTGACCTTAGTAGTGTGATTTTATCAGTAACATAGTTTCTGTTTTTAATTTTTTAAGCATTTAACTGCTAGTTGTTTAAATCTAAAGAAAAGATTTCCTAGAAAAAAATCCACGCGGACCAGGCAGCGGACGGGACTCGAACCCGCACCCTTCGCAATCCGGGCGAATGCACTGACCAATTATGCTACCACGGCCCTGATGGCCGCGTCGAAATTTTCCTATCCTTAAGCTGCAAGGCAGCGCCATCTCTTCGCAATGAGTCATGTTCGTAAACAAATGCGACTTTCAGAGATAATATAAATATCTGCTCATGTTTTAAACATATATGGCCTTACGGCAAAAAAGTATAACCACAAAGACAATATTTGCGTACTTCCTGTACACAATAGTGTCTCAGTATTCCATATACTTTACTCTAACTTAAATAAACAGTTAATAATTGTTGACTATGTTATTTCGAATTTTGTAAGTAGCTGACAAGGTCTTGTATTGAGTCCTAACGCGAATTTTGAAAACTCCGTAATCGTTTTTTCATCGTCAAATTTTGTATGGAAAAAGCTAGTTTGTTCTTACGTCCGATAGGGACGCTGCTTAGTTTTCATAGAAACTTTGACGATGCGATACGATTACGGAGCTGTCAATATTCGTGGTTCGGCCTCTGAATTAAAGATTTTCAATCGAGCTGAGTTGCGATAGTTATCAAGCCGTAGGTATCAATGAACATTGTGATGTTTGAAATTGACCGTTGAATATTTTATTGAGCAACTAAATTGGGTTCGAGACTGATGCAGTGTTGCCATTATAATTTTCAGTGCGAGTCCGACGTTGGCAGGCTGCTGATGAATCGAAGCGAGGCGTTCGTTTCAGCCGGTTTATTTTTGTTTTATTCTGATAAATCGATAGCACAGGATGTACAACTAATAACTTTAAAAAATCAAGATAAATTGTGCAAAGGCAAATTTTCGTTATATTTATTTTGCCATACATATACATAAAACTGAAAGTTTGTGTGTTTGCTACTCAATCTGCTACGCAAAAACTACTAAATGGATTTTGATGAAATTTGGTACACATATAGTTTATGACCTCAATTGAGACATAGAATATTTTTTATCCCGGAAAATGTTAGGTGGAATTCCCAAAAACTACAGTTAACGCGGACGAAATCGCGGGCGGCCGCAAGCCTTTTATAAATACTTTCTATCTTTATATATATAATTCTTCTGTGAGTGTGTATGTCACTGAACTTCTCTTAAACGACTGGACCGATTTTGATGAAATTTTTTGTGTGTGTTCAAGGGGATCTGAGAATGGTTTAGATTCACAATTTTGTCCGCTGGACAACCCCTATTTTTTTAGGGCGGTACGAAGTTCGCTGGGTCAGCTAGTAACGCTATATTATTGTTCATGTGTTTAAAATGTATTATTAATTTCTTGTCGTATTAGTTATTTTGCAATTACCTTGATATTCAAAAGGTGTTTTGACATATTCTGATGAGCCATAGCGTCTCGAGTAGTAGGTATTTACTTCAACAGTTTATGAAACACGGGGCTCAATCAGCCGCTTGCAGCCGATGCCTGCGCTGACGGCTCAATTACACGATTGAGAGCTCAGCTGTTGGGCAACATCTCGAACTAAGGCTCTTCCATTTCGCTAGCTATATCAGTCTTGTTAAAAGCCAAATAGTAATCATAAACTGAAGATTAGTTCAACACTGATATACAAAATATTAAATAATTGCACAGTTTAGTTTACACTTCTTCGTATCTTATTAGCAGACAATTTAAGAATTCTGTAACAATATTCAAATCTGCTGTTGATTACAAAATAAGTGATTACCAAATTTGCGTAAAATTAAATGAACATCGTGTTCTCACAGCGGAAATATTACTATCATTTACAATGTAACTGCAACAAACGTTCAGATTTGGGAAGTGTCTACGAGTAATGATCGCCGCGGGAGATAGTCTTATAATGGTCGTCTTAATCGCCATTCGCAGGAAAATCGAGGTGTAATTAACATTAATCATAACGATGTGGTATCCGAGGACTAATTGTAGGCATCACTCCTCGGTACAGACCACTTGTGTATGCTGTCTGGGCCACGGGTGAAGAGGTAAGTACTCGCGATTATGAATGAGCTTCCGACAAAAGAAACGCTGTGAAGATGACTCTGACTAATACGTAGAGTGGCAGTGTCCAGCCCAGGCTAGTATTACAGTCACTTATCACCATAACTAATTAACACTCTCCCGATTTAATGTTTATTGTATACTTATACTAGTTTCAAAACAACTCTGATATTTCTGACAATTAAGGAGTAGGTCATACGTATGTAGGTAATTATTAGAACAACGCGATCACGAGTTGTACATTCGCATTTCGCAACAGCCCGCACGAGTTTTCGTAGACAGACACAGTAATGTCCGTTAATCACCCTGTATATAAGTTTCTCACGAAACACAAATTTAAAATAATGTATCTTTAGCTATATTACCGAAGCGGGAGTTATGAGTCAATTTGTGAATTTTGTGTCTACAATTGCAGTGAAGTTTGCGACTAACGCTCATAGCGCAGCGGCACGGCTGCAATTTTCATAAAGTTATATATATTTTGCGAGGACGGACAGACAAAACTAATAATGTCCTTCAATCGCCCCGCATGTAAGTTTCTCACGAAGCACAAATTTAAAATACCTCAATATAATATATCTCGAGCTACGAGTATCTACATTACCGGGGTGGGAGTTATGTTTAATATCGTTGGAGTTCTGAGTCTATTTGTGTTTTTTTCTGAGGCGACAAGTGCAGTGAAGCTTGCGAGTAACGCCGCAGCGGCACGGCTGCAATTTTCATAAAGATTCATATATTTTGCGGGGCGTTTTCCGCGACTGACGTCGCGTGACGCGACCGTGCCTGGCTCCGCGGTCCCGGGGTCCCGGCCTGTCATGTCTCCGGTCACGCTCACCGCCGCTATGCGGGTGCCACAGATATACTAACTACTCAGTACAAATTATAATCCTACAGTAATACACTTTTGTAACACTTTGCGTTTGCTTGTATTTTTATTTGGATTTTTTGAGGCATTGTTCATAACTTGTGTCCCTTTCAATGTTCCATTCTTACCCCTTGTGGTATCCTTAGCAGTCAGGGGCTGAGAGTGGTAATTCATCTTACTAACTCTCGCCCCTATGATCTTATGACGAGTAACGTTAATGAAATTTTCATAAACATCAAATCAAAAATAAAAAAGTACAAATTTGTAAACCTACTGATATCCAGGTTCGACTGTGTAGGTCACAGGCACAGGTCACTATAACGATTCGCCTTTGTGAACCCTCCCTTTTGAAGAGGTCTTTATGAAAAATGTGTCCAACATTCTTTCTTTTTGTTATGAATACAATTCGTGTACGTTTTCTGAACTCGCGAGAAATTATTAATGAGCTTTTAGGTATTTACAACGTATTTGCCTTTAAAAAAAATTAATATACCGAAAATAAAAGTATTGTCACGACCTTCTGTCGACTTTGGTGGCTCTTATTATATTTAATTTATTATAAATTAAATATAATAAGAGCTGGCAGCTACCTCGGACAAAGAATTAGTCTAGCCATTCAAAGGGGTAACGCTGCCAGTATCTTCGATTCCTTGCCTAAAAGGACTCCTTTTAATAATATATTTTAGTTATTAATTTTATTTTTTAAGGTTTTTAGTTTTAGTTCTATTGTTCTAGTATTTATATTTTACTTATATATAGTGTAATGTAATTAGATAGAGACTTATTTGTATATGCATTACATACCTATATATTGATGATGTACTTGATGCATGGCTCAGTTAAATGTGACACAAAACCTTAAATAAGAGTCTGAGAAAGCGTTTTTACTTAACTAAAAAATAAACGAAGTAATAAAAATAAAACATTTGTTCTAAAATATCTATCTCTGGTAACGTGAAGATAATATTGCCACTCCCTGTGACATGAAGAAAATGTTTCAATCGGGTTCAATATTTGTAGTTTTACATTAAGTACATATAAAACCTTGCTGATATTTTTATCAAAGTGTTTCTAAATCCAAGTTTTCTATTCATCATCATTATCATCAGCCGATGGACATCTACTACTGGACATAGGCCTCCTCAAGGGAATTCCACACAACAGTCCTGCGCTTTCCGCATTCAGTGGGTCCCCCCCGTCTCGGTTAATGTCGTCACTCCACCTGGTGAGGGGTCTACTGACACTGCGCTTCTCGGTGCGAGTCGTCATAGAAGCACCTTGGGACCCCAAAGACCATCAGTCCGCCGAAATAAGTGCCCCGCCGATTGCCACTTCAACTTTGCGGTATGTTTGTGCTATGTCGGTTATTCTAGTTCGTCTACGGATATCCTCATTTCCTCAACCTCGTCTGTTAATGCACACGGTTACTACTAGGGTACCACGAGCAGGTGAGTGTGACAGTTGGGGCGCTTATACGGTATTTACCACACCCACCCCAGCAGATATTTTAAAAGTAATTTTCAAATTCCAACTAAAATACCAACTATTTCTAAAAGAAACTCCACTGCGTTAACAAAAGTAAATATACTAGAAGTTAATATTTTAAATCGTATTTGATTCAACAGTTTCCTTATTTTAAAGTGTAAGTAAGTGCCTGTGCTTTGTCTAAAGAACAAAATACCTGTTTTGATAAATTTAATCAAATTTTTGAGCAAATAGGTCAGGTCAGGTTTCAAGCTATTCGATACATAAGTACATCAATTTAAGCGTCATCTGCGCCCATGTAAAACTAATGCTATAAGATTACCGTATCCAAAGGTCTTAATTACATTATTCTTCCTCTTAATTTACCTTAAGAATTTAAGCTATGATGTCAGATTTCATAATGCAGCTATCAACATGATTTATTCGTTCAGTATTAAATCGTGAGTTGAAACATAATAACATTTTATTTATAACTTAATAATCTATTATTGCTAAAACTGACGAGACCATCAAAATATTTCTATTTAAAGTAAATATTTACATTCCTTCAATTTAAGACGGATTCCCTTTGATGACGTCCATAGTAGAGTGATTTATACTCTAATGTTCATAATTTTATGAGATAATGAGTTCAATCACCGGTTGAGTCGATATAGAAAAATGTTTTTTTTTCTAGTTTTGTATGTGGTTACGTGATGACGTGTGTGTATACGTTGAATTTGAGTAATGTTGTACCCTATGTAATGTAATCCAACAGAATACAGAAAGAGGTGTTATCCAATAAAAACGTAATCTCAAATTACGGCGTATCCAAAAAAAGTATTTTAATTTACGGTATAATTTATTATCATTCTTTAGTTAGTGAATAAGGAAAAAAATAAGCAATGGCAGCATTGTTTATTCAAGATCGAAACATGAACTAGGTACCTACTTTAGGAGAAAACGATATCTAATAGGTAATTCAGATTATATTACATTCATATTTACATACTTTGTACAACCGTGAATTCACATTGACTTTGGTAAATCGTACGGTTTTCAACTTCTATTGAGAAGTTTATTGTTTCAGGGACAACAGCATTCTCATACCACTCTAAGTGAATTACTTAAATATGAACGTTTTAGTTAATTGCGATGCCAAACAATAATAATAATATGCTTTACTGTAACTGTGTTAACACCACAAAGGACACAAAAGTAAGATTCCACTGACAGAGAGACATAACACAATGGGCGGCCTTATTGAACCATAGCAATCTCTTCCATGATGGAAAATATATAAAATTCTCGTGTTAGTTACTATACACCTCTGAAACGGCTTGACCGATTTTTATGATTTTGCATCATGATGATCAAGCATATTCAGTAGGTATAAGAATCGGCTACTATCTATTTTTCATACCCCTAAGTGTTAAGGGTTGTCCACTCCTAACATTTATTTGTTATTTCTTGGACATTTTTTTATTTTTTTATAATGTAAATAAATTAGAACAAAAAAAAAGAAGAAAACAATGTTATATAACGAGAACTAGAATTTCTATTAATGCAAAAATGTTATAAACAGCTTAAACTAATAATTTAAATTTATCCATAAATGTTATCAGCTGAATTCGCTTTGAAGTTAGCTGAAAAGATAAAACAGATAAGAGGTACATTCCTAAAATCTGTGCCTGTAATATTCACACATATAATAATTATTTGGAATGGTTAAAAAAGTGACTCTATATATAAAAAATCTAAAATCTAACACCTTGCGGGTATGATATTCTAAAGCACATGTCCCTTTTTATGCAACACTAAGCGCTGGCTTCCTACAATTTGTGGTGACGCCTGACGACAGGCAGATGCACGACAGTTACCCAAAGCCAGCGGTAAATCTGTGCTTGCGCATCATTTTCCACCAATCACGTTAGGCACACGTACTACTGACTGCAAACCCATTTCAATCGAATCTAGACCTTAACCTGCTTCGCTAAAGTCTATCGCGTGAAATGGCCACCCTCCATTACATCATTTGCACCTGCCAGGAAAGGAAGTTCTAATGAAGCCGGTTGCATATTGCGTTTTGAAAGCTACAATCTGGTAAATTATTATTTTGAGAGGGTAAAAATTGCACATGTTAGTGCTCTGATTGGATATTATAAAACGGGTTTAAATCAATGTAAATACTACGTATGCTACTGGAAATGGACTTGTTTGTTGATTTGAAGGTAAAAGGCTTATTAGTTTTGTTAGCGGAAAATATTATAATCATGACAACTTAGTTTTCACCATAGGTTTAATCAGGCTCTCTGCTAAGTAAATAGTAAATATTCACTAGTTATTAAGAAGGTGCAAAGAAAAAAGTTGCGTCACAAAAAATAAAATGTGTTCGAATTCCATCTCATGCCTGGGACCGAGTGGATTTTTTTCTAGTGAATAATTTTCTTTAGATTTCTAAATCTAACTGTTAAATGCTTAAAAAAATGACGGGTTGCACTCCGGGAGCGCCGGCAGAAGCGAAAACTTGAATATTAACGTTGTGCGTTTTTGATATTTTGGAATGGTTAGGGAATAATTTTGCACGAATTGCTTTAATTATTAGTTGTTTTAATTAAGGTACTATCATTATTTAATTATATCATTTATGTATTTAATTATAGCAGTTTAAAAGTACTATCATTTATGTGGTACAATACAATATTTATTTATTGCGCTATCGTACACAAAAATGGCAATTATATTACATTAAAAAGTTTATCGCTCAGAAAAATCAACTTACGTGAATCACATTTAAGCGCACCTAGCGACATCTATTGTAATCAATCAATCAATCAATCAAAATCATTTATTCAGTTTAGGCTGTTACAAGCACATATGAATGTCTAGAAGCTACGCCATCGGTTCGTAAATCTACGGCGGGAGACCTTGTACTGAGAAGAACCGGCAAGAAACTCAGCAAGGGCTGTTTTTTTCTCCCTGTTTTATCATTTACAGAGTCGTCAAGTTGAAAAATGACTTCAGAGATGATTCATGAAGTCACCCTTCATTACATAATGTGAAATTATACATTAATTGTACACCTGCATTTTGATTGCTGTGTCACACAGTATAAATACAAACAGAGTTATTTATAATAGGTGTAATTAAACATTTATATCTTAAATATCAAAGTAGTTAGGGCAGACTCATCTCCGCTGGCAGCACCCGTTCACGAGCATGACGCATGAACCAGCCATCGCTTCGCTCAACCATATTTTAGGGAACGTAACGACCCGCCTCACACGACACCACCGAAGAGACTTTTAAGAGAGCATGACTACCCATAACCACCTATATCAACCACAACATATTTACTTAAACTTAAAGTCATTTATCTGTAGGACACTGCAAACAATTACAAAGCAAAAACAATGGAGAAATCATGACCACGCCGTTTTGTCATTCAAATCTTCTTAAATAGTCTGATATTCTTCCTTACGTAATCAGCTTTAAATACAGCTTTTCAATAAAAGTATCATCAACACATGATCCATAATATATATCATATAGAAATACCCGTTGGAATGGTTGGAACAGTTCAAACCCAAGCATTTTTGTCTGTAATATAATCAGACACTTTATAATAAGCATTCTTAATAAGAGTTTTTTTAATAGTCGATTTAAATTTAGTCAGGCTCAACTCTTGAATATTGCTTGGGACTTTATTGTAAAAGCGAACACAGAGGCCTCTAAACGAGTTATTAATTTTGTGGAGCCTAGTAGCAGGTAAAGTTAACTTATTTTTACTTCTAGTATTAAGTGTATGTATTTCACTATTTTTAGTAAATAAACTAATATTTTTTTTGACATATACTAAGTTTTCATATATGTATTGTGATGCAACCGTCATTATGCCTATTTCTTTAAACTTATTTCTTAAAGAGTCCTTAACTTTAAGATTATAAATTGATCGAATAGCCCGCTTCTGCAACACAAATATTGTTTGAATATCGGCGGCATTTCCCCACAGTAAAATACCGTAAGACATTACACTATGAAAATAACTAAAATAGACTAATCTGGCAGTTTCTATATCCGTTAACTGACGTATTTTCATTACAGCATATGCTGCAGAGCTAAGTCTCTTCGACAATTTATCAATATGTGGGCCCCATTGCAACTTTGAATCTAGTGTGATTCCTAAGAACACTGTGGTATCTACAAGGCTCACATTTCGATCCTTTATATTTACATTCGTTTTTACCTGTTTAACATTAGGTAAAACAAATTTCAAACACTTAGTTTTCCCTTCATTTAGCAGTAAATTATTAACGTTAAACCAGTGGACTACCTTAGAAATAGACTTGTTCACGTCGTCAATTTGCGACTGCCTACGTTTAATTTTAAACAAAAGTGAAGTGTCATCCGCAAACAATACTATTTCATGGTTATCCTTTACAAAATAAGGCAAATCATTGATATAAATTAAAAATAAGAAAGGACCAAGGATTGAGCCCTGCGGAACTCCCATCTTAACCGACGAACCAGGAGATTTTTCTCCATTGATGTCAACCCTCTGAACCCTATCACTCAAATATGATACAATAAGATCCAGAGTGGTGTCTCCAAATCCATAGTGCTGTAGTTTCCTGATCAATGTTTCATGAAAAACGCAATCGAATGCCTTTGATAAGTCGCAAAACACACCAAGTGCATCATGCGAGTTCTCCCAGGCATCAAAAATTTGCTGTACAAGCTCAACACCGGCATCGGTTGTTGAGCGACCCCTTGTGAAACCAAATTGTTTACTATGCAGAAAGTTATTACTATAAAAATATGATTGCATTTGATCTAGCATAATCTTTTCAAAAATCTTACTAAAGGTGGGTAGCACGGATATGGGTCTAAAATTTGTGGGGTCAGATGTGCTACCCGATTTATGCAATGGAGTTATTTTACTATGTTTCATTAGATCAGGAAAAACACCACAGTCAACACATTGATTAAAAATGCTAGCCAGAATAGGAGCTATTGTCTCAATTACTGATCTAGAAACATCCACGGAGTTACCCCACAGATCCGCGGTTTTCTTTTTATTCAATTGGTTAAAATATTTGATTATGTCTTTAGAGTTAACATATTTAAATTTAAATTGACTAGTACCTTGTGTTATGTTTTCTTTTAATATTGATTCAGCAGCAATGGGGGAGGAGTCCAAGGATTTTGTAGTTGAAACTGGAATATCAGTAAAAAAATTCTCAAATGCTGTAGCAACTTCAGTATCTGATGTAACATTTCTATTTTCAATGTTTAAATTAAAGCTGGTATTTCGAGATTTAGATTTTCCAGTTTCATTGTTTATAATGTTCCATGTCATTTTAATTTTGTCATTACTATTCTTAATCTTACAACTTAAATAATTTGATTTAGCTGTGCGACATACCTTTTTAAATAACTTAGAATAATTACGTACATACTCTCTGAATCTTTCAGTAGTATTAATGCTGCGTTCATTGTATAGTTCATAAAGTTTTCTTCTACTGTTATGTATGCCTGGGGTGGCCCACTCACTGAAGGTTACTGCATCACTAACACATATGGTTTTGGGAACGAAGACGTCATTAAATTCTTTACAAAATATATTAAAAAAATCATTATACAACTCATTTGGACTGTCTTTATACTTTAAATAACTCAACTTCCTATCTAATTGAATTTTAAAACGCTGTATACGATTAACTGATTTTGGCACAATAGTGATACATTTCTTGGTTACATTTTTATTTGGACGTGGAAAAGTAATCAACTGACCACAATGATCACTATCTAGTTGATTAACGATTCTTTTTTTATGTGGTATTATATCCGTATAAATATTGTCAATACAAGTGGCCGAAGTGGCCGTTATTCTAGTAGGCTCCATGAACAAGTTTTCCAGATTATATGATTGAAATAGATTTCTTAATTTAATACTCAAACTAGAGGTTTCTAATAGATTAATATTAAAGTCACCACAAACAATTAATTGTTTACCAGTGATGACAAGTTTTTTTAAAGCTTCATCCATAATTTCTTCAAAACAATCATACAATGTTGAAGGAGGTTTGTATACACTCAGTACAATAAGCCGGTCCAGTTCCACACAGGCGATTTCTATTGTTCGCTCAACCGAGAGGCTCACAATATCTTTACGTTCCTTAAATTTAAGTGTATTATTTAATAAAATTAAAGAGCCACCGCGAATTGCATTTTCTCGACTGAACGAACTACCAACCTGATGATTATTAAAATTAAACATGAATTGATGACTTTTAAGCCAATGTTCTGTGATACAAAATATATCTATATTGTTACAATTCATAAATAATTCAATTTCTAAGTCCTTACCCATCATTCCTTGAATATTTATATGCATCAGGTTGATAAAGTTTACATTGATTTTTAAGTTTTTGGATGGATTTTTTTTGGTTAAATTAATATTTTTATGAGAGTTATAACAATTATTATTTATTAATATGCAAGAGGAATTGTCTTTTGTCTCATTATTTAATTTAAACAATAATTATTATTTACTAATTTGTCAGTAGAAGAGCTACTGACTGTCAAGTTATTAATAGAACATTGCTCAATAAAAGCAATTTGTTTAGCCAAGTTTTTGGCTGTTATATAAAAATAATATGATAGCGACTTAGCTATCTGTCTTTTACAATAATTAGAAAGATAATATTTATCTTTGGTCAAATATAAATTCCTAACATAATTGTTAGTGTCAATAACATGAAATTTTTCACTTTTACACATTGTGAATAAAAGCATATTTAATTTATATCTTAATAAATTTTCCTCCTTTGGCAGACTCCTACAATAGGGCAATGTAAACAATATAATTTTTTCAACAAACAATATAATTTTTTCAACAAACATGTAAAATACATGAATCACATTTAAGTGCACCTAGCGACGTTTATTGTAAAAAAATGCATTTTTTTCGCATTAAAGCTGCCACCTGGACCTAGATAAAGACTTGTTATTATAATACGATAAAATAAAATATTACTATGTTTCGTCCAATATATTGAAAGTCAACAAACTTTCCAATTTTATTGTTTTCGTCTTACCAATTTTCGATTAGGTCACAAGAGTTTAACATTTTTTACCCATACAAAAAAAAGTGTAGAACGCCGCTAAAGAAGTTTTCACTTCAAAAATAAAAACATGAAAAAGGCTATTTTCTCGAAAGGAAATTCTTTGATTGACTTATGTATATTTCAACTCTGATATAAATATATGTACACCCAAAGCCCTGACTACATCTGGTCGCACAAACGATTAAAATTCAAAGGTTGTAGAAATGTAATTACATCTTCGTTGGTCAAATTCGGGTCGACTTTTATTCGTAGTAATTAAGTTTAACGTCTCCTTTACATCTCGAGATGGGAGCGGAATCGATTCCGGGGGTAAATCGGGTGATTAAGATCACGGTAACTTTTGATATTGTTCACTTGTAAGTACAGTCGGTGCCACATTGATGGTTACACTTTAACAAAGCCAGGAACTTTATTACTTATCAACAGGATCTAAATAAGGAATGAGGAGCTGGCGAACAAAACGGTAAATTTACGCATCTGGTTAAATTACATTTTTTTACAGTCCGGAGGTTTTGGGCTTGTTGAATTTGAAAAGTGTTTGATTTCGAGAAGGAAACTCCTACTGCACTATGAAATTTAAATTTCATTGGTTGTGTAAGTTAGTCTGTTAAATAAGCAGCAAGAAGTGTGTGTTGCCATCTCGGCGCGCAGGTGCAGCCGCCACCGACATAATCAGCAGTAAAAAGAAATGTTGTTTAGAATATTGTATACTTAAGCAGATATTAAAACATTTTTAAATTAGGTCATAAAGAGGGCCGTGTAAAAGCATGAAAGCTACACTATTTAAATATAAACTTTTTTAAAGAAATATCTTATTATTCCTAATTACTGATAATTTGGGTTATAAAGCCGGATTCAAGTACGATATCCGAAACATGAAATACGGAACAATTCCAAGTTAATTATTTTTAAGTATCAAAATTATAGAAATAAACAAAATGTCAGCCGACATTTTCTGAACACAACCTGGATAAAATTTACAATCGGAAATACTACCTAATACACCAGCGCTTATTTCAAATTACTGTGATTTTATAAAACTGCATCTCAAGGATCGGTGATTACTAGATTTCGTGCCAGTTGTTTAAAATCTAGGTAATAATAAATCGAGACTTGGCTCGCGCCGCGCCATGGAACATGTTTTCCGCGAAGCGAACCTAAATGAATCTGCGTTGTAGGTAGTAAGTAGGCAGGTAGGTACTCAGCTCGCGCTGTTTACTTCTCCAGACCTATCGTTCACATTTTTATTTACTTTGACGCCTTACCATAAGCTCGAACACAAATAGATTTTCAACGCGCCCCGACATCTGAAAAATTCTTAGAACCAATTGATGATTTTCGAGAAGAATGGATTGGATAAACAGTGTTATATCAATCGTTAATAAATGTAAATAGTTTTAGTTTAGATTTGGTTTGATTATGTTATAAAGGCTTATGTTCTCAGATTAACGCATTACTACTGCACGGTCAGTATGACCCGATAATAACGAAACAGATTTGTATCACAGCCAAATGCACATAAATGGTGCTTATTCGCTTAATTCGATGCAAGTAAGTAGGACTATAGTAGCAGTAAGGTTTAAAGTGCATTTACTGGTATCACGATAACTATTTACATCAATTATTATTATTGGACGGAAGTTATTCGATATAATAATGCTGCGTAACTATTATTATATTTTTTTCTAACAATGACTGATTACATTTAAACCATAGCTTTAGTAGTAGCGATGATTTTATTGAATAGCAATATTTATTTAGCTCTCTCGTGCAACTACATTTCTATGAATAAGTACCTCATTTATCAAAATAGAAAAAAGTACAATAGGTGCCAGAGGTTTCTTTATAGTCAAATCCATATTGGTGACTGTCAATATGTACCTAGATACATGATTGTTAGGAGTAGTGCGACCTTAGACCTTCATAGATCGCAACGATTAGAGCACATTGCGTTTTATCTGAATGCGGTCATTGGCAATTTTATAGTGAACGGAACAGCGGGCGCTGATCATGAACTATTAAATCAGACGATATCGATACCCGATACTGTAACTTGTGCAAGAAACAGCTACCAATTTAGAAGCCTTAAATAGTAGCCACAATTAAATGAGTACGGCCTTTGTTAAAGTAATTGCTGGTATGTATTTAAATAAGCGTATTTTAACAAGTTAGCAATCTTAATGATATCCATTCTTAATAGGAACAATGCGACGTTACATAGATATTATTCTATCTGATACACGTCTGTTGAATCGTACGTAAATTCCTGACGTTAGATTAATTACGGTTGGAAGACCGCTTGGCGGCGCGAGCGCAGGTGCGCATTGCATCAGACCTCATCGCATTCCACGAGGCGACTGCGTCCGAGAAATCTTAAATACCCGTTACGATATTAGAATTGGGACACTTAGTGGACCACACCTAGACACCATTATCATATTTTGTTATCGAGTGCACTTGGGTAGAAACTGGATTTCGTTTACGATCCGTTTAAATGGTAATGATATAATATTTTGCTGAATAGAAGCTTTTAGTATTTTTGACGGTTTTCAGTTAAAATCAGCTACTTTTTTATTGTATATTATTTGAATGAGTTTGGTATTCATAAAAAATATGATCTTCAAAATGATTTTCAAGAGATTGTAATTGTAATTTTGATACTATGATTTTGATAGATATTAAAATATGAAATATTCTATTTAGTATAATTCTAACTCTAGGCCAGTACTTAAATAATATATTTCTTTATAAACATACTTTTTTATTATCTTTACCTGTTATACGTGTAACTGTACAGCCAGTACGTGACTTAGTGCTACCAGCCTAGATTTAATCATCATTTTATGACTGCAGATTTCTTTGTCTTAGTAAAAAAATTCACAGATAGTGCACCCAGGCAGTTGCAATTATTCTGTCTAAATTACGAAAACGACTTTAGTGCTTACAATTTAGTTGAGAAGATTTAAATTTGCATATTTCTCGAAATCGTGGGTAAAGTTTTCGTGATCAAACGCAAATCTGCTGGACTTTTGAGTACTGCTTATTTATTCACGTTGCCTTAACAGAAATATTAAAACTTAAAAAGAACTATGGAGGCAAAAACGCCAAATTGGTTTTTGTCATGAAAGATTAGGGATGAAGGAATATTTAAAGATACTTTACACCCAAAAATGTCTCGAAGTGTTAATATTGCAGATGGAGTTAAGGAAACAAACTGGTTTTTATGTGTGCATAATAAGATTTGGAAACAATCCCACTTCCGGTGTGGTCTTGTGTTAGCAAAAAAAAAACCCGTGGGCTATGTTGTCTGTGCGGAATAGTAGAGATTTTTTAGAATACTTTAAAATTTGTAAAAACTATCATGTAGTAGCCTGCCTCAGTAAGTAATTTTATAACGTACATTTAATTTATAAGAATGTTCGGATATCTTACATAACAAAGTTTCTTAACGAAAACATGCATAAGAAAAAAATTAAATCATAAAAGTTTAGGATCAAGCACGGGATCAAGTTGATTTTTTTCTAGTAACCACTATTTTTCTACTAACCACTAGAAAAAATTCAACTTGATCCCGTGCTTGATCATAAATTTTAATGAAGTAATTTTTTTTCTTATGCTTGTTTTGATTAAGATGTTTTGTTACTGTAAGATATCCGACTTTAAATTTAACTAGATATAAAAGTTGATTTTGGAGAAACAATGAGAATTTCAGTGGTTTTTTTTGTTATTTATATTACAAAAAATACCATACAGAATAACTTGATTATATTCTAAAACGCAGCGACACAATATTTTGTCCAACACTTAGCCTTGAATTTATAGATTGCGTGCCTCCAATACAAAACATTCTATCAGCGCAGTGCTTAACGCATTATATTAAAGTATTATTTATGTTATCTATAATAATGATAAATGATAGATGCTGCGTGTTGTATGTTTTGTTTTTATAAACAAGTGAACCTACACAGAAACAAGTTATTTTTTATGTGCGAGATGAGATGAGCCTCGTATATATTCGTACAACCTTTAGCTTTGTCCTTACAACTTAACCTATTCAACAAATTATCATAATTAAGACATAATGTTTGTTATTTAAAAGATCGATTGTTTCCTATACTGGACATGGGAGGTAACATAAAACATAGTATATGCAATAATTACTAACTTCACTTCACTGGTGGTAGAATATATGTATGGCGATTTAGAAATTTAGGAAAACAATGTAGGCGATTTGTGGGCAACCTAACTGTACCTAATTTCACAGTCATATTTATAAGCGGCAACTTGTGAACACGCGTTTGAGTTTTGTAAGTAATCGCAAGCAAACCATTAAACGTTATCGTAGTTCAGAATTAGGATATTAACGGAGGTGTGTGTGAGGTATTATTTACTTACATTATGAAAAGTTTTTATAAGGGCATTTTGAAGGTCTATATTTTTTGTCACGCTTTTCCATTAGAAAATATATTGCAAATTGGTAGGTTAGTAATAGGCCTCCCTAATGTGGTGTTTTTAGCGACTAAAGGAATTATTTGTTTATTGTAATGCACATTTACTGAAATACTACAACCCCTATTGAAAAAAAAATATAGCAAAATTGTAGGTAATGTAAGGTCTACAACTTTTGTATTAACGGTGTTTTTATTTAATAAGTTTTTAATAAAAACCATAAGTCGATCATTATGTGATTTATTTTCATGATGAAGCATTTGCATTTTCTGAGAAAAATTTCCATAATAATGTATATTTTTGTATGCCATTAGAAAGAAGAGGTTCTAAAGAACAAAAAGCACGCCAAACTTGTTTACATTTTTTTTGACAAAATAAGGTTACATTTTCGATATAACATCAATATACTCAAGGTGAAAATTCACAATAAACCTGTGGACCCCTTAAAAGGTCACCCCCCACACTTTCCGACCTCAATTCATCCGTAATTTATTTTTCCTCTTTTTTTAATATGTTCCCATCCTTTTAATATGGGTCATCCGGTACCGAATTTTTGTTGTTCTCAATAATTATCACCCCTGGTCAATAAATTATGTAATGGGATAGGGGTGACTTCATGAAGTTATCTCTAAAGTAATTTTTCAACTTGGTGACTGTATATAATAATACAAGAAGTAAAAAACAGCCCTTGCTTAGTTTCTTCTGGTTCTTCACAGTTCAAAGGCTCCCGCCGTAGATTTGCAAACAGATGGCGTAGCTTCTCTGTCTTCACAAATGCCTGTAACAGCCTAAACTGATAAAATGATTTTGAATATGAATTTTAAATGTAACATGTTTCTTGTGAATAAATATATTAATATGAATATCCGGAAAATAAGGACGAAAAAAGGTTAGGTACATACATCTGCAAAGCTATACTGTCGTAAATATTTTATGTGTTTCGCAATGGCACCGTAAACATGGCCACTTTTTATTTTAATGAAAAAAGTTCAGATACTTCGAGTTAAGAAATTGTTTCGCTTTATCTGTAACGAATCGATCTCAAAGTAAACTTAAACTAACACTGGAAGGCTGTGGCTGACACTAATCGATTGCCAATACCAAGTTATGATTTTGTTACTCCGTTCACTTAGCGGACAGTTTCGCATAATGCAGCTTTTTATAACGTGCTATGGGAAATTTTAACATTGGTTAAAGGTCAACCACCGGAAAAAATACGATCTAGAACTAAATTTATTGTAAGGTTTATGTAATTTTAAGTCAAATTACCAGTTCAACTTGTAGCTTACTTTATAATCTGATAGTGACAGGTACAAGGTATTTCTAAATGTAGTTACTTATGTAACGTATTTCAAGAAATACTAAGTAAGTAGAATAAGTTTCATAAGAAATTTGAAGATAAAGAGAAGTGCAGGATCACCTACAAGTGTCTGCTTAACTATTTGACAAATATCGTACGAGCTCGGTAGATAAACCGAGCAACAACTAGTACAATAATAATTCGTATTGGAGTTACAATAGGGTTCCGTTTGGTTTGGATACGTTTTCATTTGCGGTTTGTCATTGCCAGTTTGTTTTCCTTCATTAAACACCTCAAAAGTCATTAGGTCTGACAAATTGAAGCATTTGCTGTTTGGTTATAATGCGCCGATGAAGGTGGCAAACCACTCACTTTTGTATGTGATATTTTGATGTTTATCACGCCCACTAACCACAATTTCGTGCACTTGAATGGCCGTTTTCGACATACTTAAATGGATAATTTCGTATCGAGATTTCGTAGAGAAAGATGTGGGATACCATTGAAAGGTTTCTTTTTCTTTGTTTTATAATATTTTTCTCTATGATAGCTTTTTATAGAAATACAAAATATATGGTTTTGAAATTAAACTTATAATAGATGATAAACATTATCAAATCTGTGAAACATTAACAAGATAATTGTATATATAAGTTCTAAGTAAATTTTTATCCATGAAACTAGATTTAGAAAACTTGGCAACTACTCTAAATCTTTAAGCACTGATACAAGTTAGATTAGAAAGAGCAGACGTATTTCTCCAAACTTTAAGGCTTTCGCCAAGTTACTTTTACATACTTTAGAAACAAGTTTGGTAGGTTATTCAAGTACCTAGCTTTAGATTCAACTGGAAAGTCTGTAACAACTGCGGGTCTCATTACGTTTTCGCAATACGCCAAGGCTATGAAAGTATTTTTTTACCCAGATAAGTGGTCGCGGGCCGAGCCGGCGCTCCAAATTACTGCATTTACACTTTTCGCGCTTTTTATTTTGCTATTAATAAAAACTTAACGCCTTCTCGTGGCACGTTCGCAAAATATTTCATCCAGCAGTTGTTGCGAAAAAAAATATTGAAATAGTTGTAATATGTCTTTGCTTGTAGCGCGTCGTTAGTGTTTGATACATGTTCTCTGTATTGCAAAATAGTGTGATATCTATCATATCCTATTCTTTAGCAGTAAGGAGTTTATAATGTTGAAGGTGATCATAAAGTTATAGGAAAAACTAACATGTTATATGTTACGGTGTGGCCAACTTATCCCAACTGTGATTACGTTCACGCCATCAGGATTAATATTAATCGCGCCAAAGTTCATGGTCGCTGTTGATTGACGGCGGTGCGTTGGTACAGTGTTCCGCATGATGCTGTGATTATACTACATATTGTGAGATAAACAATGATCCGAGGAAGTGCGTCATAGCTTCGCGATTTTGTACCCTAAAACCATTCTATTGTGTAAGCTCTAATCTGAGTAATTAAGTAATACAAAATAGAAGCTGCTAAATGCACTGATGATCATTTACTATCACAACCAAAAGTACTAAATGGTAATATATTTTTTTTATATGGAGGACCAAACTTACTTATGTATAGTGAATAACATTTAATAACATCGAAAAGGAGTCTCTAATTTTATAGAGCACTAGTGGCCCGCCCTCGCTTCGCTTCGGTATTTTATCCCCTTGGGGGTAGAATTGATCAAAATCCTTTCTTAGCGGATGCCTACGTCATAACATCTATCTGCATACCAAATTTCAGTCCAATCCGTCCTGTGGTTTGGGCTGTGCGTTAATAGATCACTATGTCAGTCAGTCAGTCACCTTTGAGTTTTATATATGTGTATATAGACTAGTGACCTGCCCTAACTAAATTTTTGTACTGGGGCTTGTATTATACGAAAATAGAAATTCCGTTAAAACTTATCTAGTGAAAAACGCATCAAAATCTGTTGTGTGGTTTAGGAGGAGTTATGCGGATAAATTCTTTATTATCATGAAAATAAATAACAACGATAAATGTGCGTTACCTAACAACAGCAATAAAGTCTCTCTGGTTGGACGGTAATGTTGTAGCAATAAATTCATAACATACCGATGTTTTGCATTTTTCTTCCACTTATGTTGTTTTTATCACATTTATAAGAGCAGGTGTAGCTACGCAGAAAGTAGGTAAAGTCATTGAGTGACATTTAGAAAATTTCCGTTGGGGTAGGACAAAATGTCAATGCAATGAATTACCAACAACGTTTATATAAAAAAGCTTTGCACGCATATCATTTTCTGTAGTACATGTTTTGTAATTATTATAAATGTAACAAGGTTGAGTACAGACAGTTTAATGGGTCTACGGGTGTATTGGCGAATATTTAATAGACCGAGTAAGTAATAAGTGCTTTGTATTTTGTATGTCACTCCTACAAATTTCAATTCCGTGAAAAGGTACTAAAATTCATCAAAATCGTTCTACCGTTTCAGCTAGGCGTGATCGCGTCACAAACAGATTCTATGATGATAAATAAATTTACAGACGCAGAAAGCATAAATGCTCTGTACGTGTGTTCGAAAAACAAATTGGTATTTGTTCCATCACGGTATAGATACCTACAACTGTGAGGTCAATCTGCACTACATATAGTACCTCTCCTTTCAAACCAGTGCTATCTGAGAACACAACTAGAAGTAAAACAATTATGTTCTCAGATAAGTTAGGATGCGGCTTTGGATTAATGTTAAGGAATTATTGTAATGAAAGAATTACTAATGTATGTATGCCAGGTAAATCAATAAATGACATTGTAAGTGAACTGAATCAGTATGATGCGGACAGTTTGACAAACATAGTTATTATGTGTGGTGGGTGACAGCTCTAAAATAAGAGCAAGAGATATGTATAGAAATATAGAGGTGCTACTTAACTATCAGTCTAGGTGCAGGTGTAAAATAATAATAAGGGCTTTCCCATATGCAGAAAATTTAACTAGGGAACAAAACAAGCGCATCTTTTATTTGAATTTAATAATTTATAACTTATTAAATAGTCATAGTGACAATTTTTTATATTTTGATATAAATAAATATATTAGTAAATTTAAGTTTACCACAGATACTATGTATCTTGCAAAAAAATATAAGACTCAGATAGCTACTTTGTTAGCTTTTAATATACAAAACTCAGTTATACATGGTATAACAAAGTCTATACAACTGGATTGTTTTAGTGTCAGCACTAATAAAATTATTAATTTAGAAAATAGAGTGACAAACAAAAATTTAAACTGAGGGGTACGACAACAGCCAAATCCAACAAAATTAATATTATTTGTCTGAATATTCAAGGGTTGGCTGGCAAGCTGCAGCTGCACTCGGCAGGGTCCTCCCGAACGTGGGGGGACCAGGTACTGCGTGCCGTCGACTGTATCACGGGGTGATACGGTCGATGGCACTTTACGGAGCTCCGGTTTGGGCTGAGTGCCTCAAACCCCGCACGAGGGCCCTCTTGCGACGTCCGCAGAGGGTCATCGCGACCCGGGCCGTGCGGGCGTACCGCACGGTCAGCCACGGCGCCGCCTGCGTGCTCGCAGGCGCGACGCCGTGGGACCTCGATGCGCTGGTTATGGCAGAAATGCATCGAGGTCGGGTCGAGGCCAGGGAGCGGGGTGAAAGACTTGCCCCAGCAGAGCTGAGGCAGGTCCGTTCCATCGCCCAGAGCGAAGCTTTGCGGCGATGGGATGAGGCACTCGCCCATGCTAGCGCCGGCCACCGGACGATTGAAGCCATTCGTCCGGTGTTGGAGGAATGGTTGGGTCGCCGGCGCGGCGGCCTCACGTTCCGCATGGTGCAGATCTTGACCGGGCATGGATGCTTCGGGCACTATCTGCACCGTGTCGCACGTCGGGAGGAGACGCTGCAATGTCATCATTGCGGCGCCCCGGACGACACGGCCGAGCACACCTTATTGGAGTGCCCGGCCTGGCGACACCAGCGCCGTGAGCTGATTGCGGCGCTGGGATGCGGAGCCCTCTCGCTGCGGAGCATGGTGGAGGCCATGCTCCGCAGTGACAGGGCATGGGAGGCGGCCGCCTCCTTCTGCGAGAACGTTATCTCGCAGAAGGAGGCGGCCGAGAGGGAGCGGGAGGATGATCCTCTGGCCGCTCCCTCCCGCCGAAGGAGGACGGGTAGGAGAGGACGGCGACGCGCCCTGGCTGCGCCCGTCCCATGACCCTACCCGGGGGGTCCCTCGCTGACCGGCATGGCTTTGGCTGTGCCGGCCACCGACGGACCTCGTGACGGCAGCCCCCCCTTGTAGTTCTGTCCTGCAAAGAGGGGGGCGGCGGAGGGAGCTACACGGGCACGCCCAAGTAGCCCTCCGCAGCGGACGGGGGGCGGTACGGTGGGCATTAGGCCGCGTACTCAACCCCCACGCGCGGGCTACCTGCGCACGTCTGTGGGGTCCCCGTGATACCCCGGGAGACCTCTGCCGTGGAGCCCCGGCTAGGCCGGGAGGCTGCTAGGTGCTTAGAGGGTATTCACAGGACTTTTTTAGCGGATATTATGCCGTAAAGCGCCCGTAAGAGTTGCGGGGTCCTCGGTGGACAGCCACTGGGGCGCCCGTAAGACTTGCGGAAGCCAGGTGTGAGGTCCGTTCGGCGGTGTGCCTCTTAAAGGCGCCGTCGTCTGTAAATAGCATTTTTTACCTGCGTAATAAAAAAAAAAAAAAAAAAGGGTTGGCTGGCAAAGATTTAGAATTAGAACTATTTGCAAAGAGCCAGGATATTCATGTTATCTGTTTATCTGAACACTGGCTTAAGTCTTCTGAGGTGTCTTTTAGCATAAATAATTTTCAAATGATAAGTTCATATGTTTGTACTGCAGCTATACATGGTGGCACATTAATTTATGTAAATAAAAATATAAAAACTAGGGATAGGAAGGACATAGTTGGCCTCTCAGTAGAACGTATTATTGAGCTATCCTATGTTGAATTCAGTGAATTTATTATAGTATGTGTATACAGACCCCCTCTAGGCAACATTAGTGTTTTTGAATCAGTGATGGAGAATGTTCTAAAAAAGTTAAAGTCTAAAAATAAGTTTTTGATTGTAGTTGGTGACTTCAATATTAACATTCTTGAAAATAATTCAATGTCTATCACTATTCAAATGTCTTTATTTGGTACATCAATTTTTTTGAGCTTACTAGAGTAACATCTTATTCAGCTACTTGTTTGGATAATATATTTACTGATTATAATCCAGTTAGTAAATCAATTATTAATTGTATCACATCAGATCATTACGGCTTAAAAATAACATATAATTCAAATGACACTACTAAGCCCAAATTCATTGAATTAAGACCAGTGACAAATAAAAGTTTAGAAAATTTTCAAAACAATATTGATGATAAAATGTTTCAAATGCCATGGATACATGAGGATCCTAATATTCTTTAAGGCAATATGTTCACTTTGGTTAAGAAAGAATTTGATAAGGCTTTTCGGCTTAAAACTTTGAAATTACCTCAAAAGTTGAACTTCTGTGACTGGGCTACGTCTGGTATTTATAAGAGCAGAAATAAACTTTATGATTTGTACTACTTAAGGAAGTACAACCACTCTCTGGGTTTCATTGATTATGTTAAAAGGTACTCAAAAACATTCAAAAGTGTATGTGCAACAGCCAAATCCAATTACATAAAAAATAAAATCATAAAATCTAATAATAAAATTAAAACGACATGGAATGTTATTAATGGTAAAGAAAGAACCCTCGATGATGGGATCGCACTTAAAGTAGATAATATTCAAAATAAAACAAAAGAACAGATTGCCAATACTTTTAATGAATATTTCGTTAATATACCATTAATTACTACTTCTAATTTGAATTCGACGTCAGCGGGTGCTAGGAGTTTGCTAGAGACGTGTGTGCCTCGGTGTAATAACCGTTCACGTTTAAACATGTTGATTTTATGTATATTATAAAATGCTTTAACTCACTTAAAAAGAAAAATACGTGTGATTTATTTGGAATGTCTATTAAAATTACTAAAAGTATAATAACAGTTATCGCTCCATATCTTGCAGATATATTCAATAAGTGTATTGATCAAGGTGATTTTCCAGACCTTATGAAATATAGTAAAGTTATTCCTCTCTTCAAAAACGGCATAAGAGATGATACCGGTAATTACGGATATTAAGACCTATATCAATATTACCGGTATTATGTAAAATTTTCGAAAAAAATATTTTACATCAATTATTATCGCATGTCAGTTTGAAGAAACTGTTACATAATAATCAATTTGGCTTTACTAGGGGTAGATCAACAACGGATGCGGGTGTTGCACTTATTAGACATATAATGGAAGCCTGGGAGAAGTCGCAGAATGTTCTTGGGGTATTATGTGACTTATCCAAGGCATTTGACTGCGTTGACCACCAGACACTGGTGTTAAAATTAAATCACTATGGAATCAAAGACGCAACCCAAAACTTGCTACTATCGTATCTCAGTTCCTGAGTTCAAACTGTAGAGGTAAATGGTGTTAAGTCATCTGGATCTTATGTGAAAATGGGCGTTCCCCAGGGATCGACTTTAGGTCCGTTTCTATTTTTATTGTACATAAACGATTTGCCATTTTTTGTGGAAAATTTGTGTGAGATCATATTGTTTGCTGATGATATTTCTTTATTATTTAAGGTTGACCGATACAAGAATAACTTTGACGATGTAAATAATGCTCTCTCACAAGTATTGCACTGGTTTAATGTAAATAACTTAAAATTAAATGCAAATAAAACCAAATGCATTAAATTCACTTTACCTAATGTTAGAAGCGAAACCATTAGAATTAAATTAAACAACGAAAACCTAGATTAAGTTGAATCAACGATATTCTTAGGTATAACTATAGACTCGAAATTGCAATAGTATCCTCATATTTCTCTGCTAGCTGGTAAACTTAGTACGTATGGTATACCATACGTAAAATAAGACAACTTACTGATGTAGCTACTGCTAGAACTGTATACTTTAGTTACTTTCATAGTATTGTATCCTATGGTATTATTCTCTGCGGATCAGCAGCCGATATTGAAACTATATTTATCTTGCAAAAAAGAGCTATAAGGGCTATTTATCAACTTAGTTCTAGAACATCTCTTAGAGAAAAATTTAAAGAAATCGGGATTTCGACTGTTGCTTCTCAATTCATTTATAATTGCGTACTTTTTGTTCGAAGCAATATTAACTATTATCTCAAACACAGTGACATACATTCTTTTAATACAAGGAATAAAAATAAACTCAAGGTACCAAATTACAGGTTACAGAAGGTTCATAAATCATTTATGGGTCAAGGTATACATTTCTATAATAAGATTCCTATTGATATCCTTGATTTGCCTCCTCATAAATTTAAAATACACATTAAGAATTGTTTACTTAAGAAAGGATATTATACTGCCAATCAATATTTGAATGATAAAACGGCCTGGTTGTAATTTTACCTGTAGATAATTTTTCAAAAGTTATATTAAAACTAAGGCTCCCAGCCTTAGAAAGAGTTTTGATGAGAACCTTGCACTTGCTCCCTTTCATATACTTGTTCATTTTGTTTTGAAAATTGTTTCTTGCTATTTTGGGACTTATTTTTGCACTTATTGTTAGTAAATTCGTTGATTGTCTATTGTTACATATTTGACATTATGTGATGGAAGTTGACCTCAACACATGTTTCCAAGTTTGATGTCAACTTTCAATTGGACGACACTGTATGAAATAAAACAGGGAGAAAAAAGCAGCCCTTGCTGAGTTTCTTGCCAGTTCTTTTCAGTACAAGGTCTCTCGCCGTAGATTTGCGAACCGATGGCGTAGCTTTTCGACATTCACAAGTGCTTGTAACAGCCTAGACTGAATAAACGATATTGAATTTTGTTTTTTTTTGAATTTTACCTTATATTCCATTCCGTGGTTTCCAACGCATGATACAGATAATAAATAAGAAGGCACATTGTCTTTTCCGGTTTCTTCGTCGGGTTTGTTACTATTATAATCCTAATAGGTTCTGTATGTACATTCATTCACCATGATGCTTTCTCTAGTGGAATGTAAATAGGCCTTGTTGTTATGTCGGAGTGTGTAATCATTAGATAAATATAGAGAGATTGCTTTTGAAGTGGACAATTGTGGGCAATCTGTGTTTTGCGGATGAACTCTTGGGATGTGGGCTGTTTTTGTCACGAATCTTTATTGCCTTTTTGCGTGGACACTTATGAATGCTAAAAAGTGAATAACACTTTCATGTTCGTTGCGATTTGGACCCTTCCTAAATGACTATAAATTTCCATTTATTATCTCCTTGTAGCATTTTCATTTGATTCATTAAAGGAAATTCGTTATACCTTTACCCCCTTATTAATAAACGAAGACTAAGCTTGGATTAGTTACTCTATGTTTTGGTCTCTGTTCATTGAATGACAAATCGCACTTGAGTGATATGAACAAAACACGGCGCAACTAGTCTAAGCTTATTCCTTGTTTATTAATAAGGGGGTTAGCGTCGTGATTATTTTGTGCATTTATTGAAAACTGAAATTGATAATTATTATTTCACTTACGAATTTGCGGCTTGACAAATAGGCGATATTGTATAAATATGAGCTATTTTAACGTGGTGGCAATAATATTTTACTTTATAGTGTAAAAAAAACGGAGTTAAAAACTCCATAAATTCACAAAAATAGGCTACTAATTACTTGGGTAAGTAAATAACATTGAATAAAGTTCAAAATAAAATAAATAATTTAACCAGCAAAAATCTCTGCGATATCTAATCTGCCAATCAAATACTTAAATAAAAATATAATAAAACAATAGATGTTATGCAGTTGCGGTTTGGTTTGATTCTCCCTAACTTGAGTCAAAAATAGATGAATTAGTAGAAACTCCTTCATCAATTATTTTAATTGGTAAATGAATTAATGTCTACTTTACTAGCCTTGTTATACTCCTAATAATACCTTATTTCTAGGCTATTATAGCTATCATACAAACTGATAAATTGTTTACCCATTATAATCTAGCGGTGCCGTTTGTTATATTTAAACTTAAAAACATTTTAAATTTCAAAAATATTTTATTGGATCATGATTTCTGCTTATATTTTTTGATCGTTATCGTCAAAAAACCCTCTGAGTCAGTAGTAGGTAGGTTCATTTAATTATTAGCTGACAAAGGCGTGGATGATATAAAAACACTTTGCGATCAAACAATGTGGTTCAGATGACACCTCTCCTAACCTACCCTCCGGAACAATGGCCTCGTTAACAGAAACAATAACTGTCCACTTGCGGCCAGACTCAGCCTGCATCGCGCTATTGAATCAATGATGAAAAACACTGAAATTAAAATCCATTATTCCACACCATTTAACCAGATTAATTTAAGAGTGGCTTTAGCTGGATGCTGGCTGCATTTAGCGTTGTTATGACCGGTTTACTGGGGTTATATTACATGTGTGCGTAAGTCTAGTGGTACTTAGGTACATAACCTAGCGTGTTACAGACTAGTTGTATAAACATGAAGTTTTATTGCTTGGCTGTGTTCCACGCGGCGATGTTAAGCCCGCTCGATCCGCAGAGCTGTTGGTATATATAGTGGTAGGTTTGTTGTCTGCGGCAAGATATTGGTTGTGCGGGCGTCGGTCCAAAGTGTGGCTTGATCCGGCCATAACTCCACAGTTTCCTGCATCAGTATGCAACGTGTGCGATGCTCTGCGCCCACCGGCGTTTCCTAGTTACGTCCCGCTCTCTCTCGAGAGAGACATACATGTATTCACAATACGTACAAAACTACTTGGGATTAAGTAGCATAATTTTTATGAGAGAAATTAGTTACCTACCTATAAACAAACTCTGTGTATCATCATCTTAACGCATTTCGCTGCGTATAACGCACTACCACATAAATAAATTTCTGTGCGCTCTACGCATAGCAAGAAGCGTTGCAATGCAATATCCGCGTCTATGTCAATATTAATTACTAAATATATTACCTCGATATCAAAATATGCGGCAAAAACGCAACAGGTTATAAGTAATCATCAAATGAAACTTACAGTCGTTGTATCTTGAAACGTCTAATCTATCTCAGTCTCCTTTAAACGGACACACTCACAGCCGGGTGCAGGTTGTATGTGACAGGCTCGTTACTGCCTTTATGGAAGCAATCAATCTGGGATTTTTTACTCTGCAACGGAGTGCTGAAATGTCCCCCTCTATAAGTCTGGAATCCTTAACAATGGGCAGTAAATATCTGGTGGCAGTGAGATAAAAATTGCAAATTGATCGAACTCGATACTGCTCACAAAGCATGACCAGTAATTGGTCAATAAAATATTGAAACCTAGGTAGTCTAAAGGACAAATGAGACGCGAATTTGATTTACTAGATATAATAGTATAAAAATAATTGTAATAAAAAGTGAAAATTTTAAAAGTAAACAGAAAGTTATCGAATAAATAACGCATATTGAAAATTCGAAAGATGTGTATGCGATGTGTATAAAATTTATTACTCGGTAGGCATGCGTCCGATATATCAAAACGAATCCAAAATCCGATTTCAAACACAAATCGATACCAAACGATTTCTCAACAAGAAAATCCGATTTCAGAAATCTAACCGAACCAAAACGATCGATCTAGCGATCTAATACCACCACACGTATCTAAATGTAAATCGGATTCGAAATTCGTGCCATCTTTTTTACTCCGCTATGTAGCGATTGGTTAGAAAGAGAGAAAGCGAATATGTTCACAATTTCGAGAGTCAGTAAAATTCGCTTTGTCTCTTTCTTACCAATCGTAACAAAGCGGAGTAGATGACGCGAATTTCGGAAGTCCGATTTCGGTTTGTTGTTTACGGAAATCTATTGCCATTGAATATGTGCGATCAATTTAGTCTTACGACACAGTACTTAAAGACTATATTTGCGTGACTAGGCTGTGAGGTGATGTATTTTGGCTTATAGCTTAGTGTGCGATTGTTTACTACAAAAACTTGGTACTTTCGTTTAGGCGCAAATTTAACCTTGATATGCAAGTGCGCGCGTGTCAGTCAGTGATTTTTGTTTGCCGGTTTTAGATAATTATTAATTACGTGTATGTTAAGACTGGATTGGAGTTAAGTAGAGTTCATAAAGATAAAAATAATAAGTCAACTTAGTAAATTGGGTACCTACACATTATTTAAATTGATAGTTTTAATTTGGATTTTTTTTTAACTGTTGTCTTTTTAATTGATTAGACGAGTTTTGTGTTGGTTTTCAAAATATCGTCAATTAATTGTTTGTGATTGTCGTTAGCTAATAAAACCAAATCTAAACACAAACTAGTGAATTGGCTAAGTTAGGCACATCTGAAATCGGATATCTAAAAACGGATTTCGAAATCGATTTTGAAATCTGAAATCCGATAAATATCCGTTTGCGTTCAAAACCAAAAACGCCCATGTCTATTACTCGGCATGTACTCATTATGACCTCTTTCCGTTGACTTATATTATTTGCTACAATTTCATATTCTTGTAACAAAAAATATGCAAATTGTAATTATTTTGTCTATGTAACCATAAAAGTTACAAAGTAATCTAACGAGATTGCACGAGGGCCAGTCAATACAAAAAAAAAGACTGTAAACCTTTATTTCATAAAGAAAATTAGTTACTTTATCTTTGATTTTTCATTTGTTGACCGCCAGATACACAGGATTTCTTTTGATATAAGATAATATTACGGTGAAGTCATTTTTGTTCCTGTTTTAATTATAGGTATACACAAATCAAAATAATTTGAAAATTTTGTTTATTAGTTATTATCATCATCATCATTCAGCCACATGACGCCCTGATCGGTCCTGGGCTGGCCACAACTAGCGGCCTCTCATCGGTCCACCAGATAACTACCCAATAACCCATTCTCAACAATAATAGCCTGCGCAGACGAGTGACTTTTGTCCGCGGAGCACTTTTCCCCATCGTAAAAGATCGCTTACAGCTACGTAAAGTTCCCTGAACTAGCAAGGATACGAAGGGACCGGAGAGGACAAAACTAACTAGTTCTCGAAAAAAAAATAGAACATATATGACAAGAGGCGTCAACGCACATGGCGGCCTTAAGTCCGCGGTGCGCGCTAGATAGTGATATAAGTGGTCAAGAAATGGAAAAAAGAACTCCTTTATATATGATACATCAAAAAAGGGTATCACGACCGAAAGGACAATGGCAAAATATTTGTTGCAGGAATTCTTTAGCGTCTATCGATTTCATCATCAGAAAATAATCTTAACGGATTTATCAAATAATTGAGAAGGGTTATTTGTCAGAATTAAAAACTTAAAATTAAGGAAACAAAATTGTGTTGTTATTAAGTAATCATATATTTTTTGTTGAAGCTTAGCGGCATGTCTTTTAAGTCTACTATTATTATATATTTATATAAGGGATTTCAGTGATTAAATCAACCTCAAGTATGTTTTTAGTATGTTTTGCATCGCTTTCAGATTAAACTTGCAGAACGGCTTTTCTTTTTCATAAACTTCATGTTAATTACAATACAACATTATCTCAGAATATTGATTCCGTAACGTGCGCCTCACAAATTTTAGGGGACAAATGTCCGCACACCGTGTGCGTTGAGTCCGTGACAAGTCCTCGGCGGACAATTTTTTCATAATACGCGGACAAAAGTCCGTCGTCTGCGCAGTATATATAATTTTGTACGTATACTATTCTCTATCAAAACAAACTATATTTTAAATAACTTCAATCTAGACTGCATGTTACCTGTGGTTACATAATATTTATTCTCTTTAATAGAAGCCTTTTATTACGCGTTCCGTTCACGTTATAAAATACTAGTTCTTTGCAGGTAATAAACAGGGATGGAAAGTAAGAGGACGGAGAAAATTGCACAGATTTGTAATGTTGCACAGTTGTTTCTTTAGATTTATATATATAGTGCACATTGCATAGAAATATGATAATATGAAACTGGATTCTTCTTACCTACTTTAAATATTTGTTTCTACATTTGTTATTTTCTTTCTTTCGTTATTTCATTATTTTATTCGCCCGCCACGATCTTCTCGAAAAATTACTCTAAACTACACTCTTACGAAAATAGTCACTCGTGATATAGCACATACATTTTATTTTTAACATATATCATGTTACATCTACCTAAGTATCTCAAATGAAGAAATTGTAAACCTGAATTGACTGCATTGCACTGTAAGTACAGCTGTGTAGGAGTTAATATCTCCGAATGATTTATCCCGCAGCAGTAAGCAGGAACTGCAGGAATCAATAAGTGCCTCCGCTGGTGGGCCAAGTGCTCGGTAGTTCTTCGAATGTTACAAATGGTGCAGTCGCCTAACAAATGAGTTTACTCCACAGTGCTGTTCCGATATTATATGTTGTCTGTCCCTTGACTTGTGACATACGTTATATTGGTGTATTGTAAAATATTTATACTCCATGTAAGTACAGTTACGCGGTAAGTGATACTGCAACGCACAGTGGACCGATAAACGTAACTGTGAATACTGTGATTGAGAGACCAACTATTTGGTAGTATGTATAATATTTTTCCGACCAAAATTTCAATTGTACGTTCTTCCTTCCACAACCTCTACCTGATGTATGTATTATTAAGAGAAGTGCAGATAGAATAGCTATAGAGCAGCGTAGAAAGTTTCTAAAAAATAAATATAAAAGAGTTGAGATAAATATATAATGAGGAGCTCGATGGCGCGGGTGGTTAGCACGTTCGGCAGCGATCGTTGAAGTTAAGCAACTTTCGCAGTGGTCAGTCATTGGATGGGTGACGAAAAATCTTCTGTCTCAAGTTCTCTGTACTTTGGAAGGTACGTTAAACTGTTGGCAATCCGCACTGGGCCCGCGTGGTGGGTCCTGGCCCTATCTCCCTATATTCCATCCTAGTGGCGGCTTGTGCTCCAGCAGTGGAGACATTAATAGGCTGATGATGACGGTGAAATAAATAATTGTGACAGATTATTTGAACTTTCAAAAGGTAATAATAAAAATCTATTTCCGATACATTATTTTTTACAAGTATGTCAAATCGATAAGAGAGAATAATGCAGAAGAAATGTTTTCTGATATAAAATGACCAATATTATTAAGATAATTAAGTTTTATCGAATTTAAGTTTTAACCAAAGTACTCGACGTTTGAACTGAGTTAATCGACCGAGCACGAGTAGTTCAAAAGTTGTTCAATACTCCACGTAAGTACAAAGTAGTAAAAGATTCAGTCGGCCCATCTCTAATAATTATTACTGTTAGCTTAGCATTCATGAGCAACCAAGCGACGAAATTTCGCCGCTCGATTGCGCGATAGATCTTACAGTAAGTATTTAAGATTAGCATTGACGATAACATATTAAATGACATATTATCTGAGCGTGAATTATAATATTATATACTTAGATCTCGCTGTGCTGGTCCAGATATAGTAGATTGTGAGCTGTGATTAGGGCGGCTACGTTTTAATTAATTCCTATTTATTATTCAAGTGTTGACGTCGCGCTCGCAAAGTTAGTCACAATTTATTTTGAGTGTGTATTCAGGAATATCACCGACGAAACAGTTGAGGTTATAAAATTATATGCGGGTCCTTTAATCATGCAATAGTTGCCTCATTGGTGAATGATCTTCATTCACCAATGAGGCAACTTCAAGCTTAGATTGAGCTTTATTTCAAATTTAAAATCCGAAAAATACCTATTAGTACGCTTTTGTTCAAATTAAAGCAATGAGAAACGGCTTTTTCAATTCTATTGTTTTAATTTATCGAAATCGCATTGCTTATTCTACATCCTTACAAAGAATGTTTATTTGTGTTGAATAACTCTCGAGTCTTGTATATTTTATTGTTAGAATTTTAATTACATTTATCAAATCTTAATGTTAGGAACGCTCCCTTTGTAATAATTTTCATTATCTTCCTAATCTCAAAGGCAGAACTTAATTGTAAGAAAATGTAAATAGCTCGGCTAATTTAAATTGGAATAATTGCAATGTGGTGTAGTTCAGATTCTCTTGATTTTATTTCCTTACAAAGCAATGTTACGCCATAAAAACACCTGGGAGTTAATTGCCGAACGGGATTGCTATAAATATCGCTATCACTTACGACTTCATTTAGTTTTCTGACCTCCGAAGGTTTTCAAATACCTTGGACTCAGTTTTTAAATATTTTTATTACCAATGCAAAAGAAAAAAACGAGCGCGGGGCATTTCAAAACCTTCAGCGGCCAGAAATAATAAAATGAATTCGTAAGCGATAGCGATAGCCTTAGCAATCTCGTTAGGCGATTGGCCCCCTGGTGTCACCGCACTCTCTGTGAGCTCTACGTCACAGAGAGTGCAGTGACACCAGCCCCTCTAGCATGACCACCGAAACGGGATATGATAAAGCGATATATCGGCATTAACTGTCAGACTACTGTCAAACTCCATAGTAGTCTGACAGTTACTGCCGATATATCGCTTTATCACGTGCCGTTTCGGTGGTCATGCTAGAGGGGCAGGTGTTTTTATTAATCACGATCTCATTATATGGTGATGTTTACATAGCAGAAAAATACGTAGATAGCGTCTTTTTTGTATATTTTAGTGGTGGAGGCAACACTGGCTTGGGCGGCCGAGCCCGGTACGTGAGGCAGCGGCAAACTTCGAGCAAAACCGCAAACAAATAAACTTGCTTAGTAAACGTTTCTGTATGTAAAATTGAGACTGCGCAGGCTTCCTTGTCTATGGTCGTTGCTCAAGAAGTTTCCCGGGTTGTATGAGCGGCATCGCGGCGTCTCCGTTGCCCGATTGCGTTGGGATTGGGACCGCACGCAGATCGCTTGCCGCTCGCTGTTGTATAAAACAGTAAACAAAAGTCTTTCGTGACATTAAAAAACAACGAAACCTAGAAAGAGAAGGAAAAAGGGAACACATCTATTTGCCGTCACGAAAAACTGGATCTAAGCAAATATTGAAAGGTTTTCTATGTAAGCAAATATTTAGAGATTCAGTCATTTAAGGTCATTAAATGACTGAACCTCTAAATATTTGCATCAAAAAAAAAATTAATAAACCCAAAAATTTTACCCATAAACCTGCATAATAGCAATTTAAATGGAAGCGGTTTCTTTTAAATCTCCAGTCAAATGTTAATATGTAGTCCGCGTATCTGTACCACAAACCAGTTAACGAAGCGCTAATATCACTCAAATATAACACGACTTGAATTTCAATTGAAATCGAATACAAAAAGAAGCCTAATTGATTTGGCTACCACATACATAATTGAAAATGTATTGTCGCTATGTATATTGGTGTTGTTTTCAACTGTTCGTGATGGCGACCATACTTATACATACAATCAATTGCTAGTCTGTCTGCTATTGATTAAACGTATCAATTTTTTGTGAATTTTTACGAGTTTTCAAGTCTTTAAGAGGCAACGCGACAACGTATACGCTTACTTCCTAGTGTACCTATCATCCTCATTGCTATTTATCACAGATGAATGATTGGTCTCGCTTCGCTCGACTAGATACCGCGCTGTCAAAAAATTAGTCAACTCATATTGCAGTGTGTATGTCAATTTGCAAGGATGGTATTGTATGTCAAGAATCATGTAGCCAGCTACCCAGCTGCTACCCAAGTAATAGGGAAAATATTATATGCTGTGTTTTATATTGGTTATAAATGTAGGTGGTTATAATTAATATGTTACAGGTAATAAATGTAGCTCATAAAGTACTTAAAAAAGATTCACTTAATTTAATGCGAATATATCAATATGTTTGTGTACTTACAGGTTTAGGTGTAGGTTTATTTTTCAGAAAAATGGTAGGTGTGTATGACTAGGCCTCGTTTTTTTTTTTCTTTTTACATGTAATATTTACCAGAATGTTATGATACAAGTATGCTAAATTGATCATCTCATTAGACTGGAGGTATTATTGTAAGCGCAAGCTGAGGGCGAGCGCAGTAGGGAAGCTGAGTATGTATTGATCAATGCATACGCCTTGCATACGACGTTTTTCAACACAATTGCTAGGAAAAAACAAACTTGTATTGTTAGTAAATTTTATAAAGTTCAATTGACTTTTATTGCCATGTACTGACTATATCATTTTCATGTTTGGTCTTTACCGTGTTTTTAATAGCGAGCTGGGCTTGTATTTATTTGCCAGTTAATTGCAGTAGGCTAAAAATACGTTATCCGATTATGACTTGGCGTTTTCGCTGTTTTTCCAGTGATTGAAAGTTTCGTAAGCCGCCAGATATTTTTGTTTGGATTTTGGCGGCAACAGCTTATCACTGGCGTTCCGCGCGTCGATAAGTATTTCCGTCGGGGTAAAATGAATATTTTGATCGTCTTCAACCGAAAACCGTGAACCGGTGAAAACGCGGGACACTGCTAGTATATTATATACTAAGAGGTTCCCCGATAAATAGGCAATTATATATACCGAAAGCACGTTCAAATCGGATCAGTAGTTTTTGAGATAATCGCGGATAAACATACATACATACAGGTCAAACTGAGAACATCCTTTTTTGAAGTCTCTTGAAAAACCGGCTGTGTAGCCGGAGCAGCATCAATATAAAAAATAAAATAAACTATAAGTATAAATTTATTTTAAATACGTTAGTTAAGACAATTTGTGTATATTAATATAATGAAATTATGAAATGTTTATTTGTCATCTTAACCCTAAAATTATTTGATAGTCATAAAAATATTCAATGTGCTGACACATAAAATTTAGCTGAAATTCTAAAAATATATATTACAGCACTTGTATGTAATATTTTTACAGCACAACTGTGGTAATATGCTGAATTATGAAACTAAAAACTGTGTAATAAGAGTTAGTTTATATGAGCAAATGTGTTGAAAAAAATATAATTAATAATAATCAGAGAATATAAGGTGCATGACGAAGGTAAACATCGAAAAAATTAAAACTAGGTTAAGTTTAATAGCAACTTTAATAGTAAGTAGTTTAAATGCGTTCAATAATAAAATAAACGAACAATAAAATCACATTATAAAAATCTCAACCTTATGGACTTTGATTCTGGTCTTGTATACGCGGCAACACCGAATGAAGTTTAGGGTTTATGTTATTTATGTTGAAATTTCGAAATTTTACGATACCTATTGATGGTATGTGATCCCAGTGTATTATTTCACAGTGTAAACTGGTATTTTTCTTTCGATTATGGCCAGATTTTAATAATACATTCGGTACGTACACCTCATACATAGATTTTCCCTGACAGTGTGGCTGGCTTGGTGAAGGCTAGGGTAAGCCGACTTTGGTGTAGTATTTGTTGCCGCATTTGACAAGTACGCCGGTGGTATCTGGTCGAGTGGATCTAGACCAATCATTCATTTGTATAATAATAAAATATTAAAGGCGTAAGTTGTATCCACCTATCTGATCTCGACTACATATCTGCAATCTTTGAATATGATCGCTACCTATGTCATTCCGGTGGAATGCGGCCTCCGTTTACAAATATAAGTACTTATTAGAACCTTTTCTCATTCATAAATATTTTCTCTTGTAGCTCTCAACCATAATAGAGTATTTAGCCAAGTAGCACTGACACATTTTCCGTCAATCCAGCACAAATTGCAGTAGGCTAAATATAATCGGTACATTGGCATTCGCGGTGCGGCGCGCGCCCGCCTCGGTTGGCGGGCCAGCGACACGCATCCAAAGCAGCTACACTCTCGGCCTACGAATGAGTGCTTAATCTAATGTTCTGGATAGTAATACGTTTTAAAACAATAGCTTTGAACACGACGTTGACAACACAGGTACAGAATATTTTAAACATTGATAATCGTTCATAATACTTAAGAAGCTCAAACACATACATGCATTCTTTTACGAAGTTTTATTACATTTTTGTATGTTTTTTTGGCTAGCACAGTGGTTAGCGTGTTTGGCCTTCGACTGCAGCCCCCTTATTAATAAACGTAGAATAAGCTTGGATTTGTTACTTGATGTTTTGTCTCTGTTCATCATCAGCCTATTAATGTCCCCACTGCTGGGCCACAGGCCTTCCCTATGGATAGAATAGGGAGATTGGGCCATGATCCACCACGCGGGCCCAGTGCGGATTGGTGGATGCTAACGACTGCAGATGCAGCCGGGACCAACGGCTTAACGTGCCTTCCGAAGCACGGAGGAGCTCGAGATAGTAAATTTTTGGTCACCCATCCACTGGGAAAGTTGCTTAACTTCAACGATCGCAGCCGAACGCGATATCGAGCTCCTCTCGCTGTCTCTTTTCATTGAATGACAAATGACATTTGAGTGATAGGAACAAAACACGGTGTAACTAATCAAAGCTTATTTCGCGTTTATTAATAAGGGAGTACAGTTTTCGCAATGGCTAGACATGGGATGAGTGACCAGGAAATAAATACCTTGAGCGAACGGAAGACCGTGCTTAAGAAGGTACTAAGGTACCCAAATGCTATAGTTCCCAAATGATGTCTGCTGTCGTCAGCACCCATCGTTCCGCGCTGGGACAACGTGGTGGGTCACGCGGTGCCCGTTCTCCTATTCCGTCCATAGGAAAGGCCTGCGCCCGAGCAGTAATTAGAGTTGCCAGCTCCCTGTTTTACGTATAAGAGGATTTGATATGATTTAACAAAGGACATAGCATGAAAATAAAGGATATCAATATGTTTTTTATTAAATGCTGGTAGGAGTATCAGTATCACATTTATTAATAAAAAAAACACTGTTATACTACGAAATGTAACGTAGTTTGTCGATAATCGAAGCCAAGTAAGTGGTACTTTAATTAGTCTTTTTGCATTTAAAAGTATAATTGTTAACGGTATTACTTAAAGCTGCTTTAAGAGCTTGTTCGTTTTCTATAACGCTGCTGATTCATTAATACCAAATTAAAAGACAAAGTATTGTCCTCTATTAAATCTTTCCTTTAAATTATAGGACTTCTGGTAACTTAAAGTTAAATATAAAGGACTTCTATTGGACTTACAAAAACGTAACTAACTAGTGTACTAAAGCCACGATCGACTTGCTTTTTATTAGGGTTCCGTAGCCAAATGGCAAAAAACGGAACCCTTATAGATTCGTTATGTCTGTCTGTCCGTCCGTATGTCCCAGCCACTTTTTTTCTGAAACTATAGGAACTATACTGTTGAAACTTGGTAAGTAGATGTATTCTGTGAAACGCATTATGATTTTAAGACAAAAATAGAAAAAAAAAATGGGTGCGTGTACTTATGTAGGCGCGTGAGAAGTTATCCTTCTTTGGCATCGTTTAAAATTAGTTTTTAATTGCATGCAAATAATTAATTACAATAAATTAATAAAAAGTCTGGAAAACACAACACAGTCAATAAAGTTCAGTTTTAATTTGAAAAAATAAATAAATAATCAAAATATTCAATTAAAATCGCTACTGAATATAATTTATTACAACATATGTGATTTGCACTTGTATGAAACTCAAACACGTATTCCGAATATACAAACTAGAAACATGTGGATAAATATTATAAATATGAATACCTATAACTGTTACTTTATTACAAAAAATAAAGATGTGGTTTTTGGTTCTACTACACCAATGGTCAAGAGATGGCTCTGTAGTCTCCTGAATCGCGCTTTGGTTCCGTTGTTCCAGATTAATAAATACTTTTGATAGGCCTTCACAATGCAGTCGTTAGCACCCACTAAATAGAGATTCTATTTCTATTTTGTTGGTAGATTTTCTTAATGTGCGGTAAACACAAAAGTAACGCATGAAGTTGGTCGCTAAAGCGACCGAAGCGGCGAAGCGGCGATGCTGTTAAAATTTTGTGTTACAGTGATGCGCGCGCATCTTAAAATTTCACTCTCATCATTTTTTCATAACGCGCCTAAAGAAGTATAACTTCAAAAACAATAAATTTTGGGGGTTCCCCATAATTAGAACTGAAACTCATAAAAATGTTTTTCATCAAACCCATACGTGTGCGGTATCATGTATAGATAGGTCTTCAAACATGATATTGAGGTTTTTTATATATTTTTTTCTAAACTGAATAGTTTGCGCGAGAGCGACACTTCCAAAATGGTAAAATGTGCCCCCCCCCCCCGTAACTTCTAAAATAAGAGAATGATAAAACTAAAAAAATATATGATGTACATTACCATCACACTTCCACCGGAAATTGGTTTGAACGAGATCTAGTAAGTTCCTAGTTTTTTAATACGCCATAAATCGTAAACCACAATTTACCTTTAAAAAATACACCATTATTAAAACATCGATCAAAGTTACAACGAACTACAAGAACTTTTATACTATGTTATTTGCTGCTACGGAACCCTTCATGGGCGAGTCCGACTCGCAATTGGCCACTTTCATTATTAATGTTAATGTTGCTCGCTCTTTGTTTTATTATTTTTTTAATGTTATATTGTTTTAATTGTCTTTATTATTTCATTTTGTATATTTAATACCTTTTAGGAGACTGCTTGTTTGGCGTTGCGCGCTTACCTGCGTTGGCGTTCGCAGAATACCAGCGCGTCGCGGTAGATTGTTGCGGCATTATGCTGAGCGAAAGCCATTTTGGTATAGTAGGATTTAAGTTTTTATTTGATCTCTGTTTTTTATTTATTTTAATTGTGTAGTTAATTTTCATTTTATGTGATAGTTTTCATATTTTTATGTGTATACCTACTTACCAAATAAAATTTTTCTATTTTAGCTCTGGCTATGGTAATGATGATGTTTTCTGTGATTGATTGATTTGTCTGTACACTAGCAATAAAAGCAAAGGAGAATAAATTTATTGATTGTCCATTATATGAATACGAGGTTATATTAATTAAAAGATACGCGGGTAGGCGCAAAAATCGTAACATCTCTTCTGAGTAAAACATATTTTTATTTATTTTATTAAATACATTAATTAAATTTAGTTGTGTGTAAACTGTACCTTTTGACATAAATTACAACATATTGTGTTGGCAATATCATCACATGCCTGTAGAAAAATCTTGAGAGTGCCAACCCGTCAGGTCAACAGTTACTGCTACACTTCACTGCACTATTATACATCGCTACTATTTCTGGAGTTTATTTTTTCTGCATCAAGGATGACTAGCATTGCAGCTGTCTTGGAGAACCAAAAGACCATTGAGGAAACACTCATGCAGCGTATGGCCAGCTTTGAAAAACATTTGAAGGCCTCAAATACATCTTCTTCACCAGCTGTAGATCTCAAGGTTCTGAGCACGGAATTCTATGCATTTAAAGACATGGTTGGAGGAATATTGACACTATTTCGACAGCAAATTAATGCCTTGGCCCGCAGCATTGATGATATTGAGGCTAGACACCGTAGAAAGACACTTTTTGTGAATGGCGTGGAAGAGAGTGATGATGAGGATCTGCCCTCAACTATTGTTAATCTGCCACAATCAATTGGGGCTGAATGATATCACCAAGCTTAGTTTTTCTGCTTGTCACAGACTCGGTACAAAATCACAAGAGCGGTCACGGTCTGTATTGGTACGCTTCACTGAACTGACTACTAAATCTGAAGTCTGGGCCCAGAAGACGAAGTTTAAAGGTTCATCCATAGTAGTGTCAGAGTTTCTAACTCGTCGCCGGCAGGAGTTGTTTGTCGCTGCGCGCAAGCACTTTGGTGTTCGAAGGGTCTGGTCAAATGATGGCATTATTCTCATCAAGCAGCCCACTGGCAAGCTGTGTCGTGTATACGACAGACAGGAATTGGATAAGTTGATCGCGATAAACACCACATCAGTATCACACACAAAGGCGGCCTTGGAAGCAAACTCTAAACCCACTGCAGATTCCCAATCGACCGCTAACTCGAGGCTGGTTACTACAGAGGCAGCGATCAAGGCGACTAACGTAAGATCCAAACGTGTCATACGAAAGTGAGAACTTTGCGTGTTTATCTCTCATTGTTTTTAATTAACTGGAACTGAAGGTAATTTAATTATTTTGTTCAAAACTTAGAAGTCTGAGATTAACTTTCTGTCCTGTCATTTCGTGTTTTTTGTTATTTTATTTTTATTTTTACCACTATGATGTCAAAGACACGTAGTTCATACAGCCATACTTTTTTTTTTCTTTTCTCGATTATTTTAATAAAATTATATCCACAGAACAGGAAGTGTTTGTGAGTCTGTTTTTCGTTTGTGTATTTAGAAGTTTTGTTTTTATGTTTTTTTGGCAGTGTTTGTTTGTTTTTATTTTAATTAATATTGTAACAGATGACCGGCGGGTTGAGCACATACTCTAGAGTTGTGATTGTTTTGTTATAGTTTTATCATATATATTTAGTATTTGAGTTTTATATTAGTATATTATTAATATATTTTACAATATTAGTATTTATATTTTATAGTAAATTATGTCAGATTCTGAGGATGTTGCAGATTTTGAATCATGTGTGAGTTCTGACACATCGTTTCATTCTTTGGACGATGTGCAAGTGGCTGATCATACGTTGGGCAACAAACTTTCCAAAGTATTTGATACTTTTAGGAGGAACTTCAATGTTTGTCACATTAATGCACAGAGTATACCTAGTCACCATACCGAACTGCTTAGCAATTTCACCACTAACACTATTCATGCGGTTTTGGTTTCTGAAAGTTGGTTCAAGCCTTGCCATAGTTCTAAGACTTATGCTTTGCCAGGGTATGCTCTCGTGCGTCACGACAGACTATTGAAGAGGGGCGGTGGTGTTGCCATCTATCTCCGGACTGGCATCCCGTATAAAATTCTTTCTTGCTCCGATGAGCTTGCAAATGGCGTGGAGTATCTTTTTCTGGAGATCTTGGTGTGTGGTTCCAAAGCTGTTCTTGGAGTCGTATATTGCCCGCCTGCTGCCGATTATATTCCATCTCTTACTTCTGTCTTTGACACACTTGCAGCTGATTACGCACATCACATTATCATGGGGGATTTTAATACAAACCTTCTGCAGGACACTCTCGTTTCTCGTTCTCTTCGATCAACCATTGAGTCATACAATTTCTCTTTTCTGCCTCTTAATGCCACTCACCATAACATCGAAAGTAATGACTCATTGATTGACCACATTATTGTTTCCTCTACTGATTTTGTCTCTCTTCATGGCCAATTCTCGGCTCCTGGTTTCTCCCGGCATGACCTTATGTTCCTCTCTTATAAAATAAAGTCCCCCAAGCCTGTCCCTGAGTTAGTAAAAATGCGGAACTTTGCTCGCCTGGACCCTGAGTTGTTATCTCGGGATGCATCGACCATTGATTGGTCCAGTGTCTTATCTGCAGCAAAAACTGGAGAAAAGGTAAATGCTTTTAATGCTGTCTTATTATCATTTTTCAATAAACATGCACCAATTCGCACAGTGAGAGTTAAAAGACCTCCTGCACCTTGGATGACTCCACTGGTCCGCATTGCGATGAAGAGACGTGACAGAGCTTTTAGTAAATTCAGGAAGTAGACAGAAGAAAACTGGGTCTGTTTCAAGATCAAGAGGAACCGCTGTAATCAGATGGTAAGAGCTGCTAAACGCCGCTATTTCCATGATAATATTCTTCACTCATCTCCTGCAAATATTTGGAAATTTCTTCGGTCTCTTGGGTTGATTAAGTCAAGAAATGTTTCTCTTCCTCACTCTTTTTCTCTCAATGATATCAACCGACATTTCTCAGAAACTTCTTCTCATTCTTTAGGAAATATATCCAATGCTCTCGCAGACATTTCTTCTCTAATTGATCAACCTACAAATATTTTCCAATTTTCTCAAGTGACGGAGTCCGAGGTTCGTAAAACCATTATGTCCCTCAAATCTAAGGCCATTGGGTACGATGGTATAAGTAGGCACATGGTCCTTAATATATTAGATAGTATTCTCCCTATCATCACACACATAATTAATAAATCAATTTCCTCAGGTGAATTTCCAGACTCATGGCGCAAGGCTCATATTTTGCCACTTCCCAAAATAAGTAATCCCACAACTCCTAGTCATTTAAGACCAATTTCTATTTTGCCATTTTTGTCGAAAGTCTTGGAGGCTACTGTCCATAGTCAACTATCTGCTTTCATAGCTAAAAATCACGTGCTAAACCAATACCAGTCTGGTTTTCGACCGGGTCATAGCACCACAACTGCCTTACTAAAAGTCACTGAGGACGTTCGTGATGGCATGGAGATGTCACGGTTAACGGTTTTGGTTCTCATTGATTTCTCTAATGCCTTTAATGCCGTTGATCATGACATTCTCCTTGCTATACTATCCCACTTGCGAATCTCGTCTCCGGAACTAGATTGGTTTTCATCTTATCTTCTTGGACGTCAGCAAGCAGTTCGAGCTGGCGGTGATTTATCGGATTGGTGCGATTTATCGGCTGGCGTCCCACAAGGCGGTATTCTCTCCTCTGCTATTTTCAGTCTTTATCAATCTCATTACCTCCATTCTTCGCAACTCTTACCATCTCTACGCAGACGACTTACAAGTTTACGCTCAAATTGGGGTGAATGACCTGGAAGTTGCCATTGGGTCTATAAATGATGATCTTCAGCGAATTTCGGACTGGTCTCGCAATTTCGGTATTAAAGTCAATCCGAATAAATGCCAGGCCATTATCCTGGGCAGCTCTCGTCTTTGGCGAAGGTGGACATGAGCTCTGTTGCGTCTCTCTATTTTGAAGGAACCCCAATAAAGTTTTCTCCTGAAGTTGTAGACCTGGGTATACAGATTGACCATTCTCTCAATTGGATAGCACAAGTAGACGCTATAAGCTGTAAGGTGATCGGTATACTTCGGTCATTCTACCAATTCAAAAATTTTCTTCCAATATCTTCAAAAATTCTCTTGGTTCAATCCGTAATTTTGCCCATTATAGATTATGCTGATGTGTGTTACGCTGACATATCTCAAGAACTTCTTAACAAATTGGATCGATTGCTCAACAACTGCATTCGTTTTATTTTTTGTCTCCGTAAATACGATCACGTTTCTGCCTTTCGGAAGAAGTTAAATTGGTTAACAATTCGCCAACGTCGAAATTTCAGAATTCTTTCCACCCTATATTCAATCATTAATGATCCATGTGCTCCTGGATATTTGAAATGTAAATTTCGGTATCTTGGCAGTATCCATAATCTGAATCTTCGGTCTAGCAGCAAACAAACTCTAGCTTTTCCCTCTCACCATACTGGTTTTGTTTCCAACTCATTTTCTCTTCAAGCTATACGACTCTGGAACGCACTGCCTCCTCATATTCAAGATGCTCCGAACAAACTGGCTTTTAAACGCTCCGTACGTCATCATTTATTAGATTCCTCCTCCGCATCCTCCTGATATGATATGTATTTGTATGTATATCTAAATATATATATATATATTATTATTTATGTATTTTTATAGATATTTATTTTATGTAGTATATATATTATCTTGTTTACATAGACATAAAAATATAATAAGTAATTTGATGAATTCTTTTTGCACTACCTTAAAATTTTTGCTAAAATTCTCCGGTTGACTGGTAGAGAATGCCTAATGGCATTAAGTCCGCCACTTGTACATACTTTTGTGCAATAAAGTATAAATAAATAAAAAAAAATTAATTGTGTCGATGGCTTATTAATGTATGTTGCAATTTACCACAATTGTCGAGAGCGCACTAAGAATTCAATATTATTATTCAGTTGCATGTTTTTATTCGATAATTACAAAAAGGAAGTAAAAAATACATGGTTTTCAATATTAAGGTCAATTAGATACAGAAGTCACATCATTTATCTTAAAGATCTGTCTATTTTTAGGGACACAGGGTGGAAATGGAACCGCTTTTAAAACCTTTGTTGTCAGTCAGTTTGTATATACTTTTGGCAGCGGGTTTTGTAACCCATAATGTAATTGTAACAGGAAGGCAGATGAAAGTTTCATTGAATGTATATTTCGTCACCGTTATGATGCAAATAGATAATGTGGTTTTATCAAATCACGATGCAAGTGAAACTTCAAAAAATACTCCTCACTGAACCATCAATGTATGTTGCTAAGTTTGATTTTTAATAATAATTAAAAATGTTATACGACATGGTAAAGATGAACAAAAAATATAAAAGTTCTTCATTAATAATAAAAGTTCATAACATTGAAAATTTAAGGCTATATCTTTATATCAATGGATATTTATTTCGACCTGGGGTCCAATTCTCACGGCGTAGATATTATATCGGCTTCGAGATAATATCGAAAGTAGGGATATCTATTCAAAATATCTACTGATGGTAAAAAATGCTATTCTCGTGGATTTTCGATATTCCAATGATATTTATATCTATCGTAGATATTCTTTCACTGACGAATGCGTTCCGTTTTTCTCGATTAAGTTAACATCATAGTCTATATAAAATAATAATAAATTAGAGCAGAATTTTACAAGCAACAAAATGATATTTTATCTTTATATATATAATTCTTCTGTGAGTGTGTATGTCACTGAACTTCTCTTAAACGACTGGACCGATTTTGATGAAATTTTTTGTGTGTGTTCAAGGGGATCTGAGAATGGTTTAGATTCACAATTTTGTCCGCTGGACAACCCCTATTTTTTTTAGGGCGGTACGATGTTCGTTGGGTCAGCTAGTATTTTATGAATTTCATTCATATTAAATATGAGTATACATTTTTTGAGTATAAGAAATCTCAACTTTACCTAAATTGTATGCGTATATAATTTCAACGTTATGTATAATGAAACGTCAATATTATTTAAGATTCTCCCTTTTCAGGGAAGGCAAAGGGAACAATGCCCATACAGGCTAGTCTTTAGTTATATTAATCTTCTTTTTTTACATTAGAATGTCGGTGTGACGCATTCTAATGTTTCTTGGAGTGTTTGGCACGAAATTTATGGAGTTGGCTTTTTCTCTAAGCTTCTGTGAGGTAGTCAACACTACAATAAAGTTCTCGCGTCCACTTGACCGGAATAGCGTATATTTTAAAGATTCCACTAATTCTTCAGTTGCGCAGACGGTTGTAACACCAAATCACACCAATTTTATTTCACAATATCCACTATGAACGAATTTGAGAAAAAATAAAATAAGACGCCAACCGCACTCGCAGAAATCCCGCCAAAAGCTCCGTATCGTCAATAAGAAAATGGTGTCGATTCTGACATGATTCTCTAAACCTAAACGTAAATTTGACAACAGTGTATCCTTGTCATTCTGCATACAGAATGAAAAGGAGAGACTGATGTTAAATTTAGTTTTAAGTTTAGAGAATCGTGTCAGACCAATGTCATTCATAACTTTATAGATTTCTGACCAAATATTTGTTTTAACGTAATTTTTTTATGAAGTCGGCGTCCCTCATTTCAAATGGGCCCTCTTGCACTCACAACGGCGGCGCCTTAGCACAGCAGCAGCAATCACATCATTTATTAAATCATTGACGAAAACATGAATCAACTCATCCATCGTTAATATAAACTGGGGTCGATTCTGGCACAATTCTCTAAATCTAAACTTAAACTTGACAACAGTGTTTCCTTGTCATTCTCTATACAGAATTAAAAAGAGAGACTGATGTTAAATTTAGTTTTAAGTTTAGAGAATCACGCCAGAATCGACACCATTGTTTACCTACTTCTTTATTTACTAATTATTTATGAAGGCAGTTAACAACATCTTGAGGTAACAATAATTGGCAATGACACACGATAACACAATAAATAATAGGTAAAAAAGTGGAAATAACAAGATTCATAGATATTTATATATCGAAGGCTCTTCACCAGTCGATGTATGTCTACAGATCATCCTTAGATAAATATCTATTGCGACATGGTGAGAATAGGGCAAAAAGGTTTTCCTTCGATAAAAGCCAGATCCAGAGCCAGCCAGAAGGTGATATAATATCTATGCCGCGAGAATTGGGCCCCTGGCACAGTGGTGACACTCTCTGTACGTGAGAGTTCCAGCGTCAGTGACCTTGAGCAGGAGCGTGTATGCGCTAGGGTTGAACTTGGAATTTAGACTTGTGCCAGTGAATATTTATGCATAGTAAGTTATTAAATGTAAACTGATTCAAGGGTACTGGGGTAAATAATGAAGGATAGGTTTGATTATATAATCAATTTTTAATCTTTTAATGTAGGTACTATAACAAATTGCTAACTTTTATATATTTTCTCCTTTCTCGATTCGTTTTATAATTCTTATTATTATCTAAATAATAATAAGATTGCGTAGCTTAGTCAGTCTGTGTGTGCAATGCAGTGCAACGCTATTATTTTACTATTTCGCTACTGCCATGCCTTCGGTCGAGGCAGTCGGCGACTGCCCTCTCCACGTCCCGCGCGCCGCGCAACGCCCCCGCGCACCTCCAGACACCCACACATAGCCGCGGGCGATTTTACGAGCACACATGCTTAAGTGTCGCTTCTTTTCGCGTAGTGTATATATTCTGTGCCCCTGGTGAGATAGTAAAATTTTCCAGGAGTCGGTTCCCTTCGTGAGCAAGTCCAAATCGCAATCTGCCTGTTGTTTCCTTTACAATAGTTAAACTCACTGAAAATTGTTCATCCGTATCTCTGTAAGCATGAAGTTTGCAGTTTTTGTACAGCAATTGCATTTTTCTCAAAATAGGCTTATTACAAACAACCGCTTTTATAAACAACCTTATACGAAGAACAGGCAAAAAGTTGACATTTAGAACATTACTTTCGACTAGCACAGATGATGAGACGATGGATGATCACCACAAACGGTCACCACAAAGAACGTTACTGTCCTGAGAGCCGTTTTTAAAACCAACTTTAGGTGATATTAAGGTTTATAAATATTGCGTTGAAGTGTATTGTTTTACAAGGCACAGCAAAGTACTCCACCCACATAGTCGGTTTTGTGAGAATCCTATATGAATCTAATATTTTTCCGGGTTAAAAGTATCTTATATGTCTTAATCTAGGTGATAAACTATATATGCGTACCAAATTTTATCTAAGTTCGTCCAGTACTTCGTTAATGCGTGATTGAGTAACCAACATACAAACCTAAAAACACACAAAGATCAAACTTTAACATTTATAATATTAATTCAAAATAGAAAAAGTAAAATATGGATGTGACAGAAAATTGTGCTACTACAGCCATCATCATCTTTGCAGGGTCGAACCCCCTCTCCTAGACCTAGAGCCCTGAATCATCAGAACAGAACTCTACCAAACGATTGTTTTATTGTACTGTAGTCTTTTATAAGGTGGATATCCAGACAGGCGCATCAATTCGAGGGAGAAATTATATGTGCTCTAACTCTCTTTAGAGCATCCACACATTGAGCCACTAGTCGCGGCCACTAAACTCGACCACTAGTATCTTTTCGCTCAGACAAGCCACTAGACGCATCCACCAATCGCAGCCGCCAGTTTTGGCTGAATTTCAGTTCATTTCCGTCGGGAGCTTGCAGGGGTCGATCGCGCTTAACTGCGAAAGTAATTATGTAGGGTAGGGTGAGTACCTATAGCCTAAAGGTAAGGTAAGAGATAAACTTTTGTGAGAGATAATGAAATCCACATTAAATTTGATGCTCCTCCATCAGATTAGTATGCAAGCGTTATCCACCTTCTAATTGATCCAACATCCAATCTATCTACATATCAGCATGCAATATCTTTCAAGTCGTATGTAAATAAATGGGTTAAATGCACTGGCCGTAAGTCACGTGTGTTCCGACTCTCTAATATAAGCAGCGAGTTTCGCTCCCGTGCCGTTTAATGAAGAGATTTGGCACGACCGTACGCCATAACGGTCCTACTCCTAGCCTATCTACAAACGCTCTCTAGACCTAAGTGCCGCTAAAACTAGGGCTCGGATGCGATACCATAGTCGGATTATGCAAAAACCAAATCAGCGGTAACAATGTAATTCTGCGACGAAAGTGGGTATGTCTGTAGTAGTTTTGCTGTTTTGTGATACAGAAACACATGAATGTTGGTATTTTCAGGTTATTTTATTAAAACGAAACATGATATTTCACTACCTATCCTTTTCGTATCATAGGAATGGGAAATTAAAAACTCGGAATTTCAATTTCAGGTAAAACAATGATAGTTTCGAAGAAATTGCCGTATATACAATTTTAGGTAGCAGGTGAAGTAAAATAAAAATTCAATCTAAAACTTAATTTAACTACGTTCGGCACTAGATCATCAAAATTTACTATAACTGCTGTAATTAGAAAAGAGCCTTGTTATTTTGCCCTTTTTCAAGTAAACAATTAGGTACTAAATAATAAATTATGTAGTTGATGAATTATTAATCATATATTATGACAATAAAGTATATACACTGGCCTGCAGAACTAAGTATCGCACTTTTAAATTTGCAACAACTGTTCAAGTACCCAAGATATACTTTCGAAATATGCTAATCTATAGTTTACTAAAGTTTGAAATAAAACTGATAAAATTTGCTTTAAAGGTTTTTTATTTGAAATCCTATGTTTGGAAAAAAAATAGTAGGTACTTATTTTTGCAGGCCAGTGTATATCTAAGAACTTGTTCAAGCTTATTCTTCGTTGATTATATGGGCGTAATTTTTTCTACAGAGAATACGTATACCTATAGTAATATTCATACAAAAAAACGAGTGATACATCTGATTTAAGTAAACTTATTATCTTACTACTACTAAGTTAGTACTACTAAATTTAGTAAGAATTATTTATCTTTACTTACACTTCATAAGTCTCTTATAAACCTTTCGGTTTTACTAAACTCTTTGATAAGGCATCTGACCTCGGCCATGTTATTTTTTTAGAGTTCCTTATGGAGAACTGGGCACCCAATTTATCTTAAATATAAATAAGTGAAATTAATATTTATATGAGTTTTAGTAAAGGCTGAAGGTTGAGGGTTCTAAAGGCATGTGAGAGTGCCTACCTTTTACTAAAGACATTAAATATGTACATGATATGAGCAAACGTACTTATAAAGTGCGGCTTATTCCACACTTTACAGGAATAATATAAGAGTAAAAAAGATGGTCTTAGAATATTCGTAAGATCAAATTTTGGTAGCTGGGTAAATAAGGGGCTAAATAGTTCTACAGTGAATACATATACAGTCACACTGATACATAAAAAGAAGTGACACAAATAATTTATTTTTTTAATGTTTACTTGGATATCTACATTAATTTTAAGATAGTAAGTAGGTTAAACAGATACACTCTTTCCCCAGTCTCTTCAACTGTGCTAACATGAAACCGGCTTACCACGACCACTAGTTGTTCCCGTTTTGTCAAACGAATCAAGAAAATATTCACGATTAAGTGATCAATTGAAACAAAGATAATCACAACAATCTTTAATCTAAAAAAATGTAAAGAAATACTTCTGCATTTCAAAGTTTAGATAATGTGTGAAATGCGCGTAATTTAATTAATAGTCCTATATAAATGCAGTTTTCAGCGTACCATGCATGTTAAGTATACATTCTCAATATTATCCATTTAAGTAGAAATGCAAACTTATAATTATAAAATGAAGACTAATTTGTGCACAGAATTACTCAACAAAACGTAAATCTTCCAGGAGAACACAAAGCTTACTGTCACTAAACCTATCGGTGTACTGAATGGGCTATGGGCTTATGCCGGTGTACCTCCATAACATTGATCTACAATTCCTGACGTTCGCTGATTCAGCCCTCACACCATTGCTAACGCATAAAGCTTCCTAGCCCGAGTTAAGCCCGCTATGTAGGTATACATAGTTGTACTTAGGCAATCAGACGACAATCCAAAGCTGCACTGCACTTCCAATAGCCCTCATTTACATACTCTTCTATGCGTGCTTTCATATCCTAATACGATGCGTTACAGACCCACTGCAATTAACGGGATTGCAGATTGAAAATAATATGGCAGCAGATAGTATAGATTTTATTTCTGCACGCTTTATAGTTAGTAAGTTTAAGTTTGTTTATCTAACGCAAACTCTTAATTAACTTGCAATCAGAATACAATTTATTTTGTTGTAAATCATATGGCGCAGAGTATGTGTAGTAAAATGGCTATTGAGGATGGTAATGACACATAAATTCTTTCCCTTTCTGTAAGCATACATTTTAAAAGATTACCAATTTAAATATCTTGACGTTGTACATCGGACACTATACTATTATTATTTTGTGATTGGACTGTCCTACCTACTACTTATGTAATTGATGAATTAGGCAAAGAATAATAAACCGGTTGGTACAATTTCAGCGTAGTGTACATGCTTTTTGCTACGTAAGTCCTGGGATCAAAATCCAGTAGAGTCGTTTTTATTCGTGTGATGAGCAAAATGTTAGTTCTCGGTTATCCTGTTCGGTTAGCAGAAATAACTAGGTAACAAGCTCACGCCAGATGTACCTTATATAATATAAGCTATTAAAAAGGCAAAGTGTCTGTTGATATAATGCACCAAACCCTGCGAAGGCACCTACCTACACGTAAGCCGAACGTTCCAAGAACGCTTTCGGTCAACAATTGATAGTATAAACAAATAATTAGCAAACATACTCGAAAACGCGAAAGAATTTTGTATTGTGCCTTTAGGAATATCAAAATTCCCAGTAATTTACTCATTGTTAATATTTCGAGAATATGTATTTTCAATATAATTCCGTAATATGTGGAAATTTTGGCAATATTCCTGAATTTATTCCTGGTAAATTTAGATACTTAATCCCTAAAAAACACATCACTAGAAAAAATTGAACTTTCAATTTTGTGTAAGGAAGTAGATATCGTTTAATTACAAAAACAACAAGAAGGTTTTAATTGGAGCATGCGTTCTCTTAATTGAATCAGACCATTTCTTTTAAGCGGCAAGTCTTATGCCACACCGCTTGCCAGCCAGTTGTGTTGGAAATGTTGAAAATAATCGGGACATTATACTGGTCAGAGCATGTAGCTCTGTCTATAGTGTCGATTTTCTTACACATATTCATTAATTTTTGATTTTCCATGATATCCTTCTATAATTATAGGTAGGTACTAATTTGCCAATTTTATGATAAGTTAGCCAATTTCAGAAGTAAAACAAGCAATATTCAAAAAATGGTCTTGCTCGTTAAAATTACGCAAATATGCAATTACGGTAAGTAGTTATTATTCTGAAGATGGTAGGTAGGTAGGTAGTAGGTATACTTTCATTTTTTATTTGAGCTAGGCAATAATGTTCCAAATTTAAAGACTGAATTTTAATTTTGAATTCAACGTTTGTTTGAAGTCACGTTCTGCAACGCCCACGATAATCTTTGAGTACCATTTTCTCAAGCAGTCGTGTCACGCCACCCATTGTTCCGCTAGATCACAGTACTGCCAAAGTAGTCACGTGGTCACAATGTTTTTGTGTTCACGCTTGCTTTTGTACGCGAATTAATCAGTCCAAGGCCCCCAGACGACTAATACAGACGTCGAGTAAATGAAGTAGTAGATACTTAATTACTTAGATCTTTATAAAATGAGATACAATGACGTACTGCAATTGGACTTCAATATTTCAACTATAGAGCGCTTTGTTACTGAAGAATGCATTGAGAGTAACTTTACAACTGTTAGGTAAGTGTTTTACAATTCAACATGAGTACAATCGACACGTCGGTAGACATAACACGCCGACCTTATTGTATTTAAATGAAAACCTTTGATGTAATACTTTATTTAGTATTTCTATAGAATTCATTTCTAATAAAGACTGTACGATAAATCACGTTTTAACCCCAACAACTTTCTAGATTGATTGGATAGAAATAAGAAGGCATTCTAAAAATTTAATAATGCTCTTATTGTATATTTCTATATTTCTTAAATATTAAAATGTTAGAGAAGATGTGCCCTCTACTCTTCATCAAAACAAATTTGAAAACACGAATCGTGTTGAGGTCATTGCCACAGGTCGCTCGGGTGATTCTATATATACTATAAGCGACGTAACTGGAATTATAAAATGTTCATTCTCCGCTCACCTGAGTACGAATTCAATAATAAATTTATGGTGATCATATTTTAATATTGTTTAAGTACCTATTCTTAAAAAAAGGCACAGTACAAGTAATAAGACCACAGATCACGTTTCATAACAAAAAAAAAATGGGTGCGTGTACTTATGTAGGCGCGTGAGAAGTTATCCTTCTTTGGCATCGTTTAAAATTAGTTTTTAATTGCATGCAAATAATTAATTGCAATAAATTAATAAAAAGTCTGGAAAAGGACACAGTCAATAAAGTTCAGTTTTAATTTGAAAAAATAAATAAATAATCAAAATATTCAATTAAAATCGCTACTGAATATAATTTATTAGAACATATGTGATTTGCACTTGTATGAAACTCAAACACGTATTCCGAATATACAAACTAGAAACATGTGGATAAATATTATAAATATGAATACCTATAACTGTTACTTTATTACAAAAAATAAAGATGTGGTTTTTGGTTCTACTACACCAATGGTCAAGAGATGGCGCTGTAGTCTCCTGAATCGCGCTTTGGTTCCGTTGTTCCAGATTAATAAATACTTTTGGTATTATAATTATGAATACCTCTATAACTGTTACTTTATTACAAAAAATAAAGATGTGGTTTTTGGTTCTACTACACCAATGGTCAAGAGATGGCGCTGTAGTCTCCTGAATCGCGCTTTGGTTCCGTTGTTCCAGATTAATAAATACTTTTGATAGGCCTTCACAATGCAGTCGTTAGCACCCACTAAATAGAGATTCTATTTCTATTTTGTTGGTAGATTTTCTTAATGTGCGGTAAACACAAAAGTAACGCATGAAGTTGGTCGCTAAAGCGACCAACTTCATGCTGTTAAAATTTTGTGTTACAGTGATGCGCGCGCATCTTAAAATTTCACTCTCATCATTTTTTCATAACGCGCCTAAAGAAGTATAACTTCAATAATAAAGAAAATTTTAATAGAAAAAAATCTACGCGGACTAGGCACCAGACGGGACTCGAACCCGCACTCTTCGCTATCCGGGCGAATGCACTGATCATTATGCTACCGCGGCCCTGATGGCCGTGTCGAATTTTCTCTAGCATTTTTAGGCTGCAAGGCAGCGCCATCTTTTCGCATTGTCAGTAACCCACTAGGGGGAAAAAAATTGTACGATTCAAAAGAGTTGTACTATACATCCAATTTGAATAAAGATATATTGATTTCTGATTTCCACAAAAAATTCAAATATAACAAAATACTACAATGCAAGATAGTAAATGTTAGGTACTATCGATTCATCAATCCTTAAACCTATGAGGGTAATTTAAAATAGTAATCTGAATACATATATCAAATATAATCACGGATTATTTTCAATGAAAATACAATACGAGGCGTTCATCGTCTTTTAGTTGTTGAATAAAGTAACGTTTAGCTATGTTAATTAAAAAAAACAGAGTAATATATATTTCCAATTTATTGACAGCGTACTATATCAGAGGAAATCTAATTAACTATGATTGTTTATTCGAATTTACTGGAAATTCGTATTTTTTTTATGTTTCAAATTCATTACAATATTGTATTTGTAGAAACCTTAGTGGAGCAAAACAATTATTCCAGACAATGTAATAATGTCGCATTCGGTCACAGCAACCATTACTGGGAAAGCTGTAGTAGATTTCTATTCGCGTGTAACGCCTCTACAAATAAGATGTATGTGTGTTCTTGTAATTTATATTGTATGATAATACCGAGTACTTTAGCTCGACTTGTGTGTGATGTAACAACTATTGTGTAAGTTCCAAAAGGAATACCATGTTATTATTAATGTTGACCATAAACCATAATTTAATCTGGAACCGGAACGAAGAGTGCTTTCAAAGCTTCCTTTTAAACTCTGTGTAAATGATTTGATAAATAGTAGCATTTCTATTTTTAGTTCTATAAGATATATGTTTTACAATGTCATAAATTCTTAACAATCAACTTTAATGTCATCCCAAATATCAAGAGGGTATGACGAATGTTATGTAAGTATGTTTTAAACTTTCATGGTCACTAACATTATAGCTATTAACGAGATTGTTACCATGTACCTTGTTTTTTATGAGTCTCCGATATTCATTAATCAGTTACTCCGTGATCATGGTGCTTGCAACAGTGCCGAAATATCGGAGACTCATGAAAACAAGGTACATGGTAACAATCCCGTTAATATCTATAAAGTTATGTAAGTTTTTAAAAGGTCATTGCTCAGAAACTATTCGGCCCAGTGCGGAGTGGTAGGTGCTAACGGCTGCAGATGCAGCCGGAACCAACGGCTTGACGTGCCTTCCGAAGCACAAGGAGCTCGAGATAGTAATTTTTTTTGCGCATAATGATTCAAAAGTCCAATCATTTTAACAAACGGCAAGTTAATACACTCTTAGATACTTTACACCATAAGTAGTCAAAGATGGTGTGGTTAAGTAAATTACTGTTAATTTTGCTAAGGAAACACGATTCTGAGGTTAAAGTCAGTCGTAATGACAGGTTTTGGGAGTGCAAACCGATTATGGACCACCATCGACATCTTTACTATAGAAACATAAAATTTGCAGATTTTGATATACAGCCACTTTCACGAAATGATCTTACTTACAGCATTATATAATTTAATAATAGCTAGCTAGCTATTTTTTGCATTAACATCATTCTAGGCTAAATATTAAAATTAATGTGTGAGTATAAATGTAGAAAAATGCTTGCGGAATGTGTGCTAACGGCTCCAGATGCTATAAGATCAAAGGCTGGATTAACCAACTTCTGAATAAAAAAGATTATAATATTTTTCTTGACAACAAGTACCATGACTAGAATTTCACACTAGTTGTGCTGTTTATGTCATAATATTTAATTGGGTCAATGACAATATACAAAACGTTCCATTTATTTGAAATGTCCATGAGAAAGATCATTTTTTTCTAATGGATAGGTACTTTTTAGGGTTTCGTAGTCATGACAAGGAAACCTTATAGTTTTATCATGTCCGTCTGTCTGTCCATCCCCGGTTTTGTTTGGAGACTGCTAGCACTAGAGAGCTGTAATTTTTTGGAGATATGTATATCAATCATGCCGGCAAAATGGTAGAATAAAATTTTGAAAACCTATTTTTTTAGGGTAGTACCCCACCCCTACATGTAACCTGGAGATGATTTTATTTTTTCATCGTCTACCCTATCATGTGGGATATCGTTGAATAGGTCTTTTAAAATTACTTAGGGGTTTCTAAGACTACTTCTCAATTTAGGGATCCGTTTTCGAAATATTGAACTTCAACTTTACTATGCAACGATTTATAATATAAAATGAATGGTTTAACAATTGCGCGTATTAACAAAAGGAAACGTGACAGTGTTTTGAGTTGAAAGTGAAACCAAATACTTTTAAATCGATGTTTAATTCTTTATAATTGGATGTTCATCGGCTGTTAATGACACCATTTAAACAAAACCAGCGGGCTGAATGGAAGCATTGTACGAATGAATAGATGGAAGCGTCAAATTTGGACAATTGGCATGATTGCCGGTTGTCTTCGATTCAATGATGGCCACGCCGCATTCAGTTGACCTGTTTACGGCAATTGTTACATTAATTGTAAGTCATTCATCTTTAAAGTGACAATCGGGTTTTCTAATAAGTTTGATTCTCGGGCACAAATTAAAATATTAATTTAAAAGAATATCCTTGTTTTTATAGAGTACATTAAAAGTACCTAGGTATACAAACTGTTACTTATTGTAAAAAGAGCGCTGAATTTTTGCAGTTCTTGAAAAATAATTAAGAAATATTTTATTTAACGAGTTCCTCAAGAGAACTCAAAAGAGTTGTACTATACATCCAATTTGAATAAAGATATATTGATTTCTGATTTCCACAAAAAATTCAAATATAACAAAATACTACAATGCAAGATAGTAAATGTTAGGTACTATCGATTCATCAATCCTTAAACCTATGAGGGTAATTTAAAACAGTAATACATATATCAAATATAATCACAGATTATTTTCAATGAAAATACAATACGAGGCGCTCATCGTCTTTTAGTTGTTGAATAAAGTAACGTTTAGCTATGTTAATTAAAAAAAAACAGAGTAATATATATTTCCAATTTATTGACAGCGTACTATATCATAGGAAATCTAATTAACTATGATTGTTTATTCGAATTTACTGGAAATTCGTCTCTTTTATGTTTCAAATTCATTACAATATTGTATTTGTAGAAACCTTAGTGGAGCAAAACAATTATTCCAGACAATGTAATAATGTCGCATTCAGTCACAGCAACCATTTCTGGGAAAGCTGTAGTAGATTTCTTTTTGCGTGTAACGCCTCTACAAATAAGATGTAATATTAATCTATAAGAATATCCTTGTTTTTATAGAGTACATTAAAAGTACCTAGGTATACAAACTGTTACTTATTGTAAAAAGAGCGCTGATTTTTTGCAGTTTTGAAAAATACCGATGAAATAATTTTATTTAACGAGTTCCTGAATTATCTTTTCTCTAAAATATAATGTTTTTTATCAAGAGAAAAATCGAGGCACGAACTCAAGAAAGAGATGAAGGATATAATATCATTCAAAAGATGTTTTTTACATACTATTATATTATCTATATACTCAAGATGGTAAGCGTAGTGAGACAAAACATAGATTTAGTGTGAGGGACACTCGCAGCTAAAGAAGTACCACTCTTTACTTCACTCTTCAGGGTAAGAGATTCTAAAATCAAGATTATGATATTATCGATAAGCCAAAATGATACGAACCAGCAAAAGATTAATTTTGCGAGTACCTATTAAATCTTAACTTTATTTACGTATCAAGAAAGGTACAAAGACTTAATACGGATATCATTACATGACACCTCTAAAGTATAATTTTACTTTTTTAAGTATTTAACTGCTAGATGTATAAATCTGAATAAAATTTTACTAGGAAAAATTCCACACGGACCAGGCAAAAGTAATTTATTAACTTAGTAATTAAGTAAGTCAAGGGGAAAATATGCTTTGGAAACCCACGCGGGATCACATTGAATATTCTTCGTGCGACACTTTTGTGGCCTCCGAGAAACATTTGTAATGAATGGCATTGAGAAGCGTTAGACTACGATTCAGCGACCTACATGTGTTATTATTTCTCTAAAACAACAACGCGTACGTCCACAGTTCCCAATTTGTTGTTTCGACAGCAGTTCGATTGACTCATTTTGAGCTATCCACATACTTTGTTTGACATTTCAGCTTAGTTTTTTGTCAAATAAGTACCTACTCGAAATGATAATTGCCACCATTGAGACTCCAAAAGGTTCTTGGTTCATTTGTGGGTCAAGGTATATGTTACTATAATAAAATACCAAAAGAAATAATTAATTTACCTTTTAATAAGTTTAAAGTGTGTATAAAAACATGTCTCCTTAAGAAAGGTTACTATACTGTAAAAGATTTCATAAATGATAAGTCACCTTGGGCTTAACATAATAGACTGTCGTTTTACTTTGCTAATTTGGTTGAAAATTGTTTAATCGCCACTTCTAAATATACAAATAGTACCTAGCTATACTTAACTTTTGTTAATTAATAATATTATTGTGATGGAAGTTGACATCAACACATGTATTCAAATTTTGATGTCATCTTTCAATCGACGACACTGTATGAAACAAAACAGGTTGAAAAATATAGCCCTTGCTGAGTTTCTTGCCGGTTCTTCTCAGTACAAGGTCTCCCGCCGTAGATTTACGAACCGATGGCGTAGCGTTTGACTTTCACAAGAGGTTGTAACAGCCTAGACTGAATAAATGAGTTTGAATTTGAATTTGATTTTGATAAACGGGTTTGCTGTAATTTTAAATTTAAACAATAACAAACTAAAGATCAGTTTTCGATTGGTTCCAACTTGTGTCAAAACACGTCAGATTTCATAAAATTACCACAACGATACCATAAGCATGGAACACACAGCATTAATTAAATCTTGCCTCATTTTAATTTTTACTTACGTATTCATAAACCATTGTAATACGAGAAGCGTGGCAACTCATCGATAAAAATATCCAAGTAGCTCCCATGCAAAGATAATTAAGGACGAATTACTATTGTCATTAGCAAACATTAGTTCTGAGTTAATTAGTGATGGCCTATGATTGAATATATTTGCTTATTATTGAAATGAGGCCTATTGATGTATTTTGGAGGCTTTTTTTCAATTCGAAGTTAGGTGTAAGCGTATACCCGTTAATGTGAAAGTCAATATTATGACTCCAAATTAAAACACGAGGTTCATTTTGGTATTTTAGCTTAGAAACTGTCATGCAAAAAATATTCTCACACGTTCCATTGTCTGCTATGTTAGCATACGTTTTTCGTTTACCACGAATTACTGTCTAAACATTTGAACACAATATCGCCAGTTGAGGAATTACAGAAAACATAGATATTGTTCTAACATCGCGACCAAGAAGAGTGCAATATAATTGTCTTTTTAATTTATGAAATACGACTGCCGTAGCTTTAGTAATTTATAGCGCTTGCTGAAATTGTCTGTGGGTTAAAAAAATTTAAACAAAATATCAAATAAATCAAATGTTTCTACTAAATACTTTTAATAAATCTTAAGCGTGCTCTGAATTTTAGGAGCACCCTATAAATTTTTATACCTCTTAGCTTGTGCCCTATTCTCTAGGTCAAAGACTTATAAGCTCACGTCACGAAATATTAATTTTATTTCCATAACTTAATATGCGGAGTTACTGCTGATAATCCAATAAACCTTAAATAATTAGGTAATGTTTATTAACATATCGCACCTTTATTCCAATACTGTCATTATCATAAAAAAGCAAATTATGCAGCAGAGCAGCAAATGTGTAGATTCATAACGTAGCAAATAGATGGCGTTGAAAACTATTTTTTGAAGAATTTTGTTTAATGACAGTATTGGAATAAAGGTGTGATATCATAATTATTTAAGGTTCATTGTGAAAATATCACATCAGACAAAGTGTACACAATAAAGCAGTGGAAATGAAAAATATTTAAATTACAAAGATCAAGGACAGCACCATGAACTCTTGACGTGATCCAAAGGCAGCGGCCGTGTCGTGGGATGCTGTGATGGCGATATCTCTCATAATAATTCTTCATAATTATGTTTTCTATATAACAAAGATATTAATGCCATTTTTAGCAATTTACTTTGAAGTAGTATGCAGGTATAACGTAAATAATATGTTTAATTGTAATATTTATTTATTCGGTCTTAATCTCCACTTTATAAAATGATAATTTATAGTTAATTTAAAGACAAGTTATTCTTGTAGTAGGTATTAACTAATCTCCAAAGTACGCGGGTTATTTTAATCCAAAACATAAATAGGTTGTCGAATTTAACTTAAGTAACTTAATTACAAACTTAGAAGGACGCTGGTTATAAGGCAAGAAGAGACTTTGTTGAATCTTAAGCACCTATTAGAATATTTATAGCCAAGTTCACTTTACTGATTACTGATGACACCCGCCTAATGATATAACAAATCTATTTGACATAGAGTATGTAATCGTCGCATTTCGATGTGACATAATTTAATGGATGCCAAATTTAACATTGTTTCGTATCGTTCCGTGACTTAGAATAAATTTGTCTTGCGTAATGCAAAGTTTGTCTCTCGCCTATTGTCTAACTGAAACTAGAAAATTTTCTTGACCTAATAGGCAACTAAGTGGCGGTAATGTCGTTAGAGATTGTGAAATTGGTAATTTCCGTTTTCCGTAACGCCAGCGATTATTTATTGTATAATAAATTTTTTGAAGAATGAATGCCTTCTATTGTTGTGAAAGTTAAGCAATATTATGTTCACACAAAGGACTACTTAGAGAGTGAAAATTCATACTCTCCAGTTACTCCTCGGAAATCAAGGATCCTGGGTCATTATAATTTTGAAGTTAACTCAATATTTTATATATATGTATATATATGTACTTTCAGATATAAATGTTACTAATAACTCTAAACCCACTGATGTCCAGCGCGTGTAGAGATATCTCTATAATTTCTATTATTAACAGATTTATTCAAAAACAGATCGCAAAATTACTTTAATGAATAAATCATATTTTCTTAAACATGCTTGGAAATGTGAACATTATTTTGACAAGCTTCTTATAAATCATATTTGTTGTACTTGCCACATACACGCAAACAGCGGCCGGCAAAAGTTGTATGAAAACCCATATCTGAATTACATAGTAAACTCAATTGGCATGTTATTTAAAAATGGATTTACTCCGAAACATGGCAACCAAGGAGGTAATTTATCAAAGGGTTTTTTTTAATTTCGAACCGCGTTTCGAAATACAAAACTGATTAAAAATAATAACAAATGAACACACTTTGATTTTCCATAATTTTGAAAGTTCTGCCTAGGTACTACTTAGTTTGAATTTCCGCGTATTATTTGAGAAAAGTACTATACAAGCCTTGGCCACAACTAGGCATTGATTGACTTACATTTACACGTTCGTCCATCAATGCCCTTTTTCCTAGCCTTTAGCTATTGAAAAAAGAATCCATTATTCTTCCTTCCTTTTAGTAGCCAGCAATACCCACATCTCATCAGATACCATAATTATTATTATGTATTTAACATAAGATCAATAAGATTATCATTAATAAAAGCATTGGTCCATGATAAAAAAGCCACTAAATGAAAAAGATGATTAGATTCAAATTTATTGAACATTAATTTGTCGTGTCATGATTACCTACGTAGCTGCATACTGCTCGTTACTTCCCTACTTGATTAGAGTTTTTCGAGTTTGCTAATGATCATCATTTATAAAATAAACTAAGTAAGTATGTAATTGAATTCACGTTTAGTAACTATTCTTTATATAGTAAGTTTTAACTTAATTGGCCTCACCTTTGCTTCCAACTTCAATGTCAACTTACGTCGTGCATGCCACGTTCACTCACTACCCTGCGAATTTCTGTCAGTTACCAACTTTCAATCATGTGAACCGGTTTAAACAAAGAGTTCAATATTTCTTAATGACTCTTTAAGAAAAAAAATTCTAAATTTGTAGGTTGTTAAGAATTCAAAAGCTAGTTAGTACCTGGGACGTTCTTCTTTTTTATGGTCATTCTGACAGGCAAATTTTTATATTTGTTGAAAAAGTAAACATGTGATTTCTTTAGTAAAATGTATTTTAAATTATTGCCTCGTTGTTGTAGATTTCAAACATATATAATGCATCGAAGTATTACTTGTAATTTTTGTTTAACTTCTAATTTTGTAGGAATGGTAACAAAAAATCAACACCTCAGTCACGAAAATGTTTATTTTTTTTATTTTTCATGCAAAATCAGATCTTTAGTTTCTTATTTCTTTCTTATCAAGAATACAAATATTTCTTTTTAGCTAGCTCCATGGGACGGAATTCTTAATAAAAACATCAAAAAAATGATACCCAATACCACTCTGTCACAGTTTTGCTTTTTAAGACAAAAAACTTTTTAATAGTATGAAAGTCTTTCAATAAAGTAACTTGAAAATCTGGTGAACAACTTTATTGTTTAGCATGTAATACTAGAAAACGCTATTTTTGTAAATATTACCAATAAACTGGAGCATACTCTACTTTGAACTTAAATTATAAGGGGGACAAAATTGTGACAGAGTAGTAAATAATCATTACCCGCCGAGCAATGTTAACCTTAAAACAGTTTTAAAGTTTAGAAAACAATAAATAGTAGTTCTACTATGGGTTGTATTGTGTACTTTATCTTCATTTTTTTTCTGTCGCTGAAGTCTTTTCTTGTATTTCTGTACTTTTCTTAGTAATCCTTGTATTTGGTCTTGAAGTTGAATATTTTTTCTATAAAGTTGTGATCTATCCCGTCTAACTTGTTTTCTTCCTCTTGCACTGGCAGTAGACGAGGCTGGAGTAAGTGAACGAGATCTCGGACTTAATGGTCTGGGACTTGAAAGAGGTGGTGTAGAAGCCGGAGTGTTCATCAAAACGTTCTGCAAAGCTTTCTGTCGTTTTCTTCTCTTCCTATTTCTAATCTGCCATTGTCTCTTTATTTTTTGTGTTGTTTTGGTGTCATATCTTTAACTATTTTTTTACGAGCATGATATCTTTCTTAATCTTTACGTTTCACTTCTGCAACAATTTCAGGGTTAAGTTTCCTTTTTTCACGACACCGTCGCTGTCTTTCAGCCGCCGATAATGGCATTTTTTGAATTTATCTGATGGTAACACCTTAAATTAACAAAATAATCGACCATATAATAAACAACATAAGAAAACTAAAAATCATCTATTATGAAAATGAACTAAGGCTCTAAGCTCCATACAAAAACGACTACTCCGTCACAAGCTTACCACTCCGTCACATTTTTGTGACAGAGGTGCCTCGTGACAGAGGTGTAAAATAGTAGTGTTCGAGATTCTCAGCATTGGTCTAATTATAATTAATTCATAAAAGTTTGCATATATGAAATAGATATTAGGAATCAATAAAAAAATATTAACACACAGGAATTAAAATAATATTTGGAAGTAGTAACTTACGTGACAGAGTGGTCGCTAAATAAACACACGCACCTCCTTTTACTGTTTGCCAGCGACTGACTGGTATTACCGGGGGGTAGGGACGCATAGCGTGGGAGTGGAGTGGAGGGGGACTATGCTCTTGTCTAGTGACCAAGGTCAAAATTGCTAACGCACATTATTTTGTACCATAAAACGAGTGACAGAAGACAGCAATAAAAATGATATATACGTCGAGAGACAGCGCATCAAATATTTTTTTATTTAAAAATAGAAACATTAAATATTATTTCTTCTTATTAATTAAAGAACAAAGGTTAAGTAGTTCAGTAAATGTTTTTGGATAGAAACTTTCAATGTGATTTTTTTGTACGAGAACAGTTTGTTTACATTAGTAGTCACAGAGGGACACACTTTATTTGTATGTGAAACACCTCCGTAACGTTTTTCGTATACTATGTCACAAAATTTTTGTAAAAAATATTAATAATCAAAATCTAGTTTTGAGGATAGTATAATTGTTGCATTGTCAAGTGTATTTTTGTAAAAGAAAAACAACATTTTTGTATTTTGGAGCAATAACATTTGTTTTTTTGCGGAGAAGACAAGTCATTGGCCTTAAAAAAAAAGAACGTCCCACCTAAGTATAATAATGTTTTTAATTATTTAAATTATGTAAAAATAGAATATAATATTTTAAAATTTCCACTCTTTAGGTTAAAATTCATTACATCGATAAATCGTTCACCTTGTGCAAAAATCGAACCCTTTCGCTTTTACTAAGTACGAAAGTCAAATAAAAAAAACTTGATTCTTAGTTTAAAATGTTTTAATTTTATTATTCGGGTCAACTAACTAAAATGCTAAACAATACTGAGCTTGTAATATGGAAACAAAAATTATGCTTATTTACTATACAACACGGCAAACTTCTTGAGCAACGACCATAGATATGGAAGCCTGCGCAGTAGCAATTTTACATACAAACAAGGTCAACTGCAAAGTTTATTTGTCTGTGGTTTTGCTCAAGAAGTTTGCCGCTATCTGTAATTATTCGTACCTATATAAACGACCATGACTCGGGTAGATTTATATTTGTGTTGTCTGTCGGTATCCTAAACATTATTTTAAGAAATTATGCTTTTGCAGATACATTCATTACATGAGTGTAATTCCTTACTTTTTCTTGAAAAGGCCTATGTAAGTTCGTGACGACTGCCTAACAGGTTTTATTCGTTATAATCAATCGTGATACACCACACTCGGTTGTAATGAAAATATCAATGAATTCGCGTCACCAGACAAAAACGTCACAGCGGACGAGACACCGAGTAACCAACTCGTACGCCTCGGCCTCGCCTCGACTCAACTCGGCTGCACTCGGTGATACGCGTACAAGATTAAGGAAGTCACAGAGGCAAAGCTTCATGCAGCATATGTGAGTAAGCACTGGTGGCATGTCGGCATCAATGGTCGTCGGTAATCTTGAAGGAACAAATGCAATGTTCCTTCAAGATTACCGAGATACCCCTGTGGATTGTTTGAAATTATGTCGAACGAGAATGGGAGGAAGTGCATCGGTTGTCCGCTTGGCTCGTCTGTACAACGATGCGGCTAAAAAGTCGCCGGAGCTAGATATCCATTTTCAAAGTTTTTCTAAGTTTATGAAACTGCTTAATTATAAAGGTTGACGCCTTTTACACTTCTTATGCTTGTAGTTAGTGCTTCCATTTTTATACTGTTTTATGTGCCTGCTTATTTTGTTGTTGTTTATTTTTTTAAAACGCATGCTGTGCGTACCCTAATTGTAAGAGCATTTACCTAACAGCAATGTTAGTTTTGATTTTTTGTTGTACCTAAAATCTGCTGTAACTTATGTTGGTGATACTTATCGCTTAAGAAACAAATAAATCAATTTCCCTGTGTACGGCGACAGGCCGCCAGTGCTCACTTCCACATTCGCACTTGTATGAAGCTTTGTCTCTATGCCCTATTTGCTCATGTAATACGCGCTCGTAAAAAAGAACAACAATCTGCCATCCCACTCGCACGCAGGACAAAAGCTGACTACATATTAAAGCAGTGCACTAAAAAGAAACGAATCGTCGCCACGTTCGGCTCCGGCGATTTGGAACCGGTTTAGTATTGTAACTTTTGAGTCCTTATAAATACAAAAAGCTTGAATCTATGCATAGATAATCGTCCAACCCACAGTTATAACGAGTTTTATGTAAGGGCTGCATTCATTTTAAAGGAAGGAAACTGTTACTGAACGGAAATGGATGGGCACTGTGTCATTAAAATAGAATGGGAATTTAATAGCTTTAAGAGACTACTAGATTTGAGTAATATGATATTCCATTTATACTCAAACGGAGACGTTTTTTTAATTATCAAAATTTTAATTTTTTGTGTTAGTTTATGTTATGTGGGTGGACTGGACAAAATTATATAAATACCATTGTTTAAAGTTCGTCAAAATTGAATGAACTCAGCCATTTGTGCAGATAACCATGTTATTTGTAAACTGCAACACCCAGCGCCATCTTTGCCATGCGTAAGGCACTACCATTTCACGCTCTGTTTCTCAATTCACCTAACTAAGAACGCTCAGTATCTTACGATGCTATGTAGGTTCTCAGTAACCTACTCACTCACTACCTCTTCATTCAGAACACCGTAATAATAAATATTGTAAATATTCTAATCCAGTTTATGAACTACTAGTAGGACCTATATACAACTGATCTTCTGTGTCACTTCCACCAACATTCTGAACTAAAATTTAAGCTTTATCCAGTATAACCAACGATATTATAACACATCACTATAAAACATCCTCATCAACAATTTGTATTCAAAAGAGATGGAAGGAAGAGATGAGGTGAAGTATATACATAGAAATAGATAAAAGCATGATTTTCTTTTTAATATCATTTAAGAACTTTTGTGCAAGACTGTGCTAGAAACACATACACGTCAATATAATATAATAATAATAAAATGATTTTAACATGATATAATTTAATAATAACATAAAGTCTAACAGTTGAGTAGATATGCTTCATTAAAAGAATGTAACAATAGCCTGCCATTTTAAATATAAATGATAACAATGTTTTTTTTCTGAGTAAACAAATTATAGTAACGATGTCTCATACTCATGATGAGTCATCTTTAGTGCGCAGTCTAATTGGCAATCATAGATAGTTACCCATGATAATCAATAAAGCGGCAGATATGAACAGGGGACTGACCCCCTGGAACCCTCACTTTAATTCGATTCATAGGGGTAACGAATAAACCTAAAGGTAATTATTATGGCAACGAACGTATCAGTTAGATGGTACCAATAGGGATGATGACTATTTTTTTTCTTCGTCTTATCTCCTATATTGATTTGGAATGTCGCATGTCGTCACTCCTTGTTAATTTTTTTACTTAGAAGTGACGTCACCAGTACCCACTCTTAAACTATGATGCGCTTTATCTTTGTAATTTTTTGGAGGATTGACAAAATAAAAAATAGGTATAAATAAATAGAATTTCGTTTACTTTACCCTGTCATCATTCCTATTCTATTAACTTTGTTTATTCGTTTTCCGGAAAAAGCTCTGACGACACAATAAAATGATAAAAAAGAATAGAATATGTTACTCGGCAGCTGTGTAAGATTGCTGCAGAGCCTTTTTTTACTGTCCGCCCCAAATTATATTCGACTGGGATTCATTCGATTTTGATTTCATATTCTTTTGAATTCATTTCCTACACGAAATTTTATTGTAAACGTTTAATGGCCTTACCAGAGAAAGGTAGTAAGATATTTCAAAAACATCATGCCAAACTGTGTTTAACTTGTTTTTGGGTATAAACTTTTTTTATGATGATACATAGCGCATGTAGCGCAAATACAATATAAAGTCTAAAAAGATGGTTTGCTGGTGAGTTATTAATACGTGACATACACTCACTTTGACCGTGTTGGGCAACGATATTGATATTGGAAGATACTTTATAAAAAGGACAAGGGTTGTAAAGCCGCTTATACATATCAGCTAAGCGAAGGCCAGTACCAACGTATAGACAGCATATTTGTCTTGCCTTATCATCGCTTGGTGTCGCTCGACTAATTTACCGAGTAAAGGAAAGCGCCAACGTATATATACTAGTACCTCATTCGGCGTCGCTTAATGGCACTCGCTGTCGCTCGACAACATTTGTGCATAATAACTGATAGCGCAACAACATATGGGCAGCTCTTTAAAGCTCGTCTATATTGGCCACTTGCATTGGTCTTCTTCAAAATTGCCCAATATCTAGACGGTAACCTTTGCCTTGTATCAGTATGCCCACGCTCGTGTTGCTTTAAACTCGGCGAACACATATTAGCGATTTTACAAGAAGGGTTTGTTGGTATACTTCGCCTCGCGAAAATAGTAAGTTTGTAAATTACTAGCAGCTTAATTAAATTTCACAAGTGCTGTAATTAAAGTCATTCGTTACTCAGCCATTTGGTAGTCCTTTGTGTAAATCAGTTTCCTAAACACACAGAGTGGACGTTTCCACTGTTTTTCTTGACTCTGATACAACGGTTCTCGCTAGATTTTACAGACCCGAACAAATATTAAGAGAGAGAACTCTACCCCTGTTCGGGCTTCCATTTGTGTTTGGAGAAGTGGTACCATATTACCATTCGTTAGGGTTGGGTTTTGTTTAGTGATTCGGGTGGCAATTGCATTCGTTTCACGGTTTCAGGGCAGGACAAGAGGCCGTTAACGAGAGCGGCGCGGTTGTTTGTTTTCCCACGCCTCTTGAGTCTTCACGACCATCCGAAAGCTCGAGCAAAGCAATGCGGCGCGACGACCGATTTGTTGACGATAATTACCAAAACAAACGAACTACCGTAATGTCTCGACTTGATTTCGATTCTGTCGTCTCTTCGACGAACAGACGGACAGCGACATTTATTTATCCAATCACTACGTCATTATGGCGCGTGAGGTGATAATTATTTTTCACGGTAACTTTGACTTATCTGTTTGTGAACTTAATTTCTTTATGTTAGATATACACTATATCACTGTTAATGAAATAAAATGGATTCAAGTGTAAAATTTCTTAATCGTAATAAGAATCAGAGTTGCAGTGGTTTACCTACTCAGTATGCTGGTTGACAGAGAGATGGTAAGTCACAATTTAGATTTCAAGCCGTCGACGGACACGACGGTACGGTAATGGCAATTGTCTGTTACAAAATGAACCGGAATTTCGGATGTGTTACTTTCTTCGTCACCTTACGTTCAATTGCAATATAGTAACTAGGTACTTGAAGCTTTGCTTGATAAATCTTCAATGTTTGACATCAGACGATTACTTAAATCGTTTAGGTACTACTTATAATAGAATTTTCCATTATCCATTTAAAGCCAAATACGAGTAACAAAGGCCTACCTACAACCAAAAGTAGGCACTCTTCGTTCGTGACAATGTGGATTTCGATTCACGTGAACACAACAATAAACTTTCATTTCCCATGACGTGTCGTTACTGTTTGGAAATCATAAACAAAGCAGATTTAATTAAAAGATCTCCCACTCGTAATTGTGTGTTGAATGGCAATGTGCCTTCTATTACAAGTAAGAGATAAGAAATTCAAAGCGAAAATACGGCGCCTCATAGCCAAATTATAACCATATTATTTAAGGTTCGCGCGAGAAATTGTGCTTAATTTTGACTTTCCATTATAACTGAGATATCTTATTTTCGCCGCATTAACACAAGATTTATGAGATAGAAATAATAACCAAGGGTCGTATTATTAAAATAAGGAAGACTATTATTTAAAGGAGGCTTTGTTACACAATAAATTTACAGGATTATCCTAGAAGATAAGTATGACGAAATTATAATCGAATCAATCCAAATTTAGGCTACTGTGTAGATATTAAATAAAAAAATAGACTAATGTGCCTGAAATAGGTGTTTTAGCATCAACTCCTTATTTGAAAATCAGCGGTTGAGGGGGGATGAAGCTTTTACACATAATGTGATAACTCACTTTAATGAAATAATCGACGAATTTTAGCCCCGTTGAGAATACACGGGGCTAATTAATACGGCGCCTCGTGGTTCAAACGAGTTGTTTGAAATATACAAGAACGAGAATACATGGTAACAACCCAGTATAGGATTAACAAAACTAATGTACATGTAGTAATAAAGTTTCACTTACCTTTTAGAAAGATTTATCGGGATACCAGACGGCCGTCTGGCCGTTAATAGCATTCGTAGCCGACCAATTTTGGGGGCAAATCCGAAAAGTTCTGTTTATACTAGTCCATAACACATTTACTGTTGCTGTGACATTGAAATACGACCTTACGTAGGTATCGAGAAGTTTTGTTACCTATCACACTGATTGGGAAAAAAGTTTTTGTTGTATTTCAGTTAGAAATAAATGTTTATTTACAGTCACCTACAAAACCGAGGGGTCGCTCTTGACTTTATAATATTCGAGGCCTAAATATGATTATTAATTTAAACAGTTTATAGTGATATTCCTTAATTATCAAAGGGACCGCAAATGAGAAGCTAAAAGCCTACCTAAAATTATATAGCGTAGTCTATCTCGTGGAGAATGAAAGGCAGAGCCTTTTTTAACAACTTCCATTACTTAAATAATCTCTTTGCAAAAATGTTAATTTTGACATCACCAATTTATAAATTCGTATCTCTTTTATATGAGACATAAGAAAAGTCATACATACTTATTTGGATTGTAAAATTTTAAGAAACGAAAAAAAGGAGGGTTAGTTTGATTTATTTAGTTTTTTCTATTGCATAGACACATCACATTGACACATCTATAGACTTATTGAGTTCATTTAAAAGAAAACTTAGTTAGATAACTTCCAGAGAATTAGAATTTAATTGACTGTAATCATGCCTAACTTCTGAAAAAAATTCTAGCCTTATTACAAAATAATAAGTTATATCGTACGTTCAACACTAGTACATACATACGTCACACAAATTTTGCCTAAGCATGGCTGAAAATCGTGTCTGCCTTTTCTGTACTAGTAAGTTAGAAGAACCGTATGTTTTTCGACAAATAATGAGCCATCATTTTGCACTTATAGAACAGTAAAATGTGCTCATGAAGGCAGAGTGCCATTAGATAATCAGTAGGTATGAAAGCTTAATAAACTACGCCTCTATGTTAATGTTAAAATGACTAAATTTTTATTATATAATTGGTAAGTAACTTAAAGTTACACTTTCTCCACATACAGTATAAATAATAAATGAGAGCGCATAATTAAACGCAACATTAGAATGAAACGCAAAGGTCGAAACAACAACAATTTTACTGGGTACTTTAAGGCTAGATTTAGCTTACTGGTAGAATTCGCCGATAATGCTTAGTGAAATAGTCATTCAATTCATCCCGATCAGTGTGCTAGCCAAACTTCAGAAGTTCGCGCACTCACTAAACTAATCGCGACTTGGTTTCGGGGAGAGTATGCAGTGACGTCATACGCGGTCGTCTCGTTGGGCGGCCGTCGCGACACTGGTCGGGCGCGCCGCCCGCCCTTGCTTGCGCAAAGTTCATGGCGACTTGTCAGACTGACTTTCTGTTTGGTGACATTATTATGTGGCAAACATTTTAATTTTGTTTCGTATCGAGTAATTAATATCTGAATGCTGTTGAGGATTTTAAATTTTAAAGGCCTTTTCGTAAAGAAAACCTTAGTTACATAATTAATAAAAATAACATTTTATTTTATACAATATTTAGTTCTAAAAATGTTCTTCAACTTTATTTAACATTACACGAATTATAAGGGGAAATTTCGTGAATAACATGAAAACCTGGAATGTTTATATTATGTAAGAAGAGCAAACTTATTTTTTAATAATTCGTACCTAGTAGCTTCCAGGGATAAACAAAAAATATAAAAAATAATAGTGATGTCATATTTAGCATTTTAAATTCAAGATTGATATTATATTTGCTATGGGATTGCATCGAATGAATTAGGCATTTTATTTATTTTCGTTTTGCTTTGTTATTTCTGATTTGATACGAAATGTTTTCGACGCCTACTTAGGATATGTCCAATATTATTAAAATTTAATGATAAATTTGAGACTAAACTTCTCTTAAAATATAAAAGGACCTTATATTATTATAAAAGAAAAATAAATATTGTTTTAATAGCATGGCATACTGGTATAGTCCTCCAAATTCAAGTAATCTAAGTCACAAAACAATTTAAAAATATTGTCTTTGCTATACTTAATATAACCAAAAATAAAGAGATCGGTTGTTTTATTTCACTCGTCATGAACAAGTCATGAATTATGAAATGCTGTAATAAATTGAAACGTGCTCTATAAAAACATGAGCGAACGTAGAAAACTTGTTAGGATCGCAGTGAGCAAGTTATTCTGCGATTTCTTTGGAGTTTATTATTGTTTAGAAAAGCAATTGCTCTGGACATAAAAGTCAAAACTTCAAGTCAACACTTCACGCAAAATGGTATTTATTTATTTTTACAACAGAACTTGGTTATTTACTGCGTAATAGTTTTTGTGAAATAGTTTTGTTTCTATCTCATTTTTTAAGGAAAGGTGGGACAAGGCGGTATTCTACTCAAGTTGGAACTCCAGCGTGGAGAAGCCTCCCTTTATGATTCATGGTCAACATTAGTCTCTTAATGTCGCCACTGCCAAGACACAGGCCTTACCTGGGCGAGTGCTAACGACTACAGATGCAGCCGGAATCAACGGCTTTATATCTCTTCCGTAGTTAGAGAATCGAGATACAAAATTTTTGGTTACCTATTCCGAAAGTCGTTTAGTGCTAACTACAGCGCCATCGAGCTCCTTTTGTGGTATTATAGTAATTTCCCAGTGTGTAGTCTCTATTGTTAATTGTTTTTTTTTTCTGTATATTCAATGCCAAGTAAAAAACTACAGTGAACGTCAAGCCCAGCTAGTACATGCGGCAGAAAAGTGTGGCGCTTTAAGCGTCCTTACCTCACCAGCCTGAATATATTCCCCTACAACGTGGTACCCTGATATATATATACGCACGAATAGAACAGAACACTATCGAAAGTTATTTTACTATGGTCTTATAATACTTATTTATGCAACTGTTGTATCCTGAGGGGTATTAAAACACGAATGTGCGTATATCACCTGAGTAGTAGATCCATGATATGAATCCCCCATAAACGATTCTGAAACCACGGGGCGTTCTAAGAACTTAAAATCCATGAAAAGGTTTGGCTCTGTGGTAGTGAAACGCGCGTGAATACCCCGCATCGAGCAGTGAAAGTTGTAGTTGTCTGATGAGTACGCCCTTGGCGCGGAAGGGATTTAAATAGCGAAGGAGTGTAATTATGATATTTAGTACAACATTATAACACCCAAACGGGGGATATAATTTGTTTTTTTTTTAATTATGACATTTGATGTTTTAATCTTACCAATAAGCTAACTGTTTCAGAATCGTTAATAGAGGTTTTAAAGCATGGGTGTAAATAAAAGCAATTAAAGATTGTTTTAAAGTATTCAGGACGCTAGTGGATCGTTGTCAATTGTTATCTCGTTTGCAATTGGTAGAAGTTAATTATTATGTCGGATAATAGCCGCACAGTCGAGACGTCTAAGTCTTTAATGAAACAGTCAGAGTCTCCATGGATCCTTCATCTTAAACACTACACAAGTAATTACTTTGTTACATGCTCCCGTTTCTCTGCTAAAGTTAGACTGTGTATACATTAGTTGTAAACTTTTGTTTGAAGTGACTGAAGTCATTCATAAACATTTAGTAATCAAGCAAAGGTAAATAGCTCAGTATACATTCGGTATCTTAGTGAATCTGTTAAAATAACAATATTGTAAAACTTAGCTAAACTCTATAAAATACAAACCGGGAGATACTTAATTGTAATGGTTCTCACAAAATGAGAATTGTAATCTAAATTAAGAATGTTCTAAGTTTTTTAGGGATCAAATGCCAATGATATGTGTAATGTATTTTTTTACCGAAAAATTTTAGGTCGCATTACATTACACTTAGCGTTATCTACTTGGGATACAAAACAAAAGTCACAATCACATCACAAAAGTAACTGTGGATATATAAAATATGACAACGAACTTAGAAACATTTTAAAGTTATATATTAATTTGGTAAGTACTATTAATAGTTTATGTTAATATTGTCAGCCAATTTGTCATAATGTAAGGTTGAAAAATATGTCGAAACACTTTGTAATTACGACCACAACATCTAGACAAAAGGCTATGTCACGGTATTTAAGATGCAATAACTTGGCTATATCACGTTATGTAACTTAAGCATGCCGAACGACTGTATAGGCAACAATTTAACGCTTAGCAAGTTAGGAGCTCGTGCGTGAAATTTGCTAAAATATTAAAATATTGTTATTCTTTTTTTCTGTAGCTATTCAATTTTATAGTAGGCGTTCAGAGAGGGGTTACAAATCCCTTAAAATAGATGTCCTTATGCATTAATGGATATACTTAAATTACTTTTTTTTAGTTTTATCTTTGTTAAATAAAAAATGTATAGCACAGCACAGGCACAATTTTGACAGGACTATACTTAACAGTTTTTTTTTCTGGAGCGCATTCATTCTGCATTCTTTCTAAACAAAAAAGATTATCGCGTGTTTTTATTTACTTATCACATTGACAGCAAACTTTATATTTTAGCGTTGCGTACTGGAAAAAGAAAAACGGAAGCTTTAACGATAAATTCGTTGAGTCACAGTTGGTCGAGACAATTTTAGTTTTTCAAATAAAAACTTTTATCTAATTTTGAATGTACTAGGGCAACCAAACAACAGTATATCAGCAAAAAAATAACACGTCAGATTTCTTGTCACATCAATACAAATTTTTCGTAGAAAGTACAACAATCAATTTTTACTTAGATCATTCCCTAATGTAACTATATAAATACTTTAGTATTTGTTAGATATAGTTTTCATGGATATTTGACTTTTGGTAGATTCATTTCTCTTGATAGCTCTTCTCTGTTTTTCTGATACTGTACCTTGAAAAAAAAAACAAAACCCATAGAGGATCACTCTGTTGTCCATCACAAAGTTTGTGTGACAAAAGCAGTGTCGAAACTTATCTGAAAATCTATTTACTTAGCCTATAAGTTTTGACGGAGTCCGACTGGAATTTATTAAGCTACTTTAAAAAGGAGGAGATTCTTAAACGTCTGTTTAACGAATTTGTGTTTCAAGATGATGATGTGCACTAAGCTCAACAGTAATCTCGTGTTATTCAGAACGGCATTGTGCGTTTACTGAGAGAAGTCCAGGAAGATATTCCAGCTATTTGTGAGCGGGCCCGACTGGGAATCCGACGACATGTCCCGGAATCGCCGCGGTCACTGAATATACTCGCTACGGTATGCTGATCTAACTGGACAAATACTCGTTCTACAACGATGCTTTCTAGAAAGAGGCAATGTTTGTTTAACGAGTGTGAGCTATTGTACCTAAGTAATGGCTGTGTAAATATATTTCTACAAAGATACACTTATCCCATAATTTGCAAGCCTTAGTGTGTTTATTTTGGCACTAGGCTAATAAGTGTGTTTGAAATATTCGCTGTATCGTGAAATTACTCTAAGTGATTAAATTCTGTGTAAGTGACAGTACCATTAACATTTATGACGATCACGATATATCTTGAAGAAAATGTCCGCCGAAGAATTGTCACGGACCAACATTTATCCCCCGAAAATTTTGAAAAGCGCACGCTATGAACGTAAACAGTCTCAGATTGCGTTGTGTTGTAACTAACCTGAAGTTTAAGAAAAAGAGAAGACGTTTTAAAAGAGAATACTGGGTCTATTTCTTTAAATCGGATCGAGCGCGGAACGCATACTAAAGTTCGCTGTATGCGTCGCTACGCCTATTCACATCGGTTCAATTTTTTCAGGGACTCCCGCGTACTTTTGTCCTATCCGGTCTCTCGATGTCTTGTACGCGATATTTTTAATTCGTCGTGTGCATTACTCGATGCAGTTGTAAGCGATCTATTTCGGCAGACAAAAACAAGTCCCTCGTTACAGACTCGCGCAGACTATTAAGAATACAGTCTGGTGGTGCGATAGTTTTTGCATCAATTTGATTAACAAATCAAATGGTACAAAAACAATCGCTACTTAAGTGTGAATTTGTCTTATTGATAAATAATTCGTTAACTAAATATATAATATTAAGTCGATTATCTGATCTCAAACTGACACTGACAAACGATCTTACTGAATTTCAATACGCAGCTGTAGGTTCAGTTCAATAAAGAAATGCGAGAGGGATTATGACTGACAGTGGCAGACAGACGAACGCTCCAGTGAACTTGGAAGGGTATTTCTTGAAAAAAAAAATAGACTTCACGTGCTTATTTTCAGTTTTCAGAGTAACTGAATTTACTCACTGTTTGGTCTTTATTTGGGCTTCATCCCAAGGGGCAAGGGTCGGTCGGTCTGCCGTTTACTTAATTGACGCTATAACGATAAAATAGATTTTTCTAACAAAAGTTAAATCACTAGAATAACAGCCCAATCAATTCGGTTCAGTTTCATTAAACCTGGACACCTGGGCTGAATTGATTTTTTTCGTGTAAAACTTTCTTAGATAAAATACAAAGGTATTTAGAATGACAGGGTAGATCGGCGCTTATACATATCTACCGGCGCATATCATAAATCACTACATCTATAGGTGTCAACATCAGCAGCTTATAGAGAGGTAGGCCATATCGGATTTTCCACTGGAATTGGAGCGCCCGTATGGGAAGTAAACTCAACCTTACAGAAGACGACAATAAAATGTCGACCACAATAAGTGTCGTGAGAGGCGGGTCGTTGCGTTCCCTAAAAAATGGTTGAGCGAAGCGATGGCTGGTTCATGCGTCTTGCTCGTGAACGGGTGCTGCCAGCGGAGATGAGTCTGCTCTTGCTTCATTGTTGTTCGAAAGTTCTTGTAGTTCCTTGTAACTTTGATCGATGTTTTATTTATAGTGTATTTTTTTTAAATTAAGTTATTGATAAGTATAGTTGAGTTGATTGAATGAAAGGTAAACTGTGGTTTACGATTTCGGAAGTATTAAAAAGAAACTACTAACTAGAACACGTTCAAATCACCGCAAATTCGGTGGAAGTTAACATGGAAATGTACATCGTATTTTTTTTATATATTTAGTTTTATCATTCTCTTATTTTAGATGTTACAGGGGGCGGACACACATTTTACCACTTTGGAAGAGTCTCTTGCGCAAACTATTCAGTTTAGAAACAAATGATATTAGGAACCCCAATATCATATTTGAAAACCTATCGATAGATATCCCAATATAATTTTTGAAGACCCTTCCATAGATAAAGGTTTGATGAAAAAAAATTTTTTTTAGTTTCAGTTCTAAGTATGGGAAACCCCCAAAATTTATAGTTTTTTTTCTATTTTTGTATGACAATCTTAATGCGGTTCACAGAATACTTCTACTTACCAAGTTTCTACAGTATAGGTCTTAAAGTTTCGGAAAAAAGCGGCTGTCACATACGGACGGTCAGACAGACAGACATGACGAATCCATAAAGGTTCCGTTTTTTGCCATTTGGCTACGGAACCCCAAAAATATCAAAGCCTTAACTCATCTTGCGAAGAAAAGACGTCAAACGAACTCAACATAATAAACTTTAGCCATACATCCGTTTGCCATGTTTGTTTGCAAATAGTCGAACGATTAATTTTATTCTACTCGAACATTACACAAATTAAATAAACAAATTACACAAAAATATTAATTTCGCTCAAAATTTGGTCAAAATATAATGCATTGGACTAAGAGTGGCGGTGATACCAAGGTCTAAGTCTAAAAAATACCCTCATGGACATTGGCACCTCCATATTCTCTTGTGGTCAAGCCTACGTGGCGCTTCCACCAGTAACCAATCTTCATGGGGTGCACCTCATAACTGTTGACTTCAAGAGTATAAAAGCTAGCTTCAGCGATCACTGAATACAACAGGCTTAGGCGTAAATACCGCGCCGATGCATTCATACATACAACATTACGTGTAAACGCAACTTTATCAAGCCTACAATTGACTGGTTATTCAATCAACGTTTTCCAAGTGGCAATTTTCCATCGTCAATGGGTAGCGGTTCTGGCGACAGATTGGTGCAATGGTGTCATGAAGCACCTGGTTTTGTACCCTTGTGTACCCTTCCACGGCCAAATCTCACAAAATTAACTATAATAATAAAGAAATCGCAGTAAGGAACCTTAGACTTGGCACGACTTTGTCTATATTTCATTACTTTTTAGAGATAAACAAGCAGCTCCATCGAGACTTGGCTAGTTTTTTACAGAATGTTTTGGTGGGATACCAATTTACATCGTTAGATCACTTTTTCACAATTTTGCTGAGTTCTAGCAATATAGCAGAAGTGTCTGAAATCAGTAACATTTTGATATTGATTTAAAAGAAAAAAAAGGTACCTATTTTCTATATCATCTTATAAAGTATAATGGTTTATGGTTTAAGACATTTATTTCTCAAAACAGAACACAAAATTCACTTACATGAGAAAACAAAAGAATAATCCAGTACGTGTGTTATACGAGACGTACGAAATAAACAAACAATTTAGTTGGACATACACACACTAATATCACAAATTACTAATTTTTTTTCTTTTTTTTTTAAGTATAAACTTGCATAAATTGTGTCCCAAGACGGCATCACAGGATATATCTATTCTTATATTATAAACCTGAAGAGCTTCTTTGATTGATTGTTTGTTTGGTTGAACGCGCTGATCTCAGGAACTCTGGTCCGATTTGAAAAATTCATTCTGTGTTGGATACTGCTTCTATCGATGAAATAACGCTACGACAAATAGAAGTGGAGCACTAATGAAAAATGTTGCATTAACGGGAAAAACTATTCCAATTGAGAGTTTCCATTGCGTGCGCTGCTTAAACGGTAAAAGTTACACAAAATCATGTATGACGAAATTTTTCCCCTTTAAAAGTTCTATTAAAAAGTCCGCAATAACATAATTATAATTTAACCTTTTTTCTCAAATTAATGCGAGTGAAATCGCAGGGTACTTCTAGTACATTATAAATACCTATTACATTTGGGTAAGTTAAAGTTCTGTGCATAAATAGCATAATATTCTTCAAATAGCAAACTTCGTGATTCGTTCTCAAGATTAGTAACACCTGTAAAAAAATATATTTCAATTGACTTATATAGTAACGCTCGTGTGACACCACTCTCTGCACTACAGCAACAGTGATAGAGCATCAAAGAGTATCATTATCAGATAGATGTACTGTCCGACATAATGTAGGTTCATTTTACAAGTAATTATGCGAATGATTTGCCTTCTGTTTTAAGTAATTGCTATGTATAGGTATTACCTATAATGGCTTTGCAAATTACAATCTTAGTAAAACAATTTGCTGGTATTGTGAATGTGGTAACATGTTGAACTTAAAAGCATTCCTAAGAAATAAATAAATCTACTTAAGTCAGTTCACAAATCGTCTTAATTCAGTCCATATAATTTATACTTTACAAACATATTTTTATTATTTTAAGTATAATTTCTATACAAAAAGAAATATTTTGTTTCTCATAAAAAGTTGATAGTCCCCTTCACAATAACCGAAAAAACGCATTGTAATTTTCTGAAATAAAAAAATATTCACGAATTACTAAAATAGATTTAACAACTGCCATAAAACACACTTTAGTTAACTTTATCCAGACTCGTTTTGTTAAAGAGAAATAAATGAGATAAGTTTGTGTGGTGAAGTTCACTGGTGACTTTCAGATACTTGGGAATGTTTCTATGCTAAATTATATTTATAAATCATTCAGTTGATTGTTGGACAACATTAGAAACTTTTGCTTCCCCTGTTATTGATTGATTGATTGACTCTCTTTTCTCCTTGTCACATCATATATTTCGTATTTCGTTTCAAAATCAAGCAAGCCTATAAAGATAGTGACTGACACTGATATTTTAGAGGTAAAGATAATAATCATATTTTAACATACCCATTAATTAGTGTTAAATTAAATGGCAGAAATAAATACCTGACCTGACCTTTCTGTTTAACCTTTTCTTTTAAAACTGAAAATATGCAGTTTAAGTACTACCTACCTAACCTATTACACAACTTTTATAATATCTCGAATTCTTTTATGAAATTTTATTGTGACATATGAACTAAAACACAGAAGAAAGGATTTCCAATACCATGTGTTTAAGATACATTTGAAAGTAGTTGTTATATAATTCGATTAATTGCGATGAATTTACTTCTGGGAACAAAGAAGCAAAAGAACGATATTCCCGTGATAAATAGACCCATTACTAGTAGCTTAATCCAGGGCCTATATTATTCTGATTAATGCTATTTAAGAATATTGTTGTAAGTGGTTCCATGTGGTAACTTAGCAGATTCAAGAACTGTTGGCGTGCCCAGGGCTATGTTCTAGGGAGGTCTGATTTCCGACGTATCAAATCTAATTATACTTTATTCAAATTGACTTAATAAAAGGTTTATTTTTTTCGAAATTTAACTGCTAGATGCCCAAATGTAAAGAAAATTTTACTAGAAAAAAATCCACGTGGACCAGGCAGCAGATGGGACTCGAACCCGCACCCTCCGTTATCCGGGCGGATGCACTGATCATTCTGCTACCGCGGCCCTCATTGTTTATTAAAGCTGGTTGTTTATTAAAAAAAAAGACGAGTTGCGCTCAGAGAGTACCGGCAGAAGTGAAAACTTGAATATTAACGTTGTGAATTTTTGATATTTTGGAATGGTTAGGGAATAATTTTGCACGATTTGCTTTAATTATCAGTATAAAAGTACTATCATTTAAGTGGTAGAGTGCAATATTTATTTATTGCGCTATCGTACAGAAACATGACAATTTATATTACATTAAAAAGTTTATCTCTCAGAAAAATCAACTTACGCGAATCACGTTTAAACCTTAGGTTTAAACGAGCCTAGCGACGTCTATTGTCAAAAAATGCAATTTTCTTCGCAATAAAGCTGCCACCAGGAGCTCTACTCTCTTTCTCCGAAACGAAATTTTGGCAACGAACGAATTTTTAACGAAATTCGCCAGTGACTACTCTATTTTATCTTCGAACACGCACATAAAGTTCGGAATCACAAACAATTATCTTGAACGAATGGAATGAGTTATGTTTGTGAGTTCTTTTTATCTACACTTTTTAGATAACGTTTTTAACTTTAAAAACAATATTACTATATGACAAAACTTTTGATTACATTAAACAACCTCTTTTGACAGTGTTAGCCGACTAATTTGTAGAGTTTATGCAATCGAATGTTCGTCAACCTAAATTTGTCGTGTAACACTTTGAAGTATTGGCAATAGAATAATAAACAAAAATTTAATTTATTTGTAAATTTTTCATACTAAATAATGTTCCTCACGCTAAGTAGCCTTAATTAAAAATACTCTTGTGAAACACAAATGCAATACAAAACGAAAATGAAAATGTAACACTTTTCATTTCGTCAATTTGAGGTTAAATTTTCGAACAATTATCTGTCAAATTCAACTTTTAGTTCGAAAGTTTTGTGTATTAGAGTAGGCTTGAAGTATTAATATAAACTATTTTCGGACGAACAAATTTTCGAAATGAAATAGAAACAGAGTAAGGAACGTGCGAAATTTCGATCGAAATTTCGTTTTTCGTTGAAATAGACCTTCTGGACGTCCTAGTTAGAGACTTATTATTATAATACGACAAAATAAAATATTACTATGTTTCGTCCAATATATTGAAAGTCAACAACCTTTCCAATTTTATTGTTTTCGTCTTATGCCACGTGTCCTGGAGGCCTACTCTATTTCAACGAAAAACGAAATTTCGATCGAAATTTCGCACGTTCCCTACTCTGTTTCCTTTTCATTTCGAAAATTCGTTCGTCCGAAATATTTTGACAATTAAATTCTCCAACCCTGCCCTACCTCTAATTCACAAAACTTTCGAAGGAAAAGTTGAATTTGACAGATAATTGTTCGAAATTTTAACCTCAAATCGACGAAATGAAAAGTGTTACCTTTTCATTTTCGTTTTGAGATTTTTGTTTTAATTAAGCCTAAAATACTTGCAAGAGTATTTTTAATAATAGCTGCTTAGCTCGAGAAACATTTTTAGCATGTAAAATTAACAAATAAACCATTTTTTTTATTATTTTTTGTAATTTCGATACTTCAACACTGTCGGTATTAAACGACAAATTGAGGTTGACATACAGTAGATTGTATCGACTCTACAAATTAGTCGGCTAACACTGTCAAAGAAGTTTCTTTCAATGTCATCAAAAAATTTGCCGTAAACTACCTATATTGTTTCCAAGTAAAAAAACGTTTTCTTAAAAGTAGAGATAAAAAGAACTCAAAAACATGACTCATTCCATTCGTTCACGAAAACTGTTTATGGTTCCGAAGTTAATGTGCCTGTTCGGATATGAAATAGAGTAGAAACACTGGCGAAATTTCGTTTGAAATTCGTTCGTTACCGAAATTTCGTTTCGAAGAAAGAGAGTAGAGCTCCTGACGCGAGTTTAACATTTTTACCCGTACAAAAAAAGTGTACAACGCCGCTAAAGAAGTTTTCACTTCAAAAATATTAGACGATTAATGTCCTGGAGTAAAGTATGTAATATTTTTTCTTACCTTCCTGAATGGGTGTTCAGGATATCTTTAGCTGATGCGAAGAATGGGCACAACAAACCAATCAGCATTTAAAAGAAGTAGTAACATTTACATAAGATCATGTCGCTACCAATATAATGTCGACTCACATTTTGATTGCTGTGTCGAAGAGTATAAATACAAATAGAGTAATTTATATTAGGTATAATAAGATAATATTTCGATCGTAAAGTAGTATAGAGCAGACTCATCTCCGCTGGCAGCACCTGTTCACGAGCATTAGGCATGAACCTGTCATCGCACTCAGGAGCAGCGCGTTTACAACCAGCGGCCAGCACACGGCAAGCGTGCGTGCAACCGGTGGTCACCTCACCGAGTTGTCTGCCCGCCGCCCGCGCGCGAACTGCTTAGAGGTGATCCGGTGATGCTACGGAGTTGATGTAGAGTGTATACCCATACCGAGAAATCCATACATAAAAGGCAGTCCTGGTCGGCTGCCGGGTGGGTCTAATACACTGTGATCTTAAACGTACTACACCCCTATATGAAAATATTGATTGATATTGTTTACAAAATATTATATATACGTATTTCATTGTTCTAATAAAATGAAATATCTAAATATGTAGCTATTTTCACCACCATTTTTTAGATTGATACATAAATAAATTAAGAGTGAATAAGTTATCAGAATAACGCTGTTGTAAGTATATTAATTGATGATACCTGTTTCTAATAATATGCAAATACATACATATTCTTCCCTGGCAACCACCCACATTTTAGTACGATAAATAGGTGATCATAACACAAAAAATCTTTGAGAGCAATTGTCACGTAACCGTTTTCTATTCTCGTTTATTTGCAGTAACACGTAACAATTTCAGCTTTATGCGAGTAAAGGGATGGATTTCGGTCAATAATAAGAAGATATACGACCGAATACCTTATAAGAAAATCGTGATATGGTGTATTGTCACGCGGGCGAGCTATATCTCTTTAGAGAATACTTAAGTCGAGTACAAACATTGGCATAGCTAGAGATTTTACCTATGGAGGGCAGCTGTCCAGTTGAAGTAACTGCGCATTGTTACATTACGTACAGGCTTTGATTATAACCAAAGCTTGTATGTATTTGTTCTTATTTTAAGCGTAATCGTGTCGATATTGAAAAAAATACTTTTCTTGTTTTCCTATACCTACAATTTAAATGTAAGACCAATGACCTTATAATTTGCTCACTATTCATTCTCCAGGGGACAGAGAGAGTCCTGGTGCTCTGTGATACAGGCGTTCTGCCTAGTTCAGGCACCAGTGTCTCACAATCTATTTTACTGCTCTTATATAATTTATAATATAATAAGTCGTCATCTGTTTTGTAGATTGTGGATGAAAAATAAAGAATATTATTATTATTCTTTTAATGTTAAATTCTTCAACATGTTTCAAACTTATATTTCTAATTTTATAGGGTGGAACATTGCTCACCCTTGTTCCCCCCCAGCTAAATGTTGTAAATCAAGTGAGCATGAATATCAACAATAATTTGTAATAATCGCAAGACAATTATTACAATTACTTACAGCGGAAAAGAAAAAACGGACCTTCCTGATCATTTAAATGATTATAACATGATATGACTTATCGGCAAGCGAAATAACTTCCAGAAGCTCTAATCGATTTGACCGAACTCGCTCATTTAAACAAACTTTGCACAGTTCTCTTCATTTGAAACTATTTTATCAAATCTGTTATACTCAGCTTTATACCGCAAACCGCGAAGCTTTGGACTACAAAATAGAGCGGGAGCGTCGTAAATAAGCCGATTTGTGAACGCTAAGAACTATTCACGACATGATTTTAACAGTCTCAAATAAATAAGTACATGATTTTATTTATTTTTTAAGCATTTAACTGCTAGATGTTTAAATCTAAAGAAAAGTTTACTAGAAAAAAATCCACGTGGACCAGGCAGCGGACGGGACTCGAACCCGCATCCTTCGCTATCCGGGCGAAATAAGTACATTTCAAATTTTCTAATGAATAAATTGATTGAATATAGAATTAAATTCGTAAAGTATTTATATAATTTAATAAAATATCTCAAGTTATCTTAACTCTATTAGACCAACAAACCCAAATACTATGTCAGCGTGAAATATTGGCGATGTGATTGGTGGCTAGGTGACTATTTTAAGAAAGGCATTAACAGTACCCGATATTGAGAATGAGTAGAACAATAGTATACCTAAGCAGTGCAGAGCGGTACCTAACTCGCTTTTTTAATCACATTAAGAGTTCATATTACGATAGATAGCTGGGTTGAAAATTATACTCGTAACTTCACCGAAGTCCGCTCACCGGAACAGGAGCTCACCGGTTACTTCAAAACAATATTAATTTATGACAACATTTTTGATTATATTAAAACAACCTCTTTTGACAGTGTTAGCCGACTAATTTGTAGAGTTGATGCAATCGAATGTATGTCAACCTAAATTTGTCGTGTAACACTTTGAAGTATTGGCAATACAATAATAAACAAAAAATAGATTTATTTGTAAATCTTTCTTACTAAAAATGTTCCTCACGCTAAGCAGCCTTAATTAAAAATACTCAAGTAACTAATTTTAGGTTTAATTTAAACAAAAATCCCAAAACGAAAATGAAACGGTAACACTTTTCATTTCGTCAATTTGAGGTTAAAATTTCGAACAATTATCAAATTCAACTTTTAGTTCAAAAGTTTTGTGAATTAGAGTAGGCTTAGAGAATTTAAATGTCAAACTATTTTCGGACGAACGAATTTTCGAAATGAAATAGAAACAGAGTAAGACACGTGCGAAATTTCGATCGAAATTTCATTTTTCGTTGAAATAGAGTAGGCCTCCAGGCCGTAGCCTGCCGAAATATAAATCAAGTGAGCATGAATATCAACAATAATTTGTAATAATTGCAAGACAATTATTACAATTACTTACAGCAGAAAAGAAAAAATGGACCTTCCTGATCATTTAAATGATTATAATATGATATGACTTATCGGCAAGCGAAATAACTTCCAGAAGCTCTAATCGATTTGACCGAACTCGCTCATTTAAACAAACTTTGCACAGTTCTGTTCATTTGAAACTATGTTATCAAATTTGTTATACTCAGCTTTATACCACAAACCGCGAAGCTTTGGACTACAAAATAGAGCGGGAGCGTCGTAAATAAGCCGATTTGTGAACACTAAGAACTATTCACGACGTGATTTGAGCAGTCGTGTAGCGAATTTTAACAACTTCTTTACATTTTCACAGTATCATTAATTCAATGATGTAATCTTTAAACATCTTAAATGGGTAAGGAACTTATTTATCTTGGCATTGACAGCTATTCTACATTAGGTGATCTATCATAACAGTATAAATGTATCGTTGAAGTGCTATTGCAGAGGTTATCTCGTTCAGTGCACGATTATGAAAGTTAAGCAATTTAAGCTATGGTTGGTCATAGGATGGATGACCAAAAATTTAACTTACCGAATTCTCCAATGCTTCATCAAACATTTATTCCTGGATGTCGGCATCAATCTACGCACTGGGTCCGCGCTGTGCGTTATGGTGAGTTCTCGCCATTCTATCCATTGGGAAGGTCTGTGCTTCAGCAATAGTAATGACAGGCTGATGTTAATGCTCATGATGTAAACATGCATCAAATTGCAGTACTTACAAGTATTTCATAATGCGAAAAGAAATATGTCGAACAAACTCATTAACATTACATAAACCGCCTACTTACGAGTATAATATATTTTTGAACAGAATATCGATTATTATTTGTATTAAATGTGATTGTTGAACCATTAAAGGTGCTCTTTAAATAGGTCATGTCACAAGCTTTATAATATAACTCTGTCAGGTTAATGGTTATTATAACAGAGTATTCGATGTTGGCATATTAATAGTCTCTCTGCAAAACCTCAAGGATCCGGTAGTAAAGGTTATGATTGACATGAAACGAATCGCCGCAAGCTATGGTTAAATCTAATCAGCCAACCTTGAATGATTTGGTAGACACCAAAAATTACTAGGAACTCCTACATCAAAGAAACTTGAAAGAGTTGACTCTCAAATAAATAAGTACATTTGAAATTTTCTAATGAATAAATTGATTGAATATAGAATTAAAATCGTAAAGTATTAATATAATTTAATAAAATATCTCAAGTTATCTTAACTCTATTAGACCAACAAACCCAAATACTAGGTCAGCGTGAAATATTGGCGATGTGATTGGTGGCTAGGTGACTATTTTAAGAAAGGCATTAACAGTACCAGATATTGAGAATGAGTAGAACAATAGTATACCTAAGCAGTGCAGAGCGGTACCTAACTCGCTTTTTTAATCACATTAAGAGTTCATATTACGATAGATAGCTGGGTTGAAAATTATACTCGTAACTTCACCGAAGTCCGCTCACCGGAACAGGCCGTCAAAATTTAAAATTAGATAACGAGAGATGATACAGGAGCAGCCAATAATTTTGGTTGTCTATCACGATAAGTATTTATAAATGACAGCCTTCGATTTCACTGCTGTGACAGAACAATAGTTCCGTTCTAATTTCAAACGCTCATTCGTTTGTGGATGTTGTCAGACATTTGAACTCCAAATTCGTCGTCGTCTGACAGTGTCAGTGTATAAGTACATATGGTCTGACCAGCTTATCGATCTTTATGTAAGTATAGCATTTGGCTCGCTTGTGTTTTGTGGTTTGCTTGTTGTTAACACAGATTTTCTTACAAAAATATATTACACAAAACTTTTTGGCGCAAAAAGTTCAATGCAAAATGCTACGAATTGTGCTCAAAGGATACGCAGATTGCACTAAGGTACTGTGCAGCCTCGGAATTATAACAAGATAAGGAAAAGTTGGAGCATTGATAAATGTAATCTTCGTAGATATTTCGTACGTGAGTCATTATGAACTGCATGTTGCTTTAAGCTTCTGAATACTAATTCCATTTTAAAACCTTTTAAAAGCAAAGCAAAGCTTAAATATGAAGAACTGTTCAAGGACTAAGTCATGTAACTCGTATGACCGAAGCATTAAGTGGATACCAGCCTTTATAGTTATTATAACCATTTGACAATGGAAATACTAAATCCTTTCAGTTTACATTTCTTGTCAAGCGGCTTCCACGGCAGCAGAGGAACAGTGACAACAACAATATATCCGTGAACGTCAGTGAACAACTAAACCATCAGTTACGGTTCAATAGTTTATATTGTGCTTCGTTTATTCAATGAAATACAGTTTCCATATATGCACAATTGCACATTGAATTTACATGTTCAATTCAATCACGAGCACTGTTGTGTGCGTTTCGAATCGTTAATTTGTCACTTGACTTTTGTAATTTCAATCGCCATTTTTGCAATGTCCTTAAGCTCTTGCTAAAATATTATTTATTTATTTATAATTTGGAAATTAACTGAAAATTGAAAATCAACGATAAATAAAGGGTCTTTTTAATGCTTTTTTGAACCATCCAGTATTTTCTCCCACCATCTCTTTAGGACGTATTTTAACTGATAAGGAAAATGAGCACAAGAAGCTCGGCAGTGTTCATCATGAAAATCGTTTCCAGAAACAACATCAATTATATTTTACGAACATAGCACTGAATAAAAGGTTTTGACAAGAATGAAGTTTGCCCAGCCAGACATTTTTATTTTTTATCTTTTTTTTTGGAGCTTTTGTCCGATGACATGACAGTTCCATCGAAACAAACTAACGAGTACTGAACTACTTAGTCAAGAATTGTAAAATTATTACATTAGATTTCGTACTTGTGTAATTAGCCAGACATTTAAAATCAAGTTGGAATTTAACCAATAATTAAAATAGGTGAACAATATTATATTATAGGTATTTTGTTAATAAAGTTTATCATATTTTTTATTTGAACTTCATATGTAATAAGTATTTAAGTCTTTAAAAGTTAGTACAATATGACGATCCGGTGCCATTTATTCCGCCATTAAGTTTTGTAAAACATATACGTATCAAGTATATAGGTGTTATGAGATGATGATTAATGATAATAAAAAATTGCTTAACACTCAAAGCTCAACTTTTCTATTAATGAAATAAGACAAAGAACAGTTTTGATACGCAAGAGCATAAAACCTACTTACAAAATCATAATATATTGATAATAATCGTATTAAATCATTAACCGGAAAGCAATTTACTCTAAGTACACATTCTCACTAAGCGTTCCAGAAGAGATTGTGATTTATCTCTTAGTAGAGTGTTTAATGAAGAAATTTGTCATGTTATCGTGACAACACTTAGCAAATATCACACCTCAGATGAATGAAAACACGAACCTCGTATGTAAATTGCTTTATAGTTCTAAGAATATAAACTATGTTGGCTTTGAATCAGATAAAGTATACTCGGGTGAATGTTTTTCTTCTTTATTAATAAATTGGGTTAACTGTTGTCATAATTTCTAAGAAACAAACGGAACTTTTGGATTGTATATTGTTATGGGCGCGATATACTGCCACCTGCCACGGAGAACTTGCGAACACTCGGTACTGAAACATATTTATCAAAACAGGAAACCTTAATCACTGATAAAGGTCTGCTTGAGATTGTCCGGGACGAAGGAATTATATTAGCTAAGAGCCGTAAAAGAACAAGCGAAACTCGGAGCGAAGTACCCTCTATAAAAAGTGAAATTAGGTATGAATAAATGACCCCACTTCTAATTACTGACCGACGTATCTCAGCTCCCATCTAAAGTGCCCTAAGGGCTGTACACCATATTCTATGTAGTTCGTTACAACGCCATTATGTTTAAAGGTTTATTGTAAGATAAAAAAGTAAGCATATCGAATTGATAAGTCGTTTCGACATTCCTTAGGTGATTATAGACCGTAAGGTGTTTCGGGAGCCGAAATGAAATTGCTTTATAGAGAACACCGAGTGTCCAACAATAGGTGATGGAGGCCCGACAAAATAAGAGATTCAAAATGTAAATTACGATGCTGATGTAGCTGGCTATTAATAACAACTGGAGGAATTTATTATGTTAAAAACCATTGAAATTGCTTTTTTTATAAAACTTCGATTTGACTTACGATGGTCACGAAGTTTCTGCTGTGAAAAATACGTGAACAGAGTACTCGCATCTATGTAAGACTGTTTTATACATAAATGTTATTTTTCTTAGTACTTAGTTTTTTTGTACTTTACATAAGAAATGTAACCGTCTTGATGGTTTCTTTTAGAATTGCAGTAGTAGATTTAAGTTTTTATTTAATAAAATATAAGTTTAAAAAATGTTTTTTAATGCTTAAATGTAATATACAGTTAACAAACCCCACAATACAGCTTATCGTATACGATATTAAATAAATAGAACATAAATTAATATTTCTAACATTCACACCAATTAGCCTAGCCCCAAAGTAAGCATTGTAGGCTTGTGTTATGGGATACTAGGGTAACGGATAGAATACATATACTGATACATATATAATGGGATAAGTATATTTATATAGAATCATATATTTAGCATCCATGACAGGAGTACAAATGCTCGTATTCATAACATAATCATCTGCCCCCACCGGGATTCGAAGCCGGCGTACAAACCGCTCGACCACGGAGGTGGTCATATTGAAGCTATCGAGCTCGATGTTCGTTTTGAGCGAGCATCGTGAAGATATATACTTATAGATAGATGTGTGTGCGCGAATGAAGAGAAAGCGGAGTAATACAAGTGCAATTAAAATCACAGCGGTGTCAGTTAAACGATATCGCGGAATAAGACGGCAAGAAGTAGTGAAGATCTCGGTCGCTAGTCGGTTCGGTCCGGATGCCTCACCGCCCGAGGGAAGAACTCATAATTGATTCCGCGTACTCTCAGCGAGGCGGTCCTGCCTGTCAGCCCCCGCCATTAGAGGAAGTGGCGTAACCTGCCCGTGGATACGAGACTTAGTAATTTCTATTCTTAAAAAGGTTGCGTTAAAAATGTATTATGTATGTATTTTTTCCTCTTTCGTTTATCCATCTAGTCTGTCTCGCTGGTTGGAAATTAGCAACTTCCAAAGTGATCGCGCGTGTTTTTGTTTTAAACAATTCTGCTGGCTGTCGATATTAAGTTACTAGGTACCTACATGTAACAGATTTGTTTATTTAAGCACTAAACTTCTAGACATCTAGACTGATTATTACATTTTATTTATGTCTAGCAAATCTTATGTGTCATATGTTTGTAGCAACATACATAAAATTTTAAATAGTTTTTATAATTCTACACAATGATGAACTACCTACTTACATTATAGTTTTTTAATAATTTTAGTTATCAGTTAGAAACTTTTTATGAAATATTAAGAGACATGTAGGTACTCTTTTAATATTTAGGATCACATCATCTATAGATAAGTAAGTAATCTAAATGCAATATTTTTGCTATCAATAAAATAATATTTGTATTTTCAAGATTTAAACATACTGTACTAGATACTAACTAACATCTAAACATCCAGTAGTTTATTGCTTAAATTATAGCTCGTTTTGACCAAATCGCAAAGTAACCAAAACGATTTCTATCGTATTAACTGGTACTACTTTCGCAACGATTCATTTAAACTTTCAACTCCAAACTAACTGATAATGACATTAAACAACGACCGACTTTCATATACTGCACCGTATCGAATTTTAATTGATTAATAATTATAACGGATATAGCGAAGGTAACTCCGTTACACTAAGAAGGCGCCACAGGATAAATTATTCCAACGGCGACTGTGTACCAGTTTCTGTATCAAGCCGTCGTCGGTGAATGCGAAATCACTCCATGTTCTATAGCCATTGTCTATCGATGCTCCTCACGTGAGGTAGGGTCGAGTTCAACGAGCGATACCCATTTCGCTGGGCGCCAGAGCCGGGTGCCGGTTTACCAGCCACAAAGGGCAGCAAGACATGCAAATTGCGCCAGTATTATGTGCCGTCGGATGCTACGATGGGATTTACATAGGAATGGTGGAGGCGACGTCGACGGCAGTTAGGCGCTTCCGCGTGGGGCCGAGGAGCGCGCGCCCCCGCCCGCTGCCTGCTCCGACACACCAGAAGATTACAGGCGCAAATCTGGGCCGCTCATTCATAACTCGGGGTGAAAACGTTCACCAACTAAATCTGCATAAACGCCCCATTACGGTCGCGAAAATCTTATTTTAACATTTAGTTTCTAGAATAAAAACGGGAATTAATCGTGTTTCCTTTTAACATTAGGGCTGAGAAATGCTGCAATGAAAATGCAGATGCAGAGCACTAAAATTTCTTGATTATCATAGGGAATTAATTTAATGCGTGTATCCTTCTGAAAAAGGCGTTCTCGTCGGTCGGTTCGTCGTGCCAATATATTACTTACTTTCCAGTCACAAGGCGAGCAGTCGTTACATCATCGGCAGTTGAAATTTGAGTTGCAGAAATGCAGATACAGACTGTTAGTATTGGTTTCCTATGGATTGTAATTAATTTGGCGGCGGCGGCGGTCAGTGAGTGTTGTAAAAGCGTGGGTTGTGCAACAGCGGTGACGCGTTCTTGTCGTCCGATTTATGCATTAACCTTGGATCGATCATTCGGTTTACCGCTCACATAGACTGATTTTAAGAATAAACTTGTAAAGATAGTAAATGAAGCTAAAAAAAGTACAAGAATAATATACTAAAATCGTTTTACATCTTAGCAGTTAAGTTAATACCTTGACTGACGCATGCAGTCAACGATATGTTGCATGCAATGCTTAATTATGATTTGTCATTCATGGCATCTTGCATGAACATAACTTATGAAATTCAGAAAAAAAACTTACTTATAAAATTAATAAAAGTAAAAATTTGCTGACTGACTGATCAGTCAGCGCACAGCTGATACTGCTGGGTATGAAATTGTTCACTAAGATTGTTTTAATGAGATGCATACTTAAGTTAATAAAAGTAGGGATTTTAGTGAATAAATCCCTTATTAGGAGGTTACAATGTAGGTACAAAGTTTATTTACATATTTTTTTCTAACTAAAACATTTTCTTGTTATGTGTTTCTTCATGATTAATCGTATTAAACGAACTGTTCGCTTGTCACGTAACAACTAAGCATTGCATTGCGACCCACTCACTTATCTAAAACTATCAATACCGAATCGTTACTATAAATAGACAATAAAATAAACAACAGTATCGAACCAACTTGTAACATACAGCTTATTAAGATATAACGATTGTAACGAGATAAAGACTGATTGTTTTCTTAGCGACTGTCTGGTTGGCATTGGTTTCTATCCTCATTTAGTTCTTACATCAACATAATTCACTAGGAGTGCTAACAAATACAACATACATCACGTCGCACGGGCGCATAATATCAGAAACGAAAATAGCAGATTCACAAAAAAAATTGTGTGTGTCAGCTATTTCGACTATCATAGGTTCCATGTCACACGTTTTATCATCTAACATCAGCGATATTCACCATATATTTTATTATGTATTTCTGGAAACACACAATTTCAAAAATATCACACACTAGTCATCATTTTGTGAATATGTATTATAATTCCATCTGTACTGAAAATCACTATTCCAGAGTGCTGGACACTTACCGGCATTTCTCTATATTCTGTTATTTATTGTTTTCATTAATTTTGCTCCGATTTTATCTATTTTTAGTTTATTTATTTTATTGACATTTGTGACAACTTAATGTTTTTTATCCGTTGCCATGGCTAAAAGTGAAAGGTGCGCAGATGAGGTTGCGCACAAAAACGTAACGAGGTCATTAATGTCATTAATCGATAGATTTTAGTCCTCACATTTTTCTCATACCGGGCCCCTTATATATGCAAATCGATTCTTAAGGAGTAATCTCCAAAAAAAAAAATATATTATTGACCAAGAATCACCAACAACATATAATTTTACATTACAATTTGAAAAAAATATATATATACCATACTTAAATATATGTTTTTTTATAGGTGAATACAGCATTCACATAAATATAAATAAACTACAATGACAGATTAAACAAACAAAAAATATATCCACCGTCATGGAAAACAGGTATAGGTACTGAATTATAATATTATTTAGTCTGTTAGTGTTACGGTCCAATTTAATTTTTTCCACAAACAACCTCTTAAATACGCGATCAGAGTCGTGGAAAACGTCGACACTGCAGTCTTGTAAATCATTGTAGGTACGCATACACCGGTATAGAGGAGCACACTCACCAAGTCTAGTATTGTTACGAGGGAGATCAAAGTTTTTTGACATCGGAAGTCTAGGTATTCGATAAGGGACTTTAATATTCACCTGTTTAATTAGATTTGGACAAATCTATTTTCCTTGGATAAGCTTATGAAGTGTCATTAGATCAAATAGTCTGCGTCGGTAAGCCAATGGCGTCATTTTGAAGTGAAGAAGACGAGTATTGTAATCAGCATCACGGGAAAAATCGCGACTACGATAAGCTCGGTAACGGGTAAATTTTCTCTGAACGCGTTCTATCCTATGGGAATGCACTTTATAGATGGGGTTCCATATATTTGAAGTATACTTCAACTTACTGCGAACGAGAGCATGGAATATGGTTTTAAGGATATCCATGTTTTTAAAATCCTTGCTGATACGTGTTACCAAACCGAGCATTTTCCAAGACTGTGTTACAATATTAACAATATGATCTACAAAATTCAATTTTGTATCCAATAACACCCCAAGGTCACGGATATTGGATGATTCTTTTAATCTATGGTCAGAAACACTATAATAAGATGCAAAAAGAGTCCTTTTCTAATCGATAATCGAGGATAATCCCAGGTACGCCAGACTGTAGCTTTTTTCTAATGAACAAAATATGGATAATCGAGTAGTATTAGTGTATTCTGAGAACATATGCAAATTTGCTAACTTATGCCGTGGGCCAATTCTCAGATACACTATAATTATATATGTTATCGGCCAAACCCGATTTTAGGACAAAGTAGTTTTTCCTAGACGAAATCAGTTCATCCTTTAGGCGAAAGGATAAACCGGTATAGACTAGGTTAAGCTGCTTCGTCCTATGACCGACAAGAGAAACTAGTTTAACCCAAGCTGAACTAGTTGAGCCTATTATATGAATAAGGATATTATATGGATGTATTCATGAAATAGTTGAGCATATTATATGAACACTTCCTACGTGTATCGAGTAAAAGTGAGACGAACACCAAACTGGTTTGGTGAACAGAGCGCGATTGTGCGTTTTGTAACATCAATCAAAGATACAAAACACATTATGTTGGTATTTAAGTAGCTATGCAGACCTGCTATTATGTATTATTTACTCTGTTTGGATATCCAAAACATTAATTCAAAGGCGATGGATGATAGGTATTAGAGTTTGTAAAGTCATTTGTTGAAGAGAAACAAAATACTAAAACTACCGTCTACGTACGTATAGTCAAAACAACGTTATTGTATACAGTTTGACATACAGCGTCTGCGGCTAAAGTTATATAGTATTCGAAATGTGTGTCGAACGACTGTCGTGGCCAGTAAAAGTAAAAAAAACAAGAGCAACAGTCTCAACACGAAAGGTTCCGTACTAAGTTGTAATACTATTGTCCGTACCTTAATCTAGCGCGTCGCCGGCGCCGAAGGCGCCGCGGCGTGCAGGGAATCCATTTGGCATGAGCCACTTCGGAAGTTGCGGGTTCGCATCCCGTTCACGAACGGGGTGATCGGTGTGGTCTTTACCCCCTCTCCACGTCTTCACGCGTCGCCCTCGGCGCGGTCAAGCTCACCGGGTGAGACCCGTGAAGGAGGCCCAGTGAGCGACCTGCGAGCGGGCGACGGACTTAGCGTGAGGGGGTAGTTACTTGCTCGGGGGTAGTCTATGAACTTGTTTTCTCGGCCTGCCCTAACTTCTTGACTAAGTCAGTAAGCACGGCCGAAAGTTGAAGCAGCAGGGGGGTTGTGTCTTCAAGTGGTGGTGGTGGCGGGTCTTGGGCCGACTCGGTGCTTTTTCCAGGTTCCAGGGGGTGGCGGGGGTGGCGTCAACAGGCGGTGTGGCGCTCCTGCGGCGGGTTTTGTTTCGGCAGCGTTTGGAGCGGCGGCGTGCGGGTCTCCGCAGTGCACGCATGCGATCGGGCGATGGCATCCTTGGCTGGAATGGCGGAACTCCTGGCAGCGGTGACACTGCGCGGGGGTCTTCTTCCCTCTCCAGGCCTTGATCTGGATCCCGGCCATGCTCAGGAGGTCACTCACCGAGTAGATGGCCGGGATGGTTTCGGGTGTTCGATGTAGGGCAGCGTAGTTGAGGCATTCTGGGCGGCCTGCACGCGCCCGGATCTGCCTCATGTATGCGGCTCTGGAGCCCTTTTCGGCAAGGGCCTCGGCGATGTCATCTGGGTTGGTGTCCAAGGGTAGCCCTCGGATGGCCACCTTTAGGCTGCGGTCTTCGGGGCGGGTGTGAGCGTACCAACTCAGTCCGGCCTGTCCCTCCAGTCCGGAGAGGTAGGCCTGGACGAGTCGGTCCTCGTCGTCATCGAGTGGGATGAAGCGTACGCCCGTGCCAAACGGGCGCACGCTGGGTGGTCGGCCAAGTTGCTGCTGAATGGCGCTCAAGTGCTTCGGCCAGTCCCGCAGCTGCTCGACCACAATAGGCGGGGGTTTACGAACTGCAGCAGGCCGGTTGCGCGGTCGGTACGGCGTTGGTGGGGTTTTTTTCGGCAGCCATGTGGGTAGGCGCGGAATTTCCAGCGGGGGAGAGGGTGAGAAATCCTCATGGATACCCTACAGCCGGCTGTAAGGTTATGTCAGACTCTTACTGACTAAAAAACACCCTTTATTCATGCTTATGGCCAGAAGGGCCTTACAAGCTTCATCTGAAGCGATCAACCCCCGAGAGGGGGAAGATGCGGCGCTGCGTTAGTTTAAACTAGTGCATAGTTTAAAATAACGCAAAATGCGCTTAGAGGACAAGTGCACTCAGATCTGCACTTGAAACGGGAGGGGACTGAGAGGAATCGAACCTCTCTGTGTCGGGGGGGCGGGGGGACTCACCGCGAGTGTTGGATTCTCAGCGGCCAGGAGGGCCGCGAGATCGCGTGTGAGTTTATTGTGTGTGGCTGTGAGTGCGTGTTTGGGCCTACGGGGCCTGAAGCGAGATGGAGTGTGTGGGGCGTATCCCGACGCCGATCTGATGAGTGGGTTAGAGTGCTCTTCTGCAGCTTTGAAGAACCGTTCCGAGCACTCTGTGAGGTGTGTTTGAATTGTGTCGAGTTGTAGGTCCCTGTGGAGGTCCACGTTGCGGACGTACCACGGGGCCCCTGTGGCTATGCGGCAGAAGCGATTTTGAAGCACTTGAAGTTTGTTCAAAATCGCTTCGTCCGCGTGTGCGAACACTGGTGACGCGTAAGTGAGGACCGGGCGTATGCAAACTTTGTAAAGCGTTCGCTTGTTACGGAGTGACATTTTGCTGTATTTACCGAGCATCGGGTGGAGGCGGCTCATATAAAAGCGCGCGTTCGCGACTACGCGTGTGATGTGTGCACGGAAGGTGAGTTTTTTGTCTAGTGTGATGCCTAGATATTTGACTGTGCGGTGCCACGGTATTGCGATGCCTTGCATTCGCAGAGACCGCGCACCGTGTTGTATGGTTTTGGTGCGGCGCTTGGGATCGAAGCAAATGGCCGAACTTTTGTCCGGATTTACGTCGATCCTCCAATCGCGGAACCAATTCCCGAGTGTTGTGATTGCCGGTTGGAGCTTGGCTATGATTTGATTTGTACTGGCTCCCCTAGAGTAGAGGGCCGTGTCGTCCGCGAAGAGAGCGAGCTCGACACCCTTGGTCTTAGGGATGTCATTGGTGTACGCTGTGTATAGCAGGGGGGAGAGGGCGGACCCCTGCGGTACACCGGCTCGTAGTGGGCGGGGCGTAGATAATGAACCTTCGTATCTATAGCGGAAGGTACGGTTTGATAGAAAAGAAACTACTAACCTAACTAGGCGGTCGGGTAATTCTAATTTGTATAATTTAAAGATTAATCCGTCGTGCCAAACCTTGTCAAAGGCTTTGGCGACGTCGAAGAAGACTGCAATAGTTTTATATTTATTGAGTTGGAAGCCTCTTAGGGCGTGCTCCACTATGCGATGGATCTGTTGGGGGCAGGAGTGTTTGGCTCTGAAGCCGAATTGGTGGTCAATGATAATTGGATCGGATGGTGATAGGAGGTGCTCTCTTAGTCTGGTCAGTATAGTCTTTTCGAAAAGTTTCCCCATTGCCTTGAGGAGGCTGATAGGGCGATGGCTACTGGGGAGGTGCGCGGGTTTTCCGGGTTTGGGGATGCCTATCACTATTGCTTCTTTCCAGGCGGCTGGGAAGTAGCACAGATCAAAACATGCGTTAAAGAAAATTGCAAGCAAGGTTAGCATTTGGATGGGAAAGTGCTTGAGCGCCTTGTTAGAGATACCGTCGGCGCCCGGGGCCTTGCGTTGCTTAAAGTTTCTAATAGTCTGTCTGAGTTCGTCTGTCGTGACGGGGTCTAGGGGGTTGTCAATGAGTGGAACGGCGGCCCGCCGGCGGACCTCCTCCTCCACTCCGCGAATGTGTTGCGGGTTAGTTTCCTGCGTACTAGGCGTGCATTGCGCCGCTATGCTGTCTGCAAAGCATTCGGCTTTTTCGTCGTCTTCGAAGGCGACGGTGCCGTCGGGGCGAGTGAGCGGGGGGGTGTGAGTGGTGACGTCGCTACGGAGCGCTTTCGCGATTCTATAGTACGCAAGATGGGATGGGGTAATGTCCGCCATGAGTTCCTCCCAACGGGAGTGTCTCAGAGCGGCTAATTGGGACCTAACTTGTCGCTGAAGGCGATTAGCTGTAGCCCTATACTCGGGGGTGGGGTATAATTTGGCTCTCCGGAGAGCGGCGTTTTTGGCTTGGATTAGGTTCCGGATGGCCAGCGGGAGCTTGGGCTTTGGCAGCGCAACCTCTCGCGAGTTTTCCTTCGCCTTCTCGGTCACCAGTGAAGTTAAAGAGTCTATGGTTTCGTCAATCTTGTCGGTGCTGTCGAGACTGTCCGGTGAGTTAGGGAACGGGGACTCGGGGGAGTCTAAAGCGGTCTCGAGAGCGGAGCGGTATCCGTCCCAGTTGGTGAATAGCCTCTTAGGAGGGGTGGGGGCGTCTAGTGGGTCTTGGGGACCTAGAACTAGAGACTCCGGTCTGTGATCTGACCCCAGGTCGTTGAGCGTTTCGATCGAGCTGAGGCGTAGCGACACGTTTTTAAGGATCGCGAAGTCTAGGACTTCGGGTCGGTTTTGTACATTGTCCGGGTAGTGGGTGGGCGCGTAGGGACAGCTGACACCATAGCCAAGCTCCTCGGTGATGTGTAGTAGTCTGCGGCCAGAGGTGGTGGTGGTCTCGCATGTCCAGTCGGTGTGTTTGGAGTTAAAGTCACCGAACATTATGACTGATGTACCTAGTGAAGTGAGTGTTTCGAAGTCTGCGCGGTGAGGGTGTGTACCTGATCTAATGTAGACTGAGGCGATGATTAAGGACTGGTGTCCTGTCATCGTCAGCCTACAGATGGTGGCTTCCATGTTTGTAAGCGCGGGAGTGGGTATAGGTGTGCAGTGTAGGTTGCGTCTATAGTAAATTGCGGTGCCTCCGCGCGCGTTGGCACCGTCGTTCCGGATTAGTTTATACTTAGGGATCGACAGTCCCTTCATTTGAGTTGGTTTGAGCCAAGTCTCCTGAAGGAGCAGAAAGTCAGGTTCCCTGTCTTGCAAAAATAATTTAATTTCGTTACTCCTCTGAGTACCGCGCGGACTTTGCGCTCTTCGGGGAGAGCGTAAGTGTGATAGGGGAGTTTATTTGTGGTCAGAAGCCTTGTGAGGCTCCTGAACGTGTCAATGGTGGGTGTGACTATTTTAATGGCGTGACCAGTGTTCGACGCTTGGGTGTAATGTATATTGTGTGATTTGCAAAGGTCCGCGACCTTCGCCCATTGCGCCTTATCGCGCAGGAAGACGGGCGGCGGCGGCTTTGCCTTGATAGGTGCGGCGGTGCACCTATTGTGTGGTTTTTGAGTGTTTGTTATGTGTGTTGTGTGGGTTTGGGTGGTCGGTTGGGCGACCGTGGGAGTGAGAGGGGTGAGAGGGACAGAGGGCTCATCAACTGTCTGGGACAGGAGAGCGGAAGGCGAGAGGGGCGCCGTTGGAGACGCGGTGTCTGCACGGCGCTTGGAGCGCCGCTTCTTCTTCTTGCTCACCACCGTGGTGAACACGGACTCGTCGGACGCCGACACTATGGTTGAGTCGGAGTCGCAGGTCGAAACTGGGCTCGAGGCGGGGCGCTTGCCCGCGCTCGAGGGGAGGCAGGGGGTGTCGGGGCGGGGGGGTTCGGGGGAGGGGCTGGCGGGAGAGTCGCGCATGGGGCGCGCTCTCGCGACAAGCTCCCTGATGGCGGCCTCGTCCAGGGTGAGGCCTAGGGCGGAGAAGAAGGACATTATCTGATGAGTAATGTCCATTGTGATGTGTGTAAGGCTGTAGTGTAGAGTGTGTGTAGGTGTGCCCTGACTGTGGCGTGAAGCCACAGGTCCTAACACCCTATGCGACACCGATGGACTCCCCTGCCCGCGGCAGGGGGTCGGTTGAAGCTGTAAGAGATGTGTTCCGATATTCCTAGTGAATATGGGAACAACCGTCACCCTTGGGAAGGCCCAAGTGCAAATGGGATCGGGTCTTCTGGTTTCCGAGCTCAGGAGCTCGAGACGTACCGGGGCTACGCCGACCAGTTTCGTTAACACCGCTAGGTATCCACTGGTCCAATCTTGGGTCTCACGAATGAGTGCAGGCGCGTCGAGTCGACTCGAAGCAGGCAGCTGTGCGGCGGGGCGCACGGAGCAAGGAGGCGGCTGTGCGAGGGGGCGCACGGTCCGCGGTCGGAGCGAGAATGATGTCAACCGTCGTCTTGCTGAGATGCGGAGGTAATTACCTTGGTTGGTAGGGGTGCCTGCGAGGGTGCAGAGGTATCTCCGACGCTGCTTAACCGGGGGAGGCGCGGGTCGCGCGGTTGTGTCGCTCTACGGGTCTTTTTGGATGTAAAAGACGGCTGCCGGCTGGAATGTAAGTGGCCTCGGGTTGGCGTAGTTACTTGCCGCGAAGATTTTTTCGTCATCGGGGCCGTAATCTGTGCTGGAGCTTGCGTCTTCTTCCAGTAGGCGGACGAAAACCCTAGGCCATCTATCCATCCTCTTCGATAGTAGGCCGGAGTCGATGAGCCGACACGTCATTGCCGCGTCCAATTCATATTGAACGGAGGCAGAAACTTACAGTTTATGTCCGGAGAGCTTGCGAGGTGCGTTGGATCCGTGCGCGGCGGCGTAGTAGCGGTCCTCATAATACTATTGCATGCGTTCCCGACCTTCCCACCAAACCGTAACACCAGCGTTATGGTGGGGATTTTTTTCCCGACCATAACACTAGCATTACACTAGTTTTACGGATGGGAACCCTGCCACACCAGTGTGAAGGTCAGGGATCCATTGAAATAAGTATTGGAGTTATATTGCCCTGGTCCATCAGTTTCATTCATAACGGTAGGGATACTTGAAAAGGGATACTAAATACGAGTCTTTTTACCAGATTTTGCACTGTTCAGTTCGTATGTAACTATGTATATACACATACACAGTCAGGTCGTAAGTATTGTCACACAGAAAAACTTTTCTTTTAGAATGTTGGCCACAAAAAAGTTTATTGAATTCGAATTTCGAATTATTCATGAAAATAAAAATGTATACTTTTTAGAATTTTACTCATTTTTAAATATGGAGTGGACGCTTAAAGAAGACCGTGTTGCAGTTACTGCGTTGCATCGTTGCGGTTACGCGCCAATTCAAATTTTTGACATACTGAAAATTTTGAATATAACCAAAAGATTCGTTTATCGTACCATCAAACGATATAATGAAGACTCTAGTGTAGATGACAGGTCAAGAAGTAGTCGCCCTCGGTCTGCTAGGACTCCAGCAGTAATAATAGTTGTGAAGGCGCGAATTCAAAGAAATTCCAAACGTAAGCAGAAACTGTTGGCCCTTCAGATGGGGTTAAGCAGAACCACGGTGAAAAGGGCAAGAGCATATCGAAGAAAAACAGGACATCGTTTGAATGCTCGTCTAATGGCCCTGAAACTGAAGAGATGCCGCGCTTTGTTGAAGCGGTACGTGGGAAAAAAATATCGGGAAATTCTTACGGTAAAAATTTTTACCGTAGAAGAGAGTTACAACAAACAAAGTGATTAGGTGTACGCACACAGTAGTGAAGAAGCGAGCAACCGTATTTCGCGTGTCCAACGAGGTCATTTTCCATCCTCGCTCATGGTATGGTTGGGAGTTTCTTATTGGGGTTTAACAGAGGTACATTTTTGTGAGAAAGGTGTAAAAACGAATGCAGTTGTGTATCAAAAGACAGTCCTAACGAACCTTGTGGAACCTGTTTCTCATACCATGTTCAATAACAGGCACTGGGTATTCCAACAAGACTCGGCGCCAGCTCATAGAGCGAAGAGCACACAAGAGTAGCTGGCGGCGCGTGAAATCGACTTCATCCGGCATGAAGACTGGCCCTCCTCCAGTCCAGATTTGAGTCCGTTAGATTACAAGATATGGCAACACTTGGAGGAAAAAGCGTGCTCAAAGCCTCATCTTGATTAAGGCAGCCGCCTATATTGACATGGACCTCGTTCGTGCTGCGATAGACGACTGGCCGCGCAGATGGAAGGCCTGTATTTAAAATCACGGAGGTCATTTTGAATAAACTTTATTGTCATAAGAATCTATGTTTTGTTAAGTTCATTTTGGTATATAAATGGTTACATAATTAATAAACTTGTTCCAATTATTTGATATTAAACATGTGACAGAATTTATGACCTGACTAGGTAAGTTCATGATATAGTCCCAACGGTAACACTGGGATAGAAATCGAGGCTTACCCACCTTCACACTGAACTTTGAAAGTATGACGGTGTCGTATAAAGTATGTTTAAAGTCGGGAAAACAAATCCCCACCATAACACTGGTGTTACGGTTTGGTGTGACGGTGGGGAACGCATGTACTTTTGAAATACTTACAGCATTAATAAAGTTCGTGCAAAAACCTCCAACAAAATCATATTTCTTTAATTTTTAACTTATCTTAATTTTAATTATTTTATTTAAAACAACAATAGAAAATACTTTGTGAGACTTGCATCGTATCTAAATTTTTATTTGAGTGAACACTGTTCACTTGCAGATCGACGGACTTAGCAATAAGATTCCATTTTCAGCCTTTGGAACCCTAAAAAGATGAGAGAAAACCAGATCAGATACAAAACCTACAAAAAGTTACTGTCGCCAGCAAGTGCGGTAACACTTAATTTGCTCTCGTTGCATCGGCAGATACTTCCCGTTGATAATTTATTTTGATATAAGTAGGTACTTTATATTCACAACGCAACTAACGTTTTTAACTTTGATTGTAAATATACATAATAAGACATTATTCCTCAGTTTAAGTACATAGATTGTTTTTAATTTTCCTTTTATATATCGACAGCGGACAGCATTTTCAAAACTACGCCTGAATTGTTATTATATTTTTATTTATTTACTAGCGGCCGCCCGCGACTTTGTATGCGTGGAGTTAGTTAGAAATAAAGGTTCACTGCTCATTCCCCGTAGGTGATAGCGTGATAGTATGTAGCCTCCCTTCATATACCCGACTTCTTAATAATATTCGTGCCAAATTTGAAGTAAATCCATCCAGTACTTGTTGATTTTATCCCGGACATACATTCAGACAATCAGACAAAAATTCTAAAAACTATATTTTTTGCTTCGGTATCGATTGTAGATTATACCCCATGTTATCTTTTACATTGAATATTTTTTTAAAAGATAACAAAAGTTTTGACTTTCCTACCATTTTATTATATTTATAGATGTAACTGGTATTTGTCATCTTTCTCCAACAGTAATAAGAATATCAGATGATAGCCAACATCAGTTTTTACTGACATCATGCAAATATAAGCACCCTTTTGCATAACAGCCGCAAGTCGCTATTTTTCTTTTATGGCTCTTTGTTTTCGCATGTTTATTTATTGCGTCTTGTTTCTATAAGCAGATAGAGGGCTTGGAATTTAAAATAAAACTTATTGCGAAATGTTAATAATTACTAGAATATTGGGCCTGATTCTCTTAATTTAAAACTTAATTTGTTAACAGTCTCTCATATTCATTCTAAACTAGAGCATTATAAGGATACACTGTTGTCAAATTAATTTTAGGCTTAGAGAATCTTGCCAGAATCGGGAATAATACAAATCTTATACTGAGTATAAATTATGTTTTGTCACCAGTACAGATATTGAAAAAAAGCAACACTACTGTGGCATTAAAGCACAGGTGACAGAACCAGATTATAGCATGGAGCCGGGTGCTTTGTAATAAAATATTCCAAAGGAGCATTAATGCCTGCGGCACAGCGACTTGAATAGTGAGGGACCTTCGCGGCAGGAAATCACAGTTGACAGGTAATGGGCGCGTATTAAATTAAGTACCCACTGACCGATCGAGACACATTGAGAGACGTTCGGTCGCGTAAATTAATTAAGCTGTTGAGCTATTCTGTCTGTCTGTCTGTTCCGCGGAATTCGCCGGTGTGATTTGAAATTTATTTGAAATTCGTATTCTAATTTTAAATCTCAACTCAGATTCCGAAGTGAAAGTGAGTTTGTTCTTACAGAATAGTACTGCTGGTCTGGTTACACCGAACTAGATCATTATAATAATTTGATTTTATCAAGTTCATAACGATTTAGGTAAAAGTTGATTGGCCTCTTCATTCAAATCGTAGTAAGTTAACATAATGTAGAATGATGTATGGATTATTGTATTTTTAATATCAAATTTTGTATAAATTTTTAGATAGCCAGTATCTTTTCATTAAAAATGATTTTAAAAATTCTTCTGCGGTTTTTTTTATTGTTTTTTTTTCCTACATACCTTTAACTGAAAATAACGAACAAAATAAAAAAGTGAATTGTCCAATTTGGTTCAGTCGTTCGGAAGTGATGCGCATACATATTACATACATACTTTTCGATGATTCTTTTTAAATGTATGGATATAGAATATAATATAGAATAACAAATAGTCGGTAGAATTTTTACACAATGTATTTTGTATTTGCCGCTAAATAATGAACTAAATTTTAGCACGAAAGAGTGAAAAAAAAAGTTGTTATTCTCAATTTTGTTCTTGAAGTAAAATAAAAACATGGGTGGTATTTCAAATCCCTTCGGACGTTTTCGAAACCAGTTTCGAGAAAATAATTGCAATTTTTTTATTGAAACCGGATTCGAAGACGGAAAAATATTTCTTGTTTGTAATAATATGACTCTGTCTGTATAAGGACGGCATTGTCGAAATGCCCATGAAATTTTTGCTTTTGGTTTCGAAAACAGAAACATTTTTCTTGTTTGGCAACCGGTTTTGAAAAAAGAATTATAATTCCTTTCCTGAAACTAGTTTCGAAAAATGGTTTCGAAAACGGTCAAAGGGTTTCAAATCAACCCTTCCAGTGCAAATTCGGATCGCACTTGCACATTTTTTATTATCTATAATTTTTTTCTTTATTTCATTATTTATATTAGAAGTTTAATTTATATTAACAAGGAAGTGGTGTAGTAGAACCTTTAAATAATGAAAAAAACTAAAATTACAAATTCTAGAAAATTATATATTGAGCACATTTTTTACCACAATAGTCAACTAACTTCAGTATTAGATCCCAGGAGCAGTGAGGCGAGTCTGTATAGCGGATCAACGGCAGATAGTTAAACTATACAGCCTTAACAGATAATAAAAGTTCTGTTTTTACGACTTATATTTTTATAGTCTGATTTTTATTGCCGTCATTGGTTACAATTTTTATTTACCTTAGAGTTTTCTTTTTTTGTTAAAAGGGTGGTAAAAAAACGTATAGCCCACCTTATGGCAAGTGGCCACCATAGCCTATAGACACTTGCAATACCAAAAATATCACTCGCGTAGCTACCTACCCTGACTCTTTCCCCTGCCCTGTGGTGCCCGAAAGTCGGAAAGGAATAGACACATAAGACTACAATCGAAGAAGAACTAGATTATTTTGAGTAAGTGAAAACCAAAAAGAAAAAAAAAATAACGCCTCGTTTTTTTACCATTTTTCGCGTTTTATTTTTATTTAATGGCAATGGATACATTATTTTTCGCGTTATCGCGATAGTGTGGCCCCAGCTTAAAAATAATTTGTGAAATAAAAAAAAAATTGTCGCCGAATCCGAACATTATATTGCTCGTAAAGATCTTCTTTAGTAAGTAAAAAAAACTTTAATAAAGGTACACAACTTTTATATAACTTGTTGTGCTCATTCAAGTCTTATAAAATGTGTTTTACATGAACCACCTCAGGACAATATGCAATATCCTTGGCTGGATCGACAACATGTCCTAAGCGCTTTAAAATATGACGATAAGTTTTGAAATTCATTTGGCATTTTAATAGTAGTACCTATAATATATGATAACATTGTTAGCCTAACGGCAAGCATCACGCCCAATCAAATATACTGGGTAATATAGTATCATACTGATATTTTGTGTACAAGAAATTAAGCTGTGGTTTTGTGTCCAAATATAAAATGTTATTAGATCAAAATATTTTATTTGCTTGATATTGTTAACTATTGATATTTACTTTTATCAACATAATGACAAAGTGTTATGAAAAGGTATTTGTTATAGCTAATAAAACTTAAAAGCTTATTGACTTTCCTTAGTGTGCGGCCGTAAGCCAAATAATTGATAAAATTCATGACCTAAGCTACAACACACTTGAACCGCCATTCTTTTAACTCATGTTTTGAAGTTTGTTCTGTATTCTGAGGTTTTGAACATTGCTCTATTTTTGTCACCTATTTGAGGTCAATAGAGATAAAATGAACATGATTTTGATTTTAATTTATTTTAAAAACTTTGGTGCTGAAAACGTTTCTGTTTTAGAAAGTCTGTTCATTGGTAAAGTTTAATTCCACCTCAAACCGGTTTGCTTCTTTCAGAACTGTCAACAATTCTGTCAAAGATTGCTTTCGTCACACAAACATTACCAGCCGGCAGCCTTCTTCGTATAAATGTAACGATCAAATTATACTGTAAAAGTTTTCTATACTCTTTTAAAGGAACTGCCATCATGCTATAAGTTAGCAGGCAGTGTGGTGTTTGTTTACCGATGGCGGCGGGCCCGCTCGCCAAGGTGACTGGCCCGGCGATGCCACCAAAACAGCTTGCGTGACGTTAATTCAAGCGAAAATTATTCGGTCACCGACTGGCGCACGTAAAGTTTTATACTATACCTAAAATGGAAATAAACTTTTTTTTGGTAGAAATGAGCTCTAAATTTAACAAAAATACTGCGCAATGATACGCGAATTACGTTTTGATTAGTCTTATTTATTATCGAAAGATAATTCTAAATAATACTATTTCATTGGTTTTCCACGGTAGTTTTTGGAATCACCTTCTTTCTATTAATATGACTAAATTAAGGATAGACAACTGCGTCACAGGACCAAAGGAAGCCGTGATTGGCCGGATTAAACACAATATTATACTTTCGAATGCCAGCAGACCATAGCTTTCGTCTGGTACTAGCTCGTGTTCGTGATTAGAGTTTGATAGAATACGTCATGCCCGTGAACGGGAGCTACCACTGGAGTTCAGCCTACACCCCTACCTTAGATATTTTTTACCTATTATTTCAATTATGTCAAATCAAATCAAATTCAATTACTTACTTTTTTATAGGTTTGTAAACTGTGAAAAAAAATTGTGAACCTCTTAAACTACATAATGAAATTCTGAGGAGCGTGGGTGTACCTGCTACGGTAGCAACTAATGGCGGAGGTTTCCGCAAAATAATTGCCGTCCACGATGCTGGCGTAAAATAAACGAAACATCATAACCTGTTCTGTGTATTAAATTAGAATATTTATACTTATTTCTATGGATTAACGTGAATTTGTTTCAACAAAAACGATACAAACCGCATTTTTTATTATAATAGAATAATGCAGACCTCGCTTTGATGAATATTATAAATATTTATAAGAATTAATCAATCGTTTTGGTAATTCAAGTTTTAAAAGGTTCTTTAATACTTTGTTAAAGTTATTTACTTTAATATTACATTACTAAGTGAAAATATTATAAAAGTTGTAACATTCTCCCAAAACTCGATAGGTACGACTTTTTTTTTCTATTACTTAGTAGGTATAAAAAACTCTTCAAAATCTTTCTTAGCACTGAATATTACCTAGGGTATTATGTAATTTTTTATTCATCTTACAATTTCTTAAATATTTAAACTTATTAGAGTTTTTAGGTTTTTTAATTAATGGATGCTGTCCAATTATTTGAATATAATAATAATAAATGACTTAAAATTATGATTACGATCGTTTCGATACCCTTTCAGAGACGTCAATTAATATAGTGTTCATAGTAACAGAATACAGTCGCGTAAAAAGCCACTTTGACAATTATTAAATTAAAATTGTTGATAAGTTGTTATACCTACTTGACCAAATACTTAGTTTTTTATTTGCTTACGGTCTGAGGTTATTTTTGTTTTAATTTCTTCAGTACCGCGCGCCGTAGTTAATATTGCCTTATTTTTTTGATATAACCTGCAAAAGGTCGAGTAAGTAATTATAGAGTAACTTGGAATAGCTTTTCATACTAATCTTTTGGTACTTAACTGTTCTTTATAAAAAGATTTCATAATTATTATATCACTAATATAAACGTTCAAATAACTCGACTTTAAACTACAGGCCTTCATTATCAATTATTGTAATGTGACTCTGGGTGCGGACGGTATTTATATTATTTTGATCGATAATTATGGCTGTAGAAACAAGGTTGAAAATCATAAATGTTTTTGAGGTTTGTTTTGTAAAGTTACCTATCATTTTAAACAAGTTCGTATTGAATGGTCACAGCGTCGTCACGGCAAGCAATGACCTGCAAATTTGGACGCACGAGAGAGCTTTATTGATTTTGAGGAATAATCTGTGGGCATGGTCACGCGGTTAGTGCTTCGATATTAAACTGTGACGAAATCTCCCGTAACGCACTCATTCATACAATGTTGATTCTGTGAAATTTGGTGCGGAACGAAATTGTCACCTTGATCTTTGTCGATATTTTTCTTAATGAAAGTAGCTAAATAAATTTATGATGTATTTGTCTACTAGGTAGGTGTTTTTGTCGCCGACAAGTTTCTAAAAGTTATTTTATGTGATAATTTATGAAATAAATAAATGAAATTATTAATCTTCTCATGCTTATCCCACACCTGCGTCACGAAGCTTTGGTACTAAAATTTGCTAAAATTTGCGTTCGAACTGTAAATTAAGTAGCTGTACGCTCCTTCAGCTGCACATACAAATCTTTCGTCTCCCATAACCTCTTTCTTATATGCTTGTCCAATTATCGCCAGTCAAGCTATTGTCTAGCATCTATAGATACGCAGCCCGATAAACCATTACGAAAGAACTAATTCAAACGAACGCTAATTTTACCGCATTATATACCAAAATCACACAAAGCTTCGTCGCACAGGTATGGGAAAAGCGTCAGATGTTAAGATACTACTAGATATTAATCAAATTATGTTTTATTTATATCCTTGAAATTAATGTTACTGCAAGCACAGTTTATAATCTAGATATTCAATTTATACATTCAATTTGATTTACTTTGGATTCAATTCAGGCAAAATGGTCATAATGCCTTCCTAATCTAAATTCAGCATCCAAAACATTTGACAAATTATATCCGAGCGAAATTCGCATGAACAAAACGCGTTAAACGTGACCTGCACCGTAAAAAACCAAAATTCATTCGAGCGAGATGCGGGCGCGGCGTTCGCTCGCTGCTCCTATTAAAAACCTCGATCTAAACTTTACAAGAAATCAATATTGCTGAGTTCTTTAGTTACGATTCCAAAATGAACGAGATTTCGAAGTGAAAAAACAAGCTTGTTATCTTCAATTAGTTTCCGATGAGCGGTGCTGTAGCCAGGATCATAAAGAGGGCGCAATATAGTTGGGAGCAACCACCGGAATGAGAATCCGGTTTGAAAAACACAGCTTGCGCCAGCGGCGGCGCGCTGCGGCGGGTGGCAGCTTCGACAATTTATCTTATATCTACAGTGCACTGCATCCCTAAACAGACGCGAGTCACAAGCCACGCATCATCAGGAAAAAGCAATCGATATGGAGCAAGCATAGGTAAACTGTAACATTTTAGGAATAAGAGAGACTTTCGTTTCGAAATATTAACGAGGGGTTGACCGTACCTAAATAAAGGTCAAACCCTAACGGTAGGGAACTGAATATTTTAGCGAGCGGAGGATCCCTCAAACGTATACCGTCATCAATTTCAGTTTCAAAAGTAAAAATAACTCACTGCCAACAATAACAAAATTTGTAGTATACTTTTGTGGAATTAATATTACTACATAATATTTAGTTTTGTGGTATTTATGATATTCTGACAGCACCTTTAGATTGGATATTAACGTTAACGTTTTTCGGAAGAAATACAAAAAGTACATTTTACTGTGTAAAAGTACATTTTAATTTTATGTAGCTTCTAAAAACTAATTATGTCGCAGTCTTAACGTTCATTTTATAGTTCCTTTGATTTTTATTTAATTGTCATGGGGCTGATTTTAACCATTCGAGGGCTGTAGTTTGCCCATACTTGCTCCAACCTGAATATTAGCCTACAACAGAAACACAACCAAATATAGGTACACAAGTGAAGGTATTTCAAATTTGTTTACAGCGGTTCACTCAATTTCCTAACTGTACAGTCCATATTACAGTACACATTATCATAGTAAAAGCTAAAAACAAAAATAAAACTCTTCGGAAACCTCACGGAGCGATCTACGTAGAGTTCGCATCTCGGTCGAGTCTGCTTTTACTACTTTTTTTCTGGCGTGACCAGTCATGTGTACAGACAGTTCCTCCAATGTGACTGGTTTTTTGTGTTATTTAATTACGCGGTCATCGTACGATGCAACTTGACCCGTGCTACCTGGTAACATGTTCAAACTAAGAAGTGCTCTTTATAGAGGAATCTAGTGTTAAAATAATGAAACTTTATTTAGTAAGTTTACATTGTTAACGGTCACGAAATCTTTTAGGTACCTTACCCAATGTTAGTTTATATCACTTAGTGAATACAAGAAACTTTTTATGTTTTATCTTACTTAACTTGCACAATGCTATTTATAATATTTGCAAAAACAGTAACATAACAGTATACAATGTCGATAAACTTCTTATCCGGTTTCTGGATCTAGACTTCAATTTTGTACCTACACATAAAAAGGCATAAATCCTTTTTCATGACATTTAAAGCTTTTATTCTAGCATCGTTTAGAACAATCAAAAAGAAGAAAATCTGAGGCCATTTAATATGAAAGTAGAAAGTCAAAGGTTTTTGAGATTCTTACCTTGAGATCGGGCTTGTAGCTGAAGTGCGACGCGATTTCGATTATTCGTCGCACATTTTCCAGTTCTCATATTTCCAAATAAGTGCCAACTTGTAAAATTTGAAGAGTTTTTTAATTTGTTCTGTAAAGACAAAGGGATTTTCCGTAAATCTATAAACAGTACTGGAATCAAATATCATTGCTACAATAAACTCAATAAAAAAGTCAATTTAGGTGTTTCAGTTCGACAAATTACAAAATACAAAAGAGCTCTTTGCAGAAATTGAAGGAAAATAAGTATTTTCGCCGAGAGATATATGACGATGGTGGAGTACAGACAATATATTGTTTTAAACTTTCATGGTCACTAACATTATAGTAATATAAGTTATTTACGGGATTGTTACCATGTACCTTGTTTTTAGCGAGTTTCCGATATTTCGGCACTGTTGCAAGCGCCATGATCACGGAGTAACTGAAGTAATTGCGGGTAGGCTGTTATTGGCAGACATATCGGTCTACCCTCCGACGAAGTCTTTTATTGCGACCCGTACCACTGTTCACATTCTCACTATTCACTCGAAACTGTTCTCGACACACAACACTTACAGTATCGGATCGCGACACGACACTTTTTTGATTATTTCCGGTTTTACACATACGAACCACAGGATTCCAGACACTCGACAATTTAAACCCGTCCTCACGATTGAAATTTTTATGTTTTGTTATTTCAATCGCTTCCCTGACCAATCTTGGTATGTAGTGGCGTTCTGTCGAGATAATCTGTGGGTTATGAAACTCAATCCAGTGGTTAGAACCAGAATCAATCAAATGTTCCGCGATGGCTGATTTCTGCGTATCGTTGTTCTTGATTGCTTTTATGTGTTCCCTCATTCGGCATGATACTGTTCGCTTTGTTTGGCCAATGTACGAACTGCCACAGCTGCAATCGATCTTATAGACACCAGGTTTCTCCAAGGGGAAGTTGTCTTTAGGAGACCGTAGGTATTGTGAAACCTTTCGCACAGGAGTGAAGACAGTGTTTAGTGAGTACTTATTCAGTATGTTTGAGATCTTGTCAGTCACTCCTTTGACGTATGGTAAATAAACAGGTTGTCTGTCTACTCTGTGTCTCTGGTGTCTTAGTTTGTGTCTTGATGGAAAATGTCCCTGGTATCCATTACTCTGTAAGACTCGTCGTACATGCTCCAACTCTTCTTGAAGATGTTCCTCATCACACAGGTCATATGCACGGTTCGTCAGTGAAGTCATTACAGAGTTAAGATGTTTAGGGTGGTGATGCGAGGAGGCGTTGAGATAGCGGTCAGTGTGTGTTGATTTGCGGTAAATGGAATGACCAAGCGAACCGTCATTCCTCACCCGAATCTTCACGTCCAGAAAGGCCAGACTTCTGTCTTCTTCCATCTCATAGGTAAAGTTGATTTTAGAATGGATACCATTTAAATTTGCCAAGTGAGACTCGACATCATGTTTGTTACCTCTTAATATACAGAATACGTCATCGACATACCTCTTCCATAGTTTTATTTCTGTGGGTGCGGTGATAAATGATTTTTCTTCAAAATGCTCCATCCATATATTGGCAACCACTGGAGCCACGGGACTGCCCATTGCGACCCCATCTATTTGGAGGTAGTACTGACCCTGATATATGAAGAAATTCATCGACAAACAATGATGCAACAGCTTGGCATATTCCTTCGGGATGTCATTTTCTTGCAACTTCACCTTCACCACTTCCAGACAATCCAACACAGGTACATTTGTGAACAGCGATTCTACGTCAAAACTGACCATCAACTGATTTTCATCTACCTTGTTTTGGTGTAAGATTTCTATGAAATGGCGGGAATCCTTCACAAACGACGACGTTCGTCCCACTATCGGCTGCAATACTCCAGTATTCTGCGAAAGCGAGTATTCTGCGAAACGCGAGTGTAAAACTATTGCGAAAATCGATTCGTAACTGTAGGTACCACTTAGACAAAAGTCAGCGTGAATTATACGAAATCCATCTGAAGTGCAGTGAAACTCTTTCGACAAGTGACTTTGATATTTGCGATCGTGTTACATACTTACAAGCTCAACGTACCAGGGAACTAAGCGCTATAAAACAAGATCGTAAGTTCGAGTTGTTGTTACAAAGACAAAAGCCGGATGTCCCCTACCACGAGAACTCACTACCAACTCGAACGGTAATCAATATGTCAAGTATTGAGTTGTCCGACGCTGCACAGTCTGTTCTTGAAAGAGGGATGAATTTCGCCGTTACACCTAGACGTATTCCCTATGAGGAAGTGATTGGGTCAGTTGAAGAGGGTGTCATACGTAATAAAATACCAGCAGTAGATGCGGATACGCTCAGGCAAGATGTCGCTGTGGTGTTACGTCATGCGAGGCCACCAAGACCGAACATTACTTCTTCCGAATCAGTGGCCTTGAGAGATCTTCATAAGAACAAGAATATACTAGTACTAAAAGCTGATAAAGGGAATGCGACAGTCATAATGAATACCAGTGAGTATGAAAACAAAATCCAGAGTCTACTCACTGACGAACACATATACAAGAAGGTGAATTACAACCCAACGGCAAGGACAGATCGTAACACTCGCTCACTCATAAAAGAATGCGCCCACGCTTTAGACGATGACATTGTCAAATATTTATTACGTCCTAGGAACATCCAGCCTCCAAAACTATATGGTCTGCCGAAAATCCATAAGCCAAATGTGCCCCTACGTCCGATCGTGAGTCAGATAGACTCACCTACATATGAACTGGCCAAGCACGTGGCAAAAGTATTGCAGCCGATAGTGGGACGAACGTCGTCGTTTGTGAAGGATTCCCGCCATTTCATAGAAATCTTACACCAAAACAAGGTAGATGAAAATCAGTTGATGGTCAGTTTTGACGTAGAATCGCTGTTCACAAATGTACCTGTGTTGGATTGTCTGGAAGTGGTGAAGGTGAAGTTGCAAGAAAATGACATCCCGAAGGAATATGCCAAGCTGTTGCATCATTGTTTGTCGATGAATTTCTTCATATATCAGGGTCAGTACTACCTCCAAATAGATGGGGTCGCAATGGGCAGTCCCGTGGCTCCAGTGGTTGCCAATATATGGATGGAGCATTTTGAAGAAAAATCATTTATCACCGCACCCACAGAAATAAAACTATGGAAGAGGTATGTCGATGACGTATTCTGTATATTAAGAGGTAACAAACATGATGTCGAGTCTCACTTGGCAAATTTAAATGGTATCCATTCTAAAATCAACTTTACCTATGAGATGGAAGACCTTGGTCTGGCCTTTCTGGACGTGAAGATTCGGGTGAGGAATGACGGTTCGCTTGGTCATTCCATTTACCGCAAATCAACACACACTGACCGCTATCTCAACGCCTCCTCGCATCACCACCCTAAACATCTTAACTCTGTAATGACTTCACTGACGAACCGTGCATATGACCTGTGTGATGAGGAACATCTTCAAGAAGAGTTGGAGCATGTACGACGAGTCTTACAGAGTAATGGATACCAGGGACATTTTCCATCAAGACACAAACTAAGACACCAGAGACACAGAGTAGACAGACAACCTGTTTATTTACCATACGTCAAAGGAGTGACTGACAAGATCTCAAACATACTGAATAAGTACTCACTAAACACTGTCTTCACTCCTGTGCGAAAGGTTTCACAATACCTACGGTCTCCTAAAGACAACTTCCCCTTGGAGAAACCTGGTGTCTATAAGATCGATTGCAGCTGTGGCAGTTCGTACATTGGCCAAACAAAGCGAACAGTATCATGCCGAATGAGGGAACACATAAAAGCAATCAAGAACAACGATACGCAGAAATCAGCCATCGCGGAACATTTGATTGATTCTGGTTCTAACCACTGGATTGAGTTTCATAACCCACAGATTATCTCGACAGAACGCCACTACATACCAAGATTGGTCAGGGAAGCGATTGAAATAACAAAACATAAAAATTTCAATCGTGAGGACGGGTTTAAATTGTCGAGTGTCTGGAATCCTGTGGTTCGTATGTGTAAAACCGGAAATAATCAAAAAAGTGTCGTGTCGCGATCCGATACTGTAAGTGTTGTGTGTCGAGAACAGTTTCGAGTGAATAGTGAGAATGTGAACAGTGGTACGGGTCGCAATAAAAGACTTCGTCGGAGGGTAGACCGATATGTCTGCCAATAACAGCCTACCCGCAATTACTTCAGTTACTCCGTGATCATGGCGCTTGCAACAGTGCCGAAATATCGGAAACTCGCTAAAAACAAGGTACATGGTAACAATCCCGTAAATAACTTATATTACTATAATGTACAGACAATAGTATAATGGACTAGTACCTAAACCACATAAAATAACTAATCAAGCAAGTATATTTGGTAGTTCCGCTTATCCAAAAGCTCATCTCTTAAAAACGGAAGGGACGGTGGCAAAAAATTGAAACACGAAAGACCTTAAAACTTTTGTCACCCAGCCTTTGACCGGCTTTTGCATAAGTTGCTTAATCTCCGCGACCGCTAACCGTACGCACCAACTCCCCGTAACTCTCCCTCGGACCACTTAACTGCCCTCTCTCTTCAACTATTCAATTTATGTTAATATTGTAAGCTTTGATGTTGAATTCTAAAAGTTTATAAAATCCCTTTAAGTTACTACTACACGCCCCTAGTTTTTTAGCAGATTATCGTATATCTCGATTGCGAATGAAAAAAACACAGTAGTTACACAGTCACCGTTCTTTCGAAAGTTTGCCGGCCGGTGTGACTCAGTGACGTGACTTTCATTTACGTGGCCACTGCGTTCCTGGAAACGTAGGCTGTTGAATTGTACCCTTTTCGTACTGATTCATTAATATGACTAATGTGACATCCATCCTAAACAAGTTCCACATAATTTAAAACTGTTCAATAAAATAATAGCATTTTATCAAAACGAATACGATTCAACAAAAGGTACATTTTTAATGTATTCGTATTATACTTAGTCAATGAAAACCACTTTAGATCAGTTCTGTTTTGTTGCTAACCAGTAAAGTATAAAATACGTCTTTTTTTTTTCAGGTTCATAAATGCGGTTGCGCTGGATACTGAATTGGTGAGACTGCTCTATATTCTTTTTGAAACGTTTATCAAAATGGATTTCCTATTATTGTGCACGTGATGAAAGTAGAAAGTAATCTACGTACAGACCTCTATTTGTATAACTTACATTTTGGCTATTATGCTAGTGAAAGTAATATTTATTTATGCTACCTATCGTAAGATTCAATGCGAAATTGAAAGCTCTTATCGCTCTATTTTTGAGCTGATCATAACCAATATACCTTTACTCAAATAATACGCACTTTAACTCAAAGATATATCAGCGTTTGGCACCAATTATACAAATCCAATTTTCCAATCCAAGGTATCCAATTTTAACATTTGCTTGAATATTTCTATTTTCAGTTTCCTAAGAAATAATTTAAGTCCATTTTCGTGAAGATTTAATAGCACTTCAAAATATGAGACTATCTTCATAGGAAAGCTGTTTTCAAAGGTTCGTCTACGTTGCAAAATGTAAACCTTACCTACCATAGTAATTAAAATTTGAATATCGTCTTAGTGAAAATCCTTGAAATTCTGTTATAACTATACATCGATAAGTAAAGTATCTTTCTAATTCCTAAGTCTTAAACTCGCAGTATGTTTGAAAAGTAAATAAAGCTGTAAAATTATGTCAATTGAATATTATTTATATTTTCATTTGTATTCATTTACTTACATCGCAGCATACATAGCATATTACAATCAAAGATTCATTTCCTGCGAAACAAGAGAGTAACCTATAACTGTGGATCTTCATTTGTTTTTTTTAATTTTCTCCTATTGGTTTGTATTTAGTAATAATAAAAATAAATGAATGGTATTCATGAATTAAAATATTCATACAAGCTATTCCTATCCTTGTGCGCGCGTAGCATAAGAAAAGAAAAATAAATATTCTAATATTTTACAAAGTAATTGTTATTGTATCGTTTGGTGGAAGGGTGATTAACCTCTGCCCTAGACAGACCGAAACAAATTCACAAATTGCGACTTCGCGGGAACTGACCGAAGTAGCTGTTTCCGCGATTCGACCGTGACCACAGTTTAACTAGAAATGTAACTAACTCGGTAACATTCAACAGAGGCAATTTCGGTCGATAAAATTTGTCTATTTGGATAAAAATAGCATTAAGTCTTCTTCTGTATTTATAAAAGGCAACCGTTACTGACTGATCTATGAACACACAGCTCAAACCACTGCACGGATTGCGCTGAAAGACAAATATAGCTAAAGAAATGTTTTTACTAGAAAAAAACCACGCGGACCAGGCAGCGGACGGGACTCGAACCAGCACCCTTCGCAATCCGGGCGAATGCAGTGACCAATTATGCTACCACGGCCCTGATAGCCGCGACTCTTATCTTCGCGCGTCGCCGGCGCCATAGGCGCCGCGGCTTGCGGGGAATCTTTTCTGGCGTCTGGCCATTTTAGATGTTTCGGGGGCGCATCTCGTTCACAAACGAGATGGTCGTTTGGGTAGCTACCCCGTCCGTTCTTCACACGTCGCCCTCGGCGCGGTCAAGACCACCGGGTGAGACCCATGGGGGAGGCCCAGTGAGCGACCAGCGAGCAGGCGACGGACTTAGCGGACGGGGGTAGTGACTTGTAGGGGTAGGTTCGTTTCTTCTTTTCTCGGACTGCCCGAACTTTTTGATAAAGTCCGCGAACAGTTCCGAGAATTGGAGCATTTTTTTGTAGTGCGTCTTGCATGGATGGCGGCTGGTCCTGGGCTGTTGCGTTTTCGGAGTTGGGTGGTGTGGCTGCGGCTGCTTACTCGGCGGGTGCGTTTTCGGCGGCGTTTGAGGCGGCTGGTGTGTGAGGCAGGAGCATTTGCGGGGGCCATTAGGGTGGCCGGCGCGTGCTCACTCACCTCGGCTGGCTGCTGGGGTGGTACGGCGGATGGGCGGCCTGTTCAGGCCACTGTTGTTGCGTGTCTGTTGCACGCCTCTCGGTGGATCACGGGGCACGAACTGTGGTTTGCAGGGTGCGCGCTCCTGCAGTTTACGCATGTCGCGGGTTGCGTGAGCGGGCGGGGGCAGTCGGCGGCGGCGTGTGGGTCACCGCAGCGCACGCAGGCAAGCGCGCGGTGGCAGCCTAGGCTTGAGTGGCGGAACCCCTGACAGCGGTGACACTGCGCAGGGGTCTTCCTCCCTCTCCAGGCTTCTATTTGGATCCCGGGCATATTGAGAAGCTCGCTTACCGAGTAAATGACCGGGATGGTGTCTTGAGTCCTTTTTATGGCGGCGAAATAAAGGCAGCCGGGGCGGCCTGCTCGCGCCCGGATCTGCTTGGCATATTCCATTTCAAAGCCCTTTGTAGCTAGGGCCTCGGCGATGTCATGTAGTTGGGTGTCCATTGGCAGCCCTCGGATGGCAACCTTAAGGCTGCGGTCTTTGTGACGGGCGTGGGCGTACCAACTCAGTCCGGCCTGTCCCTCCAGTCCGGAGAGGTAGGCCTGGACGAGTCGGCCTTCGTCGTCGTCGAGTGGTGTGAATCGTACGCCCGTGCCAAACGGGCGCACGCTGGGGGGTCGGCCGAGTTTCTGTTGTATCGCGCGCAGGTGCTTCGGCCAGTCCTGCAGCTGCTCAAACACGATCGGCGGGTGCTTACGGACCCGTCGGAGCGTGGGCTGCTGCAGGAGGCCGGTTGCGCGATCGGCACAGCGGCGGATGAGGCGGCGGTCGGTTTGGATTTTTCATCTGTGTCGGGGGTAGGTGTAGAAAGTTTAGCTACCTGGGCATAGCTTACCGACTGAGTCTGTGTAGGTAAAGCAGTCGATGTCTGTTTATCTTGGGCTGCGGGGGCGGGGTTTCTCGCCTGGACTGCGCATCATCATCCTGCTATGGGGTTGTTACCGGGGTAGGTAGTGGTGTCGTCATGGTGACGGGGGAGTCACCGCAGCGGCGGGACCGGCAGAGGCGCGGGTCACACGAGCGACTTCTGCGGAGTCGTCTCTCCTCCGTGTTAGGTGGTGTCTGGTTGTACATGGGCTTGAGCTCGATGTTGCGTGGCGGCGGGAAGGTGAGCGGCAGCTTGTTAACTCTCCTGCTATTGTTGATGATAGACCGGTCATCGAGGCGGTAGTTGTCGGTGGTGCTCTCGTCCATCTCGAGGAGACGGACGTTACACCAGATCCAATCCTCCAACCGAATGGACAGCAGACCAGAGTCCAGGAGTCGGGCTGCCATGGCAGCGTTCAATTCATATTGGACGCGGGGCGACTTTAGCCCGAACACCACGGTGCCGTAGTGCGTCAGGTGATACGCGGTGTCCGCGTCGGTCGTTGGATCGGAGTCATCCATGCTGCAAAAGTGGGGGGGCTACGCCTGCGCGATCCTGGTCGAGCTGCGCCTTGCGGCGCGCTCAAGGCCTGCGGTTCGGAGCGGGGCAGTCAGCGCTGGCACTGGGTGGCGCCAGGCAGTCTCGCGAAGACAAAAAACTCACTTTTTTGCTCGGAGAACTTGCGTGGTGCGATGGTTCCGTACGCGGCGGCGATGGAGCCTTAAGCTGCAAGGCAGCGTCATCTCTTCGCATTGTCGGTAACCCACAATGTCAGATGAATACTTTTTCAAGTATTAAACATTTGAAAGAACAAATAGAAATTATAGTTAAGTTTTATTTTTTTAAGCATTTAACTGCTAGATGTTTAAATCTAGTTTTCTTTTAAAAACATTTCTTTAGATTTAAACATCTAGCAGTTAAATGCTTAAAAAAAGAAAAAATAACTATAAATATAGCTATTATGATGTAGGCGTGCGCCAAGAAAGGATTTCCCAAAACTCACCCCGTAAAGGGATATTACGCGGGTTCCGAGTTTATATTTGAAACTAATATTTCCACGCAGAGGAAGTCTGTGATTACTGATGTTAATCAACTTATGGTGATTATTAAAATCACTAAAAGTTATAGCTGGACATAAGATTGGACTATGACTATGTAAGGTGTGACTAAAATGTATTATATCGAGCTTCACAAAGCACATTAATCTGTTAGTTTTGGCTGCATATGTAATCTCCATCACCTACCAATCAGTGCTTATTACGTATGCTTGCGTGATTTCACTTGTTCCCCCAAATCCACCCCTGTGCCCTAGTCGGGACAGCTTAGCTGGGGATGATATAATTATAATGAAACTTACAATTTATTTATGTTTTTATTTATTTTTAAGCATTTAACTGCTAGATGTTTAAATCGATGTTTTTTCTAGTAAACTTTTCTTTAGATTTAAACATCTAGCAGTTAAATGCTTAAAAATAAATAAAAACACAACTATAATTGCTGTTTCTTCTTTCAAATGTTTAATACTTGAAAAAGTATTCATTTGACATTGTGGGTTGCCTACAATGCGAAGAGATGGCGCTGCCTTGCAGCTTAAGGCTAGGAAAATTTCGACGCGGCGAATAGGGCCGTGGTAGCATAATGGTCAGTGCATTCGCCCGGATTGCGAAGGATGCGGGTTCGAGTCCCGTCCGCTGCCTGGTCCGCGTGGATTTTTTTCTAGTAAACTTTTCTTTAGATTTACAATTTATTGTTCCACCTATTGTTCCCTTATATATCTTGAAAGCAGACTGTTCTATGATGATGACAGTAAGAAATTCTTGATATTTGACAGTTCAACGTAGTTCAACTAAGTAGGCCTCTAGTATTTAGATAAAATTTAATTTAAAATTGAAAGATCCCTTCTAAAGTTACCTAAAATAAAGTTCGCAATACTTATTAGGTGGACTTTAATAAGCATTCCTTTATCTTTATTTGATTTAAGACAACAGTCAGAGCAAACAAAATATTGTTTGAGTAGCACATTGAATAAAAATCTAAGTTATTCCATATTATTTACAAAATCATTATTTAAATAACAGTGAGAAGAAGTATTTGTTCATAATAATATTGTCTGCCCGAAAATAGATTAATAGTCGTCCAAAGCATCAATCACGCAATGAAAGTGAGTACATGGCCCTATCTGTGTGTGTTTTTTAAAATGTTTTTGTTCCCTTTTTTCAAAATCAATAAACCCGACTACAATGACAGGATATACCTGGGGTTGTAATAGATCGTAAAAATACCAAGTATTCATTTCCAAGACATTTATAATGTTTTTCATTTCCTACTAGAAGAACACCGTGTGTTACAGGTATATTATTAATGTTAATTCTGAAAATAATAGATGGTCGCCGGGAAATGAAAAAGCTTTATTTTGTTTTGTTCACTGCTCTTTCTTATGCGATTCTATTTAGGTAAAAGCCAGGATGAGTCGTAAAATACAACATTGGAAAGTCGCTGTCCGTTCATAAAACATGAGGTTGACATTCTATTTTCCAAAAAGTTTGTTTCAATTTTAACAGATGCTTATTCACTAGTATATAAAAGTTTGCCAAAGAAAAAAAATGTAGAACTTTTCTGCCGTCATTCGCATGTAACCATTAATAATTTGCCTGCGGGTGTATCGAAATGTTGGGGTGAACATTGAGATGTTTAATTTTTGCCCTAATCCCTGTTATTGCACACTCAATTATAATAAAAATTCAACAAGATTGAAAATATCTTTAATACAGAGCGTCAAAAGTTGACAGTAATTGATCTTAAGCTAGAGTATAGGAGCAAAGTCAACTTAGTTTTTTACATGGCGTGAAGACATGTTTGTACCTACCGACGTCAAGACATCCACTATCCTCAATATCCTCATGTAGCTCCACGACACTCGGTCTTAGCCCAGTGTAAGCCACAGAGTTGAAAATGATGTTATATAAACGGATCCTTTTAACTCCACAATATGAGTGTATTCCCTTCGGTCGTACATTATGTTTAATAACAATATTATGAAAAGCGAGCAAGCCACGAGTTTACAAGCTCAAAACACTCGCCCACACAATGTCCCACGCTAAGGTTCCATTACTTTGAATCTCATCGCCTCCGCTTTTTTGTGCAACAATGACTTTTTTTTGTATTCATGGTGGAGGGTTATTCAGCTTTACCATAGATATGGATAATAATGTCAATAAATAAAATTGGTTGATTAATTATAATGATGATGGCGGGCGTTTAACTAAGCAGCAATTAAGTTGAATGCTCTTCAATGACTATTTCGTATCTTTTTCCATCCTAAGACTGTCTAGAAGGATCGCTCTTATTGATAAGATCACCAATACTTTCTTTAATTTTAATATTTCTATTATGATATATTATATATATTATTAATATTTATATTTTATATTCACATCTGGACTACACCGTTACATAACATCAGGTGGGGTGGATTCATTTGTCAGACCTATCTATGAAAAAAAATCTGGTGTGAAATAAATAATTTTGTTATGTGTATGATTATATAGCTAATAGGCACTTTTGACTGACTACTCTGTCATGTTTTCCGATGCTAATGGATATTCAAGAAGCTACGTATATTTTCTAAAGTGGCAGTTTAAATGTATGAAATATAACTTTGTGCCAGCGGAGCGTCGCCTCCAGACAACTCATTATTCATTTATTATCAAAAGTTTGAATAGATACAAATTCTAAAATGTGTTAGTAAACTGTTATATTTTTTCATAAAAGCAACCAATTACCCTTAAAATTAGCCCTTATTATTTTACCTGTTTGAATCCATAAACATACAAGTTTTTTTGGTACGACAATTTAGATTCAGCTATATTATTGAAAAAGTTATTAATTCTCTGAACAGGCTTTAATTTTATTATCAACAATACTCTTCTAATAATTTCAATTTAATGAACACACAATAAAATGGTACAAAAGACGGACTTAATGCTAAAAGCATTCTCTACCCCGTCAACCTTGAGTAAAAACGATAAACACGAACGGCGGCATAAAGTTAAAAACATAATTAATAAAACAATATCTAGGATTAACTAGATTCCACGTACATGCATAAATACAAACGTAAATATATACATAAGTACATACATAAGATAATAATATCAAAATACAGATATATCTATTAGTCTGATGATGATTAATAAAGCGACTTATCTTAAATTTTGCATTAGATGAGTGTAAACATTCCGTTTAAATGTGAGTTTATTCGAAAACTTCTGATAGAGTCGGGGAGTCGTATAAAATGCTGTAAAAAACAAAAACAAAAAAAAAATAAACTTGCATTTCAAATACTCTGGAGAATGTGGATTGTAAAGGATAGAAAAAAGAGTACTCAGTAATCTGAACTACCAGCTTTGACGAATAGGAAGCCATTTTAGTTATGATCGATAGGAGGAAACGTGGTCAAATTTGCAATTTATTGATAAGGTGGTCCAATTTATTCAGAACATCTGCATTTAAATCAGGCTAACAGACATCGGCATAATCAATGAGTGGTAGCGGTATAAGAGGCGTAGCGAGAGTGATCTTAGTTATTATGGGAAGCAAATTCCTGAAGCGGTTAAAGGAACGCAGCGAAAATGTGACGGATCAGCTGACTTCCGCAATTCGCGATGTCAACTTAGCGTGGTATCAATATGAAGGCCGAGATTCTTGACGCTGAGGCTATATGAAATGATTGAACCTTCAAATACAACAAGTGGACAGACGAAAATCAATCTTTGGGATCTGCTTGGAACTGCCCACTACTATGGCCTGACATTTGGCAGGGTTAGCGGTATTTCCAAAGTTAGCAGACCAAGAGCTTATAGTGCACAGATCCCTATTCAGCTGAGATATATCAGCAGTAATTTCCTCAGCAATAGTCTGCACATAAATTTGCAAATCGTCAGCATAAAAATGATAAAACCAGTCAAGCGAGATGGTTAGAAAATTTATGAAAACCGGACTGTTAGTGTTTCGTGTGACAGAGATGATGCACTACAAAGCCGAAGGTAGCCAAAGCTAGCAGAGTATCTCTTTCTAAAGCACGATTCGACTAATAAATGGCCTGGTACTGTACCGGGGTGCTCCTTGTCGGTCCGGGTAATTCGTGAAAAAGTACTTTTTGGTGAGTACCAATCATTTTGGTTTGATGGTCGCGGGCCGGATTTCAACCATTAGAGAAGGGCCGAAGATGTCCCACGTATCATACTTTGCCCATCCCTACTCTATCCCATAATATAGTAACATAATGTGGTAACATCTCAAACAATCTCGTTAACGTTAGCTCCTTTGCAATAATTTTATTAAAAGTTGTTACTGTGAATTGGAAAACTGACAGCTTATGTTAATCAATCAACTAAGTAGTTTGGTATAACTATTGATCAATTTGGATTATTGAAATTCCAATACAGTCACCCGTGACTAATGTATTCTAATTCTATAGTAGTTTTTACTCCTAATTTGAAGTTATTTTTTCTCGTCTTAATGTTATTTTAATTCAATGAAATCGGAGAACTGACTCTCTAAAAATTTTATGTAGTCTACAAAGTTTGGTCACCTTATTAAAACTTTTTACGTAAGTAGTTAGTTTGAATAAGATTTATAAAAATACAGATCTTGTAGAATTATTCAAATTATATTCGATAAAAAATTCATTAAATAACATTGAGTGGCTTTTAGGCGCATAGTTTTTTTTTGTAGAGATGAATAAAAACTGAAATAGGTACCTATCATTTTCAAAAGTTTCAAACTTAAATGAAATAATTGTATATATGGGTATAGTGATGTAACATAAAGAATGTAATTATAATAATTGTATTAGTAACGACATAACTAGGTTTACGTATGCCGTTCCAGTAATAATTTTAATAACCTTTGTACTGATTATGACCTCGACTAATTCAGTACTAGCGTAGCAACTGCGAGGAAATTGCCTAGTAGGAACTTTTTTGAATAAGTACTAGTTTTATGATCGATTTTATTTTCTCATGTTTTTTCACTGTTCCTAAGCATATCTCAAGCAGCTTGCGTGCAGGCTTGATTTGATACAGTGCTTACTTTGGGGCTAGGCTATTAATAAATATTTATAATTTATTTACATTGTTATTGGTGAGGACCTATAAATGACTTTCTGCTATTTTTATGTAACCTAGTAATATATTATCAGCTGTTGGTCTTCCTTGATTAAATAAATAAATAAATGTAAATGTCGCTACTTCATAAAAAGCTGAAAAATTTCTTAGAGATAGGCTGAAAAAGCGGTAAATAACATTTTTTTTGTTCCTACACTTCCTACCTTCCTACCTTCACCTTCCTAACTTCGCCTTTACTTAAAGAGGGAATGTTACTTTTATTATTCGTCAACTCTTATGCCGTTAGGATTTTTCGATTGTGGTTCACTTGCAAACTCAGTGTTAATTTTATTAAATGATTGGTGTGTCTTGATCAGCTACTGACAAAAGAAATCTATGTAAATGTACGTAAAAACTTTAAAAGATAAATGAGTTTTAAGTAACATATTTCTACAGGTTATCAAAATTACAACTATAAAGACATTCAACTGAAGTGACCTATCCCTCGTAAAGATGTAACAAAATGGCAAGAAACTAAAAATAGTTATTGCAAAAATTCTTCAACATTAATACAGAATCTTATTGAACGAATGTCAACCCTCGTCAGACCGACAAAATTATTAAATGTAACATAATGTATCGGTAGTTGTTGTAATAAAATATAAATAACCTTTATATATAGGCACCAGCCGAAAGTATTACGTGAACAGGTAAAAATAATAAAAATACATTCCGGACAACTCAAAACAATTAGGTATTTAACCCCAATCTAAGCAGAGCAGGTAAACAAAATAAAGGATGATGAAGCATTGAAGGACCATCAGATAAACAAGTCAAACAAATATATATTAGTAATTCATTGTTATTTATATTTATAATTCGTGTTCAGTTTTAAAGTGTTTTATTGGATATAATTATTATATTAAAATTGGTTTAAAATGATCGTAACCGTAAGCATTTTATCATCATCAGTCTATTAATGTCGCCACTGCTGGGGCACAGGCCTTCCCTGTGAACGGAACAACGAGACTGGGCCATAACCCACCACGCGAGCTGAATGTGGATTGACGGGTACTAACGACTGCAACTACAACCAGTTCTAATTGCTAAAATAAAAAAAATCTCACACTTACCTGTCGACTGGAAAAGAATACCTTATGTCCAATTATGTCCGCTATTTGCTGTTTTTTGCAATACAGTATTAATAAATAATAGCAGCTTCAGAATATACTAAGTACAACCGGTGCCACTGGGCCTTCCAAAGCGCGAAGCATGTCCTGAATATTTAATGTTGGTTAAATGACTGGCTATTCCGTAATCGTCTAACTTTCAAGATCGCAAAATGAAAACGGACAAACAATAAAAAATATAAAAAGCAATTAATCGTTAGTTTAATTTTGGTATCAAGAAGTCACAGAGCAATAACAGCCAAACAGCAATGTCTACAACAAAAATAGCATAGAGCCACGATTAATTTATTCACATTATCAGAATCGAGGCCCAGGTTAATAGTGCCACGGGAACATAACGGGAAGCTCAGTGACACTAATGCTTACAGGTTTTGTGCATTGGAGCGTTATCAAGATAATATAGAAGAATCATCCAATGTGTGGGCACGCAAACATAACGGAAATTAGATAATTTCAAACAGAAATAGTCTATATTTCGTTAATCAAATAAAGTGTAGATTAGATTGTACCAAGCCACTAAGATGCGAAAAAAATGTTCTTATGTATAAGACACTGGCCACTTGCAATTATTTTGAAAACTTCGATTATTTAAAAGTAAAAATACCACTATTCGATTTTAAATTTTCCTTCCGCATTTTTTCGAGAGCCATTTAAATTTTTCTTGTCTCGTTTAAAAATGGATCTGCATCGAGAACATTTTCGTGATATGATTTTTTACGATTTTAAATGCGGCTTAAAACCTGATGAGTCATTTGATCGATTTCGAACTGCTTTTATGGATGAAGGACCTACAAAAGCAACCATCTACCGCTGGTGTAGAGAGTTCAATCGCGGTCGTCTTACTTTGGGGGATGAACAAAGAAATGGTCTTCCTACGACGACTGTCACCGAAGAAAGTGTGCTGGCAGTGAGTACTTTAATTCAAGAAAACAGACGAATTACGTACGAAGAGATTCAGCATACTCTGCAGATTGGTTAAGAAAGTGTTTACAAGATTTTGTACGAACACCTTTGCGTAAGGAGGATAGTTTCCCGCTGGGTGCCGCACAACCTCACCGAAGCTCAGAAGCAGGCCCGTGTGGATTGGTGCAGTGATATGATACAAAAAATTTGATGCAAGCTCGACACGGCTCGTTTACGATATTGTGACAGGTGACGATTTATCAATTCAATTCAGATTCAATTCAATTTATTCAGTCAATACGATCCAGAACAAAGCGTCAGTCGACAGTTTGGCTGTTTCAAAATGAACCAACGCCTAATAAAAATTTTGATCGCTGGTTTCTTCACTTTGACGGGGTACCTAATTTCAATTCCACTTCGAGACCAAAGCAGCATCATCGCCGAATGGTATAGCACAAAATACCTGCCAGATTTTTTTTCTACTATGAGCAACAAGCAACCTAACACCGGGCTCCACGGGATCCTTTTTCACCATGACTCCACATCAGTCAGTCTTGCGACACCCTCCTTACAGTCCTGATTTGGCTCTGTGTGACTTCTTTTTATTCCTCTTAAATAAAAATCAGCTCAACGGGATGTAGTTTTCATTGTCGGAAAAAGCGCTATCAGCGTTTGCGCAGCAAATGCCGTGGAAGAGGTGTCTGCGGAGGACTGAAAAAAATGTTTTGAAAATTGGTTCATACGCATGAAATTTTGTTTAGAGGCTGGTGGAGAGTTCTTTGAAAAGATTTAATAAAAATATTTTTTTTCATAGAAGTTAGTGCTTTAGTTTCTCAAAACTTTCTGAGTGTCCCACGTACAATCGACACTCAAAGTTGCAGAAATGTAAAAAAGAGAAAGGAACCTACAACGTAAGTCAAAAACGAGTTTGTTGTCTCTTAAAATATTACCTCTTTCTTTTAAATGCACTTTTTCATACGAATAAACCTTTGAAAAGGTTTACACCTCTACATCGCCATGGTACATGCATGCAAACACGCCTAAATGTAAATTTAAAACATATAAAGAAAAGTAAGGACTAAAAACTAATAAGATACAATGAAAACCCAAAAGCTGATTGTTTGGTATAGCTAAATTAAACCACGTTTCTCACCAGAATACTTCTATATTTGATGTAGTAACTGTTAACAATTATGATGCACACGTTTTTGTACACTAATATTAAGATATTCTAATTTAATCAATAATCATGTGCGAGATCACTTGTCGCGGTTCACAGACACAGCCGGAAGAGAGCGAGAGAGGTGATGCAAGAATGAGACAAAAGATTTAGTATGGCAAATACTAAACACTTATATTCAAATCTCGTAATTAGTTTTAAAAATATTTTTAATGTGTCAGTCTGGAAACTTTGAACCCAGGAGTATTTCTGTAGTCATTTTCAACTTGCCGACTGTATATATATTAATACGGTCAAGAGTAAAAAAACAGCCTTTACTGAGTTTCTTGCCGGTTCTACTCAGTACAAGGACTCCCGCTGTAGATTTGCGAACCGATGGCGTAGCTTCTCGACAAACAATAAATTCGACTTGTTCTCGTATAAACAATAAATGATTATTATTATACTACATGTATGACAAGTAATGTAATTAAGCCGAAGTTTTGTTGAATAATTATTCCATAATTCAATCAACTATACAAACTTTCTCAGCAGTGTGGTTATAAAATAAATCCATTCCTTTGGTAATAGAAACACGTATTCATCAGAGTGTGTATAATTAAACAAATCCAAGAAATTTACCCAAGCAGCGAATCATTTTAAGCAGACCCGAAGGTTGAACCTAAAAAAACTTAGAATCCAATTCCGAAGTTATTCGAAACCCATGTACTGAAAGGGTTTAGATAACTTATTAATTCCTTTCAAAACAAATATTTTATAGAAGACCAAGTTTTATAATATTTGTTTTGAAATAAACTGGATATAATTTAACGGAAATCGCTTCTAATTAGATAGGTACATTATTTTCGTTAGCAATGTGGTAATTAGAAATGGCTACTTTCAATGGTCTATTGTCTGTATAAAAGGTAACCATTAGTGACAGACTGATCTATTAACGCACATCTCAAACCACTGAATGGACTGCGCGGAAATTTGTCCCACATATAGCTATTTTGATGTAAGTGTAAGCTAAGAAAAGATTTTCCATAACTCACCCCCTATAGGTGTAAAACGGAGGTTCATAAGTTTATGCGAACGAAGTCGTTGCTGGCCGCATGTTTGAATTATACATACCATAAATATAACTCAAATTACATTAGATATTCAAGAAGGGATCAATTTTTGAATAATGGGTCCCGACTGTTAAAGTAGCTTTGTTCCTTACTTAACAGAATTATAGATTCTGGACTTATTTTTTTTTCTTTCAGTTTTTATTTGAAGTATTATTTAAACAGCCAAGGTATTTGATTTTCTTAATTTACCTTTTTTATTTCACACTTTTTAGTAAGGATTATAAGACGGTATATACCGCATTCTTATTACTTCAGTAAGGGAGTTAATATCGCGGGGATAATTAAGTAACTTGCAGTGGTCTAAACGACTGATGATGCATTCTGATCAAATTTTTAAAAACTTCTCTAAATCCTTCGGACATTTCTCTTTATTTAAAAGTAAATATGTAAATGATCATCATTTTTCGCAATCCACTCCTGCATAGTTCTCCGCGCTATCACATTGTCATTGTTGTAACTTTTTAAATATTTGTCGAAATGACATAGTGTAAAAGGCAAAGTTAATAGTTTTTAAATGTCAAAAGCGAAAGAAGTATATTTTTTTGATAAAAATAATTTGTTAATACAAAATGTGCATTTTGGAAATGGATATCAAATATATTTTATTTTTTATTCACTATTTTAGCGATAATGGCTTTCACATTAAAAATAGATATATGTTGTCGCAGACTTTTTTTTAGAACTATTTAAGAGGTAAATTTCCACTGTACATTATATTCATGTGAATTTTATTGTTTTTGCATGCAGACCAAAATGGCTCGCAGATAGGATTTTTTTTCCGTCTTATGTGACACTAAATGTTATATTTTGGCCAATTCACTCAATGACTACATGAATTATTAACTATATGTTATTTTTACGTATGATATATATTATTATTTAAGTTTGATTAAAATTCATTTAGTATATTTTGAGTGAAAGAGTAACAAAGATCCAAAGAAACGTAAGATTGAAATTTAAAGCGCAAGTTGTTAATATAAAACTTTAAATCGTTGTAGATTCTAAAAAGTCATTTAAAATGTAAAATGGTGTAAAAACCTTAACATGATTTCCGATTATCTAGTCAATTATACCCCACTCGACATATTTCGTCAACTTATTTTTTTTCTTTGTCATAATAACTAAGTGTCCCCATCTTAAAGTTCGATAACTATCATATATTTAGTAGCACTCCCGTGAATAAGACGAATCGATTGACGTATGTATCATCAAAATCGGTTCACGCGTTTGGTCTCTAGTGTGCCACAAAGGAACATACATACATATATAGTGTTGAACACTTATACCCTGTCTGCGCGTCGCATTTCGCGCTCTTGCAGTGCGCAGTCAAGTAAAAACAGAAGAACAAGGGGTATCGGGATATTGTACTGAGAAAACTGGGAATAAAGTCGGTAAATAAATGCTTTCATCCTGTTTTATATTTATATCACAGAGAGTTGTCAGTTTTAATTTCGGGGTTCAAGATATAATTGCGCATTTTAATGAAAATTCCATTTAAATGATCAGAATTAAGCTTAATGCTTCTGTCAAATGCTTGCCATTGCATGTTCTGATGCGTATTTAAATAAATCAATTTCTGTAGGCCGATGCATAATTTAGTCAATATAAAGGAATTAACAAATTTTACTTAGTAACTTTATATTATCTCCTGATTCCATTATACAACCCTAAGAGGCTTCGAAGTCGGCTGGAATCTCTCAAGGCAGCCTTTGAACTTGTGAATGTTCTTCTTCGGGATACTCCTTACGATAATTAAACTTGATTAATACTTCTCACTGTTTCTCCTTACGTTGTTTTATTACATACCATCTATCTATGCTTATATTAAAAATAGCAAATATTTGTATTTTGGTATCTATGTTTGTAGCGAATAAACGAAAAAACTACTGGACTGATTTCAAAAATTATTTTAACTTTAGATGCTTCTTTGCCCCTGAGTAGATTATACTTTAACATTTATCTTGTTAAAATATAGTTCATTCTTACAAGGCCGTAGTTACTAATAATAAAAAGAATCCATATTTCTCTTGATCGCATTATAACTTTTGAAGTACTTTACTGATTTCCTATATAATAACTTTTTCAATACTTTTTATAAGGTTCTTACGAAAAATATAACGACAAAGTTGCGAAAAATATTTAAAAAACTTACCCTATATATGGAAGCTGAGCAACCTTTGAAATAAATTTAGGTAAAAAGATATTTCAGTTATTCTTCTCTTAATTATGAGGTCATTTAAGACCGGGGAGTCCTTTCAACTTCAACTCCAAAAGTTCAACGAAAAACGAAATTTCGGTCGAAAGGTCGCACATTTTTTACTATTTTTTCTTATTCGTTTCTAATTATAATAATATTCGTTGAATTAGATTGAGGTTTATATTCTCTAAGCATACTCAATGAAAAAATGAATTTGATAGTTTATCGTTCAAATCAAGTATAACCTAAGTTGACGAAATTCAATTTCGCTTGAACTTTATTACCAAAAATTCGTTTCGGAGAAAAAGAGTAGACTTCCGGGCTTATTTTAAAATGTCCATAATTTATTTATTTACTAAAATCATAAGTAATTCGCTTAAACAGCCTTATGATAGCATAATAATGTAGGATGAAATTCATATAACTCAACGCTGTATCGATAAAGGCGTACTAAAGTGTCATCAGCTGCAACTGTTATCAATTAATTGACGATAATTAATTACCCACATTTCAATTCTGAGCAAAGTCACGTGCTGATGAATATGATTAATAGAACGAAACATTCCCATAAATTAAATTTAAACATACACGACTTTTTTTTTCATCGCTCACGTTACGTGTATAAAAACGAATGAATGAAGTATGAATGTAGGTGTCTATGAATAGGTATTCAAAAATGATATTGCAGTTTCTTATATATATTTTTTTTCTAAAATGAATAGTTTATTCGAGAGACACTTCCAAAGTGGTAAAATGTGTGCCCCTCCTCCCTGTAACTTCTAAAATAAGAGAATAATAAAACTAAAAAAAAATATGATGCCATGTTTCCACCAAAGTTAGTTTGAACGAGATCTAGTAAGTAGTTTTTTTTAATACGTCATAAATCGTAAACCGCTATTTACCTTTCATTATACCTAAAACTCAAATATAAAACTTAAAATAAAACATTTCATTTCATAAACATAAACGTTATGTATAAACCGTGAACCATTATTTTCTTATAATAAATCTGTAATAGGTGTCTAAGTAAATATTAATTATAATTCGCGCGGGGCGCGGCTTGATCGGTAGCGGGTGAAGTGCGCGCGGGGGGGGGGGGGGGGTTGCTGCCACGGAACCCTTCATGGTCGAGTCCGACTCGTACTACGCTTTTTTTGTCAACCATTGGACCAGCCATTGTAGGAGTTACTCGTACCTTACTTCCCATCCGAAAATTGTTCAATAATATTAATTAAACCTATTACGTAATCTATCTTGACCAGCTGAAAAATCCACTAATAAAATTTACCAGGGCAATTTATCATAGTTCTTGATAACAAAATAAGTTTACTTGGCACCAATGTTAGACGAAGGGCAACGGTTCGAAACTACCTATTAATATTTCAAAACTAATTCCATTTTTATCCGAGTAATGAATTATCTTATTGTGTTGACATTTACTTTCATAAGAATCGAATACGCTGGAAAAAATGATGGTGTTTTTGTAACTGAAATTTTTCATAATTAAATTCCGATACATTACAAAATTAAAGAAAAGGTGTTAGTTTATTCATAAAACAATTCTTACAGTTTTAGATGTAATGTATCACTAATATAATAATAGAATACAATAGAATCTTATTATTATGGTATAGTGTTTTTACGCAATAGCAGACGTCTACAGCGAATTTCACACTAATATTATTAATTGGAAGCAACCTCGTCCCTCTTTAAAGCCGTAACCGCTGATCCAATTATGATGAATTTTGATATAGAGATAAAGGACTTTCAAATACATGATGAAATTTGTATGGGGCTTAATTATTCTACGCAGACGCATAGTTGAGCAACCACTTATACAAAATCAATAACAGAGTTCCAGTAGCGGATTTACCGCCTGAATTGAAGCACTCATCTTAACGGGAAGTAACTTGTAGTTGTACCACCAACAAGTCCTTTAAAATGCCGCGTACTCTACTATTTAGAAAATTTCAATGAATACAGCGGGATTTATAGCGGTGCTTAAACGCTTGGCTAGATGACACCTAATTAATTTTCATACTCACTGAAATAGCTTTCTACTGTGTGATTTGTGCTAATTTGAAATTGCATATTAAAACATGTTTAAGACATCTATGCTCTATACTTATATAATATTATAAAGAGGAAGATTTGATTGTTTGTTTGTGTTAAATAGGCTCCGAAACTCCTGGACCGATAGGAAAAATTCTTCCAGATTAAAAATCCTTCTTTATCTGTGATGAACATAGGCTACAGTGTATTTAAAAAAATGGGTTCATATGAAATCTATATATAGATATATATGAACTAGATCATGTAACCCAACGTGTGTAAAAAATACCAAAAAATACCCTATAAGGGTAATATACGCTACGGAAGTCGTATGAATGATGGAATGCACCATTCGGTAGAACGGGTCCTAAACAACGCATTTTTTTTTACTTGGAATGGAAGTTTAATAATAATAATACACTTTATTGTAGTACACCACACAGAATACAGAAGAAACAAACCATGACCGACAGAACTAACACAATATAGGCGGCCTTATTGCTAGGCAGCAATTTCTTCCAGGAAACCCATAATAGAGAAATAAATAAATAAGAAGGATATAGAGGAGGGGTATGACAGTCACAGTAAATAATAATAAGGGAAACATGTAACTATATAATCTGGCCATAAATATTGTTACATACAACTTCTATTTTTTTCAACTTTTTAATTATTTTGAATTTAAAACACGTATATTATTTTAAAACTTCTTTCGATTTTTCGCCATTTCACATATTTTTTCGTATTCATTATCAAATTACAATATGGAATGCGGTGTTAAAGAAAATAGGATTGCAGTGATCGCCATGCGCAAAGTGGGTGTGAGGCGTCAGTCATATTCCAGAGACTTCAAAAGCTTGGTATCAGCCGTATGTTAGAGCTACAAAGGTTGTTTTTTTTTATTTTATTTATTCAATAATTTATTGTACACGAAATAAAAATACATAAAAAATACTTAAATAATTACGTACAAAAGGTGTGGCTTATTTCTCTAAGAAATCTCTTCCAGCCCACCTGCGATAGGAGCTATGCTGGGAGACATAAATGTCGCGTGTACCTACACTAAAACATATTAATCAAAAAATATAGAATAAATGCATATCAACTATATGAATAAAAATATATAAACAATATATAATAAATACATAAACATATACAAATAAATATATAAATGAACACACAAGAAGTTTCGATAGGAAAAAAATGGTTGCCTGTAAAGTCGGTTTTACGGGCGAAGATTTTACGTGACAACGTCTTTTTCTCGGTAGAATATTTATTGATATGAATATAATTAAATTGCACAATAGGAACAAGGAATTGAATGAAAATAAGAATTGCACAAATTTTAACTATAGAAATATATTTTGTTTACTAAAACATTGTACATGTAAACTTAAACTTAACACGAGAGACTCATCGTAACGTTACCGAGCGTTACACTTTTTCATAAGTGACTCCCAGCCGCAACCTAATTTAAGACGTTGTCACGTCAAAAAACAACTGAGAGAAAGAAAAAATACAAAAAAATATGTCAAGGACAGATAATATTCCTTGACAGTTTTTTTAAAAAGCGGAAGTGTTGTGATGTCTCTAATTTCTGACGGCAGGGCATTCCACAACTTCACTGAATAAACAGTGAAGGAGTCACTGTAGAAGTCGGTACGGCAATGGTTGGGTGGTATTTTAAGCAGAGTCCGAACGTGTGATCTGCAGAGCACGCCCGGAGGTCGCACAAACTGGAAGCGGTCACGAAGATACGCTATCCTGCGTTGGGTTATGCAAAATCTTGAATAACAGAAATAGGATACGGGAATTTCTACCAAGACGGATAGGAAGCCATTTAAGTTGTGTTCTGAATTTGGAAACATGGTCATATTTACGCAGGCCAAAAATAAAACGTATGCATAAATTTTGTAGTCGTTCGAGCTTAGTCAAAAGTTCCTCTGTGATGTCCAGATAACAGGCGTCTGCGTAGTCCAGACTGGGGAGAATCAGTGACTGGGCCAAAGAAATTCTGGTTTCTGGTTGTTAATGCTGTCAAAGCCAGAATTCGTCGAAATCCTTATCCTCTTATCGCGAGAAATGAAGATTCCCGCTAGGATTCTGTCGCGTATTATAAAACAAGACCTAAAGCTCGGTGCTTATCTTCGATATACAGGAGACGCCCTAAATCAATATTTACAATTAAAGAGAGTGGATCTATCAAATAGCCTTCTGTCATGAAACGCAGGTGAAAAGCAGAAAAACATCCTCTTTACTGATGAAAAAATTTTCCCGATTGAAGAACACTACAATTAGCAAACTGATAAAGTGTACGCTCGCAGTTCTAATGATGCTGCTCAGGTGGTCGGAAAGGTACAACGTGGTCATCATACTGCGTCAGCGATGGTTTGGTGGGGCGTGTCTCAAGGAGTCACAAAACTACATTTTTGTGAAAAAGGAGTGAAAACTTCTGTCGAAGTGTATCAGGATACAGTGTTGGATCATGTTGTGGAACTTCTCAGCAATATACTTTTTCAAAATATGCCGTGGACTTACCAGCAGGATTCTGCACCTGGTCACAGGGCACTAACTGCCCAAGCCTGGCTTGAAACCAACGTACCGGACTTTATAAGAGCTGAAGACTAACCCTCATCTAGCCCAGACCCTTTAGACAGCAAATTATGGTCAGTTTTAGAGGGCATGGCCTGCTCTAAACGACACGGCGACATTGAGTTTCTTAAAAAATCTTTGGAGCAAGCAGTGGCGAAATCTCCCTTGGAAACAGTGCGTAAATCCATAGATTCGTGGTCAAACTGATTAAAGGCCTGTACAAAAGCCAAAGTTGGCCATTACGAATAGTTTTTTTTTTTATTTTGAGTCTTTAATAAATATTTAGGTATACATTTTCATAATATTACTTTACTTCATTAATAAAAATGCATTTTAGGTAGGTATTTTTATATCAGGGAATGCAACATTAGAGTGTAAGAAAAAGTTAAACTTTTAGATTAGTACAGAAAATAGTTCCGAACTTCATCTCTAAACGAGTTTAGAGGGCGGGCCTTTCGAATGTTTTCCGGTAATGAAATCCATAGACGTACAGAATACACAGAGAAGAAATCGGTTGTATGATGTGGAATTTCAAGGGTAAGGTTAGAATAAGAGCGCATAGTGCGTTGTGAAGTAGATAAAAGAAACTAGAAGCATCATTTTAAGTCATTTGGAGAAGTACGTAGGAAAAGTATAGAATAAAGGAGCGTAAGAGTGTGTAGGTCCTGCGTCGGCGAATAGGGAGACAATTAAGTTTAGAACGGAAGTGCGAGACATGGTTGCATTTACAGATGTATAAAATAAATCTAATGCATAAATTCTGCAGACGTTCCAGTTTATGTAGGAAAGGTAGGTGTAAAAGGTATCAGCATAGTCAAGAATAGACAGTAAAATAGTCTGCGCCAGAGTGATTTGAGTACTGGTGGGCAAAAAGTTGCGAAAACGGTTAATTGAGCTGTATGCAGCAAAAATTTCTTCCTGACAGCCTCCACCTGAGGCCTACAAGAGAAACACTGAACAAAGAACACCCCAAGGTTTTTGACAGTGCTTCCTTCGTCCCATCAAAGGTTTAGGAGGTCAATGTCTAAAATCGATCCTTGAAATAAAGTACCATTCCATGGGGATGCCAATTATAATAACTTGCGTCTTTGTGGGGTTCACAGTAAGGCCGAATGATTTACTCCGCCTCAGAGTTACTAATCGCTATTAAATCTGTGAGGTTTATAATTATTATGAAAAAAGGCATTGTGTATTACCTTTGAACAAAAACTATATATACACTATGTCGTGTAGTGACAAAATAAATAAATAGAATAAAAAAAAGGAAGGAGAAAACAGGAAAAGGTTACAGAATATACATATTTACAAGAAAAAGTATTTACAGAAAAATAACATAAAAAGAAAAAAGGGTATAGTGTGGATGTGTGAAGTGTTGTGGTAAAGTGGGCGTGGGTTGTCGGCGATCTTCTCGGTTGAGGCTTGAGGTTGTGGGTCGGGAGATAGTGGGGAGGACGAGTAAAGTAAAGTTTAGTGAGCCAAAGGGTGCCTTGAGGCTTTTAGGTCTTTGCTTGAGTCACGGGGCAGCCGGCCCCGAGGCAAGGCCTTTTAGTAATTAAGAGCTCGGTAGTGAGCTAAAAAAAATTGTATGGCAACTTTTTCCGAAGAAATGATTGAAAGATCAGGGTGGCTCGGCCTTTTATAGGTTCGGAACCATTTAAATTTAGACACGATTCGAATGGAACTAAAAAGAATAAAAGTAGGTGGTCTGTGGAAGTTGAATAGGCATAGACGTAGTTGGAGAAAGTAGCCGTGTCATGGGTAGCCATGGTAACGGAGAAAAACATTAAGGTGTCACAAATGTCAAGAATATAAATAAAAACGGATTTAAAAATAATAAAAAGGGTATTTTAAATAAATATCATAATGAGATTAAGTATATGGAATTCTTATACGTATTTACAAAATGATAAATAGTGCGTGATATTTTTGAAATTGTGCATTTCCAGGAATTCCTGATGAATAACTATGATGTTAGATGACAAAATGTGTGAAATGGAACCTACGAATACCAAAGAAAGGATCGTTCCTGAGGTTCGTTACAGCTACAGCTCTACACTGAAGCGAAGCGAGGGCGAGCCACTAATAATTAATATATTCACGACGAAGTCCAATTACAACTCATACTCGAATGTTTGTTTCGATAATGCAATTAGTTTATGTAACAAGAGATGTCTATAAAAATCTCGTTTCCTGTGTGGTGGCCTCTGTTAATCTTCAATAAAAAAATCTTTAAAGCGATAATAGAAAACTATACATTCTATTTAAATTCCAGTCTAGGTAACTATTTGGTTCATCTAAGATACAGTGCTTTCCCGTAGTGATGTAAGTGCAATTTATTACCAACTACATTTTGTGGCCGCATCTGTGTACCGTATCTACTGAACACAGATCTTTTTTTTTGTATACTTTTTCTGTTACAGTTTACTTGACAATATTGACAATATTACAATATGCAAACTGAATATTAGGATAGGATTTTTATGAAACGTCCTATTTGTCGTGGACTGGATATCTCTCAGAGGTATATATACAAGTACACCAGTAATAATATTATTATCATGCTACACCAAAACATCTTTTTGATCTTAATATTATATTTTTCGGATACAATATTTTTCGCTCTCTGCAAATCGACGACTTGACAAGTCAATTTATACACAAGATAAATATTACTTCCTTAACTAACTATCATAACTAACTATCTTATCAGACACAAGCTGATCCGGCGAACTTCGTAGTGCATATGCTTCAATTCGAGTGGACCCGAGTCTACCGTACCGTAAAGGTAGAACAGTTTATATGGGAAAATGAAATTGTTGTTTTTACTATCTTCCTCGCAATTTTTCCACATTTTCTAACCGTTTAAACCTTCCCTGGACTATGACAAACATTTTAAAGCAAAAATCTGCTAAACCGGCCCAGCCGTTCTCGAGTTTTAGCGAGACTAACGAACAGCAATTGATTATTATATATATAATATATATAGACAATAGATGAATGGACTCGCTCGCTACAAGTAAACAGTGAATCGGATTGTAGACAATTAAGTATGTCCCAGCCTTTTTGTGACGAGGGGAAATGCAGTTACGCACCATACCGTGACGCTGACTAGGCGCACGGCGTGTGTGGGACTCGCCGGCACGGGAAACAGTGCCGACCCTACTCAAGCAGGACCAGTGCGGAATGCCACACTGATCCTACTCCACTAAAACCCCCCGGTACCCTCCTACGCCCATATGGGGGCGTCTCGGGGCCGACGCACCTGCGTGCGCCACATCTCCGAGCACGCCCCCGGGCAGGCCCGGCCCAACGAGTGGACCGGGCGACGCGCCTCAGGGGGACTGCGCTAGGGTACTAGGCAGTCCCCAGACGTGGTGGCCTATGCCGGAGCGGCACCTAGGACGCGCGGCTGGTCAGGCCGCGCCCAGACCACCTTAGGGCCGTCGAAGACCGGCAGTCACCGCTGCCTGCCTTCTTCGGCCCACCCGTCTACGCCGGAGAGGGGCGGCTAGAGCGTCCTCCTCCCGCTCCCTCTCCGCTGCCTCCTTCTGCGTCATCACCGATTCGCAGAAGGAGGCGGCAACCCTCCAGGCTCTCTCGCTACCAAGCATGGCTCTTACCATACTTGGTAGCGTGAGGCCTCCTACGCCGAGCGCCGCGATCAGATCGCGGCGCTCATCTCGCCAGGCCGGGCACACGATCAACGTGTGCTCGGCCGTGTCATCGGGAGAGGCGCAGTGATGACACCGCGGCGTCTCCTCCCATGTCCGGTCAGTATCTGCACCAGGCGGTAGGTGAGGGTGCCCCGCTGGCGCCCTACCCACTCCTCCAACACCGGACGAATCGCCTCGATCGTCCGGTGGCCAGCGGCTGGGTTGGCGAGTGCCTCCACCCATCGGCGCAGAGCCTCCCTCTGCGCCTCGATGCGGACCCGTTCTATCTCCTCTAGAACGGGTCGCTCGCCCCGCTCTCTCGCCGCGACCCGGTGTTGATGCACCTGGGACAGTACCAGGGCATCAATCTCCCACGGGAGCGTGCCTGCTAGGACGCAGGCAGCCCCGTGGTTGACCGTGCGGTAAGCCCGCACGGCCCGGGTCGCGATGACCCTCTGCGGTCTTCGCAGGAGGGCCCTCGTGCGGGACGAGAGGCACTCCGCCCAGACCGGGGCCCAGTACAGCGCCATCGACTTTATCACGGAGTGATAAAGCCGACGGCACTTCGCCTTCGGCCCCCCCACATTGGGGAGGAGGCGACCGAGTCCGGCTGCGACGCCGCACAGCCGGGGAGCGAGGAGCCTGAAGTGCTCCTCCCAACTCCATCGGGGGTCTAGGGTCAGGCCGAGATACTTGAGATACATCTCGACCGGAACCCACACCCCCTCTACCCGGGCACGAAGCCCCGGCGGGGTCCTGCATCTGGGACCGTGGAAGGCCATGGCCCTCGTCATTTCGAGGGCCACTTCCAGTCCCAGGAGGCGGATGCGTTGAACGACCATGGAGGTGCCGACCGACGCAAGGTGGACCGCCTCCTCCCACTCCTTCGCTCTCGCCGCTACAAGGGTGTCGTCCGCAAAGCAGACGACATCCATGCGCGGCAGGAGCTCATCCCGCAGGAAAGTATGTCCCAGCCTAGACCGCTCCATAATTTTCCATCAAGATAGTAGTTGTCAAAGGTAAGTAAGTTGTTATTGTAAAAAAAAGTTACCAGCTATATCAAATGCGACGCTATCTGAAACAGCCTAGACCAAAAAAAATGGTTGCCTGTAAAGTCGGTTTTACGGGCGAAGATTTTACGTGACAACGTCTTTTTCTCGGTAGAATATTTATTGATATGAATATAATTAAATTGCACAATAGGAACAAGGAATTGAATGAAAATAAGAATTGCACAAATTTTAACTATAGAAATATATTTTGTTTACTAAAACATTGTACATGTAAACTTAAACTCATCGTAACGTTACCGAGCGTTACACTTTTTCATAAGTGACTCCCAGCCGCAACCTAATTTAAGACGTTGTCACGTCAAAAATATAAAAAGAGCGAAGTTAACATCTTCATCCAAGTACTATGGTAATCTTTCTTAATTATTTATAAAATAAATAGAAACACAACGCCCCTTAGTACAATTACTTGCTCCTCGAGAAATACGGCCGCTGATAAGCTGTGTTAAGATGCGCTTAATTAACATACAAGCTACACTGCAACTGCGACTTGTTTATTCTATCGACTGCATAATTAATTTGGTAGTGTCGCGCCGCGACAAGAAATGCCTTCAAACTAGGAAATAAATGCTGGAGCCGTGAAATAATGTACTCAACCGTGATTAATGACAAATCTATCTAATATGTTATCTTTATATATCTCAACCTTCGTTTCAACGAATTGGATTGAAATTTCTAATTTAATTAAAAACGGATAGTTCAAAATTGATTTCGACAAAGTAAGATTGGACTAGCGTAAACTGTGACTATTTTACATTTCCATGGACGTTCGTGTCTATCCACAAAATCAGTTCGTTTTAAACATAGTTGATGTTGTTGAAAATTTATACCTTCGTTCGTAAAAAAAAATTGCTTCGAAGTTGCTAAGTAGGTACACATTTTTTACTGTTTATTTATTTATATTTTATTTTAGATTTTTTTTCATTATTTTTTAGGTTTTATTACAAGGATAAGTATATAATGCAGAAAGTCAAAATCTAGATAGGTAAACTTTTGAAAATCGAATGGCTCTAGGTTTATCTCGTTCCAAATTTTTTAGTAAATGACACTGCAGACCGTGCCCCCGATGCCGACTAACAATAATATGTTATTACCTTATGCAATTACGATAATCGCAGGTATATAGGTAGGTACTTTCTACGCCACGAAAGAACGTCCACACGTATTCCAAGATTCTAACGTGCAAATTACTCGCTAGGTCAAACAAATCTAGCTAAAGTATGTTCAATTCAACCAATCGAGGTAAGTAGGACAAGACACATTATTGTCTGATGGTTATTATTACATTAAAACTCGGTCATTCTTTTCTTACGAGCAAATAATGCAATCTTATTTTTTATAATATTCTTATATATTGTGTTGGCATACGTTTTTCTGAGAAAGTGAACTAAAAGCCCGACATCCATCCAGCCATTGGTTCACTGTAAACATCCATATAAAATTCATTGGTCTCCTAGAAAATACCTAAAGAAAAACGTTTGTAAGGAACCGGTGCATAAACCACGTTAATATCTCTCAGTGAGTCTTCGTGGAGTAACAGAATACTGTACTTACCATGGTTTTGGTTTCTTTTCAAACTACTAATTTATATTGTTATTTATGCATTAAAGTTTATTTTTTTTTCCAAAAATTAGAGTTATGTTGGGTCGAGTTTATTTCTTATAGTAAAACTTTCTTCGTATTTTAAATAATTTATCTTGCAAAACCTTTTTTGTAATACATATTTGTATTAACAATTTCCTATTAACGCCTTCTAAACAAATTATTGCTTAAATTAAAATAAAGTCATCATAGCAAATTTATAAAATAGAAATATCTTCATGAAGTAAGTATAAAGATATTAACAACTGAAACTCCTTAAGTACACGATATTTTCGCAAAAGTTACCTTTGCGAAATGTCCAACGGATGTTTCGAATGCTCCCGGGTTTCCAAGGACCCTATAACGAACACATTTTATGACCTGTAATTTTTGGGATATTTATTACGGTCACATTTACTGTCGAATATAAACAAGCTTCGATTCTATTCCTCAAGCGCTGTTGTTATTATATTTTTTACACGTTTCAAGTATATTTAAAAGTGGCTACAATATTTATCAAACGGGCGATATTTGACCACTTTATTGCTATTTTTTCTTGTAAAAAATTAAGATATTAAAGAAATATTTTCCCGGTAATGGTTTTAACTAATAAGTAATTAGTTAAAACCCATAAAATCAATATTATAATATATACTTACTAGAATAAATTATTATGACATCTACTACCTATCCTTACCATTATCTAATCATAATACTACTTGCGTGATCAGTATAATGTATTCGTTTCCATTCTAAGCACTCTGAAACTTATTTATTCTTTGGAACACCTGTACTCTAAAATTCGAAAATCGAAGTTCGTGTCGTACCGTCTCGCTCGCTCATATATTAAATAGTATTAGCGTGAGTGGGACGGCACGACACGAAATTAGAACTTGCATGAGTATACCTAGGCCCTGTGGCGGCAATCAAATAGTGTCAAATGTTGTGATTCGGCGCGGCGGCAACGATTGTTGTATGTGATTTCAATAGAAGCCATGCAGGTATCATCACCATGTACTTCCGAAAAGCGACAAATTTCTTTGAGAAGTCAGTACAAAACCTTTGATGCCGCATTATCAAAGTGCCGAAGTGGTTAAAACAAAACTATGCATGCACTCTGTTTGATTTAAATGGATATGTTTTTATTCGCTATGTATGTTTATTGTATTGGTCGTAATGCGTATAGGTCCAGTTTTTCATATTCTTTGATACAGTTTTTTGCGTCTCATTGAATTCCTAAGCGTACCTATACACCGAACTGTTATACCTAACTACTCCGTGAAATAGCGCTAAGTCCTAGCTGCAAGAAGCAAGAGTCTTGCCGGATTAGTCTTGTTCTTGCTCAAGTCTTGCACGGTCAGTCTTGGTCTTGGTCTTGGTAAAAATACGCGGTCTTGTTCTTGGTCTTGGTCTTGCAAAAATGCAAGAACAAGACCAAGACTGCAAGACCAAGACTGAATTTGGGCAACACTAATCCAAATCCGTGCAGCGTTATTGCGTGTTTGAGTAACAAACATACAAACTTTCGCCTTTATAATATTAGTAGGATTTTATTAATTAATCTCAGTTACATGCTATTGAACTACCAAGCGTACAACATATTTCCTCGTACCCAATAGGTACTCTTTATGAAATGCATGAGCTCACAGCTATCCATAGAGAATTCATATGCAATTCTTCGTACGCAGATAGTTCGTGTTGGTCGTATGAATATTAATCTGTACTGTCGGTACCTACGTGATCACTTTGTGTCAATGGATCTTTTGTTTCTTGTCCTTGATTGCCTTGTGGGCAGTAGGAAATACGCGATGGGCTTTATATGGAATGCAACTGCAAATTCGCCGACCTTTTTTTTAGTCGCTTGCTGCTTTTAGACAATGTTAATTTTAATAATGATACCCAGTGTTTGTAATTGTTTTTATTCCTGGCATGAAGTTGTTTATCATAACTTGACTGTTTACTATAAATGAGACCACTTCTTATATCGTATAAGTCGCAGTACCTGTTGTGGTTTATAAACCGTGGGTCAATAAAATCGGTCAATTTGTGAATTATAACACAACAATTAACTTTTGTAAAACTTGATGGTTTATTAATTTCCCATATATATTATGACATTGACAACAATAGAAAACAAGTTATTTTTCTTGAATGAAATTCATAAAATCATAAACAATCTTTCAATAAAGAGTCCCGAACATCCTCCAGAGGAACAAAAAAAAAACTAAATAAATACATTAAAATAACTAAATTTAACACGCTAACAAATGTATACAATTATATGTAAACAATAATTTTCATAAAAGTATAAAAAACAAGCATTGTTTAGTAGGAGCATTCTAGTGGGTATATCTTTTTAACGCTTCTTGTGAGTACAGCAGTGATAGTTTTGACGGTAGCTACTCGACATACCCCATCTCGACCCTCATGCAGTTCTAAAACACGGCCCAATGGCCACCTAATACGTTTGTCTGGGGTCTCTACTAAAACTAAGTCACCTACCTTTAAGCGATGATTTCCTTCCTTACCTTTGAGTACTAGTAAAGCTAGATATTCCTTACGAAAACGCTCTGTCAAATCTGCTCTTAACTTTTGTAGATACTTCACGCGTACATTTAAGCTCCTACCATCCAACTGGTCTAGATCCGTAGTTTCTGTGCACGGTTGTGGTTGTAGAAATAACGCTGGGGTGAGTGGTTGAAACAATTCATCAGCATCATCGACAATATGCGATAATGGTCGTGAATTGACTATGGCCTCACATTCTGTAATTATGGTCTCCAATTCTATAAAAGAGAGAGAGGCCTTTCCTACGACTCGTCGTAACAACTCCTTCACTGTACGCACCATGCGTTCATATCACCCTCCCCACCACGGTGATCCTGGCGGAATCAATATCCATTTGATAGCACGCAGAGCACCCTGAGTTACAATTTCATTCCAGTCTATCAGTTTAAACAGATTTCTCGCTCCGACGAAATTTGTCCCGTTATCTGAATACATTGTGTTATTCTACCCCTCCGTGCGATAAACCTTCGAAACGAAAGCAAGAAATCATTTGTGGACAAAGACGTTACCAAGTCCAAGTGGATCGCTCTATAAACTGCGCATGTGTATAGCACCAACCATACTTTATCACCATTTCTCAAAAACAATGGGCCAGCTAAGTCAACTCCACTAACTTCAAAAGGTTTACCTGTTTTTGTTCTATTAGTCGGTAATGGAATAAGCGGTGTCATGCAGGATTTTCCTCTATGCTTTTGACAAATAACGCAATTTCTTGATGTTCTTTTTACCAATAGTCTTATTCCAGTTATCCATAAATTTTGTCTCAAGTTTGCCAAGAGTGTTTGCGTACCAGCGTGAAAAAGTTCTATATGTTTTTGTAATACAATTCTTTGTACTATAGGATGACTACTGGGTAATAAAATCGAGTACCTGTAACAAGACGGAAGCTCTTCTGAAAAGAGTTTCGTCTTTACTCTTATTAATCCATCCGAATCTATGACGGTAGTCAAATTTTTATAATTTTTCTTTTCTTCATAAGTTTCCTTTTGTATAATCTTAAACAATATAACTGCAGCTTTATTTATTTCTTCTAAATCTAGTTTATTTTGTTTATTCTGTTTTCCTGTAACATTGTTGTAAAAACGCATTATCCAAGTCAGCATTCTCTTTATCATACTATATTTTGAAAAATGTAAAAGGTTATCAGAAAATCGTTCTTTTGTTGATACGAGTAAATCAGTATTATTCATTTTATTCAACTCTTTTTCAGTACTGTCTCGTAATGATAAACTCAGTCCAAATGGCCATTCTTCTTTATTTAATTTGAGCCAGTTCGGACCTTTCCACCACAATGATTTTTGTAAAGCGTCTGCGTGACAACCTCTAGATGGAAGGTCCGCTGGATTTAAATTTCCTGCGATATGATGCCAATTCTCAACCTTTGTGTAACTGCGTATTTCTCGTACTCTATTTCTAACGAAAACTCCCCGGTCTCCTTCATTCTTTATCCAAGCTAGGACCACGTTGGAATCTGTCCAAAAATAACTTTCATGTTCTATACATAAAGCACTTCTTACTTGAACATATAAACGTGTGGCAATGGTAGCCGCAAGTAGTTCTAAGCGAGGAATCGAGATGTCGTTGTCCCTATTAGGCGATAACCTAGACTTCGCCGATAATAACTGTGTAGTTATTTTTCCTCTAAATTCGCTACGAAGAAATATTGCTGCGGCATATGCAATTTTACTCGCATCACAAAAAATATGAATTGACAACTTACATTCATCAATGTTACCTTGTGTAATGCATCTTGGAATGTGCAAGGCTTCTAAATACTAAAGTTTCTTCGGCCATAATGTAAAGTTATCACTTATCTCACTTCATACATCATCATCCCATCCAACTTTCATTTCATGTAATTTCCTCAAAAGTAACTTAGGTATTAACGTTATCGGTGCTGTGTATCCAATTGGATCAAATATTTTATGTGCAAAAGATAAAATTACTCTCTTTGTAACACGTTCATTAGTGTAATTCAACTGTTTGTTATTAATGAATAGAGTGTCTTCTTTAGTATTCCATAAAATACCCAATGTTGAAAGTGTCGTTTCTTCTTCTGAAGGTCCAATCACCCATTGTCTTAGCTCCATTTTACATAACAACATAAGATCTTTACTTTTTCCTGAAATGTGATCGCGTCTTCATAAGATAAACAGCTCGTGAGACAGTTGTCAACGTAAAAACTTTGTTTTAATTTATTCGCTGTGTGCTTCAAATGATTAGGTATATTTACATTTTCTAGGTGGTAACGTATAGTAGCGTTCAATAAAAAGGGACTCGACGTTACTCCGAACACTACTCGTCTATGACGGTACGTAATTAGTTTAGTACACTTTTCATCAGCCCACCATAAAAATTGAAGATATTTACGATCAGATTCTACCAAACTAATTTATAAGAAGGCTTTTTTGACATCAGCAGTTATTCCTATCTTATTCTTACGAAAATCCATTAGATCTTTAGGTATCAACTCTAACAAGTTTAGTCCCGGTTCAAGTGAACTGTTCAATGATTTACCGTTTGCATCTCTCGCAGAGGCATCAAACACTGGTCGTACTCGTGTTGTGAAACTAGCTTCTTTTATAACCACGTGATGGGGTAAGTAACATCCACTATCATCGCCAACTACTTCTTCTATAATACCTAATCTAAGCCATTTAAAAGATAAATCATACTCGTTATAATATCCCATAGAGACTAACCTTTTTGCTGTAGAATGAAGTCGTTTCAAAGCTAATTCCTTGTTATTTAGAAGACTAATATCTTCTTTCCATGGCAACTTAACTTCATACCGACCTTCTTCGTTAATCCTTATTGTCTCATGAAAATAATCCATTATCTCCTTTTGCAATACTTTGTTTTTCTTTGTTTGCGCAGGATCTTTGATGCCGATGGTTTGCAAGTCCCAAAGTTGTGATATAGCGCTTAAGCTAGTTGTAAAATGAGAAATAGTAGAAGTGCACACTGTAAGATTTGAAGTACTTCCTTGCAATACCCATCCTAATTTTGTGTTCATTGCCACCAGGGTCTCGTTAATTTGAACTACTTCGCCTGTAAATAAAAAACCTGAGTGATCAGCCCCTATAAGTAAATCTATATCAGAACTTTCACTGCTGCAATCATGTAAATTAATATTTAAAGTTTTTAATTGTTTCAAAATATTTACATCGTGCAGCTTTGGTATATAACCACATAACTTTCTAGTGCAGAAATTATGCATTCAAAATTGTTATCTAGATTGCGAACGTTTAATTTGTATTGTTTATGTTTTTCTACAGCTGTTTCCATACCACCAAAAAGACAATGTGTAATGGTATGTCCACTTATTCCTTTTAATCCTAAGTATGCCGCAATTCGTTTTGAAAAATACGACTTTTGTGCTCCGCTATCAAATAACGCTCGAACTTTGACACATTTGTCAAAGTATGAAATATTTACAAAAACAGTTTGCAAGAGAGTAGAAAAGTTTTCATAACAAATATAAGCTCCTTGGTTTGACTCGCTGTGTTCTTCATTTTTTTGTACCAATTCATTTTTACAATTGACATCTTGTTTCTTGCTTGTTGTTGGTTGTGGTATTGAAAATCTTCCATTTTGTAAGTTCATGTTTGGGCACATAACAATTGTATGTTTTTTCAAACAATTTAGGCATTTTGGGTAACTTCGGCAATTGTTTGCATAATGACCGACTTTGAGGCAAATCATGCAAGCTTTTTTAGACTTAAGGAATTCTTTTTTTGCTCCAAAGACATATCTTTCGTACGAATGCACTCGCAACTTTTATGAGTGGTTTTACCACACCAAATGCATGGAAATAACTTTTCCTTCGTGTTCGAATACGATTTCTCTGTACTTGGGAGATTTTTATTCACTTCCTCTCTATCTGTTGCTATTATACATGCTGTAAGTGGTCTGCCGTATGCCTTGCTTTCGTTAAAACCTTTTCTCGCCATCTGTACTTTCTCTTCACATTCAACCTCACTTTTCAGAAAGTCCATTAGTTCATTACAGTCATTGTTTTTAGTGGAACGTTGCCAAACTCTCAAGACGTCTTCCGGTATGGTTGATTCTATTAAAGGATACAACATAGCTGCATATTTTTCACTGGTCAGACCAAGTGATTCTAGCGCTCTTAGTTAAGTATTCAGTTTATCGTATAAGCCACACAAATCAAGTTTTTCTTTATTGCTGGTCTGGTGTAACACAAGTTCCAATAGTTTCCTTACGTAGTGCTGTATAATTAATTCATCTCTCGCAAATCTGGTCTTCAATTCTTCGATAGCTTTATAATAGTTTATACCGCTAGGCGGGAAGCTCTCGACTAATTCTTTTGCAGAAGTGCCTGGTTCCGTAGCCTTCAACAAATACTGATATTTATCATCGTCATCGATTGACGTGTCCTCATGGATTTTGCGAAATTGTCCCCAAAATCCTATCCAATTTTCAATTTTTCCATCAAACTGTTTTAATTCTAATGCTGATAAATGAAATTTTCTTTTAGAAAACTTTTTTTCAAGAACTGTGCTAGTACTCGCGGTATCATCGTCGTCAGTTGGCGGACTATCAATTTTTAATAAATCCAGTTCACATGTGGCTAACAGTACTTTGTATTTAGTACAACGGTTCAATGTTTCCTGTATATCTAAAATTTGTACCACTTCCTCCTCTCCTAAAGTATTATCCGCCATGACTAGAGTTTTAAGTTCTTCGTCGGCTCTCATCAGCTGCTCAACGTTGGTTTTAAATGTTTCATACAATACCTTAAGATGTAGGTCTGGTTTATAGGATGAAATGACCTCCTCAATTTTTATTTTATTTTATTTATTTATTAGAAACAAACGGTCATACATATAATTTTGAAAATATTGTCAGTTTTATATCACTACAGACCTATAGTTTCCTTAATTATAAATCGCGCTGTACAGCTAAAACCCAGCAAATCGAAACGAGCCAACAATACAGGCCCGGCCTCCCGCCCCCGAAAACCCGTCAATGTTTCTCCAGTAATGCATGTATGTAAATGTAATTTTTACGCACAATTGTTAAACGGATACAAACTAACGGGCTCCCACAGACGAAAAGCCGAGCCAACCTGCACAATCAACCAATCCCGACCCACCGGGCCCCCGCCACACAGCGACGAAATTGTTAACAAAACCTTTTAAAGTAAACAAATTAGCGCTAATCAATTTAAACTAAAGAACTTTAAGTAAATGTGATGAAAAGCCTATTTGCGTTACAGGTGTGAGTATTAAATTCTAATCTACATACATAATCAAACAGTGTAAAGGCGTTCTTGATTTTGCCTATTGTGATGTTAAATATATCAATAGTGGTAAGTTTTTCATTTTGGTCAAACGTTATACATGCACGTCTTGTAAACATATTTTTAACGTAACATGTTCTATTAAATGGAATATAAAATAATTTTTTATCCCGACAATTGCGTTCGAGTCTGCGAGGTACTCTTAGATTTATTTTACTAAGTAAATAAGGAGCATCAATAAAGTTATTTAGTATCTTATATAATAAAAGTGCGTCGACACAGTTTCGACGCTCTTCGAGAGTCTGAATATGATAGTGAGATAGTGACTGTGTATAACTTGGTTGAACGTAACAATTGCGATAGTTTACTGATTTAATGATTTTTTTCTGAACCCTTTCGATTCTATCGATATGTTTCCTACAGTATGGTTTCCACACTGCGCAAGCATACTCTAATCGACTACGGACAAAACAATTAAAAAGTGTTTTATATGTAAAATCTTTTTTGAAAGGTTTACTAACGCGGAGAATAAAGCCAAGCTGTTTGTAAGATTTGTTTATAATTGAATCTAGGTGCGGTAAGAAAGTTAGTTTACAATCCATTAAGACACCTAGGTCGCGGATTTGGTATACTCGTTGTAATGCTGTATTTGCCAAAGTATATTTAAAGTTATTTGTTTCTTAGGTTTTCACGCACATCACTCATTAAATAAAACTAGTTTAAACGGGATAATGCACGAAACTTTATTTATTTATTTTTTATATTTAAAGTTAATAATTTTCTTTTTTCTTGTAAAACTAATAATATGACATTTTTCAAGGTTAAGAAATAGATTATTTGTATTGCAATAATGTTCAAATTTAAAAATATCGTGTTGTAGCAGTGTACAATCGGCGTCACGAATAATTCTAAATATTTTAGTATCATCTGCGTAAAGTAAAACACCTGAATGTAGAATGCTATTAGTTATATCATTTACATATAATATAAACAATAATGGTCCCAAATGGGAACCTTGGGGGACGCCAGAATGAGTATATTTGAATTCCGAGCAATATCCAGAGATTACAACAGCCTGTTTTCTTTTCTCTATGTAAGACTTTACCCATCGGAATAGATCACCATGTATACCAAGTCGCCAGAGCTTTTTTAACAAGGTACTATGACAAATTTTGTCGAACGCTTTGGCAAAATCGGCATACACATACAACTTCGGTGAAATTAAGTAAATTAGTTTCTACAGAACGACCCTTGTAAAAGCCATGTTGACAACAAGACACATGACGGCGAACCACCCTAGATAGTTGGTCAGTAACAATTTTTCAAGTATTTTTCCGAAATGACATAATTTAGAAATAGGTCTATATTTTTCAATGTCTGAACTGACTTTACCTTTAGGAACTGGAGTAACCCAAGCCTGTTTCCAGATCTCCGGCATACAACCTTCCCTCAAGGATTTTGTAAATAAAATAGTGATTGGTAACGTAAGAGTTGAAGAACATTTTTTTATAAATAACGGGGGGATACCATCAGGACCTGCTCCCTTAAACAAGTTACAAATAATTTGCCCATCAGAGACCGTTGACCCTTTATAATTCATTGATTGTGGGAGCCCTTTATTAGAAGAAACAGACTTAACATAAGTCCAAAAATATTTAGGATGGGTGTTAATTTTTTCTTCCGAGAATGATATATAATTATTGTAGCACTCTTTCATCATTTTTTCTGCACGTTTACGCAAGATTTTAAAACTCTGGTAATCTAAGGGGTTACCATATAATTTCCATAGCTTGTGAAATTTACACTTTTCTTTCAAAAGTTTAATCAATGCCCTACTGTGCCAAACTGGAACTTTAGTAGAATCATGAACTCGTCGTTGGGGAACAAATCTAGATACCAACCCGTTAATGATTTCGTAAATTTTTTTAACACAGTTTTCCGTATTTAAGTCTTGAAATAATATAGACCAATTTATACTACTTAATTCTGAGTTGATCTTCTCATAATCAGCACAATGAAAGTTATTAATAGTACTCCGAGATGGTTTTAACGAACTGTAATAATTTACTTTTAAATGTAATGACAATGACCTATGATGGCTGTCCTCAGCCGTCAGCGGGTGATCGCAGGCTACTATACGACAATCCTCATTTGAAAATATTAGATCTAGTATGCGACCATTGACATTTTGTACTGAGTTGTACTGTTTTAAATGGGAAAAGGATATGAAGTCACTTAAAGATTGTACCACAAAGCTACTGTTATTAATTAAACGCATTTCACATGAGTTTGTGTCCGCCCAGACAGCGTTACAAACATTAAAGTCTCCAGCTATTACAAACGTATCGTTAGGTCGATCTATCATTATTTGACTAGCAATATCAAAAAAAGAAGTAAGTGTATCCTTATATCCGGGACCCTGTGGTAAATATATACACGCAATATTTAGGAACTTTGTTTTAGAAGCATGCGTCAATGACACCGTCGCCGGTATCCCCGGTGCGAGCGCGGTAGTGGCTCCGTCATAAGCGAGCGGGAGCGACACCCACAGGCAGTCGGAATGTGCTCGAGAAGGCACGGGCCAGTCGCGGCGGAGCGGGCGCAACGCCGCTCGCACGGCGATGACCGCCCCGCCACACGAACATACACAATACCTTTCATCAAAAAATTCACGATCATAAAAATTAGAAGAAAGCCATGTTTCAGTGACACATATAAAATCATATTCAGACTGAGAAACTTGTTTTCTTTGATGATCTTGTACATAACATTCGAAAAATTTTGCGGTTCTTCTGAATTTCCAATACGGTCGCCATTTTATTGTTGTGGTTTATAAACCGTGGGTCAATAAAATCGGTCAATTTGTGAATTATAACACAACAATTAACTTTTGTAAAACTTGATGGTTTATTAATTTCCCATATATATTATGACATTGACAACAATAGAAAACAAGTTACTTTTCTTGAATGAAATTCATAAAATCATAAACAACCTTTCAATAAAGAGTCCCGAAAGTACCCTTATTATAGTTACATTATCTTATTTTATAATTTGCATGTTGCCTCACGCTGTTTAGAATTTCGTGATGTGTTTCAAAGTGAGTACTTACATTAAAATAGTAACGATACAAGGTTATTGTAAATCACATAATTATGGTCGTGTATTTGTATGCACAATCGAATGCTGAAAAATTACACACCCATTATTCAAAAGTTTAAGTAAAAAATACTCATTATGATAGAAGCCTCGACCATTCGAGTGAAGGGAACAATGTTCTAGTTTTAATTTTGGGTTACATTGACAATCAATCAGAAACAGTACTTATGTGTGTGTAGGTATATTTCAACAGCAGTTTGAATAGTCACTCTTAATCTATCATTTCATAATAAGTACATGCACTATATTTGCACCGATTACGATGAATAATGAATAAAATATAATGATAATGCATTTTTCATTCGAATTGGTCATTCCTTCTCCTTGTCAAACAACAGCTTGTAATATAAATTTGATACGTACCTCCTTGTAATGCCGTCCTTCTCCTACAAAACTCTCCTATAATGGAGTACAAAATTCATCACACGAGTATTAGCCACCATTCACTGGATAGTGCGATGACTAACTGGCGAATACCGATGTAAGGTAAGGCGAATACTAATGAGCGAAAGATAAACTTCATAAGCACAGACAATATTATGAATAATTTTAAATTACTTTCACAGTCAGTGCTACTCGAACTACTAAACGTGAGTTGCACCAACTTACCCGTTCAGTTAATGTACCGGTTTGGTAAAAATGGGTTGCACCATTTGAAGATAGTCAAAATGAGGTCATAATTTGACAGTGAAACTGTACAAACAAGGCCCGTCAAAGTCATAAAATTTAACTTTAATTTTAACTGGCTTTGTGGTGCAACTCACACTAAGCCATCCAAATCCTCTACTCATAGAATTCGAAAGAAATATATGGCAACATCGACACTGCTTCTCCATGTAGATAGAGCATGGGTTAGAACAATGCAACATTACATGTATAATAGTGGAGCCTAACTTTCTATTCCAACTTCGTAAATATAAGCCGAGCGAAAAAATCCTTTGTTGTTCCTTAGTTAATAAATAAAGGTTGTTATGTCATTTATTGTGTAAAAATGGATTCTATTTGAAGGGAAGCACTGTACAATTAAACTCTGTGGTGATTAAAATATAGTAATATCTTAGTAGGTTCCTGTATTGGAATAGAGAGATCGACGGAATGGTGTCAATTGCAATTATAAGACTGTATCATAATTAAGAGCCCTGGCAGTCTTACGGCCGTACTCAAAGAGGTCAATTAACATTTACTTAAGTTTGATCCATTTGACGCTGTAACTTTCTTTGCAATAGAAAAGAATGAGAGAGTTAAGAGACTTAATGCAGCGTTGAATTTAATAGCCTCCTCTTCTTCACTGTTAGAAAATTTAAGTATAGACCAATACTATGATCGTTTTTTAGGTTACCATAGCCAAATGGCAAAAAACGGAATCCTTATAGATTCGTCATGACCGTCCGTCTGTCCATCCGTATGTCGCAGCCACTTTTTATGAACTACACTATTGAAACTTGGTAAGTAGATGTATACTGTGAACCGCATAAAGATTTTCACTCGACATAGTTACCGTCCGTGGGCGACAATTTGAATCTCATCTGTTCAGATTTTTGTCAAAAATAGCAGGTTTTAAGCATCGCAGAAAAACAGCCTACCATCCCGCTTGCAACGGCCTAGTTGAACGATTTCATCGCCAGTTAAAAGCCGCCATTATTTGTCACGCAGACAATAACTGGACTGAGTCTACGCCACTTGTGTTGCTTGGTATCCGTTCGGCGTTCAAAAAGGATTTATTTGCTCAAAAATTACAACCATGCCCCGCTTCACGTAACAGCAACAATAATTTTTTTGTTTACAAAGACCACGACTCTTCTAGTCGTGTATTCCTTAAGGAAGACTCACTAATAGGAGCATTAAGCTCTGCCTATTCCGGGCCTTTCGAAGTCTTAGATCGGGGGGAAAAAGTATTTAAAATTTCGATAAAAGGGAAAACTGTCACTGTATCTATAGATCGCCTTAAGCCAGCGTATATATTTACCGAATCAGTCCCTAAAATAACAAGTAAGGAAACAAGTGAGAATAGAAACCCGAAATCCAAAGAAAAAAAGACCACTCGTTCTGGTAGACGCGTCAGATTCCCAGATTATTACCGCCCGTAGTGACTGTTTTTGGAGGGGAGTGATGTGGGCTTCTATTTTGTTTATTTAATATAACTACTAGTATTAAAATATTTAATATATTTATTTACACAAACTAAAAACTAATTTAATTTAAACTTTATATACAAACTATAACTATTTACATAACTTTAATATTTACATCACACTAGATACATTACACAGACACATTAATAATAAGTCAACATCTTTTATAAGTATTCATCAATAAACTTAATTCACTTCATACATAACGTATGAAAGTTTTCAAAAACTTATCAAATAGCCTATTGAAAGATTAAAGGCTTGAGAGATAAAGAGTTTGATGACCTGTCATAATAGTCCTTATTCTACCGACTAAAATATAATAAACATCTAGAGTATAATACATATTGAATAGAAAGGACATTGTTCAGCGTCCATACATAGTTAGCCTAAGAACCAACAATCATGAAATATTATTTTCTAGGTTCAAAATCGTAAGTAAATGACTGTAAAAACAAAGATTATTGACGGACACTTCTGAGAACTTAAATTATTAGGAAAACTAAAGTTTTTTTGAGGTTGTTTAATAGTCAATGAAACATAGGTCAACCTATGAATTTAGTATGAACTCAGTATGAAGTGAATTGATATTACAACTAATTCATTTTATTCGGTGCGATTTTAAAGAATAACTATTAGGAAAAGCTTGGTTAGATAGGAATCATGAATAAAATAAAAACTGTAGTTTTGCTTCTTATTTATTGACTATTTTTCACATAATTGTATCATATTGTTTATTGTATTTATTTGTATGTCACATGTATATTGTGTAAATATGCAGCGTGAATGTGTATTAGGTGTTCTTGAATAATTTGGCAGTATGATCTTCTCAGGATGTTGTGGCAAAGGTTCACTAGCACTTGGTAATAAGGGCTCTGCTCTTTGGTAACATCGATGGCATATTAGATAGCCGATATATTTAAATAAACACACACAAGAGGTAATCCGAAACGAGAATGCACTTTCCGGTATAATAAACTACTCTTTGGAATGCACGAATGCCACAGATTACTATGAAACTGCATGCACCACAACCACAGAGTAACAAGTTTTATGCCGGCCCTTCACTTGACAAAAGTTTGTCCTTGTCATGCTTAATAAGGAATGAAAAGGACAGACTGATGTCATGTTTTAAAATAGCAAATACGACTAGCCAAGTGAAGTGCCGGCATTAGGAAGAAAGAGTGTTTTGTTTGCAGCGCTGCCATAGATTATACACGTAAAATGGGATTTATTGTCTCAGATTATTTTTTAACTTTTTAATTTAGCTTACTTAACTGGAAGTGTCCGTCACAATCTAAAAACTGATAATTATCGCAAAAAATATACTAAGAATTATCATAAATGCCAAATTGGTGTTGGTTCTTAGGCCAATTTTAACATTGTCCTTTAAACATCAAGCAGTCACATGCTTAAAAAATAAAAATTATAACTATTATTGCTATTTCTTCTTCCAAAATATGTTTATTTAATACTTGTAAAAGTATTCATTTGACATTGTGGGTTAAATACAATGCGAAGAGATGGCGCTGCCTTGCAGCTTAAGAAAGGCTAGAAAGAATTCGACACGGCCGTCAAGGCCACAATAGCATAATTGGTCAGTGCATTCGCCAGGATAGCGAAGGGTGCGGGTTCGAGTCCCGTCTACTGTCTGATCCGCGTGGGATTTTTTCTAGTAATATTTCCTTTAAATTTAAACATCAAGCAGTTACATGCTCAAAAAATAAAAATTATAACTTAGAATAAGTTAAGCTTGAATTAATATTGTATGGTTTTTGCGCGGCCTACTGAATTTATTTACTTGACATAGTCCATGATTGATGATGTTTCCTGAGCTCACGTCGAAAGTCACTCTTTCACTCAGGGGAAAGCTATCTTCTAGGGTCATTGTTATTAATCTTATCAGACACGCGAAATTACATTAACCACGGTTCATCTTTTAACATGAGCCGCTCAATCATGTGCTCCATAACCTAAGCAGTGTTTGAAAGGTTCCCCATGGCGCTATTTCTCCTTATTATTTATTAATTTTCCTTATTTCATTTGTGATAAGTATAAGTAACAAGATAAGTAAAGTAAGTTGTGGTTGTATATTAACTGAAGGTAGAGTTTGATTGGAAACCGCAAGCATATAGTTAGATACTAATATAATTATTACGTAGTCGTTATGAAACTAGTTTTAAGTGAGTCACACGTAAAAATGAGTTATAACATAAGTAAATTTTGACACAGTAATTTTACTGCTATGCGGTATTTTATTTAACTTCGCTTAGTAATAACCAGATTTTTTAATAAAGGCAAGTTGTTCAAAATCTAGTACTTACCTATCTTATCTCGTAACTGTCTCCCTGTAGTGTACCGTCGCCGCAGCGCCGACCCGCAAACGACAGCCGCCTCGACTTCCGGTTGCACCGCCATTGGGCCCTTCCGTCGCCCCGTGCCCTATCAGCGATATCGAAAACGTATCACAATAATAATAAAGGTGGAAGAATTGAAATTCAACGAACACATAATATTTTATGCGAAAGAAACACAATGAAGCGGAGAATCTAAGATTTAGGTAAATTAATACTGATTATAACAATTTGCCTCACCTGATTTTAAGGCGCTTTATATTATCTCACGTAGATAGCACACATGTTAAAACTTAAACTCTATTAGTATTTGTCTTTTCACAATTGACAAAGATGGAATGATGTCTGAAACACGATTAAGCCTTAATTTGAATTAAGAACTTTGGTGAAAGCACAGACTTCTAAGGAAATAATACAGGCACGGTACTTTAGAGTTTGACACATTTATTTTATGAAGTGAAAACATCTTTTTTTTTTTTTATAGTTAGGTCCGACAAATGACTCCACCCCACCTGATGTTAAGTGAAGGTGAAGTCCAGACGCGAAGATAGCTGATACAGCAGTTCTACCTGCCACACCAGCCATCCTCACCCTGCCGGCCTGCATGTTGCTTCTTCACGCCTCTTTTAAAGGATCCCAGGTTGTAAGAGGGAGGGAACACGTGAGCGGGCAGAGCATTCCATTTACGGATAGTGCGACAGAGAAATGAGTCACCAAATTTCTTTGTACGCGTTGGAATTGTGGCCACAGTTAGACGATGAAACTAACTAATTAATTAAGACGAAAAAATTTAGAAACTTTGTGACTTCGATGAAACGGAAGTTGAGTATTTGACAAAACATAGGTATCCGTAATTTTATTAGTTACTTTAAGAGACAGATGGTCGAACGCAATTGGTCTCTTGAGGTCGAGGCTCGGTAGGTAGGTCGGTGGTTGGAAACCTTAGTTCGGCTGTTAATTTTAATTGTTTTTTCTTTATTTATTTTTGGAAGCAATTAAGTACAGAATATTTAATTTTGTCCAGTATTTTACAATACCTCAATAGTTAAGTATTAAACCTAACTTGTTTATTAATACGACTCTGGTTTTTTGTCAACAATTGTTACCATTCCAAAGTTTGCAATATTTTTACAGATTTTTTTTGTAAATAAATATTTCGAAAAAAACCTAAGAGATAAAAAAGAAGATAACAAAGGATATTAAATTAAAAATAGCTGGTAACAAATAAAGCCGCGGGCGGCGTGGCAATCGAATCTTCATCCCGATAGAAAACTGTTGTATTTGTTCCTCAAAATATCATTGAACAATATGGCTACTTTGGGTTCGCTCAAGTAGTATTTTCGCGGGCTATTTAAAATACCAACACCGCGAAATTTATTAGGGCCACTTGTTGTTTATATACTGCACCCACTTCACCCACCGCGCTTCCACGATTCAGAAGACAGCAAGTATTTTTCATTATGGAAAACAATGGATGAATACAGCTTTTTAAATGTGGGAAAATATGCACGGAGTAACATAACCTCAACGATGACTTCGTCTTATCGACAAAATATCATGATGGCGGACCATTATCATTGGCCACCAAGTGGGCCATCATTAGCGGACGCGGGCAGATAAGTTTATAAACTCCTTGATATTTAGACATAATCTTAGTAATCTGTGCTCCTACTCCTTGACGCGGACGGGGAGAACGGGGGCGACGGAAAGGGATGAAGAGAACGAGGGAAATGTCAGATTCTAAAGTACCGTTTCTTGTCTATGGCCACAAAATTAAAAAAAATACTGAAGATTTTATGGGTGGGTGAAAGTGGACCTAAGTATTCCGAAAGAATTAATCTACTACTTCAAACATACTTACAGTTAGCACCTCAAATTCAAAGTTAAATATTCTGTTTTATCGCAAAGACCACGTCACAGGAATAAAGAATGCCTACTTAATATTAACATCGTCTGTGTTATTTAGTATTTTGATGCACTCAAAATATGACAGTTATTGGCTTCTAGAGAAAATCTACATAGATTACTTACCTTACAGAATTCCGCACAGGCATCTCTCGAAATGTGGGGACAGAAAAATGAGCGGTCCTAATCTTTATCCCGGAATTTGTTTAGCTTTAAATCCCCCGTCCTATCCCGCCGTGCCCGGCGAGCTTGCGACATTCATGTCCACAAAAAGTTTGGATAGCTCGAAAAATTCCACTAAAAGAGCAATCAAATATAAAACGGTCTCACGCTTTGTTCTGCGGGAAGTTGGCAACGAGCTTGTATAAACAAAGGAATAACCTCGCAAACAAAGCACTGGTTGGTCAAGTTCGCCAATTTGCACCAAACGGGCCGCGGCAGCAATATCTCCGTTGGCCACAACCGCATTGCGACCGACCATTGTAAGCGCTCACCCAAACACCATTATGTAAAATAAATCGCTTCGAACCTACGTAATGAATGCGGTAATTATTACATTAGCTGGCGAAGTAACATTAGCCGCCGGCAAAGATTGCGTGTCATAACATAACTAATATTACTAACAGAAGGAGAGAATGATATTTCATACAAACTTTGAGTCAAAGTGCAGCAGCTCGTTAATCGTAAAGGTATAACAGATTCGCAACATGCGACGTGCGCCAATTGCAGAATGGCGGGATTGCCGTGAAGTGTACGCCGGACGAGGAAATGTGAAAAGTTACAAACTTAGCCGTTATCCAAAAACGGTTCCGGACATCTGCTCTGAGAGTGTGCCAAATGTGGGGAAAGTGGATTTTCATAGTTGCGCGCGGCAAATTGTGATCGACTTCAGAAGTTAAAGCCTACCTACAAATAAACATAGGGCAAATTAAAATTTGTAAGTATCTATTATTAATTATTTTTGATAATAAATAATATAATTATAAATTTTCACTGTTGTTGTTTTAGGATTTAAGGATAGTTGATAGGTATGTCAACTGCTATTTTGTCGATTTTTAGGGTTTTGTAGTTACACAGATATTGGCAACGCAGCTCGTTCGCCATCCGTCTGTTTCTCTTGACCCGTAATATACTTGTAATTTTTAATATAAATACAGGGTTAATTTTGAAATGCCAGAAACCTCGCAGTACAGCGCCTTACCCTCTAGCTATAGTCGGATATAAGTCCTCCGTTTCCATCCCAAACACTCGTGTGTCATCAGGTGCACCGCCTAACGGAGTACATCCTCCACTATCGCGATCTATTTCGACCCTCCGTGATCCCCACAAGTGCGCTTTTCTTCGACGTGGCGAAAGCATTCGACAAAGTCTGGCATAATTAATTTAAAAGCTATACAAACTCGGGGTGCCGGACAGACTCGTGCTATATCATACGGGACTTTTTGCCGAATCACTCGTTTCGCTATCGCGTCGAAAGAAAGCTCTCCTTGCCCCGCCACGGAGAGGAGACTCCCCCAGTGAGGAGATGCCACCTGCCTAGAATACCTCAAAAGGCACTCGTCAATTCTCGCCGTCCCCAAACCCGGTGACGCTGTAAAGGTCATCAGCGACGAACAGCATTCTCACTCAAAAAAGGCGGTTATACCGCATCATCCCCTTCTTAGGGGATAATCGCTTCAGATGAAGCTTTTAGTCAGTAAGATTCTGACATAACCTTGCAGCCGACTGTAGGGTATCCATAATTTTCACACCAACTCCCCCGAATGGGAGGAAACAAAAAAAACTGTGGTTATCATTCGTATTTAAAATAATTATAATATCGAATTGATTTTGAGTTTGTGACGCAGTTTGACTTTGATTTAGATATTTTAGTTAAAATACATAGATTGATATTAATTGGTTTTTCTAATTTTAGATTTAGAAAATAAATACTCCTGCTCAAATATATTGTGGTAACTACAGGCAACTACGGTACCCTACACTGCGCGTGGTACGACACGCACTTGGCCGGTTTATTTTTATTATTAAGTAACTTACTTTTACGTATTTCGCTGCGGATGTTCTGTTATATTAAAAAAATAAGGAAATCTACTTTTAAAGTTGAGCAAACATGCATTAAATGCATATTAATAATCCACCTTAAATAAATTTAAATTCGGTTTTTTGCCTCTTTTTAAAGATTTTCTCCTTTGAGTCACTCCTTTTAAACGATAAAAAATCCAAATTTTAGATATTTTCGCCTCGTAAATATATTATTTATCCGAGTATTTCGTATCCGTTATGAAAATCAACCGGCCCGCGTTATTAAATATTCATATTTGTTACTGAAAAAACAAACGTCAAGGTTTACGCCTTTAATATTTCTCTTTGTATTTCATCTCCATGGCGATTAATTAATAACCTTTTAACTGAGTGTCTTTCAATTTTGTCTACAAATTTTGTTATTTTAAAACTCTCTGTTACTTTTGCAATAATTGCCTCCACTTGGTTGTGACAATTTATTTAATAAATTCAACCCAGCCAAGGGTCAAGGCCTTTGCCGAGTTGAATTTTATAGTAAACATTTTCTTTAGAAAGAAAACTCAAACTTTAATAAAGAAATATATGTTAAAAGCTTATTATAAAATGTTAACTTAATATCAATCTGAAATATAACATTTCGAGAAAAGATAATAATAGTTTATATATATTTTTCAATATTCTGCTGAGAAATATTTATTACAATTTTTCTTTTCATGTGTGGTTCTGAATGCGTAGCTTAGCTTAAATTTAAGAACACGGAATCGAAGGAGAAAAATATTCGACGGCTTAGCAGCTCCTCCATGGAGTTATCCCAAAGACATCTTATTAAAAGTAATGTGCCATAGCTACAGAATAAGGTTTGCGTGTTCGGATTATATGGGGAATATTTCTTTATGAACCAAGCGTTATACGATGACAACATAAACCGGATGATGAGCGTGTAAATTAAAATGATGCATATAAAATTTTACAGTTACTTTCAATGATATCATTGAAGGTATATATATCGTAGTCATCTGGTTGAATCTGCTAATTGATTGAATGACTAGCGCGTTTATTGAATGATGGCATTTAATTAAATGACTAATGGACAACTAGTCAAGTAGTTTAATGTAATGTTCAACGTCTTGACTGAACGTCATTTGGCATAGTCGTTGAATGGGATATAGCCGACCATATTATTCACGATAGATTCGTGACCTGAGCTTAGCGCGAGCCGAGCAAGCGAAGCGTGCGTGCTGCGGCAGCGGCCGGCATAGCGCCAGCCACCTGATAGATAGATAAATAAATAAATAGGTATTTGTAGGTCTTTTTTTTTCTTTCTTCCTGCTGTTTGACGCCATAGTTGTTTTGGTACTAGTGCCGCAGTTAAAAAAAAATAGTTATAATTTTTATTTTTTTTAAAGCATGTAACTACTTGATGTTTAAATCTAAAGAAAATATAACTAGAAAAAAATCCACGCGGACCAGGCAGCAGACGGGGCTCGAACCCGTTACCGTGGGTTACCTATAATGCGAAGAGATGGCGCTGCCTTGCAGCTTAAGAATGGCTAGAAGAATTTCGACGCGGTCCGTGAGGGCCGCGGTAGCATAATTGGTCAGTGCATTCGCCAGGATTGCGAAGGGTGCGGGTTCGAGTCCCGTCTGCTGCCTGGTCCGCGTGGATTTTTTTCTAGTTATATTTTCTTTAGATTTAAACATAAAGCAGTTACATGCTTTAAAAAAAATAAAAATTATAACTATTCTTTAAAAAAAATAACTAAATTTCAATCACCTGTCTGATTTTGCGTCCGTACTGTTCAAAGGGCTATGTTACAATCCGCTTACTAGTTGGATGTTGAGTGACGCTTGTTCAATCAACATTCGGCCTAGTTATTCAATTAAATGTCGTCATTCAATGAACGCGCTAGTCATTCAATCAAATAGCAGATTCAACCAGATGACGGCGACATATATAACTACAAAATATTTTACAATTTTTTTGCATGTTCTAGTACGGAAAATCTATTACATAGCGCCTCAGCCTTACCGTCCCAATATCAGAAAATGAATCAGTCGTCACAGTATAGTCAACAACAGTTCTTCATATCCGCCCGGATAGTGGAAGATGCAGATTCAAATGCCGTCTGATAAATGGACTGAGTGGATTTTTTTCTAGTAACATTTTCTTTAGATTTAAACAGTTCTAAGTTATGAGATGAAATATTGGTTGTTTACCTGTTGTGCTGTACACATACTGTACTGAGACTGTATACACAATACAATTCCGTTAATAGTTGAATATAGATTGTTAGGTACTAATTATAAGTAAAACTGATCAAATAGTGTAATAAACTCTGATAAAAGCTGTTACTACGACATCAGGCATGCAGCATGAGTACATGCCAAAAGACATGTAACGAGAACTTTTGGTGAAAGTTGCATTACAATTATATGTACATAATAGTATTTTTTTGTTTCGTTCAACAGGATGTTAGTAGCTATGACACTTTGTTTCCACAATAAGCATGTTTTAAATTATTTATTTTTCACTAATTTGTATTGTAATAATAACAATAAAAGCTTGTTAAAATTTTACAATGTTACATATGCCCAATTGGTCCTTTCATTACATATGAAGAAAGTTACTGAACTAGTTCAGTCACTATGACATATGACATAACAGGACCAATTGGGCATATACTTTAAAGGAAGGGGAAGCTGCGTAGGGATAGGTACATCCTCGCTCGTAACTCGAGCCTCGAACGTCTTGCTCTATCATTTCCTACCACTCAATTCACTATCGCGGCTTTGAAAGCACATGGAATGTAGTTATTTATTATAAAAAAACAGAGAATAAATGCTAGAGAAAATTCGACACGGCCATCACGGCCGCGGTGTGGTCAGTGCATTTGCCCGGATAGCGAAGGGAGCGGGTTCGCGCCCCGTCTGCTGTCTGGCCCGCGTGGATTGTTTTTTTTTTTATTTTTTTCATATTTAAACATATAGCAGTTAAATGCTACAGAATATAAATATAAAGAAAATATTCAAATAATAAAAGGTTACCGCATTGAAAACCCAACATCATGCCAAGTTTTATTGAAAAATCATTCGCTGTGTTTCTGTATGATTCATCTAAAATAGGTAAGTCAATTTTCTATACTTTTGAGCTTTAGATTCATAAATTTAAAGTGAAGTGACAATAAACATCCAAATTCTAAAGAAACCAAACATAATTGTCCGTTTTAAGCACAAAAGTTTCAAGTATCTTTCTTTTGAGGTTCCCACGACCGCAAAAGCGATTTTGTCATTTACAATTTCATTGTCACTGAAAGCTATTAAGTTCAAAATTGGCATGTTTATAGAAATTTAGTCGGTGGCTCCATGATACAACATTTAAGTGGATTTTCATGGTCGTTCGATGAACCACCCGCTCCTCACGACTCAATAACTTTTCGGTTCACATTAATAAAGTTTAAATTCTAACGCGCCCTCGTTAGATTGTGCTTGCTGACAATATTACAGCGTAGAAAATAGTTTCACACTGAGTTGCAGGTTACTTGTTGCATTGCACTCTTTAAGTATATTACAAAAAAACTCTCGATACAAAAAATAACTTTAAAAAAGCAAAAATATAAAATTATCTTGTAATTAATTATACTTCTTCACTTAGCGGTCCCCCGACGTGACGACGCTCATCTTAAAAATATTAATAGGTTTTTGCAATTAATGGAATGGTTAAAAGGCCAAGTTTATTTTTTATTTTTGTCTTTTTAAACTTATTCTTTGTGTCGGCGGTATTTTTTTTATTTTATTTTTATATCATTCTTTTTAAATAAATCGCAGACCCTAATTTCAAGTTATGATCTAAATTATTTATCTTTTCTGGTAGGACTTCTTTTATTTATACTTGTTTCTTTTGCTACCTTTCAAAATATTTAAACTTATTCGAAAATAAATAATTGCGAGGTCTTTCTTTTTCATATTACAATTACCAATCAACTAATAACGAAGAATAACAACTAAATGCGAAGTGCATTTAGTTGTTATTCTTCGTTATAAATTAATAAATAATTCCATCATAACATTACCTTTTATTAATTTGATACAATCTGTTGAATAAAAGGCAATTGTTTCTCAATGACACTAATTTATTTTCTTTTTTACTTATGGAATATTTACATGAGAGAGTATAAAAATGACTTATTTACACATGGATTATATAATAGGTAGTGTTGCTCGTGAACATGGCCCCCTGCGGTGTAGACACCTACTTATTTAGGCAACGGCCAACACTGCCAGTTTTCTTACCGGGCGACGCAGGACACCTCCTTTAGTCAATACGTCTACTACCCTAACAATTTTGTCTTTGCCGGGATATGTGGCTACTACGCGTCCACGTGGCCAGCAACGCCTTGGTAGGGTTCCATCCACAATGCAAACCAAATCGCCAATTTGCAACGTCTGCTGCGTACAAATCGTTGCCAAAAATGGTCCGCCAGATGCTGTGCTTTCCGCCTTTGCATATCGTTTGAGGTGGAGCCAATTAAAAAGGAGAATGATGTGAGGGCACCTTCTGCGTCGCAATCCACGGAGACGTGGGTTAGCGGTCTAGAATTCACGACCGCCTCCGCTTCCATCAATAACGTCAGAAAAACCTCTTCTCTTGGTGATCTGCCCTTTAATGTTACAGCCAAGGCGCTCTTGATATTTCGTACCAATCTCTCCCAGGAGCCTCCCATAAATGGGGCAGACGGGGGGATGAATTTCCACCGAATCATCTTGGTGGATGCGAACTCGTAGATGTCCTTGACGATCTTGGCAGCTCCGACAAATGCCGTCCCGTTGTCTGAGTATATGCAGGATGGGTTACCAGGACGGGCAATGAAGGCCATTATGGCGGAATTTGAAGATAGACTCTCTACTAGCTCGAGGTGAACAGCTCTGATGGTAAGGCAGGTGAAGAGAGCCACCCATCTTTTGGCGTGTCTCCGTCCAATCGTGACGCTTAGCGGGCCAAAATAATCTAATCCGACATAGGTGAACGCATGTTCTTTGTGGGCCATCCGTACGTCAGGTAGGTCTCCTATGGGTGGCGTGACAGGTTTTGCTTTCTGTATTCTACAGAATTGGCATGTAGAGGCAGCTCTCTTGACGACAGGTCTTAGTCCAATAACATAGAATCTTTGGCGTAATTCATTCACAACTAGCTCGACATTTGCGTGTGCATATCGGGTGTGGTAGGATTGGATTAGCATTCTCGTAATCTGATGCTTGCCGTCGAGAACAATAGGACGAGACTCGACTACATCTGAGGCAGACGTGCGACCGCATAGCCGAAGAAGACCATCTTCCTCCCAGAGCAAGGACACGTTCCTAAGCCTACTGTAGTAAGAAACGGGGTGTCCTGTGTAAACGCAATTAAGTTCGTCTGCGAAAGAAACACGTTGGACTGACATAAATAAATGAAGCTCTGCTGAATTTAATTCATTTACAGAAACGAAAGGAAAATTTTTATGACAACGCAGAGAGGTATCGAAAGATATTGAATTTTGAGGTAAAAGTGATCTAAAAATCTTTGCCGACTGGTGTGCTCGAGCTGTGGCTCTGAGCAGGCGGATCCATTAACTGAATCGGTGGTAATCCGCGACTATAGGTGAAGTAGCAGAAGGTTCAGTAAATGTACTAACTAAACATCCGACCAGTTCGGAAACGGTTTTATTTTCGTCCGTGGTAGGAATATCACAGGTTATTGGTTCACTGGGCCATGTTTCTTCTGATGAAAGGAGAAAAGATGGGCCGGTCAGCCAACCAGAACGAATAGATAAATCTCCAGTATCCCGAGTAGCATCATCGGCGACATTTAGGGCAGTAGGTAAATACCTCCAACTCTGAACATCGGTAAGCTCGGAAATCTCGGCTACGCGGAAGGAAACAAACGGTTTAAATGAGCAAGCATCACTCCATAACCATTTCAATACTGTCACGGAATCTGACCACATCACATATTTTACAGGCTTTCTCTTATGAGCCTCGAGGATGTATGTAGCGAAACGCGCTGCAATAAGCGCTGCCTGAAGTTCCATCCTTGGGATAGTGGCTGGTTTCAGTGGCGCAAGTCCAGCTTTGCCCCCAATTAATGTTATGTTGAACCGTCGGCCAAAGTGAAACGCCAATAAGCGACGCAAGCATAAGCCAGTTCACTTGCATCGGAAAAAATATGGAGCTGGCTATCTACGATTGGAAATCCACCCGAATAACATCTTGGGATGACGCCACCAGACAGACCTTGCAGCTCCTGGAACCAGGACTTCCATTTCTGAATAAGAACTTCAGGTAAGCTATGGTCCCAATGTAGCCCTAATTTCCACGTCTTTTGAAAAATAATTCTGCCCTTTATCACTACGGGGGTAACTAGGCCCAAAGGGTCATAGACCGACATGACAGAGATAAGGCGGAACGTTTAGGTCACAGGTAAACTGGGTATGCACTTGAGAAAGCACAAAAAATCATTACTGACAAGCCAAGTCAACCCCAGGACACGTATTTGTGAAGGGGACGACGGACCTAACCCTACCTCAGAAGCGTTGATGGCGCGGAGATCGGAAGGTATTAGGGACAGGGCGTCAGAATGATTATATACCCACGAACGCATTTCAAAACCTGCTGCCTTATGAACAGTCACTATGTCTGAGGCTAAACGTGCTGCGACATCCACCGCATCAACACTCCCCAGGTAGTCGTCCATGTAATGATCTTCTATAATGGATCTGGCTGCTTCTGGATATGCGCGTTGGAAATCTAATGCATTTTATTTTTTAGATAAAGAGCTGTACATGGACTAGACGTCGCCCCAAAAATCATGGAAGACATTTGATACTCCTGAAGTGGATTTTGAGGAGTGCCCCTCCATAAAAACCGCTGCGCGTCGCGATCCTAAGGTCGAATCTTAACTTGGGGAAACATTTCCCTTATATCGGCCGTAAGAGCAAATTTACCTTCCCGGATCCACATTACTATGGCTAGCAAAGGCTGCAGCAAATCCGGACCCGATAAGAGCATAGAGTTAAGGCTCACCCCGTTGCACTTTGCAGCCGCGTCCAAGTACCCCAAAATGCGGAAGGTACCACGAGATGTTTCTTGAAGGAGGGACAGAGCAAAGCTCCGCATACCCCTTGTCGATCATATTTTGGATATTTTGTTTATAAGAATTGGCGTAAGTTTTATCTCTAGCCATCTTACGTTCAAGACTTGAAAACCTAGACAACGCGAGAGGTTTACTTTCTGGGACAAAATTGATATCGTTTCGCCATAAAAGTCCAGTTTGAAAATGACCAGAAGGTAAACGTACCGTAGTTTCCTCCAATATATCTAAAGCGCGTTTGTCCAACCCAGGGGAGTGAGCACTGCAGCTGGCTCAGCTTTGGTTCCAAGACGTACGGTTTGAGGCAACAGCAAATGCCAGTTGTCGGTACCGATAAGACAAGTTGGCTTAGCGTTGTTATACGTCAGTACGTCAGTTAGGTCGAAAAGGTGACGGAATCCTTGCACGTCACTAACGCTCACAGATTGTGGCCTTAAGTCTAGGTCCGGAATTGAGCGTGCACGAATATTAAAGCTTTCGGAGCTGTAGCGGCCTTTCACCTAAATGTTAATGTAACTGACGTTTGACAACTTAGTCAGGCCCCCAACGCAATGAATTCGTAAAGGTTCTCTAGGTCCCTCATCATCCAACATATCAGCCACGGATTTATCTAGCAACATAGCGGAACTACCATCGTCAAGCAAAGCAAAAGTATGGACACTGCCTTTTTTACCGGTCAAAGTGACAGCAACGAATTTTAGCAGGGGTTGCTGTTTATTGACGAACGGTGCAGCACTATGCGCTACAACAGTGGTTTGTTCGTCGGATTGAGGTGAAGTTGACGACGGAGTTGCGTCTAACCTAGGTTTATGAAGTAGCGTATGATGTCTACGATTCGCAACGCAGCCGTCCACTTCACATCTCTTTTTGCAGTTATTGTACTGATGCGAACCTTTGCGTAAACATTTGCGGCACACCTTGTTATCCATCACCCACTGCCAACGATCATCTAAGCTAAGCAACCGAAAGTTTGTGCAGTCAGTAACTTCGTGAAGCCCGGAATGGCAGTATCTGCATACATCCGAACTTTTTGGTACGCTAGGGGAGTATGAAGTCACTACGTTCAGATTAATCTTGTCTTTGGTAGTTTTGAAAGTGAAAGGCTGATTTTGACATTTGACAAATGCCGACTCTAATGTAACAAGTCCAAATTTAGTTTGTAAATATGCCTCGTTATCAAGAAAATCTGCTATGTCTTCTAGTTTGAATTTGCCAGAGTCGGCCCTTGCTGCAGCAAAATCGGCCCACCTGGACCTAAGGAGTGGGGTTAACTTGCCAATTATGGAGTTAGACAATTCCGGCGACGCTAGATATTCGGGCTGGTTTAGTAGGCGGATAATTTCGATACAATTACGAATACGACAAGCGAAATTATTTAAATCACGAGACGACTCGTACAGGCCTAGCTTTGGTAAAGCCCTTACCAGTGACAGTTGATGGAGAACGATCACTTCTGGCTGTGCGAACCTATTCTGCAATGCTCGCATAATTTGGTCCGGATCATCAGCAGCTATCAGGCGACCAGCAACTGCCTCTCTCGCGGCCCCGCTCAACGCCGAACTGAGCCCTGCAACATTTTCACTGGGAGAGAATTGTGCCTTAGACTGGTCATAGGACTTCTTGAAGAGAAGCCAGTCCGCGACACGCCCATCAAATTTAGATATGTCACTATACCCTTGTAGTCTTCTTTCCCAGTCCAGCTATCGCGTTGGCCAGCTGATTAAATTGTGTACATATTTTTTTCGGTATTTTTATTTATGTAGCAACAACAATCTGTTTCTTTATTAAGTGTGTGCGCGCAGACAGGGATCGGGAGTTTTGTAGAGGCGCCTGCACCCGCTATGGCGGGAGGCGCCGACCGCGGCGACTGTGGCGACTGCGGTCTTTCATTATTGAACGATGGTTCTAATATTTCCCTGAGGATGATGCTACTTCTGCATTAGGTTCCTGCACTGCTGCTGCTGTTTCGGCCTGTTTTTGCGATCTTGTAAACGGCATTTTGTAATTTTTTTTACGACTTTTTCTTCTGACACCAAAAATGTTGAATAAAAGGCAATTGTTTCTCAATGACACTAATTTATTTTCTTTTTTACTTATGGAATATTTACATGAGAGAATATAAAAATGACTTATTTACACATGGACTATATAATAGATAGTGTTGGTCGTGAACACAATCTATATTCTATTACAACCGTTTAAGCGATAATGTACATCAATGGGCCCATACAAGATGGGATTACTAGTAGGCATTTTAGATTCCAGCAGTCAACGTCCATTTCCAGCATCAGGTCCTTGTCATTAGGAGAAGTGAACAGAACTTAATTGGTTTGCTTTTATAAAATCTTACTTTCGCCAAGCCTAGGTAGTATTACTACGCGTGACACGCCTCCAGACGTCGATTTACGGTGATACATCGTTTCATCCGATCGTGACGGCATACAGCAATCATCTAAGGCAGTCAGCCTTAGAGCAAGCTCACACTGAGCCACTAAACGCGACCACTAGTGGCTAAGTCAAACCAATAGACGTAGCCGCTAATCGAAGCCGCCAGTGACACTAAGCTACTAGTGGCCGCCACTAAGTCACTAATGGCCGCGACTAAGCCACTAGTGGATTCGATTGGTGGCTGCGTCTAGTGGCTTGAAAGAGCCACTAGTGGTCGTGTTTAGTGGCCTGTTGTTACGGCTGGAATACACATGCTACGTAGTAGCATTTAAGCATGCTAGTTTCGAGCAGATACTTGGTAGCATACAATTAGCACGTGTATACGAAAAGAGCATGCTTGTGAATAAGTATGCTTCCGGTCTATTCTTCGTACTAACTAGCACACGGTGTAAGGCGCGGGTGATATGGGGGTTGTCTTTCAGTCTGTAAGTGTTGTATGCTAGCTTGCTACTTGATTTGTTTGTGTAGTCACGATGGTCCCATGGGGCGATGAGAAAATTTTATATTTTTATACCGAAATTATGAATGTTTATGGAATTGAAATGGTCACCAAATTACAAAACATGTAAATGCATAACAAAGATTCGTTTTATACGCATTTTCTTTCATTCCGCAAAAAAAGGTCCATCTTAAATGCTAAATTAAGTTTATCTCAGAGTATGCTTCTGAGCTCTGTGCTTTAATGAGCAAATGTGCACAACTCGGGGAGCATGCTATAGATGAGCATACTGCCTAGTAGCAAACGTGCATGCTTTTCTAGTAGCATGTGTATTGGAGGCTTAAGTGGCTCAATGTGCGCTTACTTTTAACTTCATCGCAAGCTACCAACTTCGGTGATTTCAATTTCAAACAAAATACTGTCTCTAATTAGGGTGCTTTGTGAGACACATGTATTACCGCAGCTCTTGATAAACTCGAGAGTACGGTGAATTCTCATCTTTATCATCTGGACCGGCCTTTGTGACCGATCTCTCAGTTTTGGAAGTAACTCCCTCCAACACTTTTGGTGAATTAAAGAGAAATAAAGTTAGTCTCCTTCTTCTTACCATATCGACGCTTTTGTGAGATCTGACCGATGCAGCATTTTTTCTGGCATCCCAAAATAACACTTTCGAAGTACTCTTATATTCAAAGCTTATAATAAAAGATAAAAATCTTAATGTATGTGCGTCGTCTTAATTGGCAACGACCGTACGATGACAAGGAGTTCGTCGTGCAATGATTTTCAAACAATTAGATTTCCTCAGAAGTTTTCTAATTACAATCTGTTAGCCGTCGCACGAGCACAGGCATTGTTTAATAACAATCGTACGCTCATTTAATACATGACTGATCTGGGCTTATCTAGTATTTTCGATTCTGTGCTGAACTTATGAAACTCTCGCACATAAGTTTTCAAATTAATATGAAAGCTCGAAAACATAAGGAATATTTCTTCAAAATTTTGAGTTTCCTTTTTCATACATGGGCCAAATTCAAACAAAGTAATACTAATTCACCCACTCGTGTTAGCACAGATATTAAAGCAGTTCAGAACAGACTTGAGATCTGCAACGAAGAGCTTCAATTTATCGCCTGTTCCCCGCCTTTATTACGGAATCTGCTGACTCCGCGTCCTTGATCAATTCAATGATTTGATATTAATTCGTATATCCCTTATTCGTTTTCAAACTTTACAAAATATTGAACATCCGGAATTAAGAAAACAGTATTCATACTAAATGTCTACAACTTGCAGGGGCGATAGATTTATTTTATTTATTCATTCCAATATTACATTGTGTTGGAAGTACAAATGTTTGCACATTAATAAAATAGAATACTATGACCAATAACTAAAATATAAATGTCAATAATTTAAAAACCTAATCAGTAAAATAATAATAATCAATAACATTGCATAATTATTGTTATGAGAATTTAAGAATATTGCACTTTCTTAAATAAATTAAATTGATTAAAAAAATACAATTATAATCTGACTAATTACTAAAAATAGCAATGTCAATAATAAAAAATCATTTTTTTTATAAATATATAAAAAAATGGAGCTTCGGAAGTGCAAAATATAAATTCAAATTCGATATCGACGATTCAGTTAAGGCCTTAAATTAAAACAAAAAAAAAACTCAAATCGACTCAATACTGATCCGCTTAAATTGTCGCATGTCCACAATTCGCTTTAGTCACAATAAGATATTCAAACACGCTGCATGTGCACTCAATATTCTGTTTTATAAAAATAAAACAATGCCATCGATGGTTATATAAAGATCTCAAATAGTTCAAAATTAAATTACAAATGCCTCGGCAACACTTCATTCGTATCACGGTTTGACGTGAATGTTATTTACGTAATCGCCATTTTGTTATTAAGAAAATAACATCAATACAGCTCAGCCGTGCGGACTCGGACACAGACTCGCCGTTTCGCTCGCGCTGCATTGAAGCTTACAGTTCGGTCTCGCTCGCTTGATTGAATGTTTATATAGAGACGTGTGCGAGTGTGAGAGTTGCTTTTGTAGTGGAGTCAGAGAACATTTTTTTTGATGCTAGTATGAGTGTACTGTATCTTCTCTTTTTGTTTTAATCTAAGGTTAACGCTGATACAAGCAATTATGAAAGTCAAAAAGCTATCAAGGAATTTTTCCTCTTACTTGTTTAACAATGTCCATAATTAACCTCAAAATCACATTTGGAAACAAACTTTAAAAATATCTTATATATTTTCTTAATAAATATATTACAAATCCTTGCTGTTACCTGCAACTTCGTCTGCGTGGAATAGTCATTACCTACCCTTATTTTATTGTGAAAAAGTAGCCTATGTCCTTCTTAAATTTCCAATCTGTATCTTTACCAAACATTTACTTTAGATACCCTAATTTAATACCGAACTGACATATCTAAAATAATAAGTTCCAATATTGAGTCCATAACAACTGCAGATAACATTTCACCTCCAAAGTGTCCTTTCCTTTCCGAGGTATTTTCCCAGCCGCCTTACGTCAGCAACAGAAAATCTCAAGTTGTGGTAATTTAGTGCCACCTTCGAAGGGCGGCACCGCAATATCGCGTCCCCCTGGACTTGACTCTGTGAACACTTGCTTTTTCAAAGGAGCTTCAGTAATAGACTGAATTGTTATATTATGTGTATTTAAATTAACTGGCGATATGTAATACCAGGAATATTGGCCTAACTTGAATAAAAACCAAAATAATCCCATACGGACACAAATGTCATGAAAGTGAAAGGATTCATCCTTGAATAATACATATATATTATTATTATTTATTCACCTGCTAAAAGGAGGTAAGTTTACCAAATGAATAATACTGGGGGCTGCTATTCATGTCCTGAATTTAAGAATACTTAATAGAATCACAATTGAAAAATGCAAATGATTTAAGAAAAATGTTTAAAACTTTTCAAACAAACGAATTCTTTGATACTTTGGCACAATCGAGTTGATCCAATGATTACGAATTTAGATGACGGCATCTGAACATCCCACGGCCGAACTAAGATTAGTGTCCTACTGCTCGGTACGGTATGATGGATCTGCAAATCATGAAGTCATTATAATTGAGCTGATCGAACATCTACACTATTAAGCATACTACTAATTAATACTTTATTTGATATTGATCAGCCACAAAGCACAATTCAAATATAACAAAATGTTAATGTGTCCACGTTAAGAATTTTAATCCTGAATCATACATACGAAGTGATAATATCTAGTCGAGTAAATAACAACCTAGGTCCCAGTAATGTTTATTAGATCGTTATTTCCGGACAGTTATTATAAGCTTGAAGTAAGGACTTCCCTTTTCCTTTAATAAGAAGTGTATCAGCTTGCTTCACAATGCCTCCGCAGGATTGGTAAAACACAAAATTACTTTATTTTCAGCCACAAGAATCAATACCAAATATCCGTATTTTCACAGGCCGCAATAAATAAAGTTATTTTCGCCATCCGAGGTTTCTCACTTCATCTGATTCCGCCGCTTATAGTTGGACTAGAGCGAAAATACTCGTAAAAATCTCGATAAAGAGGGTCTATCGCGTCCCAAATTCCCAACACTTGGGCGATTACTTCCTATCTAACGTTTAATAAATTCAGCGGGATACACACGACGTTGTTGTGTGCTCAAATGAAATTTGGTTGGGTGAACAATCCATTAGAAATAATTTACAGCAGCCGTTTTAGAAAATAATTCGACCATGATTGCTCCGGAACGCACCCCGAGTCACGACCGACGCGGGCAGACCGGGGAGCGCTAACCTCGTTACTTACGGGTGTGACGCTGACTAGATTTTGCAAGCAAGCAATGGCTCGGTAATTCATTATCCGCAACCGACGGCAGCGGCGGTTGATCATTTGCGCGTCCGCCGCCCCGCTCTCAGTCTTGATTACCGCAACGATCAATGGGAAACGATTTCCTCTCGTATCCTGAGCACTCTCAATTGAACAACACTTTCTGTTCGTAATATCACGCAGGTGTATCACTTCTATTAATAGTGCTGCCTTAGAAACGCAACACTGGTGTTACGGCTATTTCACACGTTCCTGTGGACGAGTGATCGACGCCCTACAGAGATGGATATCTCCACCCCATGGAAATCACACTTCCGATTTTTTTTATTTATGGATAGGTCCGACAAATAACTCCACCCCACCTGATGTTAAGTGAAGGTGAAGTCCAGACGCGAAGATATCTGATACAGCATTTCTACCTGCCACACCAGCCATCCTCACCCTGCCGGCCTGCATGTTGCTTCTTCACGCCTCTTCTAAAGGATCCCAGGTTGTAAGGGAGGGAACACGTGAGCGGGCAGAGCATTCCATTTACGGATATTGCGACAAGGAAATGAGTCACTAAATTTATTTGTACGCGTTGGAATTGTGGCCACAGCTAGACGGTGACAACGTAAGCCAGCGCGCGTGGTCCTCTGAAGGAAAGAAGAAGGTGAAATAAGAGAGAATAACTCCTCAGAACACTCGCCGTGGTACAGAAATCTCCACTCTTACGCTTCCAAAGTAAATAAACAGGATGAATTGACCAGTTGTCAAGTGACAAAAAATCGTAATTGAACACGAAGCCAAAGGGACATAAAAACTCGAGACTTCGATGACAAATCAAAAGATTAACAGTAAATACAATAACAGCTCCTGAACATCGCACAGTTTGACTTTTAAATACAACAAACAAAATACAATGAAAGAAACATATTTTTTTTATTATTGATGAATCCAAATGAAACCACCCACATAGGCGAAAGCACTTATCATTAGGCTACCAAGACCTTAATTAATTGACTTAAGGATAAGTATTTTTTCCTATTCTTTGGTTTTCTCCCTTTTTTACCGGTGATACCATCGCTGGTACTATTGCTAGTATTGGCAATTTATTTATGAAGTCGGTTTTTATGTAGTTACAAAAGTTTTTCACACATAGACACTACAATTTCAGACAACCTTTACCATTATACCATTAATTTGCTATAATCTGGTGAATTTTCAAAGCAAACTTGCGTCGGCTCTCCATCCACACATACACAACGTTTATAGAGCTTTAGTATGTAATAATGAGGCGGGTCTGCCCATTTGTTGCCTCCAGTGTCTATGCAATGGGCAGTTTAGATGAGTGCGGCTCATAGCTTGTCCGCATCAGCCCGTGGGACAGTTTCCGACCGTACGGTCAAAACAACGACAAATTATTTCATTACATCAATGATATTGAAAGTGTTCTTGAGAATAATTTTATACTAATACTAATGAATTCTCCTCGAGGAACTCAATGGCACGGTAATATTATCTTATTACCGTGTCAATGGCACAAGTGGCTAGCATTCGGTCTGCGATCGTGAAAGTTAAGCATCTTTCGTAATTTCGTCATTGGATGGCTGACAAAAATCTTATTATCACGAGCTCCTCCGTGCTTCGGTAGGTACGTTAAGCCGTTGGTCCCGGCTGCATCTGCAGTTATTAGCATCCACCAATCCGCTCTGGGCCTCGTAGTGGGTCACAACTAGAGAATTCGATTCCGGTAGATTTTTATCATCCCGGGATTTCGGGATTATCCTCAGTTGATCCCGAGATCCCGGGATAGTCCCGGGATTGTATTGGTATAAAAATCTACTTTTTATTTTTAAGCTTTAGTTAAATCTTTAAAAAACAAAACAAAATTACACTTTCTTCTGATAAAATAAACAAACTAGGCACTTCTGTAAATGAAAAAGTTTCATAAATTATTTGCAGATTTGCCTAGTTTGTTTAATTTATTTTACAACAAACTTAAAATATAGCTTCGTAAGACTTATGTTTTTATTTTATTTTTAAGCATTTAACTGCTAGATATTTAAATCTAAAGATATATTATAACTATAATTACTATTTCTTCTTTCAAATGTTTAATACTTGAAAAAGTATTCATTTGACATTGTGGGCTACCTACAATGCGAATAGATGGCGCTGCCTTGCAGCTTAAAGCTAGGAAAATTTCGACGCGGCCATCAGGGCCGGGTGCGGGTTCGAGCCCCGTCCGCTGCCTGGTCCGCGTGGATTTTTTAAGACATGTTCAGATATACTGTAAAAAAGACTAGAAGGACCACCGTCCTGCATTATTTTGGCCCGTTGAGGAAGATGCCTTAGCAGAATCTACTTTCACGGAATGTTTTGAAGATAGATGAGCATGTAGGCCTTTGGTTGATCCTCCTAAGATCTTTAAAATAGCTAAGCAACGCTTACATTGTGCGTTTACGGTTACGAGTCATTTTTTATTCGATAAAGCGAGTAGCTCATACGCTCTTTATCGACTAAAAATGATTCCACACTGACAAAACATCTTCATCTTTTTTATGCTTGACATAAAAACTCTCTTTGGATAATGGTATTGTTTACTTCTTAAAGCTAAACAAAAAGTAAAGAACATTTAAGTCTATGCACAACATAAACATAACCTCTTAGAGCTACATTAAATAACACTCGTTGTTTGTCATCTATATTTACTCAGACACATTAATGCATTGTTTTTTTTTAATAAATCCATTGATTATCACCAATTAAAAAAAAATATCAATACTTACACGACGTGAAGCGGAATTTTTACAAACTTTTACACATAATCCGGTACCGGTCGTTAGTAAAAAAAAAATAAGTCAGCTGCGTAAACAAGATGGCATCTAATGAAAGTAAGTGCGTTTCGTTTCACGCACATTTTTATTCACTTATATAAAAAATATATCAATCCCGAAAATCCCGGGATTCAATGACATTTAATTCTGAAAATTTCGGGACTAACGAATCCTCTAGTCACAATCCGGTCTCCCTATTCCATCCATAAAAAAGGCCCCTGCCATGATGACATTTATTGGCTGATGATGATATTTGTTGCGGCCTAACAAATATTAGCAGAAATTCGACACAATTATTAAGGTCTCTGTAGCATAGCAGTAGTGCATCCGCCCAGACAGCGAAAGTTTCGAGTCCTGCCTGAAACCTTGATAAAGTTAAATTTTTCTTGTAGTTTTCTAGTAGGCATGTCGCACAGTAGACGGCCGCGTTCACGACCGGTGGCCGCAACGACGACGTTCATATTCTATTGTTAATCTGGTCGTTACGGCTTCTGTTCGTGGTCGTGGCAGTCTAGGGTGTTTTAGTAAATGTAGTAAATTTTGTCACTTGACAAAATACTCACGTAATCACGATTTTTTTTTCATTGGGCGACAGTCAGTCCGTAATAATACAATAGTACATCTACTTCCATTCAAAATGATTGCCAATTTTAAACCTAGGCAATGCGATATAACGAGCTCTCCGATGTGTGTCGGTTATTGGACGCCATTCATCTCGGTGGTGCACGTATATCGCGTTCTCTAACTAAGCGGATGCAGAATGAAAAATGCAATGCGGGCGCAACGTTCCGTTCGTTGGATGGAGCCCGGGCGTTCGCCTCTTTGCGACTGATTACTGCCGACAGGTTGCCAACCACCAACTGCGCACGAAATAACTGCGATGAGCGATACATATATATCACCTATACCCTATGCATATCGATACGATGGCTAGGCAGTTGTTTCTGAGAGATGTAGGTGCTTTTGCTACTCTTTGTTAAACGCAAATTTCGATAATTAAAAAAATGTCTGGGTTAATGTAACCACGATGCAATTGAAACTTTTAAAATCATTAATAAAAAAAATCCTTCCTCGGCTGGGATAAGAACGCGGGCCCCGAAGTTTCTATCACTGAACCATCTGATACTTGTTGACAAGGTCCGATTTTTTTAATAACAATTAATATTCTAAAGCTGAACGAAATAAATATGTAGATATGTAATTTAAGTTTCAGTTTCATAATTTTCAAGGTATATGATAGCACACGGTTTAGATATTTGACTACAATGCCAACCGTATAAACAGTTGTTGGATATTGGTACCCGTACATTTATCTAACAAAGAAATTATCTAATTTATATTAAGTAAATATGGGTTTATTATAAGCCACTATTCGTAAAAACTAATCTTTAAAGCCTAACAATTTTACAAACGACTGCTTAAAACAATAAATGAATAAAACATCTTCATAATTCATATGGGTGTTGGGTATATTTAAATATAAGCGCAGACAGCTTATATGTGCAAAAAGTCAATGTTGCATTCACACGAAAAATATACCTATACGGCGAAGCTTGAAAGCTTTATATATACGAAGGAAATAAAAAATTCACGCAGTCTGTGCCAAACACCAGCTAGACTGCTCCGTGATTCCGCGACTGATTACTGCTGCGGTATCAGACAGCACTTTGCGAAAGCATTATGCACCTTCTTGTACCACGTAAAAAACATTCCACATATGTGGATATACCCGTATTACTTACACTACAAAAAAGATAGTACAGAAGGTAATCTACATACAAAGTGCGCTAGAGCAATGCACTCATAGGCAGACACGATATCTCGGACCCGATGGGATTTCTGCGAGCGCAAGTTCCATCCGCTTAAGACACGCGTTTGCGCGACAAAATACTACCACTTGCTTCCTTTACGGATTCGTTTAATAAACAAATATTAATAGCAAACGTCACGTTATCGTTGTTTTCATTGATTACTTCAAAGCGTTTGATACACTTCGTCTCGATATACTCATTGATAGTTTCGAAGAAAGTGCGATACGTGACCTTATGGTGGGAGTGGTGTTAAAACTATCTAAAAAATAAAACAAACGGGGTGAGCTAAATAAAACCGTTTAACAAGCATACTATCATGGACCTAAAAAAAAGACGGACGTAACATCAAAGGCAAATCATGTGAAGCATGCAAGGTCAGACAAAATCGTTTGTTGTACACTACCTACACTCACACTAATGCACCAGGTCGGACAGACCGCTGCCATTTGACCCCGCGTGACAGCGGCAGTCACACATTCAATTGCTCTGATATAAATAATTAAAAATGCCGTCTTGTGTGGTGAAATCCTGTAAAAACTACAAGAATAAATTTAAAAAGTCACAAGGAATCACCTACCATGCGTAAGGATTGACAATTCTTGATATTTCTTCCATAATATTATATTTTATTTACTGGGATGAAAATTGTAAACAAAAATACAACTGTATGGCTACTTTATTTACGGGAATTATTCCTTAAAAGTAGGGAATTTTGTATTAATTGCATTTGTGACTCGGTAAGGTCAGATTTCGTAACTTTTTAGGGTTCCGTATCCCAAAATGAAAAGAATAGAAGCCATATTATTCATAGAATATTTTATATGTTTTATAAAATGGTATGTTCTCGCTGTGAATTCTTTGTTGTTTATATATATGTAAATATGTAGCAAACTTTTTGAAGTTATACTTCTCTAGGCGCGTTATGAAAAAATGATGAGATGAGAGTGAAATTTTAAGATGCGCGCGCACACTGTAACGCAAAATTTTAACAGCATGAAGTTGGATCGCTTTAGCGACCAACTTCATGCTGTTACTTTTGTGTTTACCGCACATTAAGAAAATCTACCAACAAAATAGAAATAGAATCTGTATTTAGTGGGTGCTAACGACTGCATTGTGAAGGCCTATCAAAAGTATTTATTAATCTGAAACAACGGAACCAAAGCGCGATTCAGGAGACTACAGCGCCATCTCTTGACCATTGGTGTAGTAGAACCAAAAACCACATCTTTATTTTTTGTAATAAAGTAACAGTTATAGGTATTCATATTTATAATATTTATCCACATGTTTCCAGTTTGTATATTCGGAATACGTGTTTGAGTTTCATACAAGTGCAAATCACATATGTTGTAATAAATTATATTCAGTAGCGATTTTAATTGAATATTTTGATTATTTATTTATTTTTTCAAATTAAAACTGAACTTTATTGACTGTGTCCTTTTCCAGACTTTTTATTAATTTATTGTAATTAATTATTTGCATGCAATTAAAAACTAATTTTAAACGATGCCCAAGAAGGATAACTTCTCACGCGCCTACATAAGTACACGCACCCATTTTTTGTGTTTAGCAACTGATTGTAACTAATTATTTCTTTGTGTTGTTTTATTATTTGGTTTTAGTTTTGGTTTTTGTAAGTTCTAATTTGTCATAGATTAATCTTACTTCATTTTTATTTTATTTTTTAATAAATTCATTTCTCTTGTTTTAAGGCTTAAGATACTAAAAGCATTCAGCCTATGTTGTTATTTTTTTATTGGCTTGTTGATTGGTATGATTCTAACCTTGTTTTATTATTAAATTAAAAATGTCTCGTCAACCCTGCCAGAATTATCAGCGCTGCAGCAGCCCTGGTGTTGCTGTAGTATTAAGCTGAGGCAGGGACCTAGTTGGCCTGTCTTTCTGTGTTCTGTTTTTGTATATGTGTTTCAAGGTCAATAAAATTTCTTTCTTTCTTCTTTCTATATAAATTATTGTATTGCCTCCTTTCTAATAGGTTTCCTAGAAATAGAAAACGTAGAAATGACTGGGTTTTAATTATTCGATACTGCAGAGGGGATAACAATTGGAACCCATCACCTGCCAGTACTGTGCACATTTTGATGATTTTGATTTTAAAAATACAGCTAAGGGCATACGTTGTTTGGTTCCGTACGCCAATCCAAAAAGGGTAAGATTGAGATACTGTTTTGTACTATTTGTTTATAATTTATTGTTCATTGGCGGCTTTCAGTCTTATTTATCTTATTACTTGCAGTTACTTTCAAACTCTCCAGAAACACAAACACAAAGCACTTCTCCACCTATACCGCAGGTATTGAGAATTTTATGAACAAGATACTTAACTATTGAATTTTAATGCAACATTTAATATCGTTATTTACTTTTTTTAAGATATCGACAAATATTAGAGGAAAAGAAAACAATCAACAGCCGAAATTTCTTTATACGTAGTAAGTATTTTCATTTTTCTAACGGTCGTCATAAAAATGATGTTTGATAGGCGCACATTATGTTTCTAAAGTGCACCCGTTTAAATTGCTGAAATATAGTGAGCTTACATCTAATAAAAACATGGTAAATATCCCGTTATTGTAATAAATACATATTACAATAACGGGATTACCTACATAGTGTTAACAATATTTTAGTTTGAGACATTTAAAAAATAGGGAAATTGATGACTTATATGACAAACCTCAAATCACGCACACACGGTAAACGGGCGGCCATTTGCATGCTTCACTCGTGATTAGACGAGGTTACGTCCGTCTTTTTTTTAGGTCCGTGCATACTATGTGAATGTTACTAATGTACCTTGTTTTTTATGAGTCTCCGATATTTCGGCACTGTTGCAAGCGCCACGATCACGGAGTAACTGAAGTAATTGCGAGTAGATGTTATTGGCAGACATATCGGTCTACCCTCTGATGTCGTCTTTTACTGCGCTCGATACCATTGGTCACATTCTCGCTATTCACTTGCACCTGTTCCCAACATACAATACTCACAGCATCAGATCGCGGAACGACACTTTTTTGATTTTTGCGATTTTTGCACATGCCCTGCATTCCAGACACTTGACAATTTAAACCCATCCCTCAAGATTGAAAATTTTGTGTTTGGTTATTTCAATCGATTTCCTGACCAATCTTGGCCAATTGGCGTTCTGTCGAGATGATTTGTTGATTATGGAGCTCAATCCAGTGATTAGGACCCGAATCGATTAAATGTTCTACGATAGTTGATTTTTGCGTATCATTGTTTCTGACTGCTTTTATGTGTTCTTTCATTCGGCACGCTATTATCCGCTTCGTTTGGCCAATATACGAACTACTACAGCTACAGTCAATCTTATATACACAAGGTTTCTCCATAGGGAAGTTGTCTTTGGGAGATCGTAGAAACTGTGACACTTTTCGTAAAGAAGTGAAGACAGTATTCAGTGAGTACTTGTTGAGTATGTTCGAGATCTTATCTGTCACTCCTTTGATATATGGTAAAAATACTGGTTGCCTGTCTACTACTTTTTGTGTCTGGTGCCTTAATTTGTGTTTGGGTGGAAACTGTCCCTTGTATCCATTATTCTGTAGGACACGCAGTACATACTCCAACTCTTCGTGCAGGTGTTCCTTGTCACACTTGACTTTTATCTTTTTAACAATAACTCGAACTTACGATCTTGTTTCATAGCACTAAGTTCCCTGGTACGTTATGCTTGTAAGTAGGTAACACGATCGCAAATATCAAAATCACTCGTCAAAAGAGTTACACTGCACTTGAGACGGATTTGGTATAGCTCACACTGACCTTTGTCCAGTTGTTATCTAAAACTACGTATTGATTTTCGTAATAGTTTTTTACTCGCATTTCGCAGACAACTCGCGGAACCATGAATTACGAATGTGGTGGTGCTTTATCCGAACACATGTGGGAATAATGTGTGAATTACGGCACTTCACTAGGAATGATAGTGATTCCTTTAAATACTCACGCTTTTGCCGCGCGCGTTCTAGGTCTTTTATTAAACTAGGTTCGTATGTGCAAGATCCGCAAAAATCAAAAAAGTGTCGTTCCGCGATCTGATACTGTGAATATTGTGTGTCAGGAACAGGTGCGAGTGAATAGTGAGAATGTGACCAATGGTAGGGGTATCGAGCGCAGTAAAAGATGACGTCAGAGGGTATACAGATATGTCTGCCAATAACATCTACCCGCAATTACTTCAGTTACTCCGTGATAATGGCGCTTGCAACAGTGCCAAAATATCGGAGACTCGTAAAAAACAAGGTACATGGTAACAATCCCGATAATAGCTATAATGTTAGTGACCATGAAAGTTTAAAACAATATACTATAAAGGTGGCTGATGCTAAAAGTTATAAGGTTCATGCGGCAGAAGGAACAGCACAAGGATCAGTATTAGGACGCTTACTCTATATCACTAATGTGAATAATCTTACAAATGTCATTTAAATTTGCGAAATGTAAAAATTTGCTGACGATGCCTGTTTATTTGCTATACTGTTGTACTTATTCTACAAATCACTTGGGGAATTAATAATTTCTTATGGACTGAAAAGATATCGACGTACTGCTAAATCACATTAACTTCGCATCTATGAACTCCAAATGCGCATATTTAATACCATCCCTTGTTAAGTTAGGAAGGAATATAAAAACAATTATCACGTATTGTTCTCTTACTGCTCATTGATGCCGGTTCAGGTGCAATTTAAATATAATATAGAACAATTCTTTAATACTGATATTGAAAAGGTCACATCTCATAGTAAATTAACTTGAGTCGTAGCAAATAAGAAACTATGGATTTCAAAATCAAATGACCTACACGGGCATGGAACATTGCCATTCATTATTTGAAAAAATAAAATCATATTAAATAAAGAAAACATAAAACGCATATTAAAAATAACTTTATTAATAAATTTAAAATAATAATTTAATATAACCATTACAACGAATATAAAATAAAAAAGTCATATTTATCATTATAATTGGAACAGCCTATATGATGGATAACTGCATTTCGACTGGTATGCTAGCATAAAAAAACCTTCCAGTAGGTATGGGTGTGTGCGTCTTTTGTTACCTGCATATGTCAAGCGTAATTAAATTATCTTGCAGCTCACTTTTAACTATTTTTCAGCATACCCACTTAATTTTATAAGATATTGTAATTTAATAATATTTATTAGTGTGTGTATAATACTTTCTATTTATTGTAACTATGTACAGTTATGGTTGTAGTGCACGAACGTATTAAAAATAATTGTAATAGTACTTGATTAAATAAATATATAAAACAAAGGTATAAGGTAGGTATATTGAATAACTCACCAGGTTATTCATAATTACATTTTCTAGAAAACTATGCAATTTTATCTTATAGTCCGCGTCGATAAGCCTCTCTCATCAAACATTTAGTTATGTAGCCTCAAAACCCACGGTGCCCACGGCAACAGAGATAATCGCAATCGTACTTGAAATCAAGGATTACTTATTGCCCTTGAAGCAATCGAAATTACATCTCTAATTAATTAACGTCGCTTCTGCCTTGTCTCTACTGCCGAAGAGACTTCTTATCAATAAATATCAACAAGAATTCCTAGATGTACTGCTCGCAAAAATATATAGAATTGTCGCATTCTATGTTGTTCTTTTAATCCCAATCCAGCACATTGCTGCCGACTTTCTAGTGTAGGTAATTTCTAGAAAATCCACCAACCTAACATAACCTAACCACCTGAAAAATCGGATATTGGGGTGATATTTTAGATTAAAATATAAAAACATCCTAAGTTAATAATAATACAAGTGCGAAGATGGGAAGGGTTGTTAATTAATGATAAAATTTTAGACGAGACCTCAACAAATTAAAAATGATCCCAAAAAAGCGAAAAGAAGTTTAATAAAAATTTAAATAGCAGTTTTTATGTGAGCCGAATTATCGACCATATTTCCATAATAGTAATTTATGGGAAATAGATAAATTCTCAACGGCTGATTGAACACCGTTGAATCATCATCATCATCAGCCTATTAATGTGGCACAGGCCTTCTCTATGGATGGAATAAGGAGTTTGGGCCATGACCCACGCGGGCCCAGTGCGGATTGGCGGGTGCTAACGACTGCAGATGCAGCCGGGACCAACGGCTTAACGTGCCTTCCGAAGCACGGAAAAGCTCGAGATAGTAAATTTTTGGTCCAATCCAATGACCGACCACTGCGAAAGTTGCTTAATTTCAACGATCGCAGCCGAACGCGCTAACAATAACAACTTGCGCCATCGAGCTCCTCACCATTGAATAAATAAGCATTTATGACTGAATAAAATTCAAAACATATAAAACGTTTTACTATATCCTAAAAAACAAAATTTAAAAACACATCCACCAGTTTCAGGCCCGCTTAATCATTAGGCATCGCCGTTTTCCCCAAAAACGCTATAAATGGCTTCACTCTGTACCATCAATCGTGGCTGAATCGTCATATATTTTCATGCGTTTACTGACAGCGACCGTCGAAATGAAAAATACAGTCGCGCCGTGGCCAGTCAATGTGACTAATTAAACTCAAACTCATGAATACCTACGTGTATACGCTAAAAACAATTTTAAAATCATTGTGTTGATTCTCTACCCAACTAGCACAAAAGCTCTTCTTAATAATATTATTATATTAAATGTTAGTGACTATGAAAGTTTAAAACAATAGCTCTTTTTCAGCTAAGCTATCGGTATAACAGCCATTTAATGGCTCTTGTATTATTTTTAAGTGGTATAACATAGTATTATAGCGCTGTACAAGATATATTCGAGATAGTAGCCGCACAACGGTACCCAATATTCGTTTAATAGATACAAATGTGGGTGATGGTTCTCTGGAACAGGCATTTGATCTAAAATAAAATTTAAAAAAATGGGTGCGTGTACTTATGTAGGCGCGTGAGAAGTTATCCTTCTTTGGCATCGTTTAAAATTAGTTTTTAATTGCATGCAAATAATTAATTACAATTAATTAATAAAAAGTCTGGAAAAGGACACAGTCAATAAAGTTCAGTTTTAATTTGAAAAAATAAATAAATAATCAAAATATTCAATTAAAATCGCTACTGAATATAATTTATTAGAACATATGTGATTTGCACTTGTATGAAACTCAAACACGTATTCCGAATATACAAACTAGAAACATGTGGATAAATATTATAAATATGAATACCTATAACTGTTACTTTATTACAAAAAATAAAGATGTGGTTTTTGGTTCTACTACACCAATGGTCAAGAGATGGCGCTGTAGTCTCCTGAATCGCGCTTTGGTTCCGTTGTTCCAGATTAATAAATACTTTTGATAGGCCTTCACAATGCAGTCGTTAGCACCCACTAAATAGAGATTCTATTTCTATTTTGTTGGTAGATTTTCTTAATGTGCGGTAAACACAAAAGGAACGCATGAAGTTGGTCGCTAAAGCCAACTTCATGCTGTTAAAATTTTGTGTTACAGTGATGCGCGCGCATCTTAAAATTTCACTCTCATCATTTTTTCATAACGCGCCTAAAGAAGTATAACTTCAAAAATCTGTTAAGATAACTGTCGTGTAACGACAAAATAAATAGTTAACAATAAGTAAGGAGTAAGTAGAATAGAAATACAGGAAAATATTATAAGATATACAGGGCGTCCCACGGCTACCTCACACGGAGGGAAAGTATATTAAACATTGAGGATAGGAAATTTACTGAAAGAGGACATTATTTTATTTTTAATAATAACTAGAATTGCATTCACAGATTTTTTTAAAATCGCCTGCTACAACTGGGAATCAAACTCGTAAAATTTCGAAAATAATAACACGGCATATTTTATGATAACCATCGAAAGTCAATCGCATTGTAACTGAATTCAAAAAGAAGTCCATACGTACTACAATTTGTATATCACTTTATTATTTTTATCACGTTATTAGACATTCCTTTCATTTAAAATGCTAAGTTATTTAGCAAAACATAATCCTTATGATTAACCTTTTCGATGGTTATCATTAAATACGTCGTGTTTTTTTCGAAATTTCACGAGTTTGATTCCCAGTTGTAACAGGCGATTTTAAAAAAAATATGTGAATGCAGTTCTAGTTATTATTAAAAATAAAATGATGTCTTCTTTCAATAAAATGTCCTATCTTCAATATTTAATATACTTTCCCTCCGTGTGAGGTAGCCGTGGGACACTCTGTATATATTTACAAGAACAAAGTATTTACAGAAAAAGAATAAAAAATAGGGGTATGGTGTGTATGTGTAAAGTATAGTGGTAAAGGCGTGGGTCGTCAGCTGTCTTCAGAGACGGCTTGAAGTTCGGGAGGCCGTGCTGCTGGCGGACGGGCGCTCCTGGTCGGGCGTCTCTCTTGGTTAAAAGATCAGGGTGGCCTTTTATAGGTCCGGAACCATTTGAATTTAGACTAGGTTCGAATTGGACTAAATAGAATTAAAGCTGGTATTCTGTGGAGGTTGAATAGGCTTAGACCCAGTTGGAGAGTATCCGAGTCATGGCTAGCCATGGCAAGAGATAAAAACATGAAGACGTGAATTATGTCAAGGAAATAAATGAACAAAATTTCGACTAAAAATAAATAAAATCGGAGAAAAATTATAAAAAGGAAAGAAAAATAAATAAATATCAGAATATAGCGATATGCAGAATATAGATTAGGTGTCCAGCACTCTGGAAAAGTGAGTACATGCAATTCTTATACGTATTTACAAAATGATGAATAGTGCGTGATATTTTTGAAATTGTGCGTTATAGAAATAAATAATATAAGATAAGAATAATGTGCGACACTGATGCTGACGCTTATATAATCGACTTATTTTAGTACGAAAACACAGTAACAATACTGTCTTGTCATGTTTTGTTCGTTTACTTTCACATGAAGCTTCTATTCTAAACCTATTTTAGATTTATTAAATATGGTAAACATTCATTAAATAGTACAAAGGTGTATAAATTTGTACAGTCGTGCTGAAATAGATTCTTAAAACTAAGGAAGTATATTCCTTCACTCATAAAGAGTTGTTATATTGCCACATTAAAACGTTTGTACGGCCACTATAGAGCGCTTGTTGAGTTATAAGCTGTATAATTTGTGCCCAATTTGAAGGTACAAAAGCTATGTAGCCGCTTATGCAAGTAGTGTAGAGCTTCTTTATACAGTTGAAGCCGTCGCCAGTTTCCATTAAACGGCTGTTATACCGCTGTTTTATACAGTCAGTGTGCTAGTTATGTATTATGTGATACAATCTAAATATATCGTTAATACGGGTTTGAAATTTAAAGATTTATCATTTTTTTTAAATTGTTACTACTCCTGAAATCACAAGCGCTTATCTCATTTTGTGATAAGATCTCATCTGTCTATTATTAATATTTTAGACATATTGCATCTTGATTCTAATTACATTGATAGAGTTAATAATACATATAAACCGTGACCGTTGCTTAGATATCATGTTTGAAAAATAAAAAAGTCGAAAATTCAGAAGGATAGTACGTTAGTAAAAAAGCAAACGTTTGCTAACCTATAACTTGAAATCGGAAATTGCTCCCTTTGAACAAACATCCATCCCCACGTTTAATTGAAACAATCACCCTTGTGCTTAGCCCCCTCGTGTTGATTGCTTTGTGTAGATGAGCAGCACCTAAGCTTCTAGTGTGGAGAATCAAACCTGCTTCGTTCTGATATTACGTGAGTTCAATGTAAGCACGCAATAGTGTAAATTCCGGTATTCTCTAACTTAAAACTAAATTTAAAAGCAGTCTCTTCTTTTTCATTATGTATAGAAAATGACAAAGATACACTGTTGTCAAATTTTACTTAGGTTTCGAGAATCATGTCAGAATCCACACCATTTACTATCTGTACTGTAGTAACCAAACATTGTAGAAATATTGTACAATAATAAAATCAGTTTTTCTAAAATAATTAAAATATAAGTTATTGTACCTAGTCCAGCCATAAGTTCTGTTATAAATGAAAATGCATTTTTTTAAATGAAGGAATGTAATAATATTAAAATTTATACCTACATATTTATTAAAATCTCAGCAAAAAATTAAAAATATTCTATTCGAAATGGCCTGGCCATGGCTTTTATACAGGCCTTTAATCTGTTTGGCCAGGAATCTATGGATTTACGCACTGTTTCCAAGGGAAACTTCGCGTCGCTTAGAGCAGGCCATGTCCTCTAAAACTGATCATAATTTGAAGTCTAAAGGGTTGAGGTCTGGGCTAGATGAGGGCCAGTCTTCAGCTCTTACAATGTACGGAACATTGGTTTCAAGCCAGGCTTAGATAGTTCGTGCCTTGTGACCAGGTGCAGAATCCTGCTGGAAAGTCCACAGTATATTTTTAAAAAGTGGCTCTTTGGGTGAAATTTTAAAAATGTAGTTTTGTGACTCCTTGATAAGACACGCCCCACCAAACCATCACTGAGGCAGGATGATGACCACCTTGTACCTTTCCGACCACTTGAGCAGCTTCTTTAAAATTGTGAGCGTACACTTTATAATTTTGCTTATTGTAGTGTTCTTCAATCGTGAAATTTTTTTTCATCGGTAAAGAGGACATTTCTGTGCTTTTCACCTGCGTATCGCGACAGAAGGCGTTTTGATCGATCCACTCTCTTTAATTGTAAAGATTGCTACAGGGCATGCCCTGTATATTGACGATAAGCACCGAGCCTCAGGTCTTTTTATAATACGCGACAGAGTTCAAGCGCGAAACTTCATTTCTCGCGATAAGATTTTTTGCTTCCTAGTGGGGTTTCAACGAATTCTAGTTTTAACAGCATTAACAACCTTTGTGATTCTAACAGCACGCGGCCGTCCCGATCTTTTCTAGTCTTCGACATACGAGGTGTAGTTGTATCTGTTGATAGTACGATATACGAACATACGGCTGATACCAAGCTTTTGAAGTGTCTAGAATATAACCGACGGCTCCATACTCACTTTGTGCAAGGCGATCACTGCAATCCTATTTTCTTTAACACCCCATTCCCTATTGTAATTTGATAATGAACACGAAAATATATGTGAAATTTCGCAAAATGGAATGAAGTTTTTAAAATAGTATACGTGTTCAAAGTTTTTATATAACAGTATTTATGGCCAGACTAGTTAGTATAGTAATTTGACTATGATAAAGCCACCTGCAGTTTCCGTAACTTTACAGGGGAGCAAAAGGAAAAGCTTGCCGATTTTTGTTAATTCTTAGTGTAAACCATTTCAAATAAAGACCCATTTCTCTACCTATATAATATTATTAGAATTTATTTAATTTTTAATTAGTGTAGGATGTTTTAATTCTTTCTTAGTATGTGCAAAATATTTCCCGCACCTGCATATTTAGAGCTAACTTCAAGAGGTTAAGAAAAAAATATCTCTCAGTCATACAAAAAATGCCTTCCATTATAATATAGATTCAGACTCATTGAATGAGTTTTCTGTTCTTGAATTAGATAAATGAACGCGATACATATGACGTGAAAAGTCTTTTTAACACGAATCATAACATGGTAGAGGAAAAATTTGCATATCACTGTTCAATTACCTTACTGTGTCAATCAGAATCTTATATAATAAATCAAAGTGATTCAGTGGAGGATGTATAATCTATACATATAATAAAATGGTAGAAAAGTCAAGACTGTACATTGAATATTTTTTTAAAGAATACTTGGGGTGCGATCTTCAATCGATACCGAAGCCAAAAATATAGTTTTTTTTTGTATGTTTGTCTGTATGTATGTCCGGGATAAACTCAAAAAGTACTGCATGGATTTACTTCAAATTTGGCACAAACATTATTAAAAAGTCAGGTCAACATATTGGCTACATATTATCACGCTATCACCTACGGGGAACGAGCAGTGAACCTTTATTTCTAACTAACTCCACGCGTACGAAGTCGCGGGCGGCCGCTAGTCATAATATAAGTTTTTTCTGATTATTATTTAAATTAGCGTAATCTTTCAATCAATAGAAAACTTGTCTCGAGCCCCTGTGAATATTTGCACCGAAGAGCGCTGTAATCCCTAGTGATGGTGAACTGATCACTTACTATCGGTATAGGTAGCGGCAAACTTCTTGAGGAAAAACGCAGACAAATCAACTTGCGCTGTAGACGTTTTTGTATGTAAACTTGCTACAAAGCAGGCTTCCTTGTCTTAAGTCGTTGCAGAAGAAGTATGCCGGGATATACATGAATCGACAATTTTACCAATAAACCATATATTTAACCCAACTTCTCACTTACAGTGGAAGCAAATGTATGTATTTTCCGTAAAAACGTGGTTACGTGCTTGTGTAAATGATTGTAGAACTAATTGTCGGTTCCAACAACAACCTACAACGACCTGTATTTTTAATTGGTTAAAATTCTTTAATTACAAAATAATTGTTTTCTATAGTTAGATATTTTGATTGAAAAATGGTAATTGTGATGATGGTAATTTTTTAGTCTTTTGTATTTTATTTTATTTATTAAAAACATTTTTAGTGCCTAGTTTTAGCAACAAAACAATATAAAAATAAAGCACTGGAGTACCGACTCACAGAAAAAATATACCACTGACCAGTTATGTATAGTATGTTTATATTTAACTCATATCACGAAGTTTCCCGGCTGAAGCTATCGGATTGCAATAAAGTAACATATTTCGATGTTTAAGAATAGGCGGATCGATTCCAAATAGTCTAATTCATTTATTGATATGATATTAACATCATAAGAAACCCCACTAACAGCTTATAGCCATCACTAGCCACCAACATCATTGTAACTCATGTATTTTATGCTAACATAATAACAGTTTGAACAGCACAATCAAATCTTTGCAAACACGAGTGAACTTGAATTAACTATCTACGTGACTCGCGTCAGCATAGCATAGTTAGTCAGTCATAGATTGCAAAAGTCACCACATTACTATGTTGCGTCGATCAATGGACTCTGAACGTTTTCTGGTAAGATGAGATATAGGTATGCTCACACGATCAGCGTATAGGTATTTTATTTTAGGTACATACGTATATTTATTTATAAATGTCGACCTCCGTGGCCGAGTGGTTTGTATGCCGGGTTTCATGGTGTCACCGACTCGAGAGGTCCCGGGTTCGAATCCTGGTGGGGGTAGATGTTTGAGTAATAAATACGAGCATTTGTACTCCAGTCATGGATGTTTAATATGTATTTCTATATAAATATACTTATATATTTACAGTATATGTATTCTATCCGTTACCCTAGCATCCCATAACACAAGCCTTGCAGACAGTGCTTACTTTCGGGCTAGGCTGATTGGTGTGTGTTGGAAAAATATGATATTCTCATTTCAATAACAAACAAGATAATTTTGTTGCATTGTGATAAGTGTTTTATTAAGACAATAGTCTTGAAGTTATTTGAATATATAAGGGTTGCTGCAGTACTATTAAATATTTTATTATGTTTCTCATAACATTGAATAAGTAGAGTTATGTAGGTACTACATATATCTCATATTTTATGCTTTTTTGAAACCTTTATGTTGTCAAAAGTCACCAGTCTTTCAGTAATAATGTCATAAGGTTTGATGTTTTGCCTATTTATAAAAGTTAAACGTAATACTCAACGCTATAGTAATTAAACCAAAGCAAAAACCTTATTCACAATACCACAACAGAGTTCCCACAAAGTGGATTAAAATTGGGTTGCCCTCAAAAATGTCGGCTCGCAGATTTCAGAGTAGACCATCAATCATCCCGTGATTCCGTAAAAAGTTGAACGAACTACGTAGGTAATTATTCTGGGAAATCCTGTTACTGAATTATTATAATAAAATTGTGATGTCTATTATTTCATAAACATACTTACAATGCTCACAATGAACACAATGTCAGACATGCTGCAGCTTGAGGGTAGATTTCAAGGGAGGTAGAGCATAGAGAATATTCCGATCGAATTTGGGCGCCGGTTTGTGAGATTAAAGTAACCTTCTTCTTACAGAAGACCACAATGATATAACCTGAGGAAATGTCACTTACTTTCAGTGATATTGTTTTTCTGCTAGTGTGTCAGGTTCTACAACTTCACGGGTCAGTTAGGCAACGCGTGAGTAATAGATACCTACTTTTTACTTTGCTATCATAAACGAATCTATAAGCTAAAGTAGCCGCGTGCCTCAGTCAGTCCATGTGCATCTATTATGCCACTCAACTTGCATAGGAAAAAATAATATTCAACGACTGCTCAGCATCATATTTATATTATAATACAAAATAAAAATACTTCTAGAAAGAAAACAAAAATAAACCTAATTACGAACGCACATGTTGATCACGTCTATATTAATGATTATGAATCAAACTTCGAAAAGATAATAAAATGAAAATAAAATAGAAGCAAACATTGATTTGCAGTAACGTAAGCTGCTCTGTATTTATATTCAAAAACTTTGCCTAAATGTTAACTTACTCTACAGAAACTTGAATATGTCTGAGAAACCCGAGATATCCAAACGAAGGAATCCATCAACCAGCAACTGCTATCTAGCCAACGAACCTATTGATAGATAATCCGTCCAGGCGAAACGATAAATCAGTCCAAAAAATTAAAGTGCGATAGGGTCATACAAATGCAATAGATCAAAGTTGCTCTAAAAATAAATTTTTATTTTGAGAACTTTGTGATGATGTGAAGAACAGTTATTTGAGAGCAAATGCTCATAACTTGACCAATATTGGTTCTGATTCTGTGGTTGCCCTCGGGTGTGAGCGCTGGTTGGTTCGATTGTATAATGTCGCGTCCTTTGATTGGCTATTATCTATAAGGTGGAAGTATAGTGAGGGCGAGCCGGCGGCGACGTCTTCTAACCTCTCTCTGTGTTCTGTGTTCCCTCTAGTAAATGTACGTGTCGCAACTTCAGCGCCGTCGTCTCGTTCTCGTTGACGCTGAATTTTCAATTTAGTAATAAATATGTAGTATGTTAATACATATAAGCTTTACATCTTGAGTAATACGAGTGTAAAAACTGAAATAAACACAATTTGTACTTAATATAATTTTCAGTTTTCCTACAGCTGTTACATAAAAATTGATTGTTTACTTATGTATTATTGTAATTATATTAAAATGTACGTACAATATATTTTGATTGATGTAGATGATTATTGATTGATTACTATTTTACTTAGTTAAAAAGTACGTTCAGTTAAAATACAGGTTTGTAGTTGTAATTTTTATTTTTTTAAGCATGTAACTGCTTATACAGGTTTGTAGTTAGATCTTATCTTACTATAGTAAGTTCTAACTACAAACCTGTATTTCTCATATATACATGAGATTGAACAATAATATCGACCCCTCGGTCAATATTGTAACTCATTTGCCCTTATCTGTTGGGTTAAATAAATTGGGAAAAGATGTAAATTTATTGTTACCACAAGTAATGATAATTTTCTAGTATTCCTTAACTATAACATGTATTTGTATTTCAGTATCAATTACCAATAAGAAGAATAAGAAGGGCTTTCTAATTGCGATTAATGGGGCTGTCTTTCAAACCCTGGATTAAACTTATTCGTCTGATAAGTACTTATCGTATAATAAACGGAAAAAATAAAATGAAGATCTGAAGCTCACGATCTATAAAATATAACATTTACTGAAATGTTTCTTTAAATTTGAAGGAATTGTCTATTGTTTTCCAGTAAATAATCATAATAATACAATAACTCGATTATGACAGAGGTCACGTGAAGGAGCAACTATGTAAAACAGTACCACTAATATTGAAGGAATGACATTATAAAAAAAAGAAGGCAAATTAACAAAAAAAAAAATATTAAAAATTTACATCATACTGCCAACCATTACCAATTCTTCCTTCGGTTATGTTGAAAGACGGCATTTATAAATAATATTTATTATTCCAAATGAGAAATGATGCCTCAAAATAAAGTTTTTAAAATACTAAAAGACAAATGCCAATCATATAACAACACATATTCTCAGCACAATATCGATAATGACTTTGACAGCCAAACATGCAACATCACATCAAAAGCAGACGTTGTCGACAATAAAGTTTCTTAAAACCTTTTTAAGTTTCTTCATTTCAATGTGCAGCAAGACATATGCTTGCGTAATAGTAGCATTAGTTCTCGACAATCGATGCAAATTAAACGCATTGTTAGAAGTAACATCAGTACCCTTAATAAGAACAAGAACAGCACAATAGTCGATGTCCTCCGGCTGGGAGACGGCACTTCAATCACCTTAATGTCAGGTTATGCAAAACGGCAGAAATGCCACCTACCAGCATTAATCATGCATCGATTTACTGTGTCACTCGAGTCCACGGAACTCAGTCGGTGAAAACCGAAATAATATACCTATTTTGTTGACCTTTTGAACTCTTCGATGAGAAATTAAAGACATAACAGGTTGTAGACAAACCTTTACAAAACATATTAAAAAGCTTAAAAAGTGTCTCGAAAGAGTCGAAGGTCAGGAACCACTTTTTGTTAACAGAGTAATCCGAAAAAAAAGGTGTCAGAACTAAAAAAAACTCGAAACACTGCGATAGGTTGTGAACAACAGCGTTACTTATATGTTAACTGGTCCGAAAAAGTATTAGGCTACTCAATTCAAGAGGGGCTTTCAAAGGGAATAGCAGATAACTGCTATTCCAGCGGCTAAATGCTCATTTGCCCATTACCCATGTCCTAAACAACTCACAGACGAGTAAATAACACCCTTTTAAAAAGAGAAATTGGTCTCTTGAGGCATTATGTTCACTTCAAAGAGTGAATAGCGACCCTACTGTATAGAGCGTTGGCTTTGGCTGTGACCAACGCAACTTAACGAAGTTTTTCTGGACGTTTATTCATCACTTAGCATTTTTACGCGATATTCATCACGAAGGCGGCGAGACGTACTGCATGGGTAACGGAAAATTATCGGCTGTGCCACAATTATTATAACAAATAGAAAAAAACGTACCTAGTTATGTAAAATAAATACCTACTTTAAATATAGCGGATATGATATTTCTTATTATTGAAATTGTATTCTAATAATGTTTAACTTCCCATTAATTTTGTCAACATTTAGGCTCCGCTTACGTCAGCGTTTTAAATAAATACTTAAACTTGATTAAATTTTTTTGAGTCAAATCTTAGTGAAACAGTTATGCATTATTTTTAATACAACCTATTATTAAATAAATAAATATTTCCAACACACACCAATTAGCTTAGTCTCAAAGTAAGCACTGTAGGCTTGTAATATGAGATGCTAGGGTAACGAATAGAATATATGTATTATATTGTAAATATATTTTAAAATCACGGCCAAGTTAGTTCGCGTTTGTCTCAAGCAGTGTGCACACAAGTACTTTCTGGTTTAATAATAAATATTTTCGTCAAGTTTATCAAGTGTTTTCCTGTCTTCGATATCAAGAAATAGCAATTCAATGTACTGTACCCTTAGTACGAGTTTGAGCTCACGAAAACTATCATAGTTTTCGTAATTGTAAATTATGTTTCTATGTCCATTTTGGTGAAAAGTAACGAAATATTCTTAAAATTTAAGAAGACGCAAATGATTTAATGATAAAAATTAAATACTGTTTATTTGTATTGAAACGAAACAATAAAATCAGTACCCTTAGTACGAGTGCAAGCTCAGGAAAACTATCATAGTTTTCGTAATTGTAAAACTCGTACTAAGGCTATTGAGTTGACTAGGGTTCGTACATATATTATAAAAGTAAATTTATATAGCAATACATATTAAACGGCCATGACTGGTGTAAAGATGCTCGTATTCATCACACAAACATCTGTCCTCACCGGGATTCGAACCCGGGGCCTCTCAAGTAGGCGACACCTTGAAACCCGGCGTACAAACCACTCGGCCACGGAAGGCGTCATTATTGGTAAATCAAAACAGCTGTTAATTGGAACTTATTACATTTGTAGAATTGACGCTGGATTTTCTTATAGCACCGACATATTATTAAAGACCGACAAAATGTTTCCACTTCAAGTACCAGGGAAACGGACATTGCCATATCGGACAAATGAACGGAAAGTCCTAATACGGTCTCTTAATAACGGTATGCGACCCTAACACAAATTGTGTGAAACTATAGTCCGTGTTAATTATCACTAAAACAGTGGTAATGAAGTGGCTTAAGCGCGATGTACCCCTTTTGAGTGCCTCGTTGGCTTGCGAGTAAATTAGCAAATAATTTTGCTAATGAATGGTACCTACATACGTTTTGCATAATCTGTATCGGCTCAGACTTTGTGGAAATGACCTCGTCGCTATATTTGAAAAGTTTAACATTAATTTGTGATTAATCGCTTTATGATTGAATGAGATTGCTTTGAGATGAACGTTGTCTGAATTAGAATATAAACGATATGATTAAGAAACCGATAGGAACTCGTGACTGAATGTGGTACTACTCTGCTATATAATTGAATTTTTAATGATAAGGTAACTTTCATCATAATATAAGGGTGACCAATAAGCATGCATGATCCATATAATCAAACAAGAACGTACCACCACAACACAGCTTGCTTCCGACTTAAAATTCGCACATTGCCTACCTATTCGTTTTTAAGAGCGAATGTAAACAATAACTTAACCTCGCAATTAGTTGCCGTAAATTAAAATCCATTGAATTTGATAAGTCTCAACGAATTAACGTTACTAAACTTTCTATGGTTAAGCGTTCATACATTAAATACAATAGGTTGAAACAAGTTATAGAACTCTGAAACCTTATCATGACATTATGAACTTATAACGCAACTCAATTCTTAAAGTGACAACAGAAATCATTAAGTGCATAATAGAAAAGCATTCAGCTTTATTTAGCGCATAGTTCGGTTCGGTTCAAATAACTGTTATTTAAATTCAATCTGTATTAAGAATAAAGTCCTTTTTCAGACGGAAGCTCGCTATGACCTGTCAAAGTTAACTTAGATCTAACAATAACCGTATAAAATCATACATGACAGCACAAAAAATCATTAAAGGAATTTGTAAAGACAATTTATATTAATAAAACCTCTAAACAGCCCGAGTGCCTATCGCCTTAAATTCCAAAATGTTTCAAGCATGCCACATTAAGAAGTACTTTGTTGACTAATTTTACAGAGCTCTCTCATAGTTAACATGCACATGCATCGTTGCCTCTTGCATAAAGCAGGCACCACTGAATTTCATAAAATTTACATACTATAACACCATACTAACTTATTGTATTACAGTACGTTCTATTTAAGTAATAGTAATGTCATTCTCTCCATTTTAACCTTGACATTAAGAAGTATGTTACTACAGTTGATGAGTTTTTTATTAACACTACTGGTATAATACAAAAAAACAATGCGATTCCGATGCATTTAGTATAACATGATGAGACTAAAATATGTTTATTGCCATGGTCCGCGTTTGACGATGCTATCTGACTGTTATGTTAAATGCTCAGGTTAAACGTCGTTGTACTTACCTTTAAGATGTAGCACGTTTAAAGCCAATTAATTTTTGACTTATTATAGATCTATATTGTAGCTCTTGGGAAACCTTAAAGGCGGTAACAAGTTTCGGTCATGCTTCTATACCGCTAAGTTCGGTCAGAGGTTTTGATTGTTGCTCGTCACAAAACACAGTTTTCTTGCTTTTTAATTACGACACTATCTTGATTTGTTTATATTTCGATATCATGATTAACCTTTAGTGATAAAGAAATTTCATTCAACAGAAAGTTAAGTCACCAACAATTACCTGCGTGATTTCATAATTGTTTCCTTCGCCATCTACGCTCATAGAACTTTTGATTGCGTTATTAAATTATGTTGTTTGTCATGCCATGACAATTATTTGATTTTTGCCAGTGGGCGTATAATGCAGACAGTCGAATGCGATTTTCCATGCAAATGGTCGTGCCAAAAAGAGGGACGATCACGCGACCAACGAAGGTTTATTAGATGTAAATTTGATAGAAATGTTAATTGGAATCAGTAAATTGCCAGATGCCATGAGTTGTGCTAATCACGACAATGTCCAGTGCCGAGCACAATGCATTTACATAATGAGATTACAATTCGGCATGATAAAGTGCAGTAGGTAATGCGGCACTGCTAGTTAGAATTTTAGCATTATTACAGTGTGTTAATTGCGTAGGTAATTTACAATATCTCAGCGTGCATCGGGCCTGTATGCATTGCCTGGTGTGACCTCTTGTGTGTCACATAGAACGAAAATAACTTCGATTACGATTTAAATCCTACTAATATTACACATGTGAAAGTTTGTATGTTAGTTTTTCAATCACGCAAAAACTACTGAACAGATTCGGATGTAATTTTGTAAGCATATAGTTTATGACCTGGATTGAGGGATACAATACTTTTTATCTCGGAAAAATTACAGGTTCTTGTGGGATTCTAAAAAAACTAAAGTAAACGCGGAAGAAGGCCCGGGGCCGCTAGTGGTTAATGAATTCACTGTCATCTCCAATATTATTATCTTTCTTTCTTTCGTAAGTACACATTACAAGTCTATCTGAATTACTTAACAATGACTATGTAGGTAAGTATACTTTTAAAAAATCCAGTGCACTCGAAGTTTTTTCAATTCTAAGTACATAAATTTTATCAATGCCATGTTCAAGGATTCTTTTTTCAACGACTCTCGAGAAAATCTAAGAAATTAACAATATCTTTTTTCTTTGATACAAAACATGTTAATTAATTTTCAAAACTGGAATTTGAGAGACTTCGTCTTGTTAAGAGACATAAGTTGGACATTGTATTCTACAGCAATACACAACTTTCTTCCATTATTTTTTTTACAAGTAGATAAACAAATAATTTAAATCCACGTTTTAAGCTTGTTGACAACGAATTGAAACTAACCAAAATATATACTTGTTAACATTTTTTTTTCAATCAGTTAGGAATTATTTTACAAAATTCCATCAATCTATTAACTTGATTCTGTGAATGACTTAACGATGTCTTTAAATGTTTACAATTTCTCCAGTTAATTTCCAAAGTTAAATTCTCTATCGAAGAATATCAAGTCCCGTTCAGTTATTTATAATGCATCGGTATCTAAAACGTTTGATTTGATTTTTTTGTGTTGATCAGTATTTTCAATTAGAATGAACAGTCAGCAACAGGTCATGTTATCTAAAATTGTCAAACTTCTCCAACTCACTTTGAGGTATACCTTCATTGTCATAAAATTCACAATTGATTGAAGTAATTGTCACATTTTGGGTATCTTTATGTGTTGCTTAGTGTACAACCAATAAAATGAGTCGCAGTTGCTCGTTGTCGGCAGGTGCGTAAGACTGCATTCTCGAGTGCCAGAAGAACTGGAATCACAGCCAGGCGCGACTACCGAGATTAGATACGTAAAACCGATAGAGAATTTATTTAACAATCAGCTTTAACGACACTGGATCCACTCATTGAAGTGAGGTCTTGTACTGGACACTTTTAAAATAACCGGTTGCAGTTATGTCCAATTGCTTAGCGTTATTATTTTTGCTTGAATGTGACTACTTAAGCAACGTCTTTAGTAAACGTGAGATTATATTATATTTGTGAAGCGTCACTTAGTGGTAAACGCCATGTAAGGTAAACGCTGGAAATGTTGACAGTGTCCCAGCATTCGTCACTTTTCAAATAAAGCTAAATTAACATATCCTGTTTATATTAAAGTAAAAACCTTTTGTGGAAACTCATTCACTGAAATTATTCGCCACGCTTGGAAGTTAAAAAAAATATTGAGCACTCCCAGTTTTTAGATTTTCTTCAAAGTTTTATCACTAAACCTGAACACTACCACACTGCATTTGATTCCTTATATTGCTGAATGAAATTATTTCATGTAGTAGTTAGTTATATTATCTTACGATTTAATACCTTTCGAACAGTACTTTTTAATAATGAAATTATTTATATCCAGTGACATTTATTGGTACTTAAAAACCAAAAAATATATAATAATAATATAGTATATATATGACTGAAAAACACGTGGGGCGCTTCATTATCAAATTTTAACTGAATGTGGGTACGGTACAAATCCGAAAATGTACGCCACTGTGTCTACTGTTTTTTTTTTGTAACTGTTTCCATACATCTACTGCTTTTTTCTATAACGCCTCCCAATTTTTAAAATCGGACCTGGCAATACCGTTTGTGGCACAAACACAAAGTCAGCCGAGTTCAGAAACTGACGGTTATTGGTACTTTTACCTTACTAGGATAACCTAGCAATATAGATTACTGTGACTCAAAAACAAATAGCGTCTCTATAAGGTAATCGTATTTTACAACTCATACTTGGCACAACTCAATATTGAATTAGCTAAAACCTAAACTAAAAAAAAAAAGTTGAAATTTAAGAATAGACAAAAGTAGTCACATAACAGATGAATTTTAGATAAAAAAATGCATCAACATTTAAAGAATAATTTAAATACTACATAATTACTAGCTGACCCAGCGAACTTCGTACCGCCATAAAAATAGGGATTGGTGATAGAAGGGTAAAAATTTAGGGTTGTATCTTTTTTTATATCACATTTTAAAAAATTCAAAATTAAAATTGTACGAAAAATAAAATGTTAGGGGTGGACAACCCTTATCACTTAGAGGTATGATAAATAGATAGTAGCCGATATAAAATTTCATAAAAATCGGTCAAGCCTTTTCGAAGGAGTATGGTAACTAACATTGTGACACGAGAATTTTATATATAAGTGTATAAGATATACACCAGATTTTAACAACAGGCCAACTAAGCCTCAAAACAAACCAGGTTTTGAATAATTACGTAAAATAAAATGACCAAACCAACACCCATCTGAGCCTTTGTATAAACGGTCTTGACTCGGTTCAATAACTGGTTATGTTAATACAACTTTCATAGATAAAGCGCAGCTGTCGAATCAAATTTTAGATTGTTAAGTTATAGTAGGAGAGCTACTGAACCCTCCGAGTAACGGTCTGTCTGTAAAGCCCACCATTCACTACACGCACCGCGAGCCGAACCCCGAGCCGTACCCATCCGTGGACAAATCCGTCATTGCCCACACACTACACGAGCGCCGAGTTGCAGTCCAGTCGCTTGTGTAAAATTCAAAAAATTCAAAATTCAATATCATTTATTCAGTCTAGGCTGTTACAAGCACTTGTGAATGTCGAAAAGCTACGCCATCGGTTCGCAAATCTACGGCGGGAGACCTTGTACTGAGAAGAACCGGCAAGAAACTCAGCAAGGGCTGTTTTTTTCTCCCTGTATTATATACAGAGTCGTCAATTTGAAAAATGAGTTCAATATGAGATAACCCATGAAGTCACTTTCCATTACAAATGTAAATGATAAAACAATTATGACTATAAAATAAAAAATATAAAAAACAGATTTAAAAATGAAAAAAAGTTTAGGAATGCCGTGTCCCACTGTTTAGGCATAAAAACAAATGTACCATTAAAGTTAAATACAACGACTAATAGTACCCAATGTAGCAAGAGCAGACTCATCTCCGCTGGCAGCACCCGTTCACGAGCATGACGCATGAACCAGCCATGGCTTCGCTCAACCATTTTTTAGGGAACGTAACGACCCGCCTCACACGACACCGCCGAAGAGATTTTTAAGAGAGTATGACTACCCATAACCACATATGGATACTAGATAGCAAAATAGGGAAAAAAAAGAAAAAAAAAAAATTAAGTACCAGTGTACATTACTATAAAAAACTATAAACACAACTGTAGGACACATGCATGTGGTTACCTAAACACTAGTGTCGACTCTGCCACTACTCTCCAAACCCAAAAGCAAACCCAACATCAGTGCCCCCCCCTTCACTCTGTATAGAGAATGATAAGGATACACCGCTGCAAAACCAAAGTTCAGGTCTAGAGAACCATGCCAGAATCCACACCACACTTAAATCTTTATCTCAGAAATAATAAATGTTCACCTAAATTTTTTGTTTCTGATTGCCGTGCCACGCCATGCAGTTTTGTCATTTAAGTATAAATACAATTACAAATAAAATTTAACTTAAATAATTAATTATCATTATAATAATAATTTCCGCAGCGATCGTTGAATTTAAGCAACTTTCGCAGTGGTCGGTCATTGGATGGGTGACCATAATTTACTATCTCGAGCTCCTCCGTGCTTCGGAAGGCACGTTAAGCCGTTGGTCCCGGCTGCATCTGCAGTCGTTAGCACCCACCAACCCGCACTGGGCCCGCGTGGTGGGTCATAGCCCAATCTCCCTATTCCATCCATAGGGAAGCCTGTGCCCCAGCAGTGGGGACATTAATAGGCTGATGATGATAATAATAATAAAGTAGTATAGAGCAGACTCATCTCCGCTGGCAGCACCCGTTCACGAGCATGACGCATGAACCAGCCATCGTTTCGCTCAACCATATTGTAGGGAACGCAACGACCCGCCTCACACGACACCGCCGAAGAGATTTTTAAGAGAGCATGACTACCCATAACCACTCAAACCAAGCAAAATAGTTACTTAGAATTCAGGTAATTTATCTGTACGACACTGCAAACAAATACAAAACAAATTTACAGTTACAGCCATGCAGTTTTGTCATTTAAGTATTCTTTAATAGTATAATAGCCTTTCTTAAGTAAACAATTTTTAATGTGACACTTGAACTCATTTATGGGTAACTCAAGAATGGCATCAGGAATTTTATTATAAAAATGTATACCTTGACCCATAAAAGATCGGTAAACCTTCTGTAACCTGTAGGGTGGTACTTTGGTGAGCCTCGCGCGTATCGTTCTTCCCTACCCTACCATGCCACCGGTGCTTTCCAAATGCACAAAAGTCGCTTTAGTAGTCGGTGCAATACTTTTAACAGAGAATAAAAAGAAAAAGAGGGTCTGAACAAAGGAATGGCTGAAACAACGAACAAAATATACTCATTTAAAATTTCGGCAATGCATTCAGTCCTGTAAACCATCTGTTTCTCTTTAAACAGCAGGATAAATTCTTGCCAAAACTCTTTATGATCGCCGAACGACATGTTATTACACTCGTTTACTCGTTCGTGATACAAACAATACAACTGCAGGCCAATTATGCTCGCTAATTGTGATATTGTTTTGATGTCAATTTCACATTACGCATTATGCTCTCCGAAAAATGCGATATCAAAATGACATCAACTTGACATTAAATTTAAAATGATATCAACTTAAATGCGTATTACGATCAACTTTTTGACATAAAACAGTATCGCATAAACGTCGAAAATGTGATACAGACGTGATCCAGTATTAACAAGTTAAGAGGTGGTTCTGCGTGCACGCACTACAAATGACTGACAAGTTCGCCGATAAATCTGTGCAAGCACACACACGTACGGATTTGTACGGCGCGGCTGGGGTGCGGCGCGGCGCTCGCGTCTTTTGACGGCGAGCGCAGGGCCGAGCCGCGACCCGCGCTCACCAACACATTCACTCGCGGATTTGTCCGCGGACTTGTCGCCAGCGACAAATCCGGCGGATTGGCGCGCCTGTGAATGGTAGGCTTAAGGCTAGAAATCCTTATGGTGATGAGCCATAGCATGCTTAGTACGGTAAGCATCATCTGGCACACCTCAGCCCCGCACGTCATCAAGCCGTATATTTTTGAAAGTGTCAAAAAAATTGTTGCTGTAAGCTTCAAATTTTTATACAATGTAGTTGATTCATTTCTAAGTTTAAAAAAAAATTGCCAGACGTTTACGATGAGCACAAGCTCCTGCCAGACGAACCGGAAGGTGTGTAATATATACATAAAAATAAACTTTATTCTGTAAAGTTGAAATTTATATAAGTGTTTGTTTAAGCGATTTAAAGGAAGTAGGTAGAATACCAGGTGGTTCTGGCTAGCACAAGTCCTTGCTAGGCGAGGAGAAAGATGCTGCGGCAGTGCGAGTAAGAGTCGTAGTATGTAAACTTACGGTATATTATGCATGCAAATTAAATGATGTGAAAATAAAAGTTATGGGTAAAATATTTTTTATTATTATAAGTCTTTAAATTAATTAATATCTTCATCATCATCATAATAGGATTCTTAATTCCTGTTTTCATCATCAAAAAAGAAACAAAGTTTTAATACATTAAGAATAACATTACATATCTGACCTTGCGCTCAATTATATAGAATTTCATATATTTTTATGAAATGTGTATTACCTTTAATGTGTTCTTCAGCGTCACTTGACTCATTCTCAGCAGTTTATTCTTTTTAGCGCATTTAAATAAAAGTGTGTTTATAAAAAGTTTTTACTTTTAATTTATTTTTTACTTTTTAGTTATCGCTGGATATAATCGAGGATTTAAAAACCTCATATTCTTGGAAAGTCCTTTCATTTGATACCCATATTGTTGGAAAGTATAAAAAACTTAGTTTGTCTGTCTGTAGTGTCAATATGACACTACAGACAGACATTTGCATTTAGTTTAACTAGGTAAAGTTTTATTATAATGGACATGGCTAAGATACTGCCCTTAACGTGTATAAATATTTCGCACTAGCCCGTAACTTCACAATATTTTTTTATTAATTATTACGTGTTTATTATTCTCATACAACTTTCGTGAAATAATCAAATATTTATATATATACAAAATATATATCTGTGTAAGTTTAACGAAAGAAACAATATTATTTCTAAACTCCTTCAAACTATGACATATTTGGCCCTATTTTTTGCTACAACAAATCACGGAAGGCCTAAAATAATAGATTTTATTATTCTGATTAGGCTTGAGACAAGGCTGTATGATAATTAATCCTTTAATTTTTGCAAATGGACAAAATAAAAATTCACAGATTACCTGTCAGGCCGACGATAACAAATAATTTGTATTTATTTTTGCTTTAAAAAACTTTTTTTTTAGAGTTATACAGAGAAATGGGAAGAAAGATTCTAAGAAAATGCGAAATTGATCACTCTGTAAATAATTGTCAACATCTTTTATCAACTTTAGTAAGGTAATGACATAGTAGGAGTTCTCATAATTTTCAAGATTGTGACTTTATCAAAAGTTCCTGAGCCTTTTTTCATAAAAATTATAAATACTTAGCTTTTTACCATTAACTATTACTAAGTACAGTATTTCTACATTGCCAGGGCAGTCGCTCATACAAAACTTTACCATGTCCTTTATTTGCGATTTAAAGTAAGTAGGTAGAATGACAGGCGGTTCTGGTTAGCATAAGTATTTGCCTCGTGAGGGGAAAGATGCTATGGAAGTGAGTGAGCGGCTCAACGTGAACTCGGTGGTGCGATTGAGACAGTTTATCTTACTGGAAAATAGGTCCTATACCTGAAAAAAAAACCGTCGGAGGTAACAACGATTTATCTATGTAAAATTTTACGCAGAATTTCACTGTTTTATATTGTGAAGTATTGTTATGATTTAAATTTCAATTAAATATTAATATTAATTGTGCAGTTATTCTTGTGTACGTTAGTTGTGCCAACGATTATTCATATTTAATTAAATAGTAAGTAAAATGGAATCTGCAAACGTTGTTTGTGTGATTTGCAAACAAGATATTGATGACAAAACTGTAAAATTTACAACAAGTACTTTAGACAAAAGCAAATAAATATTAAAAATTAGACGACAACATAATTTAAAATTTAATGACATTTCTTTGCCAGAGGAAGTTCATGATAATACAGGTTATCATGTGAAATGTTACAAAAACTTTCTTGCTGTAATGAAAAAATATTGCCAGAACAAAACATCGACTTCCACCAGCATCATTGGCCATCTTGTACCAGCATCATTGGCGGGTATATTTTTATGAACTTACATAATATTCTTTATTTTCATCTAAGTATCGAGTTGGATTTTTCAAATCGGTGACTTCACAGAAACATGCACAGTCTAAATATATATTAATTAACGGTAATTAATTTCAAATGATGAGCAGTTTTAAGTTATGTAAGTTTTCATACTGCGAATCTTACTCGCACTGCCGCAGCATCTTTCCCCTCGCCTGGCAAGTACTTGTGCTAGCCAGAACCACCTGGCATTCTACCTACTTTCTTTAAATCGCTTAAACAAACACATATATAAATTTCAACTTTACAGAATAAAGTTTATTTTTATGTATATATTACACACCTTCCGGTTCGGCTGGCAGGTACTTGTGCTCATCGTAAACGTCTGGCAATTTTTTTTAAAACTTATAAATGAATAAACTACATTGTATAAAAATTTCAAGCTTACAGCAACAAGTTTTTTTTAATATTTTTTTGACACTTAAAAAATACACGGCTTGATGACGTGCAGGGCTGAGGAGTGCCAGACGATGCTTACCGTATTGTCCGTATTAAGCATGCTATGGCTCATCACCATAAGAATTTCTAGCCTTACAGACAGACCGTTACTCGGAGGGTTCAGTAGCTCTTGGGCTATTACTAGCACAATCATACTTTAAAACAATTTGTGTGTATTGATGTCGTATAATATTCAACTCCAATCCTTTCGAAACTCCAAAATAGGTATGTAAAAGAAATCCAATTATGTTTTTTTTAATCAACCTGACTTGTTTTTATGGTTCCGTACTACAAAATAAAAATCACAACCCTTATATGATCACGTCGTTGTCCGACTGTCTGTCTGTCAAGCAAGACCCTTTATCTCGGGAACATGTCCTCTACACGTTTCTGAGATACAGATTATCGAGGTTCTCGAGCTGAAAATGCAACCATATACCCTTGAACAATGATATTATATTGATGCTGTAAAAAACAAACACTTCTAAGTTATCGGGAATAAAAGTCTGTTTACGTTGCATTTCTATGGAACCCTTGGTGGTTGAGTCCGACTCACACTTGTCAGGTTTGAAAATTTTATTCCATCGATCATTTTATAAATTGCTTATGTAAAGTACTTGTAGAAACGGTAGTGTATCTTGCGCAGTTCCTTAGTATTCATGTATTCATTAAAATTTACTAATATTTTAGACCGATAATAATAATTATAAAATACAATATTTTACCGTGGAAGTTACATATTCCCCATTTAGTAACCACAGCTTATAAGTGTCTAGGGAAAAATCCCTGGTAGTTGCAAGCTCCTTTCACGATTTATTTTTTGTTGCCAACTTTATAACTAGTTTAGTTGTGAACTCGTTAACTATTAGTCGCGTGTAACACCAATACGTCATAAATAAAAGTTTCCGACACATTACCATGATATTGTTGAACGGAACCAGAATACAAATCGCGTGATCTTTAACTTGTGAATGTAGCCTATTACAAATATGTGTGTTACGCAAAGCAATTTACAAAGTTAAACGGTTCTAATCTTCTCATTTTTCACAAGAAACGTAACAGCATTTTCAGCGTTTGAATTTATTTTAAGACAGGTTATATTGTATAAATAATAACCTGTCTTAAAACAAAAACTAAAAAAAATACTTGAAATTTAAGAATAGACAAAAGTAGTCACGTAACAGATGAATTAATGAGGATGATGATGAAATAATGTCAGTTACTCAAGTATATTACACCCTGAAAGCTTGTTGTGTGGATTTTAAATGGTTTGGTAGTGGTGGTAAGGGGTGCCTAACTCGGGTAGTTAGGCACCCCTTCGAAGAGTACCTCACCCATGCGGAGCCTAACTCGGGTAGTTCGGCTCCGCAGGGGTGACGTACTCTTCGAGGGGGAGGGGGGAGAGGTCTCAGAGGGTCTGGGTGTCACGGGAGGTCAGGGGGGGGGGGAGATTGGGGTCGAAGGAACCCATTGACTCCACCTCACACACCGTGGAACGTTGGACTAACTCGTGACAAGTGACATGATGTCACACTTTTTCGTGCGTGCAACCGGTGTTCATCGATTTATAACATGTTATGACATAAAAAAACTCATATCTTTTTGCTGTTAATCGTCAAGATTAATATAATATTATGTTAACCCATCTCATCTTATTTAATATGATGAGATCCAGGGCAATAAACAACGAATGTTTGTGTTAGAGATTGTTAAAAATTATTCATTTAGCTATTTATACTCCTTAAACTGACTGTCACTGATTCGCAGTGACTTTTTGATTATTTTAGTTGAAGTGCAGGTATGTAAAAAGGGTGTCAAACAAGCCCGCCTGATGGTGTGGCCACGAAAGGCCATCTACAAGGCTAACTACGCTTGCGATATCATAAATATCACTCGTGCCGTTGCCTACCCTGACCCAATCCCCTACCCCTTGGAGCCCAGGAGCCTTCCTCATCTAAAAATGACCAAAACGTTGGATTATTTTACTATGGTGGTCTGTAAGGTGGAGGTTACTTCCCCAGATGGGCGCTCCCTATGTATATACCCTCCCTCTCATAATTCGTATCTTATTGAATTTATGCGATCGACATGGAGTAAGTTTAATTACGTGTTTCCCATGCTAGGCCCCTATCAACGGACGTACAGATGAATCTATAGTCTTTAGTTATTCCACAAATTGGATTGAGCGCAAAACAAAAACAGGACGCAAGATATTTTATGTTTGTTACGCTTTCATGCAAATACTACTGAACGGATTTGGAAGAAATTAGGTACGCATATACTTTATGACCTGGATTGAGATTCAGGATACTTTTTATCTCGGAAAAAAGTTTGGTTCCTGTGGGATTTCCAAACCACTAAGAGGTCGCGGCCGGCCGCTATATGATATTTTCCGAACAACATCATAAGCTCAAACGACGCCAGGTGATGTGTCGTTATGGAGTGGTATATCCTTTACTGCCCCTGTAGCATAAGCACCACAATTTACATTATGTCACGTTTTATATCGCGTCTGTCACAACACCATAGTAATTAAGAAACTGAGCGGAATAAAAACTTGTTATACTTATATCATATCACGGTGCTCATGCTAGGGGGACTGCGTATGTCTTGGGGATTTCATTGTAAGACGCATCAATCAACAACTTAAACAACGCATCATCAGCAAAGTTACATATGCCATGGATTGCTCTCTAAGTCAGTATACACTTGAGTACCTATCTGACTGAACTGAGAAGCCTATAATCATAAAATAGAGGCAATAGCGATCACTATTAATTGCCTACTATGCAAATACTAAAACAAACAGCTTATTGTCTACAGGCAGAGACGCAATCTCAAGCCAATCTGCTTAATTATCTACTTTAGTGATACGACCAAACATGTAAGAAATTCATTAAAAAACGTGTTGCATTTTTTTTTGTTATTATGATCCTATGAAATAAATCACTTTCGCAATTAAGGACAATACAAAAAATGCTATTTCGTCATAAAATTCTAATGAAACGTCAAATTTTTAAACATTTTATTACCTACGTTTTATCGTAAGTAATTAAACTCAATACCTACCAATTACTCTGTGACATTGTAAAGATGAAAAATATGTGATGGTTAAGGAAACTCGGAATCGGATCAGATATTTTGTGCGCGAGTATATATCAGATGCATGGTATGAAAGGGATATTTGATGAAAAGGCAATGCATGCTGTGTATTTTTCTTTTCTTTCATTCATATTATGAATAATGAAAGAGCATGGCCCGATCGATGGGTTTACAGGGAGAGGTAAATGGATATACTGTGTGAAAGATGATGTTACAGCAAAGAAAGGAATGGTCAGCATGACAGCTGGGTGTCGATTCTGCTAAGCTAACGTAAAAATCGTGTCTCAATAGTAGGTAGTCCAATAGTATCGCTTTTTGACACAGACTTTATTGTTATTAAAACATTAAATTACAAATACGTTTCTTATTATTTCTTTCACTAACAGTAACTGTATTAAAAATGAAAACAACTGAAATACCATTGACACAAGATTATTACTTTAACTTAACAGAATCGACACTCTGATAGCAATAATAATTGCGCCGACTCCAAAAAATAGGAAAAAGTGCAGCAGTTAGTTATTTTATTTCTTAAACTGTAAGGTGATTGTTTCTGTTGCCTATATGTCTAAAAAGCATATTAATTTTAAATATTCGAATTAATGATGCAATAAATAGCATTACTGTGGCACTTTGTCGCACTGATTTTGCCTACGCACCAAAATTAATAAGTCCCAACTACCGACCAAACTTGAATCGGTAATGTCTTGCTCTGGGGCTGCCTTTATTGTACTGTGGCAACACATATCAGGGGTCTACTGTATAACCAAGACCTTTGAATATTTTATTAGATCAATGCAGTAGTTCAGATGAAGTAGATTATTTCTGACAACTACTGGAGAAGTGTTAATTTCGTGCTATTCAAAAATATTTATTCTTAAAGCCGCCTTATCGTTAGTCGTTGATTAGGGATTTCATAGCTTTCATAATTCTCCCTGCGTTCCGTAAAGACACTAAAAATATATGAACAGGTATTTGTGGTTATAAGAATACTTCGTTCTAATTCAAAAAGTAGGTTATTCAATATGAACTTACAGAATATACCCCCCATAGGTGAAACAGATAGCGCTATTGTTCTAGTTTGCAAACTAATAAATGTACGTACATACCTACATATTCTAATTAGATTTTCGTGTATACCCTATTAGTAACCACAGTTTCATATAGTTTCGTTCAGATCATAGGGATTGTAATTAATACTTACATGTAGCGCTTGTAACCAAATAGAGTTATAGTACAATGGCCATACTAATTAATTACTACCCTTATAGTTAGGCTTACAATACGCCCTGGTTTGGCCGAGATTGTCCCGGTTTTGAACACGGGTCTCGACTGGTTTGGTAATTTCTCCCGGTCGTTATTTGATCTACATTAAAGAATCGTGGGACATTTACGCAATACAAAGTTACTGCTTAAAAAACTAGAGTGTAGATGATAAATTCAAGAATAAATGTTTTTTATTTTCACTTTTTTGTGGCCTCCTTCCCGGTTGACAATGGTAAGCTTACCTATAAAATTTATCATAGCTAAGATACAAAACCGGACTAGAAATTCATGGCACTACTCTCAAGCTAGCAAATCTTGACAAGGATGACACAGCTCATAGGACATCAATTAAAATTGATTTACTCATTAGTAATCAAAAAGATATGAGAATGTGGTTAAATGATTTTTAATGAATTCCAGCAGCTTGTTCCAGTTACAATTACTACGCAGAAAACTTTACCAAAATTCAATTTTCTTGTTTTTTTATGTGTATCTCTCTACCTTCCATTCGTTTCAATAATAAAAATGTCGTTTGCCAACATATGGTGGCCTCCCGCGTGTACCAAATAAGATCCAACGAGTGGCATCATTTGTGTCTAAAAAAGTTCAAAGATCTTGATCTTCTTGTTTGCTTTATATTAACCAGGCCAGGTCAAGCTGCTAAAAATAAACACAAATAAAAATAGTTTTATTACTATATCCATGCTGCTTTTCCGCGATCATACATAGGGCTTCAAAATACATAAGTCTGTATGACACTGAATTCTCCAAAACGGCGGTTAGGCCGATTTTCATGAAAATTGAGGGTACGAACCCGCACCTTCCGAAATCGAGGCGGAAAGGAAGGAAGGTGCGGTTAAAATCCTGTCTGAAACCTGGACAGAGTTATTGTTTTTCCTAGTTATAAGGTTTTCTTTAGAAGTATTTTTTACTTTTTATATATGCTATATATGAGACAACTAAACTTACAATTATTAAATAAATAAGTAGGTAGCGCACTTCTTCTATAGAAATTACCAACCACAAATCAAAATATAGAAAAAAAACTAGTTTTACATTAAAAAAGAAAAAGCTCTTTACGCAACGTAAATATTATACTTTGAAAAAGTAGTTAATTACTACCACATTAATAAAAATTACCAGTACCTTTGTAGATACAAATAAATGTTCTTAAAAATTGGTACTTTGAAAATAGACATTAGAACCAACAAAATAAACAAATCGAAGGTTTTTTTAATGCTTAAAATAAACAAGGCGTTTGACCAAAATCTCGCCTGATTTATTTATTGATTCATTTATTCCTTAAGATTCTTACGTAATAAATATGAAACATGCGGTCGGCTATTAGACTATTCTTATTTTTCCTTACGTAGGGGGATGAAAAACTAGCGAATATAGTTTAACGTAATAAATGAATGACCCCATTGACTCAACCGAAAATGAACTCTTTAGCTCAGCGTGTCCACTGTGACGGTGGTGGTTGAAATATAAAGCTGATATCTGAGGTTCTTCCATAAGATAGCATACTCCATTATTCACCGTATTTACCCGACTGCGCAATGCAAGCAGCGCAGAGTGGGTATTGCTTAATTTGCCAACCCTAGACACAAACCGGGCGTTTATAAAGTGGAGAGTTGTGTGGTTGTTACCTCCCTGAATTATGACCTACATACAGTTTAATGTAAACACTTAAAAATATTTCAGTTATATAACAGTATAAGAATGTTGTTTATGTGATACTTCTAGTATACATGGGAAAGTCTATAAATATTTAATCAAGCTCAAACAGCTAAACTAAGTCAGAATAATAACTTAATGGAGTCGGTTAAAGTAGCATAGTTTATAACCTTTAGCTATTACAAATTATTATTCTTTTTTAATTTAAAGTTTTTTCAATAAGTCAAAATTTTTATATTTTTTCTTTAGATTTAAGTCAAGATTTAAAAACGGCAAGGATAATTAATTGAACTTTATTAAGAAATCAAGTAATTAGTAATCAAGACTGCAATGATCTGATTTACGGTTACTTTATGTATGCTTATTAATAATCCTAGATTACATGGAATAATAACTACTTGTAATAAAGAAATAGTTAACTACAAGTAGTTATGTTAGTAGCTACTTTTAATCTCGTGTAATAACTACAACCAATTCTAGGTAATGATTACATATAATTAGTTGGCTAAGATCATCTGGTAATCTTAGCCAGTCATCAGATAAACGAATAGTATTTGATTACGCCCAACTTTGATTAATGGGATACTAGCTGCCGCCCGCGACTTCGTACGCGTGGAGTTAGTTCGAAATAAAGGTTCACTGCTCGTTCCCCGTAGGTGAAAGCGTGATAATATGTAGCCTATTATGTTGACCCGACTTCTTAATAATATTCGTGCCAAATTTTAAGTAAATCCATGAAGTACTTTTTGAGTTTATCTAGGACATACATACAGACAAACAAAAATTCTAAAAACTATATTTTTGGCTTCGGTATCGATTGCAAATCACACCCCAAGTATTCTTTTATAAAAATATTCAATGTACTGTTTTAACTTTCCTACCATTTTACTATATGTACAGATCCTTAATATAAGTCGTGAAACTGAGATATGCGTAAACTGAAGTGCCTATCATTTCAGTCAACGATGGGGCTAATGTCATTGGGTGCGTAACGCAATTAGCCAGTGCAAGAGGGGTCGCATAATAATCAAATTGTTATCAACATAACCCACGTCTCAAGCTAGTCGTTTCGGTAACAACACATTACGTATGCTTAGACACGCGCCTCTGGGGCTTTATTCCTTGCGTATTTATCTAAAACAGTTATTGCTCAGTAGAAGAATGAGTGAGCTCCGAGATTTTTTGAAAACTATTCTGGTGAGTAGAGAGGACGAAACAACAATTAACAAAAATTGTATGTTCCATGTTCTAAATATATAATACAAATTGTTTGTGTCGGTGAATAAGGCATCGGTGCGAGTTATTTTTTGGAATCAAAAGCGTCTGTAATTATTGCTACTAAAAATTTATGTCAAACTTGTGACTTTAACCTTTTTACATTAATAATACAATTCACCAAATACAATTAATTCTTTATAATACATATGTATTAATTATAACGCAGACGAGTTGAGATTGATAGAATAAAAAAATATATATATTCTTATTATTTATTCTAAAAATATATCTTAAAGCCACACCAAGTCACATTTGCCCCCAACCTGGGGTAAATGTAACTAAGCATCTGTATCTTTTTGTTGTTGTATCTATAATTCTCAAACTAACAGTAAACGTCCATTACATTAGTGTTGGGCCATGTGGTTCGATATGTGCATGAATGTATTGACTATTGCTACATTTGAATCCGTAAACATCACTAGTGTTTCTTCTTACTATATAACAAAACAGATACCAATTAAACAAACAACCCCCACAATTTTTGAAAGGGCAAACTTAGCCGTCTCAAAATACTTGACTTTACTAAGGCGTAGGATAAAACAAATAATGAAATATGACTATCCGTTTTTAATAATATTCTTCTTCTTCAGGTTCAGAGTAACAACTTTCTTTAATAATATGTTTGCCTTCTCAACTAAGTATACAGTTCTTATATGTTTTTTTAATTCGTTTTTATAATTTTGTTTTCACAGAATTCAATCTTTCAGCGAATTTTTTTGGAACACCATTGAGCTCGTGGTATATTTTTCCATTCCATTTCCACTCGTTATCTATTAGTACTTCCACATACATTTCTAAGGATATGGTGCTACGAGTAATTCTTCGCTTATAGATTGTCATGCTGCCTTTAAATTATGCTAAAATATGTACACTAGTGTAAAATTACATGCCAATGCACACTCATTCAAGCCTTTGACCAGTGTATGTACGTTGCCACTGTTGCTAGTGATGACCTTAGAAAGCGAAACCGGGTCGTTTAAATTGGATTTCAAGTTCACTCACCAGGCTATAGAGAAAATAATGCTCGGTATTTTCCTGCGTTCATCAAAAAAATAATGAGGAAAACCACAGGATAATGAAGCGAAAATTTGAGCCTATTAATCAAAAAGTGCCTTAGTCTATAAAGCAACGTAGTTCTGTATGTTATCAAGAGAACGCGTTAATTAGACAAAGCATTCAAGAGCATAGACGTGGGGCCGCTCATGCGGGGATTGGAGGTGTCACGGGCGACGCGCGACGGCTGCTCAAATGCTCTGCACCCATAATTCACATTAAAATAGGCCATATACTTGCACCAATAGAAAATATGCAAAAAACAATTTGAATTTCATAAGCTGACTATTATGTTTCTGAACTTTGCAATATCATTGTCTTATGAATTCAGTATATGAACGTACACCTGATGCAAATTATCTATGTTAAAAAAGTAAGTACTTAATTTTATTTAAGTTTATTTATTATTAATGGTCGTGTCGTGACTTTCTTCTAGTATTTCTTAGGCTGCAAAGCAGCGCGTAGGTGACCCACAATACCTTTACAAGTATTAAACATTGGAAAGAAGAAATAGCAATTATAGTTAAGTTTTTACATGACACATCACACAAAGAAAGTTCCGCTACATATGTGTTAGGTACCTACTTACTTACAGTAATAAAAAGTTCTGTGGATTATATTTAGAACTTTAGAAAATTACTCCAAACTGTCTCAATTTCCTACATAACTAGCCAATCTTCTAGGTAATGAGTTGCATTCTAATATGAAATATTTGTAATAAACATAGGAAGACAAGATAAAAACGGTCATTTAATATTTCTAGCTGTTTCAACTTGAGTTGAATTTAGAAACTAATATCGACTCCTACCATTATTAAGACATAATTCCAGTGTCTGAAACAAAAATTAAGACTAAAACTTGAATCGGAACAATCTCTCGCCCTTATCCCATGCATGCACATAAAACAATCTTTTCAAATTCCGTGAACAATGCGGCATCTAAAGAAAATTGGAAATGTCACCAATATCTCGGAATTTCCATCAGATACGTCCAATAAATCGTTCAATGTCCAAATAACGGGTAACGTTTAATTCGGAAGGAACGATTTAAAACACAAATTAAGATAATAGATACCTACATTTAACAAGATGGTGTTTTGTATCGGTTCCAATAATTTTGTATAACTAACGAACATTCCTGTACTTATAAAAAAACTTTTATTGAAGTGAGTTCTTTAGCGGCGTTGTACAATTTTTTTTTGTATGGGTAAAATTTTTTAAACTCGCGTTAGGTTAAACACGTGGGCTGATCGCATCATGACACACAATAAAATTGGAAAGGTTGTTGACTTACAATATATTGGACGGAACATAGTTATATTTTATTTTACCGTATTATAATAATAAGTCTCTTTCTAGGACGTCCACATGGCAGCTTTATTGCGAAGAAAATGCATTTTTTTACAATAGATGTCAGTAGGTGCGCTTAAATGTGATTCATGTAAATAGATTTCTTTACAATAGATGTCGCTAAGTGCGCTTAAACGTGATTCATGTAAGTTGATTTTTCTAAGAGAATAACTTTTTTAATGTAATTTAAATTGTCATGTTTGTGTACGATAGCGCAATAAATAAATATTGTATTCTACCACATACATTATAGTACTTTTATACTGATAATTAAAGCAATTCGTGCAAAATTATTCCCTAACCATTCCAAAATATCAAAAATGCACAATGTTAATATTCAAGTTTTTACTTCTGCCGGCACTCCCGCAGTACAACCCGTGTTTTTTTTATTTAAAAATAAAAACACAAACTGTTGTTAATTTTTTCTTTTGCTGTTATATTACTAAATGTAGTGGTCATGTTCCTTATTGAGAATCTCGAATATTATAATAACTATTTTAAATTTCTTTAACTAATACATTATGTATGTATCTGACACTACAGAGCAGTCATTAAATTCCACATAGTACATAACATAGTTTTAAAGTAACAAAATGCTATTCTAATAAAAACATGATATATATATATTCATTATTTGTACACGAAAAAATAAGAATGAGTACCTATACAAAGATACCATTTATTTGACATACTCGAATGTTTCAAGAGTAAGCACATAACAGATTTGTACTAATTCATCAGTCTAGCTGCTAGCTTCCAGTAATCCTTATAACTCCGACATTAACATGCCTATGCTTGGAAACGTTAAGATCTATCCCAATGCACATTCAATCCAATTCAAAATTAATACAATTGTATGTATTTAGGTAAGTTCAGATTGAATGACAACTGAAGCGAAAACTTTTGTCTTTACAAAATAAAATGCTTTGGATCTTATTTCCATTCCTAACATATTTTAAAGTTTCACTTTCGAAACGTATCATCAAAAAGTATGTATATGCACACACTAAAACTATGCTATTTTCGATTTTATGTAAATATATTCAATAGCCCTGCTAAATGTAAGATATCCCCCAACCGTTTTAAGGCATAATCTATATTACAAAATGTCATTAATAATTCATACTAACACACCCGAATACTTAACAGTGCCAAATGACGTAATTTAGTGCGTCCTCCTACGCGAGCGTATCCAAAGGTATTGTGGTTCTGTATCTGCCAGGTGCAATATTGATAGTACGGCATTACCATTTTAATAAGCTTTATCTATAACTTGTACTTAGTTATAACACATCAGATTCAAATCTGCATTGCATCTTTATTATTCTTAACTTAACTGATACTACCATTTGTTTGTATATTTGTCTATTTATAAAGCGATATCGATGGTGAGCTCAGTATGAAGTAATCGATGTGAGAAATACAACATTCAATTATTTTTGAGAACATCCTATCTTTTTATAGGCTCATCTCACTAATAGGGAAGATGCAATATTTTTATTTTTGTTTTCATTTTAAAGAATTCCATGTAGAATAAACCACAGATATATTAAAAAATTAAAACATTGTGATATATCGGAGAAAATGCGGTTTTAAATTGTCAATTTAAATTTTCGCGCGAAAACGAACCTATGGTTGAGATGACGTCACTCCTGTCTGTCACTGGTCGTACTTGTTCGTCGCTGGATTTAAATTTTCATACTTTTACATATTTTTTCGACTTTCGAAATATTTTTTTGAAAAATTTAAAATGGACTATCCATCAACATCATGTGATCATAACAATACCACTAATATTCCGAAAAAAATCCGTGTTGACTCATGTTTTGTGGCAATCTACTTCAACAAAGTTTCCAAATAAATTGATTTTGACTGGAACTTCTGACCCAAAACTGAAAAAAGTGGTTTCAAGCTGCAAAGAGAAATGACAATTATTCTCCAAAGACCATTATTCGATGCTGTGAAGATCACTTTGACGTAAGTCGGCGAAAATACTTGTTATATGCTTCATTAATCTGCTTGTACGTAAAAACGCATTAGTAACCTACCTAATACTTACAAAACCTGTCAATAACATATTTTTAATTTTACAGTTGGAGAATGACGTCGAAAATTAGATAAACTTTAAAATGTGTGGCACAATCTTCACATTGGCAGGACTGAACCAAGCTTTGCGTTTCATTTCAAATAACTGTAACACGATAACCTTCTTTACGTACTTTATGCTCCGGAGAACTCGACCTTTTACTGTATATAATTCTCCATCTCTTTTAATTTGGACGCTAAATAAAATCCGAAGTTTAACAACTACGATTTTTACATACCGTAGTAATTTAGTCTCTTTCATTTCTACACTTAAAAACTCTGCACTTTGGACAAAAAAAGTTATAACCATGTCAACACTAACTCTTGGTAAATTCCTGGAGTCTGTTTTGATAAACGCAACTTCCATTTTTATTAAATGTAAAAAACGCAATTAATATTCCCATAAAATAATATTTACTTTCACAACCATAACCTCAAAGAAGTTGTCATAACAGGAGTGACGTCACTAAACGCTGATTGGTGTTTTAAAATACGTTCTGTTTCAAGTATTTTTAATTCGTAATAATTGTTAAAAAACTACATTATGTAAAATAAAAACGTTGCAGTCGCATTTGTTTTATTTTTTTTTAACATTTTAATCATAAAATTTTCATAAATATTATATATGCATCTTCCCTATTTCGCTAGAGAAAGTTACTTGCTAGTAAATTTTATATAGTTTTCCTCATAAGTTTCTTCGAGGAATCACTCAAACTAACGCAGTGATATACCTAGCGTGTTCGTTAAAACCGATTGTCTAAATATTTATCTTCCTGCCTAACGACCTCGCTAATGGCAATGATATGATGATAAAAATCAATGGAATTAATTACTATATATCATGGCACTAATAATATATATTCTTAATGGCCTGCGCAGACGCAGGAATTTTGTCCGTGGAGGACAAAGTCCCTCAATCGTGAACAAAATGTCCGCCGAGGAATTGTCACAACTTAACGCACGGTGCGTGTACGAACATTTATTTCCCAAACATTTATAGAAGCGCACGCTATGGAAGTAAATTTTCCCACATTCGTGTGAATACCTATAAACTATTGCAAACAAGACTTTATCTACACCCGTGCATGACATGAATCCTTGGTTGTTTTAATGTTGGCAATGAAAATATCAGTGTCATAAAAAATACATAACTACACTCTGAATTTCTATATTTCTCATTCCTTCTTTAGTAATAGTATTTTTTTTTATAGAATGCAAAACAAAATCAGTAAGAAAAAAAGAACTCTATAACAATTACAAACTTGTAGTACGTTTAAATCTGGGGGTATACTATCGAACTTCATCTCTTTAGATTTTCTTTTCAAAGCTAAAGAAAATTGACAATGTAACATAACAACTTATCTCTTTCTAAACTATAAAATTAAATAAAAAGAATAGAGAGAAAGTAAGAATCTAAAGTACATACTAATAAACTCGCTATAGGTATAGATTTATGAACCAGCATAAATTTTCCGAAAAGTGTAAACAGCGCAGTAAAATGGCAGCCGCTTTCGTTCCTCCTTAAAAGTTGAAATGCAGAGCCTGTGCGGCGTGAAGCTTTTATGTCGCTGAACAACAGATATTATTCGAATTCTTTGTGCACCTGAACGCTTACCTTGTCATTGAAAGTTCTCAGAATCCAGATTAATCTGTATTTGACGTCGTGTCGCTGTTTTGTTGACCTTTCCGTGTTCCACGAGTCGATTTCTCGTGTCGCAAACTTTTTTGTGGTCCTTTAGAATATCGACGACTTTTCCTGTACGCGTAAAGGGCAATGCAAAAACCAATTCTACAAAACATGATCTAATTGTTTGTTTATAGTCGTCTGTTTATATGCAGTACTATGCAGACAGTTAAAATTTATGACAGACGTTAGGAAATATGATTGATTCAACAAAAACAATCTCCTTGATCACATCAAAGCTGACTGACTGACGTGATGAACATAATATTTTACACAAATACATCATAAATCTCACTTTTATGTTATATTTATAGAATACCAAAGTCGCTTTTTTTCTTTAAACTCAGTAGAGTACTTGAAAAAAGAATTATATATACTTGTAAATATTTACTAGTTTATTGTACCTAGAATATAACATTTATTAAAAATATTGTTAAATTTCTATAACTTGAAGATTAGAAATTACCTACAACAAGTGCTGATCGAAGGAGGGATGCCGACCTCAGTACCAAAACCATTGTCAGAGATACAGGATGAGAATTAGAAACTGTAAAGATGACAGCCTCAATTATTTCAGTCGCAAAATTTTTGGCTGTAACAGATGCCGTCAGCAATTAAAATCAGACATCCCATCTTTTGATTTTTATGAAGTAAGTCTCAATAATACTGATGAAAATAATTGAAAGCTGTCACGACAGATAGTTGAAACAAAATGGCAATAAATTATAATTGCCATTAGTGCCGCTGTATCAATTAAGTCGGATTTAATTAACGTGACGGCAGCAGACCACGACTGTCTAGCCTAGGGTTACCGATCTCGAATAGAACATTATCCATATTAAGGTTATCTCGAATCTGACACAATTCGCAATGTTAATAAATTAGATTAAATAGCTGAAATATATAAGTGTCCAATTTCTAATACCATTAATGTTGTGAGCTACCTGTTTACAAAAAATCTTAACGTACTTTTTATGTGAGGTGCAGCAAATTACCACACGCCTCTTGTTATTAAGTGAAGTGGAGTCCAATCGCGAAGATAGATGATGAGGCAGAAACTGTGCTGCTCCAGCCATCCTCACCTTTCCGGCCTGAACCCAATCCCCTACCCCGCGGAGCCCTGGAACTTTACTCAACAGCAGAAACATAACAGCACCAAAAGATCTTCTGAAAGGTGGAAGCTGCTTCCCCATACGGGCGCTCCAATTCGAGCGGGAAACCCAATGTGCCCTTCCTCTCTTACAACTACAAATACTCTCTGCAAAATAAATATTTGAAGACTATTTTCAGGACAGTCTTCAAATATTTATTTTGCAGTGTTTCTGTAGTAATGAGTTCCTCGGCTCTAAAAATCGCACTGATTATATGGGACTACCGACCGATGTTAAGCCATGAAGGCTTGGCATCACCATCATCTACTCAGTTAATAGGCCATTTAAAAAAATATACATTTAAAATAAAATAAAATCAGCACCCCGAACAGATTCTGTGAATATGAGCAATAGGCGTCATAAATCAGGCAGTCGCAGTCGACTGCACCTCATAGTGCATTCGATTGCGCAATCGATTGTGACCTCCCGTAATCAGCAGGTTTTTAATAGCCTAGCTAGCTGCTATAACTGTTGAGCACAAAAAATATTTGAAAAAAAGTGGATTTCTGTTAAATATTTTTGGATCTATTCCGCATCGGACAAAAAAAGAATCACGTAAATCAGCAGTGCTATATTCCATATAAACAAACTCACTTTTCACCGCGGATTTCGCCAGTGCGATTGAAATTTATTTGAAATATGAGTTTTAATTTTAAATCACACCGCGGATTCCGAGGTGAAAAGTGAGTTTGTTCTTACAGGCTAGCACTGCTGATCAGAAATCTTGGTGTAATCTGAGTACATACATAGTAAAAACCAACCGAATTAAGAAAGTCCTCTTTTTTTACTCAAAATTCACAGGTGGTATAATCAAAAGAGAAGTTTTCTTCCCAATGAGCCATCGTCTCCTTTCTTATGTTCATATGTCATTGACCTGCTTTGTTTTATCACTATTGCACTACGATTCGATAAGGTAGGTGTAGTGTAGGGTAAGGTGACGATTTCTTACAGATGTCTTCGATTCAGTTGGAATGGAGTACATAAGCTCGGCTTTCTATGAAACTGTTAAAAATACAAAGGAATTTTATGGTCGTAATAATGTTACGTGTAAATAAAAATTTGCAAACCTACCATTGGTGTTATAATACATATCTACCTATTCAATAAGCTAACTCTACGAACTGAACTATTTTAATAAAATAAATCCAAAGGAAAAATACTATACGGTTTCATTCCTCTACATATGCTTTATGCACCGCCTATATTAAGGTTATTTAAGAAAAGAAGTTTCGCTTCAGATGTGTGGACCGTGCACACATTTATAATAGTTCTAGCTGTTAAATGGTAAAAAATAAAAAATATAATATTATCTTAGTTCTTCTTCATTTGAAAGATGAGAAAAGAAGATAGATAATGAAAAAATAAAGATAGTAGTTCTTAAAACTACAAAACCTTAAGCGCCAAGCGAAACCTACAAATCCCGCAATCTCTTTTCCTGATAGCACGAACTAGTGTAACCTTCCCAGCGGGTGGTCAAATAGTAGCACATGAAGCTTCAATGGAAACTGAGTTGGAATAAACAAGTTTGTAGGTGCACTTTAAATTTGCTTCGGTTACTTAACTTTCTTCGCTCATACGTGTTAAGTATTCAGCGTTCGAGCTAACCGTGACCGGTTGACCGGTATACTTGCCGGCTAAGTTTAACTTCAAAAGTAAACATGTCTTAGTAACATGTACGAAGCAGTATTGACTGTTAAATAAATTGTACGATGGGACATGTTGCCGTGTTGGTTGGGCTTTTCAGTTGCTTTGTTATATCGTCTGTAGCGAAAAACCAATTAAAGGTGGCGGACTGACAAGTATTAACCTCTCAAGTTATTGTTCTGAGCTTCTTACAATCTATACATATAATAAATAAATAGTAATAAATATTACCAACACTCACACTAATTAACCTAGCCCCAAAAATAAGCACTGTAAGGCTTGTGTTATGGAATGCTAGGGTAACGGATACAATACATATACTGTACATGTATAAGTAAATTTATATATAAATACATATTAAACATCCACGACTGGAGTACAAATGCTCGTATTCATCACACAAACATCTGCCCCCAGCGGGATTCGGACCTGGGACGTCACTAGTCGGCGACACCATGAAACCCGTCGTACGAACCACTCAACCACGGAGGTCGTCAAATGACATGACTAGATAATGGCATGACGAGTATGTAAACACGATACTCGTCATGCCACTGCCATTGCCACTCGCGCTGCCCGGCGCTCCCCAAAAGAGCGGTTTTTTGTGCGGAAGTCAAAGGACCGGCAGCGCGAGTGGCAATGCGTGTTCACACTCTGCGCGTTGCTTAGTTCGTGCCACGCGCTTGGTGGATAAAGACGTGTACTTTTTTAAGATCAGCATAACATATTGGATTGAGAATGACGTCACACAGCTAACCATGCATTGTCATCCAAACTCAACTTGTGTACAAATTTTCAGCTCAATCGAATGAAGATATCTGCTTCAAAATTGAGTTGCAAGATTTCACCCGAACGAACAAACATATATTACATATATTGCAAGTTATATAAAGCTTTTAAAAAACAGTTATGTAGGTTGGTAGCTACTTAGAAAGTTCTATTACGATGGATTGATAACATCCACCATCTTCTACGACGAACTTTCTATTTTTCTACTTGTTATCTTTATATATATAATTCTTCTGTGAGTGTGTATGTCACTGAACTTCTCTTAAACAACTGGACCGATTTTGATGAAATTTTTTGTGTGTGTTCAAGGGGACCTGAGAATGGTTTAGATTCACAATTTTGTCTTCTGGACAACCCCTATTTTTTTAGGGCGGTACGAAGTTCGCTGGGTCAGCTAGTATTTTATAAATTTCGAACATAATTATGGATTGCAAAGGGTCACAGCGCGGCCGCTGTAATTACTTCGATGTCTGCCATTGCCGAAACTCTGAAGCGAAGTGAGAGGTAGGGCAGTATACTTCTCTCAATCATGCTGCAGCAATATTTACTTAGAATATTTAGGGAATTATTGCCGGCAACGCGAGGGGCAGCGGCATGGGCATAGTCTAAACGAGGTATATGAAGAAATCCTTTTAATTATTAAGAAAACTACTTTTATGATTACGTAATATACAAGAAGAGGACACGTAACTTAATATTGAATTTTTTGAATGCGACCTACGAGTGCAGGTAAACTGCCAATTTCAATCTTGATTGTGATTTTATGTAATAATAACTATCCTAAGAGTATTAGGATTTTATGACAAATTCTATAGGAAATATACTTATTGATCACAATAATTTGAGCAATGACCGCATATTTTTATAAAAACATGTAGCCTTACAAACCTACTTTACCCAATTTATTAATTAAATTTATAATTTTAAATAAAGTAACTTCTAAAGAGATACTTTTTACGTTATCGCCAATTTTGTAAGCAGAATAAGAACTGCAGTGCTTTTCCGTACGAACAACCTCACTTTTCACCGCTGTATTCACGTCCATCCATGATTTGAAATTCGAATTCTAATTTCAAATTACAAGGTTGACTATATTCTTACAGAATATAGGCTTATATGCTGACAATGCTGGTTAAGATTATTGAAAATAAGAAGTACGACGGCAAGAATGATACCAGTAGCGCCCTCTAGCCGAAAGCCGGTAACTTTTTTATAATAAAGCATACGTTTGCTTTACACAGCATCGTAAAAGTGAACCACATGATGCTTTTGTAAAGCTTTCGTGAATACTTGTTTGTCGTCACTTTTCTTAGGTGGCGTTTAAAAGATACTCTAACTAAAACTTTTTATTTAGTATTTAGTTATCTATTCAAACAAAAAAGTTTTCACTTTAGTATTTCTTGTTGAAAAGACGTTGCCATCGATTGAAAACAGTTTCCGGAAAAATGAAGATTCATTCATTTAAGAGCTTATTGAATTTATTTCTCAATAACCTGGCTGGTGCATTATGATTAATAATATTCTGAACATCAGTTGGAAACATAAAAGTTTTTGACAACTTGCCTGTTTAGTTGATTTGGATACTGTTTTGATTAGCTTTCCGACTTAAATAAATAACTTGTAGGAGTCGGTTATTCCAACTTAGAAATATTTTTTATTTAAAAAAACACAGTAATTGATTCTTCCTATGTCCGTTATAGACTTTGAAAGTGCTTTGAAACCAACCGAGGTGACCAAACCGGTTTCTTTTTGAAATTCAATAATGCGAAGATAGTGGATGGTACACTAAAATAATACATTAGACACGTTTGGTCTATTTCCATATAAAGTCGATTTTCAACTTTTTCCATACAAGAATTTTCAAAACCTGTAAGAGGGTGTGGCGTTCCAAAAAAAGATTTCATGCTTGTTGTATTTTTAGAGTAACAAATTAAGTTTCGTCAAATCGATCTGCTTCTAGATGTACGTTAACTTAAAACACCTTTAATTAAATAATTACACACTGTAATTTGTTACTTCCGAAACAATTATTAAATGTTTATCTGTAAACTTTACGTGTTACTTAATTGTTTCATACATAAGGTTTGTAAAATTTCATTTCAAATCATTTTAATTTTATTAAGTGATTACAATTTAATATCAGCGTCGTATCGTAGAAGTGAAATTTAAGGTATATTATTATATTATTTAATTATTTATCTCCACACTGTTATTCATCCATTATGTTGTATACTTAATTTAGTAGGTAGATTAGTTAATTCCGTATTTATAGATATTCCTTTGGCAATACTACATCACCTATTTTGGGACATCACAGAGTGAATACAAACCCACCAAGTGCGTATCGGACCACGCGCAATGTAAAGTTCCGTAGTTACCCATGACAAAGCACGAAATCGAAAATTATCTTAAGATTTTTGATACTAGGTATTACAATACAATACAATACAATACAAAACACTTTATTGTACACCACAGATAGCATTACATTTTGTACATAACCAATTAAAACTAGTGTAACAATGGGCGGCCTTATCGCTGAGAGCGATCTCTTTCAGACAACCTTTGGATGTAGAGGACTAGAAGGAAGTGGGAGAGACAGCGGCGTAAATCATTTGAGTGATATAGGTAATAATATATACAAATAATATACATACATAAATATAAAGATATATTAAATAAATACATGCATACACATAAATAAACAAATCTAGTTCAGTTGGTAGTAGTCACAAATAAGATTAACATCAAAAGTTGTAAGGACAGATAATGGGACTTTACGAGGGTTTTAAAAGCATGAATAGATTCTGCACGTTGTATGGTAACTGGGAGAGAATTCCACAAATGTACGGCTCGTACTGCAAACGACCGGTTATAAAATATTATAGTGTGTACAGGAGTCATGAGAGTAAGATTTTCTGATGACCTAAGGGATAACATGTTAGAAGTGTGAAATAAATTAAAACATTCCTGAAGATAGCGCGGGGTCTTAGGATTAAACAATATGTTGTAAAGGAGAGCAAGAATATGAGCATTCACTTACTTGCGTTGCGAACGAAATTGAGAAACGTGATCATATTTGCGCAAGTCAAATATGAAGCGGATGCAAAAGTTTTGAAGTCGTTCAAGCATATTTAGCTGGTCCTCCGTGAGATCAAGATAGCAGACGTCAACATAATCAAGAATGGGAAGCAATAACGACTGTGCTAAGGTAATTTTGGTAGTGATGGGTAGGAAATTACGTATTCTTCTAAGCAACGCTGCTGAAACATACAATTTGCGGCTGACCACTTGCATCTGTGGACCCCAGCTCAAAAAATTGTTGTTAAACCAAGGAAAAATCTACAACGATACGACAAGAAATGGATAACTAACGTAATATTTCAAATAAATCCGTAATTAATTTTCGGTGGACCGTCCATTAAACCTACATAAGTAGCGAAATTACAAGGGTTCCTTGTTTACGCGGAACCCCAAAAAAACATGCCTAACTAAAATAACTTCGAAACAAAAACCGGTAACTTAACGATCTCTAGTCGGTCAACACCCATTTTGTTGCTTTCGTATTACATCACACCAACGCATTTAAAAAAAAATTATATAAATCAGATACAAATTTTATAAGATTACAAAAATTCGCCATTTGCGTGCCGTCCCAGTATCATACACGAATAGTTTCGTGCTGCCGTACAAAATACATTTCCATTTATTTTGAAATGAAATTAATTTCACTCAGATTACCTACTCTACCTGATCGAATCACTTTTTTCACAAGGTTTTATTTGATATTCGCTTCTTCTACCAAACTTCTGTATTGCGAAGTAGACATTCGGGTCACCAAACAGTCGTGGTCAGTCGAGCGTAGTTAGGTTAGGGTGGCAACCCGATATCTGCGGAAGCCAGTGTCAAGTTAAATCGCTTCTCATATGACGGCCATCGACCGCTGACAGCCTTACTCTATAGTCCACTAGTAATGTACACACGCCAACACAGTACGATATAAATAGATACAGAGTAGCGGCTCCACAGTAACGAACATAGCGGCCGCAAGCATAATGCACGTACCTACGGGGATCTCAAATTTTCGGGTTTATTCGGGAGAACGTCAGATTTTATAGTAAAATAACGAAACAGGATATGACTTACTCAAAAAGCAGAAGATCTTCTAATATTTTTAAAACATTCTTCAACCTCATTTTGCCAGCCTGCAAGTTGCTTCATCACGTCTCTTTAAAGAACCGGGGTTGTAGGTGGATAAGGGTGTCCACTAAAATATTAAGGCAAATTGCCAAGTTTGCTTGATCTCGTAATCGAGATCTGTATACAAAATCCAGGGGCCACGATCTAAATAACTCCACGTGCAACCAATCGTAAATTAACTATTTTTATACAATTAAACTATTTAGTATGTAATCCGACGAGATTTCACAAACATTATCAATATTCGAATATGTATTTTTTAGTTTTTCTTTTGATAAAACTTAATCATCCTCGAGGTAAAGAAAATCATATCTAAAAGAAAAACCAAAATCTAGGACCCCCCACTGTACGCGTGTGTGCAAATGAGGCCGTTTGGCTCGTTTGTATAGAGCTGAGTTTCTGTGTTATTAATATTGTGGCATCAGTTTACCACATTATCTAATTTTAACAAACTATTGTAATTCTTGTTTGTAGCAAAATAAAGCTAAAAATAACTTAGAATAATTTGACCCGTTTATGACTGTGCAGTACATCAGATACCACGTCAATAGATACAAGTTATATAAGTAACGTTGATACCGTCTTTATTACTTAACAATAAGAGCGCTATTTTTGTTAAAAAAATATTAAATGTCGTTCACTGCACAAGGCTGCTGCATGTAACAACGATTTGTGATACTGTTATTCAATAGGCACGTTGACGTCAAAAAGAGTCAGTTTTATTTTTATTATTAAATAAAGTAATATTTAAAAGTTTATATATATATTATCTCTTTTACTTTTACTGTATTGTACTTACTTAACTAAATAGGATGAAAGACATCTACGAGATCCGACTAATAAAAACTCCTTAAAATCTCTAACTAGGTTATTCAAATTATAGCAATAGAAACATAATACGAATAAATTATTTATTAATAATACCTTTCGTTCAACAATCAAAAGCTTACTAGCCGTACTATGTATAGATACTCGAACTGAACCAATAATCCTATACAAGCTAACCATATTTCCCAGACGCCCTTGATTGGCTAAATTGCCTTTGATAAATAATTTCCTTTCAACTTATTATACGTTATGCGTATAATCCAGATCCAAGATCCAGAATGTCTTTGCATCGACGATTAGTCTTTCCACTAATATACATAACATTAACATTGTTTTCGTCTTAGCGCTAAAAAACCCGCTACTTACAGGTTTTTTTTCTTTAAAAATAGTTTTTTCTCATTACTGAAGTTGCTTGACCAACCGATCAAGGAACGAGTATACCGGGTAACTGAGAAAATGTTATAATATACTGAACAATTGTAATGGATGGGGTATGCTATCGATGGGCTACTAAGCCGATGTCATAAGTCGCCGGGCCCGCTGTGGTACCACACGTGGCCTCTTTAAGTAAGTTAAAACAGTGCGTGCCGTAAAACAATGAAAACAATACCGCGTGCTCGAACTAAGCTTAATACATCAGTAAAATAGGTATATCTGAAAGTTTTAATTTTACTAGCAAATATGTGCAGTAAATACGGTTCGACGGATCTGAAAGAGCAAATTGTGAAGGATACCGTGGTGCCCGAATCGGAGTCTGTAAGGTAATCAGCTAGTAAACGCATCTCAAGAATTATCTAATTCAGTTCAAGCTAACAATGGTCGTTACAATTTGCACCGTTTGACACGCTATCCATCCGCAACTGAAACCCACAAAGTGGTCGAAGCTTCTGGAGTTATGATCTCCCTTTGTGATGTAACACAGCTCTGTTATAAAGTTCATATTAAAGAGGTCAGTGCTTTAAGAAAGTTATGAGCAAATCTCTCCGGTCGGAAAATATTCAAGATTTTCCGCTTGAGTAAGGATTTTCACACTTTTATATTTTCGAATTAGGATGAAAAGTTTATTTGCTATCTTAAATATGATGTAATAAGTGATATTTTAAATAAAACGAAGTATTTGGTTTTACTTTCTCAAATTATTACAAAATATTTGTTATTACTTTACAAAAAAAAGAAGAAATTTATTACTATAAAAACGAGAATCTCCATTAAGTGTAAGTATGTAGATATCCTGCTCGTAAAACTTATTTTGTATGTATTGAACACCACTTCTTTATGACCCGAACATTTAATATTCTTTTTTATTTTGTTCGTTAAAAATATAGAAAAGATTTCAGATAAAACCATCTAGACAATCCCTAAAAAGTGTCGGAAAAATTGTACCCTTTTTTATTTATATACTCCTTTACAATTTACCGACAAGAGATCGATTTGCCCATTTTGAATCTATTTAAAAAAATACGATATCGCATTTAATACGGACTTGTACATATTGTAAATTGGTGTCACTGCTAAATAAATAATATTCGGAATTTGATAATTCAGCAATAAGTCTTATTAGTAAATAGTCTGGAATAATGAGCAAACCTTTGACTATCCGTAAAGACACAAACAAACTGGATTTAAAAACGCATTCAAACTGCCTTCAAATAAAAATTACTTTAGCTTACTTTTAGGTTAATTTGACAGTTAACGTTTTATAAATATTTGATAGAACTACATTAATACAAGTACCTACAACACACACGGTAGTGATACCTCACCCCTTGGCAGGGTCACCACGATTTGTCACAAAAGAGAGAGAGAGAAAACCTGTTCCATTTCTGGTTCCAACCAGAACTTGTATTAGGCACATATTTGGATGTTAATTAATTCTATACTTTATCTAAATCTCAGAAATCGGATATTCTGTTGGTGGCCCTTCTAGGCTGCTATGTTAGATTTATAAATAGATAGTATCTACATATAAAGTTAATCTGTTCCTTTTGCATTCTTTGTGACTATAAAAATTTAAGTTGAGGTTTCAGGTTGCTTTTTTATTTTGTTCCATACTTCAAGTTATACAGCACTCTATTGGTGGCTACTTTTTAAACTTGTATTCATTCAACGATATTGTATTCATTTATCATGGATTTTACAATCGGCCTTCAGCTTGTACTTACCAATACTTGTGTCAGTCGCTGCGGTACCATGATGGGGAGGGACCGAATCGCAGAATGGGCCGAATTGAGTAATTTTATCACGTTCGCCATCTCATAGTTTCATAGTTGAGAAAAAGATACGTTGTCACATGACACTTTTTCTTAAGTTTTGATGGGGAAACGGTGTAAGTATAGCAAAATATAGGTTCGATACAGGTTATTCTTGTACGGCATTTGTAACTGTCAGCGTCTATATTACAACCGTTTTTGAAAAGTGTCTCAGTTAAATACTAACGAGGTAGTATGCTACTAAAAAAAACAAAAAAAATATTCAATCGTTAAATGCCTTAAAAATGTATTTTAATTTAACATTTTCTTCGCGTGTAGTTAAACTAAAACGCTGGACGCCTTGGACGCCATATTGCTCTACGGTCTTGACGTCATTACTTCTGTAAATAAATGCGTTACCTTGGTTACGAAAACATTAAAAGTACTGAATTGACAACTGACACTGGCATATACTACCGGTGTATGTAATAATGTGTCGTCTATAGTAGACGTAATAGCCGCCACATCATCGTGTTTTAAAACAGATTAAACTAAAAATTTTGGTTTGAATTTTAAAATGCATTTCCTTATTTTAACTGAAACTAAAGTTTTCCGAATCCTCCTTTTTTCCCCAAGCTATCGAAAAAATACATTTTTAGAATTTTTCTCAAGTACAGTGATATAGCCACATTCAATATATGTTATATGTTTATATGTTCCATATATGTGAGCTGTCTTTCTGTGTCCCAGAATGATGACCAATAGTTAATTTAAAACAGAAAATATAACTACAGTAGTAACAAATAGTCAATTATAGGTCCTTGCAGATAACAACAGATTAGACGCATACTCAAGATTGCTTCGTACAACCGTATAGTATATATTTTTTTAATGTTTTAGCCTTAGTGAAATCTCGTGAGTTACGCATCACGGATCCAAGGGCCCTGGTCGCTTTATTAATAATTGAATCAATATGAATGTCAAAAATAAGTTTGTCGTCGTGAAACACTCCAAGGTCTCTTTCGACTGTTTCCCCATTTAGTTTCTTATCCTTCAGTATGTAGTCAAAAATTACCAAATTATATTTACGGCTATAAGTGACAACATTACACTTCGACGGACGACCTCTCGTACTCTCAGGAAACAATGTTGGGCTTACGTAAACGAATATTGAAGTGGCGAATAGAGCTGACTATAAACAATTTTTGTAAGACCTTATATTAATATACTTATATAAATATACTTATATATCTACAGTATATATATTCCATCCGTTACCCTAGCATCCCATAACACAAGTCTTATAGTGCTTACTTTGGGGCTAGTAGTAGTAGTGTTTTACAAAAAAACTATCGATATAGGCTGACAAAAACGGACTGACGAAGGCACTGGATTTTGCCAGACAATATCCTCTGTTAGCTCATTGATTTATTTGATAGGCACTAAAGATGCAATAAACCAATTTTGCATCAGAAACAAGTTCAGACTCCTCTGGAAGTTTTTGTTTATACTGACTTTGACCAGACGAACCATCACATCCCCATTTACTGTGTAAAACTAAATAGCTCAATCCATTGTTATACACAGAATCTATAGCCAAAGTCCTAGCTGCGGTGTGGTCCAATAAATCTTGAAGAGTCAGTATTTTAGCATGTGTATTTGTAATTTCTATTGCTGAAGGTGGTGGATAACATCTTCATTTGATTTCTTCTCTTTGTGTTATTCTGATGAAATAAGGAATAGAATGAACTACGAAATACATTAATATACGTGGGACACTCAGAAAGTTTTCTCCACCAGCCTCTATATAAAGTTTTATGCGTCTGAACCAATTTTCAAAACATTTTTCCAGTCCTCTGCAGACACCTCTTGTACGGCCTTCTCAAACGCTGCTAGCGCTTCTTCCGGCGATGAAAACTGTATCCCTTTGTATTAACTGTATTTTTTATTAAAGGGAATAAAAAGAAGTCACACGGAGCCTAATCAGGACTGTAAGGAGGGTGTCCCAAGATTCTGACTGGTGTTGAGTCCAGGAAGTCCTTCGTTTTGATCGCAGAGTGCACGGGCTCGATGTCGTAGTGAAGAAGGAAACCGCGAAGCCCGATGTTAGGTCGCTTGTTGCTCATTGCAGAAAAAACTTCTGCCAGGCATTTTGTACTATACCATTCGGCGTTGATGCTGCTTTGGTCTCGAAGTGGAATTGAAATTAAGTACCCCGTCAAAGTAAAGAAACTAGCGATCAAAATTTTCCCTGGGCTCCTTGATCGCTTCTTTTTGGTAGGCGTTGGTTCATTTTGAACCAACCAAACTCTCGTCTGACGCTTTGTTTCTGGATCGTATTGATAAATCCAGGAGAGCCTGTCTAAAATTTCCACGGGCTTGCTTCCGAGCTTCGGTGAGGTTGTGCGGCACCCAGCGGGTAACTATCCTCCTTACGCAAACGTGCTCGTGCAAAATCTTGTGAACACTACCTGAACCAATCTGCAGAGTATTCTGAATCTCTTCGTGTGTAATTCGTCAGTTTCTTGAATTCATTTTTTTTTACTGCCAGCACACTTTCTTCGATGACAGAAGTCGTAGGATGACCACTCCTTTGTTCATCCCCCAAAGTAAGACGACCGCGTTTGAACCCGCTACACTAGCGGAAGATGGTTGCTTTTGAAGGTCCTTCATCCATAAAAGCAGTTCAAAATCGATCATATGACTCATCAGGTTTTAAACCACATTTAAAATCGTAAAAAATCATAGCACGAAAATTTTCTCGGATCTGCATGATCCATTTTTTAATGAGACAAAAAAATTGGCTCTCGAAAAAATGCGGAGGGAAGTTTGAAAATCGAACATTGGTATTTTTACTTTTAAAAAAGTGGCCAGTTTCTTATACATAAAAACTTTCTGAGTGGCCTGGTACAACAATAGCTGCATCCTACTAAGCATGCATCTACAATACAGTCACTAGTTAACGGAGAAATACTAAAACCAATGTTTAAAGAAGCGGAGTTTTCATAGTATCTCTTATCTATTAGACAAGTCCGTCCGTCCGTCCGTCTGTCCGTGGTACTGTTTCAGCGGCCAAACCGTAAGAGATAGATATAGAGAATGTTTAAGTTATAAGTTAAGAATAGTCTGATAAGACTACAAACCGGATGTGAGTAACGTAGCACTTCCGGTTTTCGAGAAATCACGTGATTTCTATTTCAAACGAAACCACACAAAATCTCCGAAGTTCTCAATTAATTAAATACAATTTTTTTTTTGTGAACATTTGGTTCACTGGTTTGCTAGTATTGCTAAAATATGATAATAATATCTAAATCTAAAATCGTTTCATTGGGCACCTACTTGACGATTTAAAAAAGAACTTCATTCACAGTGAACCCAGCAGAAGATGGCGCCTGCGTATTGGACAGAAAATATTCTTCGGGATCGGGCACGTTTACAACGACCTATGTGCCGCAATGTGGTTCTCTTACATGATGCTCTTCTTTCAAGCCGTACTGCATATGAGGGCAGCTGTCGCCGGCACAATGCTTCTCTTAGGTAATTTGAGATGGTAGTTTCGAGAGTCAATAAAGTAAGACACACCTTACATACATTCACTGCACCCACTTAGAGCAAGCGCACATGAGCCACTAAACGCGACCACTAGTAGCTTAGTCAAGCCACTAAGCTTCTAGCGGTGGCCACTCGATTTCTCTCAGTTCGATTGGTTGCTACTTCTAGTGGCTTGATTGAGTCACTAGTGGTCGCGTTTAGTGGCCGCAATTAGTGGACCCCCCACGACAACGGCTAACTAGAGCCAGGGTCCGAGTCTCAGATACGCCCTCTAGTTGAACCGACCTCTCAGGTTCCAGTGATCTAGAGGCTCCAGACGGAGAGGAGACTCCCCCCATGAGGAGATGCTATCCGCCTCGAATACTTCTTGAGGCACTCGCCAATTCACAGCTCGAGGGGGATATCGCCATCCCCAAACCCGGTGACGCTGTAACGGTAATCTGCGACCAACAGCATACACACTCAAAAAGTGGCTTAATGTGCGCTTTCTCTTACACATATAGTTACTTACTTACACATGCCAGCAGGCAGCACATCAAAGACCAACATGAAGATACAAATCAAAAAGATCACCCTCATTGCATAGTCACATTCGCATTGGGTGGGTTTTAGGCCTCGGATACACTTAATCCGTTATCGCCGAACTATGTTCAGACGTCGACGGCCGATTAAAACAATAGTTTGTATGTATGAATTCGGACGGGTGTCACTGGGCAACGGTTGTAGTAGTATACACACTCTATTTCTTTTACATACGTTTAATTTGATCTGCTGTGTTTGATCGATGACGGCCGAGCAGTTCGACCGATAGCGGATTAGATGTATCCAAAGCGTAACACGTTTTCCAGAAATACTGCACCCAATGTACTATTACTGTCAGACTAGTTGCACAATCCATCGACAGCTTCCTTATATGCTCTATTAGTTTTTTATAGCCTAAATATTACTGGCAGTTAACTCATCGGTGTTAACACAACTGAGTTAACTGCCAGTAATATACCACACCTAAATTTGTTGTGCGGTTTTTGGTGGATTTGTGATAATATAGAAAGACATGGAAAACCACCGTATAACATGCTTTTATTTATTTTACACTTTTAAAAAGTATAAAATAGTGAAGTGAGGTAAGTGAGTATTTGTATCTTCATGATAGGCTCATAGACATAGTTATATTAAAGACAATTTATGTTACCCACAGGGCAGATTGTCGATGCTCTCGCTACTCCTGCTGTAGGCATCCTGGCTGATCGGTACGGCACAAAGAAGTCTTGGCATTTATCAGGTGAGACCTTACGTTTTACCTTTCTACTCTATGTAGGTAAACTGATGGAGGCATGTTCTGAACTAAAATAAGCAGAAGTGATGACTTCAACTGCCGTAGAAAAAAAAAAATGGGTGCGTGAGAAGTTATCCTTCTTTGGCATCGTTTAAAATTAGTTTTTAATTGCATGCAAATAATTAATTACAATAAATTAATAAAAAGTCTGGAAAAGGACACAGTCAATAAAGTTCAGTTTTAATTTGAAAAAATAAATAAATAATCAAAATATTCAATTAAAATCGCTACTGAATATAATTTATTAGAACATATGTGATTTGCACTTGTATGAAACTCAAACACGTATTCCGAATATACAAACTAGAAACATGTGGATAAATATTATAAATATGAATACCTATAACTGTTACTTTATTACAAAAAATAAAGATGTGGTTTTTGGTTCTACTACACCAATGGTCAAGAGATGGCGCTGTAGTCTCCTGAATCGCGCTTTGGTTCCGTTGTTCCAGATTAATAAATACTTTTGATATTATAAATATGAATACTTATAACTGTAACTTTATTACAAAAATAAAGATGTGGTTTTTGGTTCTACTACACCAATGGTCAAGAGATGCCGCTGTAGTCTCCTGAATCGCGCTTTGGTTCCGTTGTTTCAGATTAATAAATACTTTTGATAGGCCTTCACAATGCAGTCTTAGCACCCACTAAATAGAGATTCTATTTCTATTTTGTTGGTAGATTTTCTTAATGTGCGGTAAACACAAAAGTAAAATTTTGTGTTACAGTGATGCGCGCGCATCTTAAAATTTCACTCTCATCATTTTTTCATAACGCGCCTAAAGAAGTATAACTTCAAAAATAAAGACTCTTCTAACCCGCGAAAGACCTGTTTTAGTTTTTTTAATCGATTTCAAAAAGGAGGAGGTTCTCAATTCATCAGTATATGTTTTTATTGTTGTTTACACAAATCTCCAAGTGTCGTGAACCGACTTCAATTATTCTTGTTTTTGATGGAATCAGTTTTTTTGGCATGAAGGTCCCATCTTAAATTAGTGAAGATCTGATGAGTACTTCCGGAGACACAATCGAACTCCTCAATTACAAACCTCAAGTACTCTATTCCTGTTTAGTTATTTTGAGAAATATGATTGAACGATAAGAAATATTGTTTTGTATAAAATAGTGTATTTAAATTTAGCGCAAACAAAACTACCTCCTGCCACCCTCACTACAGCAGATGGACATACTTGTGATGCAGAGGACTCTGCGGATCTTTTATTAGAGCACTTCTTTCCTAGTGATCCTCCTGAGCTCGACACACCAGCACAAGCTGCTTTAAGAGCTGATTGTTATACCATCCCACACAATCAGGATGATCTTCCATTCACTGCAGGTGAGATACTTGAAGCCCTCAAGAGCGTGTCATCCAAGAAGGCTCCTGGCCTAGACGATCTGACCTCAGACATTTGTCTAGCTGCAGTAGAAAGCTTTCCTTCTCTCTTTGTAGAACTGTATAACAGGTGTCTCACACTAGGTCACTTTCCAAGGAGCTGGAAGATCGCGTTGGTAAAAATTATCCCTAAATCGGGATCGAACCCTTCGGACTCTCTTAAATCCCATCGTCCTATTGGACTCATCGCCGTTTTCGGAAAAGTCCTGGAGAAACTCTTTATCAATCGTGTTGTCCACCATCTCTCCACTACAAACAATCTTTCCCCTTTGCAGTATGGTTTTAAGCGTCATAGCTCCACTGTGCAGGCTCTTCAAGACGCCTTGGAATTTATAAAACGTAGTCGGACCTCTGGCCTTCTGTGCATTGCGGTATCTCTAGATATCCAATCTGCCTTCAACAGAGCTTGGTGGCCGTATATCCTTCAACGACTGAGAGATGTTAACTGCCCAGCCAATATCTTCAAGCTCGTTTCCAGCTACCTCCAAGATCGCACCGTCCTCCTTAGTTATTCTGGTGCTAATTCATCTCGGGGAATGCAGAGGGGATGCGTTCAGGGATCGGCCTGCGGCCCAGCACTTTGGAATTTAATCCTTGACGGACTTCTTGGTCTGACGCTGCCCGATGGGTGCCGCATCCAGGCGTACGCTGACGACCTCTTGCTCATCACAACGGCTAAGGACGTTAATACTCTTCAGACTCGCACTTGTACCGCCTTAGATACGATCGCTGATTGGGGACATAAGGTCAAACTAGTCTTCGGCCCTGAAAAAACTCAGGCTCTTGCATTTTCTCCTAAAGCTGGTCGAGCTCGTATTTTTATGCAGGGTAGGCACATCGTCTTTGACCGCTACTTCAAACTCTTGGGTGTCATTATCTATACTTATAATAAATCTGTAGAGAGGTCAATTCTGTACATGAAATATATTTTCAAAATAACTATCAGGGGGTGATTAGTGATCGATACTAATGCCAAAAATGCAATCAGTAAAATTTTTGTCTGTCTGTCTGTCTGTGTGTATGTTCCCTATAGAAACAAAAACTACTCGACGGATTTTAACGAAACTTGGTACAATTATTCTTCATACTCCTGGGCAGGTTATAGTATACTTTTCATCACGCTACAATCAATATGAGCAGAGTAGTGAAGGGAAATGTTGGGAAAACGGGAGAAGTTACTCCATTTTTTAAGCTTCCGTCGCGTGTGTAGCCTTAATGGTTAAAGTTACATAGAAATCATGTATGACGGAAATATTCTATATAAAATTGTCTAAAAAATATCCCGCAACAACATATGTCTATCTTTTATGGTTGACTCACAATAACACGTGTAACTCCTGATAGCTTAGCAGTTCGGAGCATTCTGATTATATTTGTTTACTCTTACGTTTATAATACTCTCACTCATCCCTAATTTAAAAAAGTTAACATTATTACCTATTCAATAAAAAGAGAATCATAGAAATCGGTATAGAAACACCAAACTTATACATGAAATAAGCCATCGCGCCGTTGCACATTGTGTTATTTCACCTCAAAATTACCACTCCCTTGATTAAAGGTGAATCAGATAAAGCTCTTCATTCTAAGCGCAAGAGTAAAACTCCCACGATTCTAACTATAATAGTTTCGACGAAATCCCGGTTTTTCTTTTTTTGTACCACATTGTGAAAAAGAAATAAAAAAAAATTTTGTCTAAACTATTACAGTTATTTTATTTTTTACATTGTATTTCAAAAGGTATTATTTTTATCCATATTATGAGTCTTCTATGGCTGCCCTAGAGCTTGTAGGAACCGAGAAATCGGCGATTTAGTGATTTTGGTTTTTAATTTTTTGTGGTCATGTTATGCAATATTAAAGCTTATAATTTAGTTCAAAGTGTAGCTAATAATGTAGACTATCAACTCAAAAAATAACAAGCTTTAACTCGGTGGTATATCGGAAATATTAAGAATTTAAATTTGTGGGACAATGTCCCACTTTTTGAAGACGTAGTTATTGTACTTATTTGCAAGTATTAACATAATTGGATAATCTTACTCATTAAAAGAAGTACTTGCTATCTTTAAATGGTGTATCTGTATCATGGTGTACGTGAAGCTATCGAAATTTTGTTTAGATTTTCACGATAATATTTTTTTCATACTTATTCTTACTGGGACGATATTTTCTAGCGTATTGATGATGGAGTTGGCAAGTAGCCACAGAAACTCTGTAAGGAAAAGATATGGGCAAGTTTATTTGTGTTTTAGTTAATTAACTAACTAATTTTGTTAATTTGCACTTAATAGGGAAGAACTTAATGCCTGTGTGCCACATTTCATCCAAACAAGTTGGCCCACAAAAGTGGATGATTATGTAACAAACATACCAAACACATTTATAATCTTATATAAATAGTAAATAATATAATAACAACGTATTTATATAGTTATTTTAATATAATATTTAAAAAGTAGCATAACTACGTTTTCAAAATTGAGTGTTCAAAATGTGGGACAGTGTCCCACAAATTTAAATTCTTAATATTTCCGATATACCACCGAGTTAAAGCTTGTTATTTTTTGAGTTGATAGTCTACATTATTAGCTACATTTTGAACTAAATTATAAGCTTTAATATTGCAAAACATGAGCACAAAAAATTAAAAACCAAAATCACTAAATCGCCGATTTCTCGGTTCCTACAAGCTCTAGGGCAGCCATAGAAGACTCATAATATGGATAAAAATAATACCTTTTGAAATACAATGTAAAAAATAAAATAACTGTAATAGTTTAGACAAAATTTTTTTTTAATTTCTTTTTCACAATGTGGTACAAAAAAAGAAAAACCGGGATTTCGTCGAAACTATTATAGTTAGAATCGTGGGAGTTTTACTCTTGCGCTTAGAATGAAGAGCTTTATCTGATTCACCTTTAATCAAGGGAGTGGTAATTTTGAGGTGAAATAACACAATGTGCGTCGCACGTGAATACTGAATCATGCTATAAGGATTATTTTTGTGTAACGGTTGCCGCGCTCGACACGGGTCGCGGCGGCGCGGCGGTAGGGTATCAAAAGGCGGGAGGTCCGAAAACGAGCTTCCCCGCCACCCCGATCCTGAGAGACTTTCAGTCGCTCTGTCCTAAACCGATACGGATGAACATCAGAGTGCATCCGTCCTCTAAGCGCACTATGCAGTAGTATTTACTAAGGCAGCGCTGCATCATCCCCTTCTCAGGGGTTGATCGCGTCAGATGAAGCCTGTATGGCCCCTAAGGCCATAGGCATCCCCCATGGGTGTGTTTTAGTCAGTAAGAGTCTGACATAACCCTACAGCCGGCTGTAGGGTATCCATGAGGATTTCACACCTGCTCGCCCGCCTGGGAGGAAACAAAAAAAAAAAAGAAAGCGAGCTTTATTCAATATTTGTCTGTTGATGCGTTCAAAGCGTTCGACCTTATTGACAGACAATAATTGATATTAAGAAACCGTGCTTATCTTAGAATAAAAACCAAACATTTCTAAACAAAATTAGCAAATAAATCATGTAAAACGTGTAGAAAATGAGTACTGGAAAACGGAAATATGAGAGTTTCAGTTTGATTATAAATACAGGTAATAAAGTCAAAGGTGACTGACTGACATAGTGATCTATCAACGCACAGCCCAAACCACTGGACGGATCGGGCTGAAATTTGACATGCAGGTAGATATTATGACGTAGGCATCCGCTAAGAAAGGATTTTGATCAATTCTACCCCCAAGGGGATAAAATAGGGAATGACAGTTTGTATGAAACTTTGTCAATTTTGAACCGATCGGGCTGAGACTGCATGCAGGTATAAGAAGAATCATAGATGAATGTGATTGTGTATAATACAAGCCTGAGAACAAAAACTGTAGTCTACACTTCAGCTCTACACCGAAGCGAAGCGAGGGCGGACCGCTAGTTGACAATAAATTAAAATTTAATAAACACATCTCATACGTTGTACAAAAGGCTCACAAATTGTTCCAGCGTCTATGTCTTTTTGTTCGCCCTTCCTGGGGTCTTCATCCAGAAAATATAGATTCCATTAATCGTTTTGCTATTGCCCCTGCTGTGACATACGCTGCCAGTGTGTGGAGTCATGCTGTCCACTGCGCCGTACACCGCAACAAGCTTTTGTCTCTCCAAAGGGGGTTTGCTTTGCGAGCTATTCGAGCATACCGCACAACTTCTACCAATGCTTCTCTTGCCCTCGCTTCTTTTATCCCGATAGACCTGGAAGTACTTCGCGTCGCTGAAGCGGAAAGGACCCGCCTATTAGGTACATCCACGTTTCTCCCTGATGACCTGTCCTTGGAGTTTCCTACTCCCGTGCCTCTTCTACCCCATCCGGCTCTACGTATCTCACCCGATTATGCAGTTGCGACCACCCCAGAAGGGATTAATTTTGCATGCCTGGAGAACACTGTGCAGATTTACACAGATGGTAGTAAACAGGATGACGATAAGGTCGGAGCTGCTGTCGTCTGTGTCGATCTTGACGCGCGCCCGACCGTCACAGTTAAAAAGTACAAGTTGCACAAAGTCTGCACAGTGTTCCAAGCTGAACTATTTGCCATTCTGGGAGCCTGTCAGCTGGCCGTCAGCAGGAAGTACACGGACGCGTTGATTTGTTCCGACTCACTCTCTGCCCTTCAGGCGCTGCAACAGCGGAGTAGTACTATGCCCCTTGTGACCCTTATCCATAAGGCTATAATAGATCATAAACCAATCGGCAAGATCCGATTCTGTTGGGTCAAGGGTCATACGGGTATTCCTGGTAACGTACGCGCGGATGCGGAAGCTGGGGAGGCGGCAGCTCTCAGACGCGCGCCAGATTACTGGCATTACTCCACCTCAGTTGTCAAACGCCTCTCTCGTATTCAGGCCCAAGAAGAATGGGAAGAGCGCTACCGAAATGCTCCCCAGGGCAGCCATACGAGAAACTTGTTTCCCTCCCTCCAGAACATACTAGACTTCCGATCTCACTCTACACCTTCTTTCCAACTTTCACAATTTCTTACAGGCCATGGTGCGCATAGAACCTACCTTCATAGATTCTTAATAACTTCAACGGATTCTTGCCCTTGTGATTCCATTACTCCACAAAGCCTTATTCATCTTCTGACCGAGTGCCCGCGATTTGCCTCGCAGCGCCACTCGCATGTAGCTGTCTGCGGTAATAAGGTCCAGGACCCATTCAACTTTACTGATCTCAGTCGACACAGTTAGCTGGTTGAGTCCGTGGTACGTTTTATCACTTATATATATGACAACATTAAGGCATTCAACGAGACTTCCCTGGTTTCACTCTCTCATTCCTCTTCCTCGACCTCTTCTACCTCTTCCATTCCTTCCATCAGCCGTTTAGGGCCTGCTGCACCTACACTATCCCCTGAACCGCAGGCACATTCTCCTATTGTTCGTCCCTTCGTCTCCATTCCTTTATCATGGCCACCAAGCAATGATCCCGATAGTCCCGGCACACAGCGGCAGTCGTCGCCTTGAGTTGCATGCGGCGTGTATAAATAATTGTTAGGTACATTCATTTAGTTAAGTATGTGTTTATTATTGTTGTTTAATATGTAACTATAACTGTTATTGAACATGTGACTTTATATTTTCTTATTTATATTTTTTTTATAATTTCTATTGTTTATTTTATCATTAAGTTTAAAGTGTCTCACAAACAGACGCGGCCTGCGGCTGCGGCCTCTCCTATGTGTATTTCTGTAACCACCACGACCCCGGCCGCAGCCGCGGGCGGCGTCTGTCTGTGATGTTAATATTATTGAATATATTTCGTCAATGCCTGTTTATCATGCAAGATTGTTAAACCCTTACACTCTTACTCCCATCCTTTAAACCTTTTATTTATTTTCTGTTTCGTTTCCTTTCCTCTCCTCTTCTTTCGCCTCTCACTATTATTAAACCGTCCTCTCCTCTCCCTGTCTTTCCCACCCATTCGACCTCCCTGGCTGCATCTCGACGCGGCCTCGGATTCTGATGAGGCTACTCTACCAAATATCGAATGACTTATACATCACAATTATGTTATATTCAGCACCTTAAAATGTAAAATGTAATAAATAAATGAGTATAAAAGAAAAAAAAACAAAACGTCAATTTGTTCATTCAGACTCGCAGATGACAAAGGACGAATGGACGTTTTGTTTGCGCTAAATTAAAATACAATTTCGAAAGATGGTTCATCTCTCTCACCTGGGAAGTCTCCCGGTTTTCCCCTGCATATTGAGAAAGGCCCATACACCACACATGTCCAAAGCTATTCTGGTGTTAAAAACTAAAGATGTAGCCGGGATCAACAGCGTTATGCACTTTCTAAAGCACGGAGAGCTTTAGAAAGCGTATAACAAAATAAAAATTTTAAAAAGCTTTTATTTAAATGCCCTAAAAAAATAAAAATAATTTTTTCCTTTAAAAATTTACTATGAACTTATAACATCATGCCACAATTTATACAACATAATGTAGATAAACAAAAATTGATCTCTTTTTTTTTATTTTGATATTGTAACTACCAGAACCTATTTAAATCTGGCGACAATCTATATATATAAAAATGTTATGTTGGTTTGTGTACGTTTCAAAAACTCAAAAAGTTCTGCACCGATTGAGTTGAAATTTTAACATGATATAAAATCCGCATCAAGGATTGTTTTATCTATTTTTTGCATCAGTCACATATCTGCGACCGCGAGAAAATAGTTTTTTTAACGATCAGCTGTGTACCATTGGCCGCGCCATCTGCCAGAAGCGAGGAAAACACTCGCTGACAACCGCAATAGTAATGACGCAGTCACATGAAACAATTTCGTTCCCAATTACATTGTTTATTTACAAAAAAAATGCATCTGATTCTGATTATTATACAATCTGAATTAAATATTCACTTAAATCAAGAATTTTTGGTGTGATAGTGTTGTGATCGAACTGCGCCTTTCACCAAATCGTAAGTAGAGGTTATATTTTATATCAAAGATAGACAGTAAATATTATTTTTTTGCAATTATTATTTATTTAATATTAATTTATTAAATAAATAAGTAAAATATTAATTAAATAATTAATCAATATAGTCCAGGCAACGAAAAGGTATAGAGGGAATTGCTTAGAACACAATTTTTGACTTCGTGACTGTTAGGACTAGTTAGGAGGTAAACATATCAAAAGTCCCCGCCCGTAGCCCTTAAGCCGGGGGGGAGGGGGGGGGGGGGCTTGAAGGTCCCATTTTTAGGTTTTTCGCATATATCTCGAAAACTATGCATCCTAGCGACATGAGACTTTCACAAAAGTGAAAGCTGATTAAATTTGCTACAAGTCTTATTCAGTCAAATTTTTTGATATCTTGTATAGTTTTAGAGATAACCGCTCTTGAAAGTCTGTAATTATGGAAAAAAAATTTGTTCCCATATTCAATCCCATGTTCAACAATGCACCCAAAAAATAAATGCCGGCCGTAGGGTTGTAGAGCATTAAATTATCTTCAATAATAGAAACAATTGCCTTTTTTTTATTTAAGGACAAAATTGTTAGTGTAGTAGACGTATGGGGGCGGTACGGTGGGCACTAGGCCGCGTACTCAGCCCTCACGCGCGGGCCGTCCTGCGCACGTCTGTGGGGTCCTCGCGATACCCCGGGAGACCCCTGCCGCGGAACCTCGGCAAGGCCGGGAGGCTGCTAGGTGCGGAGACGCGGAAGAATCCCTAAACGGGGATTCCGCGGCTTCGCACTAAGCAGCTTAGAGGGTGTTCGCAGGGTTTTTTAGCGGATATTATGCCGTATAGCGCCCGTAAGGGTTACGGGGTCCTCAGTGGGCAGCCACTGCTGGGGCTCGTAAGGCTTGCGGGAGCCAGGTGTGAGGTCCATAAGTAAAAAAGAAAGTAAATTAGTGTCATTGAGAAACTGTAATTATCTAATAATAATATCTGTAATAATGATATCCGCTCTTGAAAATCTGTAATTATAGAAAAAAAAAATGCTTTACATTTATGCTCTATTTGACCGGATAACTCTCGGATAACTCTTTAACGATGCACCGATGTCTAAATAGCACACATGCTCATTTTAGAATATGTACTTGTTGGCCCACTGACCAGGTTCTTCACACAATCCAGAAAATAAGTTTAAAAAAACTGCAAGAGTTAACTACTTTATGCAAAAAAGGTTATTATAAATTAGATGATTATTTAAATGATAAGATTGTCTGGTGTTGTATTGGTCCAGCTCAACACAAAAAGTAGTATTAAGAATGATTAAAATTATAAAACTGGACTTTAAAAAAAATTGAGACGGTAGGGCATTGTGCCTCTGGTTTTTTTCCGGTTCTCATTGGCTATACAGGTACGAATACGGCAGCAGTTTTCGATACAATTCACTATGACGTGCAAAAAGAGATTTGTAAAAAAATCCAATATAGTTAATTTCTTGCTCTTTTGGGGTGGGAAGGACCTTGATCCTCGTCTTCGTTTACATTTTCTTTGTCTGTGTCATTTTCTCCATCGGAACCCTGTAGGGAAACGGTCAGAGGATCCTCCTGTTCTTCTTCACCTTCGGAGTCAACTTGAGGGACCCCATTCAAGCAGTTCCCCTGGCAATTTTGGCACGCTGGGGAACAGGAACGCAGGACACCCCCTTTAGTCAATACGTCTACTACCCTTTTTTTATACGCAGGCAAAAAATACTATTTACAGACGACGGCGCCTTTAAGAGGCACACCGCCGAACGGACCTCACACCTGGCTCCCGCAAGCCTTACGAGCCCCAGCAGTGACTGCCCACTGAGGACCCCGTAACCCTTACGGGCGCTTTACGGCATAATATCCGCTAAAAAACCCAGCGAACACCCTCTAAGCTGCTTAGTGCGAAGCCGCGGAATCCCCGTTTAGGGATTCTTCCGCGTCTCCGCACCTAGCAGCCTCCCGGCCTTGCCGAGGTTCCGCGGCAGGGGTCTCCCGGGGTATCGCGAGGACCCCACAGACGTGCGCAGGACGGCCCGCGCGTGGGGGCTGAGTACGCGGCCTAGTGCCCACCGTACCGCCCCCATACGTCTACTACACTAACAATTTTGTCCTTAAATAAAAAAAAGGCAATTGTTTCTATTATTGAAGATAATTTAATGCTCTACAACCCTACGGCCGGCATTTATTTTTTGGGTGCATTGTTGAAGAGTTATCCGGTCAAATAGAGCAAATATGGGAACAAATTTTTTTTCCATAATTACAGACTTTCAAGAGCGGATATCTCGAAAACTATACAAGATATCAAAAAATTTGACTGAATAAGACTTGTAGCAAATTTAATCAGCTTTCACTTTTGTGAAAGTCTCATGTCGCTAGGATGCATAGTTTTCGAGATATATGCGAAAAACCTAAAAATGGGACCTTCAAGCCCCCTCCCCCTCCCCCCGGCTTAAGGGCTACGGGCGGGGACTTTTGATATGTTTACCTCCTAACTAGTCCTAACAAAGTCACGAAGTCAAAAATTGTGTTCTAAGCAATTCCCTCTATACCTGTTTTTGAGCATTCGTTGCCTGGACTAATAACAAAACATATTTATTATTGAAGTGAATCTTTTAATAATCGTGTTCCCGAGTCGGCAAACCAGATAGTCTTTATATCTACGCAGACAGTGGAAAAACAAAAAATATTGTATATCCACAAGTATTGCAAAATTAAACTTATATGAAATGTATTCTTTGTTTTGTTTCTCATTTCTCAACCATTCAATCACAATGTGCCACTGCGAAGCGTGGCAGGGTACAGCTAGTCTTTTATATTATATAAATTGTGGAATGACGTTATAAGTTCATAGTAAAATTTTGAAAGGAAATTTTTATTTTATTCTTTTTAAGGCACTTACATAAAAGCTTGTTTTTATTTTATCTTCTTACTTTTAATAATTTTTTACTTTTTAGTATCGATGAACATAATCGAGAACTTCAAAACCCTCATATTCTCAGCTAGTCTTTTAATTTAATACTTATATTTTATGAAAGCATAATAAACTTAGGCCACCATCTTTTAAAGTTCGCGATATTGGATTTAATGTGAAATCACTTTTGTTTCGAGTAATTCTCATCAAGTCATTTCATTTGATACCATATTGTAGGAAAGCACATAAAACTTGGTCTGTCATGTTTTTAAGTCCGCTCACCATGCATTGTCATCCAAACTAAGCGTGTGTACAAAAGGACAATGTTAAAATTGGCCTAAGAACCAACACCAATTTGGCATTTATGATAATTCTTAGTATATTTTTTGCGATAATTATCAGTATTTAGATTGTGACGGACACTTCCAGTTAAGTATGCTAAATTAAAAAGTTAAAAAATAATCTGAGACAATAAATACCATTTTTGTGTATAATCTATGGCAGCGCTGCAAACAAAACACTCTTTCTTCCTAATGCCGGCACTTCACTTAGCTATTCGTATTTTCTATTTTAAAACATGACATCAGTCTGTCCTTTTCATTCCTTATTAAGCATGACAAGGACAAACTTTTGTCAAGTGAAGGGCCAGCATAAAACTTGTTACTCTGTGGTTGTGGTGCATGCAGTTTCATAGTAATCTGTGGCGTTCGTGCATTCCAAAGGGTATGGCCACAGTGCACTCAGATTCAGACTCAGAAAACAAGCGCAAGAAATAAACAGTGTAGTATAAGAAGGTTACTTGCTGCCACTATGGCCACCCTTTTTTTTTTTTTTTTTTTTTTTTTCGTCAGGAAAATGCATGACGCATACCCCGCCACCTGGGAGTGGCAACGGGGTTATGTGGGACTCCTCCCGACCCGTCCTGCCCGTCCGCTCAGCCAGTCCTACTAGCTCAGCGACCGCCCAGGAGGGGGGGGCCCTACCCACTAAAAACCTGACGATGCCCCTCGCCTCACTCGGTCCACGGTCCCAACCAGCACGGTTGAGACAACGGCACTAGACGAGGCCACGGGAACCCTTACGGAATCTTCCGCGACCTCACCAGTGAGCGTCCGAGTCGAACGGACACACCCCTCTCCCCCCGGATGAGGAGAGTGTTGGGGATGCCCTGGAGCACTATGGCCACCCTGCTACAACTACACTGTTTATTTTACGCGCTTGTTTTCTGAGTCTGAATCTGAATGCACTGTGGCCGTACCCAAAGAGTAGTTTATTATACCGGAAAGTTTTTCAATTTCAATTCAATCAATTTGCGATTGTTTTACCTTTAATTTAACTATTTCGGCTATCTAATATGCCATCGATGTTACCAAAGAGCAGAGCCCTTATACCAAGTGCTAGTGAACCTGTGCCACAACATCCTGAGAGGATCATACTACCAAATTATTCAAGAACAATTCAACAAACTAATACACATTCACGCTGCATATTTACACAATATACATGTGATATACAAATAAATACAATAAACAATATGATACAATTATGTGAAAAATAGTCAATAAATAAGAAGCAAAACTACAGATTTTATTTTATTCATGATTCCTACCTAACCAAGTTTTTCCTAATAGTTATTCTTTAAAATCGCACCGAATAAAATGAATTAGTTGTAATATCAATTCACTTCATACTGAGTTCATACTAAATTCATAGGTTCATAGGTTTCATTGAATATTAAACATAACCTCAAAAAAAATTTAGTTTTCCTAATAATTTAAGTTCTCAGAAGTGTCCGTCAATCATCGTTGTTTTTACAGTCATTTACTTACCATTTTTAACCTAGAAAATAATATTTCATGATTGTTGGTTCTTAGGCTAACTATGTATGGACGCTGAACAATGTCCTTTCAGCTCAATCGAATGAAGAGATTTGCTTCAAAATTGAGTTGCAAGATTGCACCCGAACAAACATACTTACAATGTATGCCACTTTGCAAGTTAAATAAAAGCTTTTAAAATAAGTCGACCATCAGATGGCTTTTGCAAAAGTTGAATAACTTTTGTCACAGATTACATATATAATAGTTAACTACGTTTTTTCTTTCCTATCGCTAGTTGACTGAAGAGGATTACCATTGCATATTCGAACTCCTTTTTATTCTTGTTGTGCCGATCTCATAAAAAAATTGTTTCTTTCAGGCAGTGTTTTGGTAACATGCACGTTCCCCCTCCTCTTCATAAGATGTTGGGGCTGCTGGCTCGGCCAGAATGCCGCCTACCTCTCGTGGTGGATGCCGTTCTACTACGCGGCACTCATCGTGTTCTTCCAAATAGGATGGGCCATCACACAGATCTCTCATCTTGCTATGATCCCTGCTATAACAGACAACCTGGAGGTTCGCTCCGAATTAACTTCTATAAGGTAACATAGCTCGTATTGTACTTTATCGTAACATCATTTTAGAGTCAAAAAATTTTCAGAGAAATTATTCGCAGTATTAATATATATCAGTCTCCATCCAATAGCCGTACTTCAATAATTTCGTGTTTGGAGTTGGTTTTGAATTTAAGTTATTGAAAAACACTGGACTTTTTATATTAAAAGAAAAGCCAGAGTGAATAGGCTCCATCTGGATAAGCTCGCTACACCGTAGATCCCATCTCTGCCCTCGAGCTGGATAGAGGACTAAGAGCTTACCCATTAAGAAATAAAAAAAATAGAATGACGTTTGCGATGAACCAAGTTGCATCAGTTTCCCTGCCGTTTCAGTCCAGTCAAAAAATATTCAAAAGAAAAGATTTCGGATATGTGTAAGTTAAACACTTCAGGTTTTATGATGTAAGAAAAAATACTTAATGTAGCCTCTTTTTATAAATTAATTCTTGGTGTCCATGATCATTAATTATATCATTACATGTCCATTAATTATATGGGGACTCGAGGCAATCTGAAGATACATCAGGATTAAAACCTAAATTCTTGCTTCAGATCGAAGTTGACTTTTAGAGATGCCAAGCAATATCAGGCACCTTTAAACAAATAAAATCTATTCTAAAATCATGGCTGACATAATGTACTTGCATACTAACATGATTTTCTTTATATTTTTAGATACATGGCTTCAGTGATATCAAGTTTAATGGTGTACCTCATAACATGGGTAGTACTCAGGGCAACTAATTATAGCACTTTCATTGGACCATCAGATGACTATAAATTTAGAGTAAGTTTAACATTGGGTATGCTGCTTCTCCTAACTGCTTCTTTTGTAGTTATTACATTAAAATATTCTTTATTGCCCACCAGGATGTGTCGATAATAATTTCGAGCATCGGAATATTATCATATACCCTATTTCATATGTTCTTCAAATTGACGTCACGGGAGATCAAAGCAAACGGGCACTGTGTGACCAACGGAACCACAACCCTGGTTAAAGAAGATGCTGAAACACCATTAGTTACTAAATCGAAGATAATGCATTTTGTACGAATGCCTTTATTGTACCAGGCCAGCTTGTTGTAAGTACCTAAGTACTTAGTTCTAATTTTGTTTGCTAGATTTCATAATACTCGTTAAGTACCTACTAGTCAAATTAATAAAAAAACTTGCACTTGCACCTGACTGTTCCCGAGGTTAGGATTTTTAGCACCTTACCACAAGTTAATTCCCAAACCCAAGATAAAAAAAAATGTTAATCAACTTGGACGGGTACCGAAATTGATACCTTATAAAATTGTTCTCAAATAAAAACTATTCATTTATAAAAGACTTAGTCTTACCATGAGGAATAATTACTTACATTGAGGTCGCGATTAGCCAATTACCAACTAAACTGAAACGGCGAATGACCTATGCGCATCACAAAGAGGACGAACAATACTCGAAGACCTCATTGTAAAACTCACTGTCATAATTACACTATGATAATGCCATTCAATAAGCCTCACGTCCTGGGAGAGCAAGAAAAGTGCACTTTTGATGTCAGAATCGAAAAATTTAACAAATATAAAATTGTTTAGAAAAATTAATACTTATGAACAAACATAAGATTGAGCAATATTTAATTTAAATTAGTTTTTAAATATTTCTCTTGATGTATGTAGGTAAATGGCCAGTTTTGGTAACTATTAGTGCGTCCTATATCATTTTAAGGAGCTCGATGAAGCAAGTAGTTAGCCAGCTTCCACAACTCTAAATCCGGCACTTTGGTTAGCGATTTAAGTCTGCAATCGTAAAAAATAAATAACTTTCGCAAAAGCCGGCAGGGGCGTATTCAATTGTCATAGGATTGTTGACCAAACATTTATTATCTCAAAAATGGTTATAATTTATTTTAATATAATATACATACAGCACGATTCCACTCCGAAAGTCTATTCACAATAAATGGAATATAGGGTATTACATTGAACCTTACAAACATTACTCTCTTCTTATTTTTCAGATATGTGTTTTCAAGACTATACTGGGCCCTTAGTCTGGTCTATGTGCCCCTCTTCCTGGAGGAGAGACTGGCTTTCAACCCTAGCGCAGGATCTGAACTTGTGGCGAGCGTACCGCTGGTCCTGTATATATCCTCATTTTTCTTCTCACTTCTCCTGAAAAGCAATATCAGTCGAGTCGGTAATCAGGTAAAACTATATATAATTGCATGCTACATTTCCTATTTCTTCTTTGAAAAGGGTGGCAAACAAGCGTATGTCATGGCGGAATATGGTAAACGACCGAAACAGATACTGGGGAGATCATTCCTGTTTAACTTACCTGACCCCACCGGCTACACAGACCCTAGACGCTTAATGATATGCAATTATACCCAACAACACATCTGACTAATAAATCTGATAAATAATACCACAGGGAAATATTCAATCTATGTCGACTACTTTCGTGACCTGTTAACACGCGTAAGAAGTGAACATAAATCCAAAAGGCACCGTGTCCAATTGTACATTTACTGGCCATCATCATATCATTTACTTACCTCATTATTAACCCCTAGCATGAGCACCACGATATGATATAAAACGCGTTTTTATCATGCTGAATTGTCAAATTACTATGGAGTTTGATAGTTAGACGCGATAAAAAACATGTTACAATGCAAATTGTGATGTACATGCTACAGGGAATGACCTTATTAGCCAATCTAGGCGTTGTCCCTCTGCTTAGTCTTGCTTCGGGCAGTTGAACCCTTAGTCACGGCTGCATCTGCAGTCGTTAGTACCCGCCAAACCGCACTGGGCCCGCGTGGTGGGTCATGGCCCAATCTCCCTTTTCCACTCATAGGGAAGGCCTGTGCCCTAGCAGTGGGGACATTAATAGGCTGATGATGATGATGAATTAAGTTAGAATGCGAAACTACAAAAAAAAAGAGAAAGACTTATATTTGGATCTGTGTAGTATTATAATAACTTGCTAATACATATTGTTTTTCTATAATTGTTGCAGATTGCATATTTCATTGGAAGTACCCTCAGCCTGATCAGCTGCGTGTGGATAGCAGTAGTCGTGGACCCAGAGGCTAGCATCGTCCAAATATATATTGTGGCTACATTAATAGGTAACCAATCCCCGCGACAACGGCGTGCTAGAGCCAAGGTCTCAGTCTCAAAACGGCGTCTAGTTAAGCCGACCCCCTCAGGTTAGAGTAGTCTAGAGGCTCCAGACGGAGAGGAAACTTCCCCGAGTGGAGATGCCATCCGCGCCTGGAATTACTCTACAGTAGGGATGCAAAGTCTTTTGAAATATCGATATTTATATCGAAGTCAGGAAAATATCGATATCTGATATATCGACCATTTTAACTCGATATTATCGATATTTTTTCCTTTTTATTTTTTATTGACATTAGAAATTTAGAATACGGGGTGAGTGTGACACATTCATATGTTTGTTGGCGAAGTTCTCGCAAAATGCATTGAGCCAGCTTTTTCGTTAAACACGCTTGATGAAATCGCGCCAAGCAGTATTTTTTTTTTATTGGCTCGCACGGTTTGTGTTTCAGCCACGACAGGAAACCAAAAAATTAAAATTATTATCCTGATCAGATCACTCACATTCGTTAGCACGAATGCTCCAACCCGCATATCGTCGTTGCGACTTCAAGACCTCCTATGTATCATTTTTGTCGAAATACCTTTTTTATACGGGTTTATTTCAAATTTTGGCGCTACATCGAAAGCAAGAACTCTCATGTGAATAAGTCTTTTCAATTTATATTTATTTACTTTATTCAATATATCCTAAGTGCTTGCTCAAGTAAAGTTGGCATTTAAAATATCTTATGTGTAAAAGCGCTAGATAGGTGTGGTATGTTGGGTGATGGCGGCAGGTTATAATAAATACAAAGACGTAGATAGGTTGGTGTCCATTTATTGAAGAAGGCTTAATGGTACAAAACATACTTATTTATAATATTAGTGCACTACGTAGTTACACACACACACACTTATAAAATATAACACACAATATTATTACAAAACATCAGCATTTCACGTGGCCTACTTTCGTGTCATTCAATGTTGCGTTGTATTATTAATATATATTTATTAAATTATTTTCATACTATCACACGCCCCCCAAAAATCTCCATTACACCCCTCTCCTCAAAAAAGAAAAAAAAGTGTTACATTTTTTTTTCAACCACATACATTCAGCTAAATATTATCATTATAAAGTTTCGTATTATTCTTATGTACTACGTACTCTCTATTATTTTTTAATATCTTTACATTAGGTGACAATTCCTCTATTACTTCATAAGGGCCGTTATACACTCTATCTAACTTATCTCTTATTTGATTTTTTACCAAAATTAAATCTCCTTTTTTATATGTTATCGGGTAACTATTTTTATCAAATGTATTTTTTCTACATAATTTATTAGTTAATAAATTTTTTCGCGCATCACACAGTGCTCTTTGTAGTCTATGTCGAAGTTCCTTAGGATAGTCATCATAGTTATATAAGGGAGTTACAGAGTCACTTAAGTTACTAGGTAAAATACAATTTTTTCCAAACACTAGCTCGTAGGGAGTATATTTTGTTTGCGTGTGTACCGAGGTGTTGAATGAGAAACACCAGTACGGAACCCAACTACTCCAATTGCTTTTGTGACTCTCACATTGTATTCTTAGAAAAGTGCCGAGATGTTTGTGAGTATTTTCTAATGATCCCATAGTTTCATGGTGATATGCGGTGGACTGTAATTTTTTAATACCTAATAAGCTACATATTTCGGTCATAATTTCGTTAAGAAATTCTGTTCCCTGGTCTGTAATTATTTCTTTTGGGATTCCATATCTAAGGATAAAATTATTTACAAAAGCTCTCGCTACTGATTCGGCGTCTTTGCGCTGCAAGGGATACGCTTCAACGAACTTTGTTAGGTCGCACTGTAGAGTTAGTATGTACCTATGATTGTAATCGTCAACTTGTAATGGTCCCATTATATCTAAACTAATTCTTTCGAAAGACGAATTAGGGGTAGTCGTTAATGACATAGGTTCCTTAATGTATCTATTGGTGTATTTATTTATTTGACAAAACTTACATTTATTGACATAATTAACGACATCCTTTGTAATGCCTGGCCAAAAATAGTATTTTTTAATATTGTTTAGCATTCTATTTATCCCAGCATGCCCACTGGTGGGCAACAAGTGGAAGTCATTTAATATAACTATCTTTTCGTCCTCATTTCTGATACGCTTAACATCTTTAGTTATCAATAATCGCGGCCGACTCAACTTTAGTTTTTTAATTGTACTTGCAAGTAACTTAATATGTCCTTCATATATTTTATTTTTGATAATAAGCAATTCTAAGATATTTAACTTACTACAAAAACTCTCTAAATCTCTCGCTAACGCTTCTACAGCTGATAGCGATCGAGCATTTAGATAAATTATTGACCGCTTTGGTACATATACACAATTTCCACTTGAGGACGTAAAAACTTCGTCGTTTCCGTCATATTTGACCGAGTGACTAAAACATAATTCGATAATATCCGGTGGTGGCTTGAGAATTTCCACGGCCAAGGGGTGATCAGTCCCATGACTATGCAAATTTTCAGGCTTACTATAATTCTCTAAGTCACAGTTTTCATTACGACTATTTTTTTTTGATTGTGCTCTAGTAAGTACTGATACTAATGATTCCGATGTCACCGGGATGCGACTCAATGCGTCTGCAGCCGCGTTGTGTCGTCCTGGGACATAGCCTATCTCAAAATCATATTCCTCTAAATATAAACGAAATTTAGTTTGCCTACTGGAAGGATCTGTCATAGAAAATAAATAAATAAGAGGCTTGTGATCGGTTAGAATTTGGAATTTCCTACCATATAAATAAGGTCGAAAATGCCTCACTGCCCAAACTATGGCTAATAGCTCCAAGTCTATAATCGGATATCGCGTCTCAGCGGGCTTTAAACTTCTACTTGCGTATGCAATAACTCTATCATTCCCATTGGATAATATTGCACCTAAACCTGTTCTTGAGGCATCAGTCTGCAATTTAAAAATATTATTTTCAGAAAAATCGGGATAATCCAAAACTGGGGGTTTTATTAAAGCAGATTTTAATTTTTTGAATGCTTCGTCACAATCAGCTGTCCAATTAAATGCAACATTCTTTTTACAAAGTCTATTTAGTGGATGTGCAATTTCAGCGAAATGTAAAATAAATCGTCTATAATAGTTAGCGAAGGCCACGAATCTTCGGACCTCGTCAACGTTAGTCGGTGTCGGATAACTTTGCAAGGTTGTTATTTTGCTTGGATCAGGAAATATGCCTTTACTTGTTATTTTATGTCCTAAGTATACTATCTCTGTTCGTAAAAATTCACATTTTAAAGGGTTTAGTTTTAAATTAACTTTTCTTAAGCGTTCTAACACAGAAATTAGGTTTTTATTATGATTTTCTATACAATTTCCTATAACGATACAATCGTCTAAATAAATAAAACATTGATTATAATTCAATCCAGACATAGCTATAGTCATCAATCGAGAAAATACGCTAGGACTAGTTTTGAGTCCCATTGGACAACGCTTCATTTGGTATATTTTATCAGCTGTGAAAGCGGTGCACTTACGTGAATCGGGATGAAGGGATAATTGGTACATTCTATCTAAATGGAAAGCAGTGTATTTTCTTGAATTTTCATTTAAATTTAATTGATAATAACTTTGGGACAAATCTAATTTTGAAAAATACATAGAATTTGATAAGGAATCTAAAATATCTGTAATATTGGGAAGTGGAAATTTATCATCTTGAATTCTATTATTTAATTGCCTATAGTCAACGACAAACCTATACTTCTTTTCATTATTTTTGTCGGTCTTTTTCGGAACAAGCAAGACGGGACTAGACCACTCCGAGGTGGATTCCTCAATAATATCGTTGTCTAACATATCCTGTATTTGTTTACGTAACTCTGGTTTTAAAGAGTGTGGTATTCTGTAGGGTTTTATATAAACAGGAGTCGCATTATCCTTTAAAGTAATTTTATGCTCCATTAAATTAGTGACTGACAGTTTATCACCTGGGAGATGAAACACGTCCGCGTACTTAGCGCAAATAGACTCAATGCTAAGTCGTTCATCTTTGTTTAAATAACCTAGGTTAAGAAGCTCAAATAATGTTTTTACACGATTTACGGAAATTTCCCTTTCCGAAAAATTACAAACATCGAAATGATGCAAACTATATACTTCTAAATGAGAAAAATCATAAATTAGGTCATTTTCCGTCGTATTTAATATTCTAATCGGGATAAGCCCGTTTCTAGGCCTCGACAAAACACCTGCAATAAATACTCCCTCTCTTATTTCATTCGCAAGGACGACACAATCGTCGGTTATATTCGTAGGTATGAACTTAATAGTTTCACACCTCGCAGGTATGTTGTGTTTATACCTGTTATTTATACACATACTTATCGATTTAGACGACTGAGTTAGGCTTAAAATGCCTTTACCATAATCAATTAACGCTAAATATTGTTTTAAAAAGTTATCACCTATTATTCCATCTGCAGAGCATGACAGGTTCTTAAATACGTAAAATTTATGTCTAAAAGTCATACTGTTACTACTTAATTCTAAATAAATGTAACCTTCTGATATTAACCTACCGCTAACACCTCTAATAGTTAATCTTTCGGGAACAATTTTATTTTTCAAATCACTAAATACCTTAGCTAAATATTCATACTTAATTACACATAAACTGGCACCAGTGTCTATTAATAAATGTATTACCTTATCTCCTAAACTAAAAGCTACCGTACTCGAAGTATTATAATTGAGAACTACATGCTCGGTTTTCGTTTGAGGAACGAAAAAACTGACTCTGAGGCTGCCTTACCTCAGTGTCGCAGTACGTATGGTGGACACGGGAATAGCCTCGTGTACGGGGCTGATACTGCGCGCCTGGCGCTGACCAGCGCGCGGCTGGGGAGGGTGCACCTCGACCTCGAGCGGAACCACGTTGCGGCGCAAACGTGCGCGGCGCGCTCACATTATGCGACTGGATCGGGTTACCGTATTGAGCACGCGAGTTACTATAATAATTATTGCCAATATTTCTACCGCGGAACCCTTTATTAATAAAATGAAATGTTTTCGTGGACTTAGGGTGGTGACGAAAATTCATAACTTGTTCCCCACTGGTAGAAAGCGTCTGCTCGTCTATAGCACTACGGATTGCCTCAGGAAGAGAAAGAAATTCCTTTGATGCAATAATAATACTCAATCTAGAGTTTGCCAAACCATCGGCAAAGCGTTTTATAGCGATCTTTTCATTAATTGGTCGCAATACGTCATATTTTGAACTATCGCCATCGGCCTGTGCTAATGTCAAATTAGAGAAGATATCTTCTAGTTCATTACCGAATGCTTCTATTGACCTATTTCCCTGTTTTACATTTTGTAACCGAGACTGAAGAGCGACTGGCGATTTTTTTTGTACTAAATACTTTTTCATGTCACTGAGCAATGAATCAACTGTAGTATAGCTACCGCGTAAGCGAAGTTTCGCGCTAGGAGATAATCTTGTTTTTATAACAAAATCTATAAGAGAATTTTTCGATGTCTCATCAAGTTTAGAACTATACATTTCTATACCGTCGATTAATTGTTTGGTGACATGTTCCTGACCAGTCATTATGGGAAGTAAACTAATAGCCGTTTTAAAGTCAAAGGACATTGTATCTGCCATTTTTACAGTTTTAGAACTATCGGGATCTCTAGTTGAAAAAGTAACTAATTTATTTATTTCACTATAAATTAAATGAATATTATTTACTATAGAATTAACTTTAATAAGATCTTCGGCACTTATCTCAGAATTATTAATATTAGCTTTAATTTCACACAAAATATACTCTAGTTGCAAATAAATGACATTGGCTTCTTTTAATTTAGTTTGACCGATTTCTTTCTTTCTACGTTCAGGGCCTATTTTACTTAAATATACTTTTATTTCCTGTAACTTACTATATAATTCAACTAATTTATGAGACATAACTATCTATTACTTCTAATTTAATAAAATAACTCATTATTGATTTCTAGAAATAGCAGCTAAATTGTACCTACATATATTTTCTTCCAATTCACTTGCTGATGTCACGAGCTGCGGCGGGCGGCGTTCTTGTGGCGGTCACGTTCTGCTGACATCAAACAACGTGGCCCGTGCTGCTGTTCCTGTTGACGTCCGGGACGGGGACTTCTTAGTTTGATGGTCTTGCTTGCATTTCCAAGGTGCTGTGGTTGAGTTCCCTTCTCAACGAAAGAATAGCATTTCTTCGGCACTTCTTGTACAATAGGTATGCGGCAGCGACGAACAGAATGACGAATAGCGTGATGAGCAGGATCTCGGTAAGGTTCAACTTGGTCTCCGTTACTTGAGCGCTTCCACCGGCGTTTTGAGCGATGATAATTTCTTCTTTGGACTGTGAGCTGCGGCACATTGTTATTGGTAATTGGCGATGATGGCCCCAAAAATAAGATTCTTCATAATAATTTTCTATCTTCAAACTTTTTCTTACTTGACGTTCAGTTCAGTTTCGATATCTTCTTTCTTCAATTTATTTCTATAATTTTTCTTCCAAATTTCGCAGGGTCGCCATGTGGTATGTTGGGTGATGGCGGCAGGTTATAATAAATACAAAGACGTAGATAGGTTGGTGTCCATTTATTGAAGAAGGCTTAATGGTACAAAACATACTTATTTATAATATTAGTGCACTACGTAGTTACACACACACACACTTATAAAATATAACACACAATATTATTACAAAACATCAGCATTTCACGTGGCCTACTTTCGTGTCATTCAATGTTGCGTTGTATTATTAATATATATTTATTAAATTATTTTCATACTATCACATAGGTAAAAATTGTTTTTGGTCAAATTTTCGAACTAACTAACCAATAGAAGCACTGGAATGAGAGGGATGCATAGATCGCGTGATTATTTTCCGATTGTAGGTGTTAGATGGGGGTAGTAATATAAAAATTACGTTAGCTTCGACGGGTTCTCACTCTGTGGTTAAATTGTGGTTATAATAGTCGATGTGCAAAGTGTATTGCTTGCTCCAAAGCTATTGGCAAGTGCCCTGTACTATAAACTGAAGTTACAATGTCATAATTTCACTGTTTATGATGTTTTATCTAAAAATGTATCAATTTACTGCTGGCACGATGCAGACGGTAATGTTACTGCTAATGAATTTACATCTTGCTTAATAGACCATTGTCTTAATTTACCAACTACAATTGAGTGTATTATTATTTTTATGTTTGTAGAACATAAAAAGTGCCCTAAATGATTTGGCAACGAAGGCAATTGAATATCGAACAACTCTATTTAGAGAAAGGAAATTAATGATCTTCTCCTTACTCGCGGTATCTTTGGGTATGCAGACGACAGCACAGTCTCGGAGAGATACCTGCCTGATGTGAAGTCTGATGCAGATGTCCAATCTTTAAGCGAGGCGATGGTGGAGGGAGTGAATGACACCCTAGAAGCTGTTTCCCTCTGGGGTGAAGCCAACTTGGTTGGGTTCAATCCCTCTAAAACACAAGCCTGTCTCTTCTCAGCGAAACGGAGTCCATTCCATCTGACTCCGACTTTCCGAAATATCTCCGTGCCGATTACAGACCATCTCGAGCTTTTAGGTCTGGACATCTCATTCAGCCTCAATTTCGATCGCTACATCGAGTCCATTGCTAAAACCGCTGCCAAAAACTTGTAATACTTTCAAAGATCAAGCGATATTTTCCATCTGAGCAGCTCCTTAACCTTTACTGAGCCCAAGTTCGCTCCTGCTTGGAGTACTGTTGTCACCTTTGGGATGGATCTGCTCGTTATCAGGATGCACTGGACTCGGTGGAACACCGTGCGAAGAGACTCATAGGCAATGACGCTCTCGTTGAGGCTAATCTCCAGAGCCTTGACCACCGAAGACGTGTAACTTGCCTCTCGATGTTTTATCGGTTACATTTCGGGGAGTGTGCGGAGGTACTACACTATTTGATTCCCCCTTCCCCTTTCCACCACGACGACCAGGCGCGGCGAGGGCTTTCACCCTTATGTTGTCCAAGTTCCTCCCATTCGCACGAAGCGATTTACTTCCGCTTTCATTATGCGAACGGCTAGGGAGTGGAACTCCTCTCGGACTAATATAATCTGGAAATCTTCAAGGCCAGAGTGAACAGGCATCTTCTAGGCAGGCGCGTACCATCCTAGGCCTCATCATTGCTTTCATCAGGCGAGATTTTGCTCAAACGCCTTGCCTATTAAACATAAAAAAGGGCACACCATGATGGAGGTGGACAGTGTTCACTCCACTATTGAGCAATACATAAAACCACTATTATATACTATTGTCATTGCAATGATAAATATTAAAAACAAATAACTTGTTTAATTAAAAGTCTTGTGTTTTCAATCTCAATCCCTTTTACATACTTATATTCTCTAATGTGATACAAAACGCGCAACCAAAACCTCTTATATGTCACATTGAATTGTTTTTTTATTTTTTTACTACAATTTCCTTTTTTATTTAAAATGACAAGAGCAAAATAAAAATCATAAAACCCTCTAGTTATCACTTGTATTTTTTGTTATATTTAGTTTCCTTATATTTGTGGGACGACATTTGCGAATGCCTTCGCTAAGTTTTCACTACATTCGTGCTTTTCCAAGCTATGTCGGTTTTTTAGCGCACATCAAATACGCAAATTGCTTAGTCTCCCACACATCAGAGGCGTGCCCATGGCTTCAGAATAGGGTAAGCCCAAAGCTTCCAAAATTACTATACCTATCTTACTTTCTTGACTTGGCGAGCTTAAAAAATTTACGATTTGTATAAGATTCTTAATTTTATTTTGTGTTATATTACAATGGTATTAAATTTCAATTAATCAGTAGTTGACAATTATCTAGAAAGAGAGGCAAGGATTTTATTTAATTGCATGAGTTACCATAAGGTATACGATTATACCTATATACGTTGATGTCGATTCTGGCATGATTATCTAAACTTAAAACTAACTTTAACATCAGTCTCTCCTTTTCATTCTGTATAGAGAATGACAAGGATACACTGTTGTCAAATTTAATTTTAGGTTTAAAAAATCATGCCATAATCTACACCAGTTTAGGATATTTCTTGGAGTTCAAGATTTTTTTAATACATCTATAAGCTCTTGCGATTTCAAAGCAATAGTTATTTCGATATTATTCAATACAGATAGTCATAGCAGTTAAATTAATTGATATTATTGTGTTCAAATTTAGTCTACGAAATATCGATATTTTGGAATTTCCGATATCGATATTATCGATATCAGTGAATTTTATTTATATCGATATTTTGGTCTCGATATTATCGATAGAGTCTGGCACACGAAACATGAGCCTGCCAAAATGGCGGCAAATTCAAAAAATCTATCTGTGATATCACTGCGTATAGAAAGTAAAATACATTTTGATACTTGAAATATCCTTATATTTTGTATTTAGGTAGTCTGTGATTCTATGGGCGAGTGATGAATAGGACTGCAGTAAGAAGGCGCGATTGGCTATTCATTGTGGAGTTTTGGTGCCGACAATCGTGTATGGAAGTGAATCTTGGGTGTGGCAGAAGAATAAGATCAGGAAAAATGCTGTCGATGCGTTCTCTGCTTATGATATGTGGAGTGAAATTGTGTGATAGAGTGAGGAATATGGTGTGATTCGTGAAAGGTGGTCTGAAACATAGCATAGTGACATGTATTGAGAAAGGTATGCTCCGGTGGTTTGGTCACCTATATATTGGCTGTCTGTTCATCCTAACTTGTTTGGTAAACAATCTTCACACAACTTTTTAACGAAATCACTCATAGAAATATAAAAGATAATAACAAAGCCAACAATCTTTAACAATAAATCGTTATTACACACTGAAACCTTTTACATCTAGTTATCAGTTGATTTTATATGCTACTATTCAATAAAAAGTAGTAACAAGATGGTTTAATAAATAGGACAAGTTTAGAGAGGATGAATGAAACTTAAATTATGAGACAGATATAGGTATTGTGTGAATGTGTTAATTACAAAACCTGGTGATTGATGGTTTTGAATGAAACGAACAAAAACAAAGTCTCTGCTTACCCTAATGGGAAAGAGGCTTATGTAATTGAGCGAGGATATGTGTTATGAATTGTAAGTAGAAATAATTAAACATTGTTCCAATTATAACATTACTAACAAACCAGTGAACCAAATGTTCACCAAAACCTGATTTAAAAAAAAATGTTTTTAATTAATTGAGAACTTCGGAGATTTTGTGTGGTTTCGTTTGAAATTCGTGATTTCTCGAAAACAGGAAGTGCTACGTTACTCAAATCCGGTTTGTAGTCTTATCAGACTATTCTATCTATCTCTTACGGTTTGGCCGCTGAAACAGCACCACAGACGGACGGACGGACTTGTCTAATAGATAAGAGATTTATTGGATGGATTCATAATCAAAATTAGAGTCCAAAAAATCCATTTCAAAAGATTCGTCACTGTCACTATCATTTTCTCTTAAGTTTATAATAAAACTTTCCAGTTCTGTTTCAAGAATGTTATCTTTTTCAATGTAATTATTTTAAATTTTTACGACGTGTTCTATGCAATTTTTCCATTCTTCAACTGTGACACTTTCAAATGCATCCTTTATGATTTTTTCCATATTACCAGATGTGACACCTATATTTTTACTTGCAACCCTTCTCTTCGCCAAACTCCATATCCTTTGTATTGCGTTTAGGTCACAATGATAAGGCGGTAATCTCAACGCTTCATGTCCGTGATGTTTTCAAATTTCATCTACTTCGTATATTGGATCCGGTTTATTCCTTTTTACTAAGCAAAGTCGCTCATCTTTTGTTAGAAAGTCTTCAAACGACACACATTGAGATCTAAGCCAGTCTTGGATGTCAGTTTTTCGGGTTTGTGTGGTAGGCGCTTTATTTATTTGACATGTGTGGTAACTTGCATTATCCATGATAATAATACTGGGTTTATCCAAATTGGGAATTAATTTTTCACACAACCATTTTTCAAAATTTACGGCATTCATGTCGTGATGGTAATCTGCCATCATTGACTTCGTACTATAGCTCAAAAGAGCATTAGGCACAAACCCTTCCATTGAGCCAGCATGGACAATAATATGTCTCTTCCCAGTTGATATTTTATCCACAAGACCTAAACGGACCTTGCCAAGACTTTTTAGGTTTGTAGTTCTGATGTATATAGGTTTCATCAAGGTAGACAATGTGTTTATTTTCTTGCCTAGCTTGGCACATTTTTCTTAAATATCTATTACGCCAAGCTACAATTTCATATCTTTCTAGGAGTAGTGATCGTTCATTGGAATTCCTTTTGAATTCAAAGCCATTTTCATGCAAAATTCTTCTTAAAGTCTCCCTACTTTCAGTAAATCCAATTGCATCTCTTAACTCTGAAAGCAAGTTCCTAATAGTAGGTACTTGTTTTTTTACAGTATAAAATTCATTTATTTTATTTCCAATTGCGCATATATCAAAGTTGTCTAGATTTGACACAGTACTTGCATGGGGTCTTTTGTTTCCAGGCGTAGACCAAATATTGTTGTTCGATTGGCCTTCTTTTTCAATATGTTTTATTGTTGCAAGACTAACATCTGAAAAAAAAACACAATATTAAATACAATAATGAGTTATATTTCCATATTTAGGTATTGAAACTAACCAATCACACATTCAAAATATTTAGATACACAAGAAACAGTGGGTGGACGTTGCATGATTTTGGTTGGTGTTAAGATCAGGTACAAAGTAACAAGAAATCTTATTATCAAAACACAGATGTTCATTATAAAGTAATCAATTAGTAAGTAATTGTTTTGGTACCAAATAAAGACTTTCCTTTTTTTCTTTCTTTCAATATATGTGTGTATGTAGGTTGGTTGAGGAAGAAAATTTCTTCTTCTCTAATAAATTTTTAAGGTATCTATCTACCTGTCATTGCTGATATTTCGTTCATGTACTTTGTTGCTATAATCCGTTCTGAGTTGTGTATATCTTTTAGTTTTTTGACAGACTCTTTAATTTTGTTGACATCTATATTTTCGGTGTCTGAAAGAAATGCGAATATATTAACATTGAATACTTTCATAGAAAACAAGATGTAGAATAAAAAAACAATATAACATCCAACTACATCGAATAGGATTGAGCAAACAATCAAGTCATACAAGACGAACTTACCAATGACCGCCAAGATTGATAACAAACATTGTTCTTTTTCAATAAAAATATTTTCACTGTCGTTATTTCTCACATCAAATTTATTAATCATATTAAATATAAGCTTTCTAGCCTCACTCTTAATAGGAGTCTTCATATTAATGGTTTTAAATAATTTCGAAGCAAAAAAAGCAAACACGTTTTATCGTAATGACAATTCATGTACACTGACATTGACATCTACTTTGGTGTGACCATATGAAGAATGTTTAAAAATTGACTGGCTCATGTTTCGTGTGCCAGACTCTATTATCGATATTCCGATATATCGTTGCAACCCTACTCTACAGTGTAGAGACACTCACTAATTCACGGCTCGAGGTCCCTGCAAAGAGACGTTGTAAACTTCAAGTACATAGTATTAGAAAACTTAAAGGATAGGATGCATGAAATTTCAAAAATATTTTTTATTTTAAGATGTAACTAAAAATTTACGGTTTTCGCAATTTTTCCTTTATCTGTACTATAAGACGTTACTTCGTACCAAATTTCAAGATTCTAAGTTCACGGGAAGTACCCTGTAGGTTTGTTGTAGGTAGATATGTTTGTTACTGTAATATTTTAAAGTACCTAAGTAGGTAAATAACGCGAAGCATGTGTTGGCGTGGAGAATATTCTAGCTCTCACAATCAAATTTTATTAATGTATACTACTACCTACCCGTTTGCTTCGAGTTATATGTCGATGACCGTTACCAAAATGTGTAATAGGCCAATCACAGGCAAAACCACTGGTACCGTAGACTAGTTACCAACTTTTTTCTATCAAATATAGCATATTCGAAGCTGTTACCTCAAAAAAAATAGTAGCTGGCAAACCAATGGAAAAAATATAGTACTTAAGTAGTTGAAATATTTACTTTATTTCTGAAATGAATATATTTGTGCTGCTCTATGCCTTAATAATTAAAATTTTATTTTTAGAAAGCTTTTACTGGCAAGGATATGCTTTAAGTCAATTAAAGTAGTTTCGCCTTTTATATTTTTTTTAGAAATATGGTTTTTGATCCCCGAATATAGTAGGATACTGTATTATATAGAGTTGGCAAGCTTACCGTAGACCAATAGGGTCCGTCTAGGAGCGCGGTGCAGTGAGGCGGGTTGAGTGGGAGCGGTCAACTTGAAACAAAAGCGTAGTACAAAATGTTTCATGCAGTCTGGTGTTTACTCTTCAAAAATACTCACTATTTCCAGGAGCTGGCAGTTCAATAACACTGGTATCGAGCCTATGCGTGACCGCAGACATGATAGGCCCGCACTCGCACCAGGGCGCTGCCATATACTCCATTGTAACGTTCGCCGATAAACTCGTCACTGGGATAGCAGTTGTGGCAATCGAAAATTAGTAAGTAACCACGATATTGTCTGTAAGTCTTTATGTTGAAGATTTTAGGGTAGGTTACGTAGTTACCACGGTAGAATTTGCGTTTTCACCGAAACTGAATGAACAATATAAAAAATTTAAAAAATCAAAAAACCTGACTGCTTACATATAACTTCAAATAAAAACTGAAACGAAAAAAACAAGTCCAGTAGTCTTATAATTCTGTTAAGTAAGGGACAAAGCTACTATTAGATATTTCAGGATGGATCAATTTTTTTCAATAATGGGTCCCGACTGTTAAAGTAGCTTTGTCCCTTACTTAACAGAATTATATACTTGTTTTTTTCTTTTCAGTTTTTATTTGAAGTAATATATAAGCAGTCTGGTTTTTTGATTTTTTAAATTTACCTTTTTTATTTTACACTTTTTAGTTAGGATTATAAGACGGTATATACTGCAGTCTTGTCACTTCAATAAGGGTTAATATCGCGGGGATTATTAAGTACCTTGCGGTGGTCTAAACGACACCTTACCATCAAGGTCAAGGCCTTATGGGCCTCAATTTTCGCAAAAATGTATGAAGTTAAATCAGTTCCTTACCTTTATATCTAATGCATGTAAATTATATACTTAACTAGTACTTAACTTAATGTAAATTATATACTTAACTAGTATTTTGCTTTCTATCCTTGTCTACGCTGATGCCTGAGCTGAGCGTCTGCAGAACTTATGTATTCGATTTATTTTCAACCTTCGTAAATATGACCACGTCTCACAATTCCGTTCTAAATTTAACTGGCTCCCTATTCGCCGGCGCAGGGACTTACACACTCTTATACTTCTTTACTCCGTACTTTTCTTACCCACTTCTCCTCATTACTTAAAAGAATGCTTCACGTATCTCACTTCTACTTCACAGCGCACATTGCGATCTTCTTCTAACCTATCTCTTGAAATTCCAATTCATTCTACTGAATTCTTTTTCTATTCCTTCTCTGTGCATTCAGTACGACTGTGGAACTCATTGCCAGAAACCATTCGAAAGGCTCGCACTCTGAACTCTTTTAGAGAACAAGTTCGGAGTTATTTCCTATCCCAAAAATTATGTTAAATTTTTACTTCATCCTCTCTTTCCTTCCTTAGATATATCTGTTTTTCCTGTCATTGATACCATTATGTTTTTTTTTATAACACCCCTCATTATCTCCTTCATATTTATTTATCTTTCTTTTATGGGTTGCCTGGAAGAGATTGTTAGCTAGCAATAAGGCCGCCTATATTGTGTACGTTCTATTTATCATGTTTTAATTTACTTGTGTGTTTTTCTATGTAAAACAATGAAGAATATTATTATTATTATTTTCCGTATTTATTCAAAAAGTCATCTTTTGCTTATTTTCTTTTTACTAGTAAATATAGAATTCATTTGTCGACTATCTAAAATTGGCAATGGCTGTATGCAACTCTAAGATTGTGATATACACAAATGCACTGCATATCCTTGTCTCATAATTTGTTTTACGTACATAATTCACAGAACCAAATATGTAGGTGCAGGAGGTAAAATATTATAATCCTAACTATATATACTAGTAGGTATTATAAAGAGGCAAGAGTTTGTATGTGTGTAACAAATAATCTCTCAAATCTGAATCGATTTCGAAAATTCATTCATTCATCATTTTGTAGCTACATTATTAATACATATATCTTTTAAGCATACATCTCAATAAGTTGATTAATCTGCTCGATTTAGTAAAACACCCAATTATCGACACTTTAACGTTGAAATTCGAGCATTTTTCAAATATCTGATTTGTTTATGATAATACATGATTTTTTAATGCACTGGGTAAATTTTTAGGGTTGATTCTATGTTATTTTAAAGCAAACAGAAGTGTAATACTAATAACTTGGGAAAAAAAACAAGATAGACTTAGGCTTTTTTTAGCCTAGTTATCGACTGCAAAATTCCATATATCGACACCCAGTAATCGACATGTTCCAATAATTGTGATCTAGTAATCAACATGTTCTATTTATCGTCATCCAAATATCGACCTAACCTCAAACACCATTCCCAAAAAAAGTCTTATTCAGTCTTTTAATAATTTTAATTAGCTAAATAAACGAACAAGGGCATGTTGGCATGTAATGCGTAGGTAATTTAAGTACTTAATATTTTATTAACGCTATGGTTTAATTTTTTTAAATCCTCTATTATTATAAATTAGTTTTATTTCTTATTTATTATGTCAACAATCACACTTTTGTTACTTAGGTTATTAAGTTTCATCTGCTTGCTTAATACTAATCAACAAAACTTAATGAGATCTTCTCAGTGGCATACGAAATTAACATACTTATTTTGATATTACCAAACAGGTATTACAATGTTACGAAGTACTTATTTATTATATAATCAAATTATGGCAGGCTTTGATCACGGACTCGTTACCTTAGTCTACTACTTAATTAATAGATATTTGGCTTAAAAAGTCTATAAACAAAGAAAATTAAATGTTTTCTGAAGAACATTAAATTAAATACTTAATACCTTACATTGTGAAAGGCAGATATTCTTTCATTTCTGGTATCGTATAAAAACCTCTTTTATTGCATAGCATTGGTTTCGAAATTACTTTAACTATGACAGACTTTTGGTACCAGATTTTATCTTCTTTTTCCGGCCACTTGAAGGTGTTACCCACTGAAAAGGCCATGGTGCTAATTTCCATTTTTTTTTATCAATTTTAATTACGCCTGTGAGTAAATCCCCGTCGTATTGGATTATAACATACTCTCCAATAGAATATGTTTTTGGTGGCTTAGAATTTTGCTCAGTGGTGTATCTTCGTCTGTTAGATCTTCTTCGATTTCCATGATGTAGCTATCTTCATTTTCTGCATATTTTACCCCGGTGTCTGTATTATCCGACGATGTGTCATTTGGTTTTGGTATCGTATTTCGTTTCTTCTTCTTATTTTCTTTATCTTTTAGTCTATTTTGCTTTTTGTTTTCCGCCTCTCTCTGTTTTAACTGTCTTTTCTCTTCTCTTTCTTGGGCTTTAATTTCTTTTAACTTTGCTGTTTCTATTTTTTGTTTCTCTTTCACTTCATGATAATCCCTCCACGTTTTACTTGTGATGGCAGAAGGAACTATTTTTCTTAATTTTCTTTTTTCCCCTTTTTTATCTTCATATTCTCCGGGCCAAAATAAATTTCGTTTACGATATTTTGCTGTCACAACCATGGATTAAAAACGTTCGCAATTTATCGCAAAACGTGCTGCCACACATCCAGCCACTCTGTGAACGTCCAATTGCCCAATCTTCAGGATACTGGGAGGAAATTGTGGACGAAATTCTCTCATATGCAAATACTACCATGGGTGGTGCCAATTGTCTAGCGGCATTTCTAGTAATTAATACTGTTAAATTATCTTTTTCATCTCCGGAAGATTGATAGATATGTTTGTCACCTTTTTTTGCAAGAACTTTACCAGCCTTAGGTGACAAAAAAGGGGCTTTCGTCTGTGTTGAATATTCTTGCCGGCTGTTCTAATACATCTTTGAGATTTTTTCGCGTAAATGAGATTCCACTTCTTCAAACCAGCGCCTTATATGCTCTTCTGTAACAGCATCTCGAGCTGTCGTTAAATTTTGTGCCGTTCTCTCAGATAATATAGGATGTCGATTTAGAAAAAGGTTGTACCATTTCTTGCACGGTGTATTGTCAGTAAATGGGGTTGTTTTATTCTGGTCAATTATGATACGTTGTACGCTATCGAGTAACTCATCTCTAGTAACGGGAATGTGTTTTTCAGCCATTGCAAGTATCCATTTTTCTAAAATAGCCTCCTCTACCGTTGACAAATATGTTTTAGGGCCCATGGAACATTCAACTGGAGTCTTACCGGAAATCTTATCGTGTAATGTAATTTTGGGTACACCATACTTTTTTGCAGCAGTTGCAGTTTTCTCACCTTTTCTGACTGCTTCTACGGCCTGGGCCATTTGAAAAGGCATGTAATTTTTTTTAAGGGGGCCATGCCTGCAAAAAATGTCGGTTACTGGAACATGTAGACTAACATATAGAATATCCAATCATCGACATATCGTCTGTCGGTCATTGGAACGTATGGGATACCCAATCATCGACACGGCTGTCGATCATTAGAAGCAGGTTGAATATTTAAATGAAAGACCTATATATTTAGAGTGCTGAACAAGCTTAGTTAAATAATATAATAAAGTGCACAAAATAAAATTAAAAAAAATTTCGACATTTGTCGAAGATTGGAAAAAGCAAAATAAAATCCCCAATTACCGACAGGCGTGTTTTAGCATTTTAATGTAACCTTACCCTTCTAATGAAATTATTAAGCAGTTGTGAATTTCTATCCTCATATAATAAATAACTAACGTTTTAGATAAAGCAAAACCATTAAAAGTTATGAACAATAAATCTTACTCATCTCCTTAGCAATTTCACTAATAAAACTGGATTTGGTTGGAGATCTACCACGGTCGAAACATATCATTACGCCATTTTGTACAAAATTGCCGAAAATATGAAACGTCATCAGAAATGACAGCTAGATAATCCTCGTCTATAGTTTACGCTTCAAATGTGTTCAGAAGTCAGAATATATTCTTATTTTTCTTTGTTTTGTTTTTTAATATTTGACAATGGTGCCTTGTGTTGATTGGGTGTTTTACTTAAATCAAAAGAAAACTTTTACTTGATAAAATTCCATTCTAACAACTTCTCCGAGAGGATTATTTATAATTTTTTTCTTTATATCCGACTGACATAGGCTATATTCTATCCCGTTAAAATAAATTTCGTCCATGCAATATCGGAGCGGATCACTAGTATAATATAATATTATAGACGCGATAGGAGTTTGTTTGTTACGCTTCCGCGCCCTAATAGCTAAATCGATTCTGATGTTTTTTTTTTTAAATAGATGGGGCCTTGGTTCAATGCTACTTGATCGAAACATTTATAGGGGTAGGATGATGGAAGGTGTGATTTACCTATCATCATCAGTCTTTTAATGTCCCCACTGCTGGGGCATAGACCTTCCCTATGGATAGAATAGGGAGATTGGGCCATGACACACCACGCGGGTGGGTTTACCTATAAAACTTTATATTATTTGCTTCGATTTTTGCAGAATTATCGTTTATAATTACAAAACCAACATTATCGCGAGCTGATTATTAAAGATAGGGAGTCTATTAGGTATGTTCCTACTAGCGAATAATAAATAATAAAATAAAAAATAAAATAAAAAGCCTTTTATTTCTTGCATAGAAGGTAAAGAAAAATACAATAATTGTTTGAATATCATTGACTTGTGCTATTTATAATGTAATGTGATGATGTAGGTGCTTGTTATAATTAAATAGAATTTACATGCATGATGTGGTAAGTTACACTTGATATAAAAATAAATTTGAGATAATTATTAATTGGTTGTTAAAATAATTAAATTGATTAAAATACAAATTAATTAAAATCATGCAAAATTATAAAATATTACTAGCGAATAATACATAGGTTATTTCTCATAATGTTAATTAATAATATTAACCTCTTATCACTACTACCACTGCACTGAGTTAAGGCCAGTAGGTAACCATAAAGCGTGTAGAATTTTTAAAATTAAATATTAATGATAAGATTTTTCCAATGCCATGGACATGTCGTGGCCATATCGTAGATTTGCTCATTTCATGAAATGCTCGAGTATTTCATGAAATGGTCGCATTTCATGATGTGGCCAACTTAATTTGAGCAGATCATTAAATCGTCAATGTTTAACGATTTTGTCATCCACATTTGGCCGGATGGTATAATTAGGGTGTCCATAAAATATTTAATAAAAATCCAGAATAATATATATAATATGTTAAGAACTTGTTTATTGTCATTTGAGTCCGAATGACACAAAAAAATTGAATCATATTTTTTAAGAAAATACACAAATCAAAGATTTTTTTCTAAATTAAACATCAACGTGTCATGTAGTTACACAAATGTAAACGTCATTTACATTTAGAAAACTAACAAATATTTGGAAATAAAAAGGTACTTTGGTACATATTGCAATAGTAGGCTTGATTCTCATCCGCACTTTTTACTTCATCCGCAGTTTCCAAAATGTCATATTTTGGCAGCCAGTAATAGTCCATGGATTTCTTTTGCGTAGTCACCCTACTCTCCTTAATTTGTTTCATAACCTAAAAGCGAAAAAACATTACCTTTATTATGTCATAATTCACAAACGAAGAATAATATTAATTTAATAGAAACATAATACGTTAACTGGCATAAAGTATTTTAATAAAATAAGTGAATAATGATGTAATTTAAGAGTCAAGTACTAACCTGTGTAATGCGATCCAACCCACGGTTTTTTTACATTTTACTCAGTTTTTGCTTAACTTGATTAGTACTCGAGAACCTTTTCGTCTAAACCCTTTTGTTATCACTTTCTTCTCTAATCTAATCTAAATTATGCACTTTATCACTGCGAGAAACAACATTGTCGGCAGCGGCCGCCATTTACAAATATAAACAAAGCGCTTGCAGCGCCTCTACCGGTAACTAATTTAACAACTTTACGATATGATCAAATAATTTTGGCCATTTCATGAAGAAGCTGCGCGTTTAGTTGACCATATCGTGAAACGATTTCTCATCATTGATCTGCCCAAACCACATCATGATGTGGCCAATAGATAGTGAGACATTTCATGAAATGCGACCATTTCATGAAATACTCGAGCATTTCATGAAATGAGCAAATCTACGATATGGCCACGACAGACACATGACGATCACGATATTCATTATTGCGATGTTTTCCATTTAAACAAGAATGAATTCGCTAAGGCACTCTCACTTAAAACTACCAAATTTTCTCAGAAGTTGGAATTATGTGACTGGGCTACGACTGGTATTCAAAAATTTAGAAACAAGCTTTATGAATTGTACCACATAAAGAAATACAATAATACTCAAGATTTGTTGATTACGTTAAACATATGCAAAAACGTTTAAAAAGGCTTGTGCTACAGCTAAATCAAATTATATAGTAAATAAAATAATGACTTCTAATAATAAAATCAAAACTACTTGGAATTTTATAAATCAAATAAAACTAGTTTTTACGGGTTAATGCCCGAAACTTTATTTATTTATTGACGTTTCGCAGCCTTTACAGGCTACGTCGTCAGAATCAAACTTTTATTTAATTTGTCGAGCTACCCGTGAAAGACTTTTATTGAGCGTTCGGTTATTTCATCGTTCGATTTTTAAAGTTTTATTGTCTATGTCTGAATTTATTATTTAATTTACTTAATAAAGTATGTAACCCCGTTTACGTTATCAAAAGTTTTAAATCACTTAAAAATAAATATACGTGTGATTTATGCGGAATATCTATAAAAAATGTTAATGGTATAATAACAGTCATATTTAATAATTGTGTTGATCGGGGAGTATTTCCAGAGCTCATGAAATATAGTAAAGTTATACCTTTTTAGAAATCTGGAATAGTCTCCGGTAATTACATACCTATATCAGTATTGGCGGTATTGAGTAAAATTTTCGAAAAAATAATTTTAAATCAATTAATATCACATTTCAATTTGAATAACCTGTTACATAGTAAGCAATTTGTTTTTACTAGAGGTAGATCTACGACTGATGCGGGTATTGCACTTATTAGGCTAATATTGGAAGCTTGGGAGGAGTCGCAGAACGTTCTTGGAGTATTCTGGGACTTGTCCAAGGCTTTTGATTGCGTTCAGCATCAGACGCTGATGATGAAGTTGAGTCACTATGGCGCAGTCAAAAATTGCTATTGTCGTACCAATGGCGTTAGGTCATCTGGATCTCATGTGTTAATAGGCGTTCCCCAGGGTTCTATTTGGGGTATGTTCCTATTTTTACTGTATATAAACGATTTGCCATTTTGTGTGGAGAAATTCTGTGAGTATGTTTGCTGATAACAAATCTTCATTATTTAAGGTTGACAGATCTAAGAATAACTATGATGATGTAAATGATGCTCTCTCATAAGTATTGTACTCGTTTAATGTAAATAAATTAAAAGTTAATGCTAATAAAACTAAATGCATAAAATTTGTTTTACCAAATGTTAGAAACGAACCAGTTGAAATTAAACTAAACAATGAAAAGTTAAATTTGGTTCAATCCACGTTATTCTTAGGTAAACTTAGTTCGGCTTATACCTTACGAAAGATTTCTGATGTAGATACTGCTAGGAATGTATACTTTAGTTACTTTCACAGTATTGTACCCTATGGCATGATTCTCTAGGGAACAGCATCAGATATCGAAACGATATTTATTTTGCAAAAACGTGCTGTAAGAGCTATTTATCAACTAAGCTCAAGACATCCTCTGAAAGAAAAAAATCAAGTAATCGGGATTTTGTTGTTTCGCAATTTATCTACAATTGTATTCTTTTTTTTTTGTTCGAAACAATATTAACTTTTATCTCAAACACAGTGGTGTCCATACTTTTAATACTAGGAATAAAAACAAACTTAAGTTACCATTGTATAGATTTCATAGATAATTTATGGGTCAAGGTATGCATTTCTATAATAAGATTCCCAGTGATATTTTTGATTTGCCTCTAAATGAATTTAAAACATACATCAATAATTGCTTGCATAAGAAAGGATATTATACTGTTAAACAATATTTGAGTGCTAAAACCGCCATGTTGTAATTGTACCTTCAGAAAATTTTCAAAGTTATATTAAACTTCGTCTCCTCAAGAGGAGTATTGAAACAGAACCTGCACTTAGTGTCTTTTTTAAACTTGCTCATGTATTTTGAAAATTGTTTACTGGATATTTATGGGCTTTTGTAACTATATCTACTGTTACCTTTTTTACATTATGTGATGGAAGTTGACCTCAATACATGTATAAACATAGTCATCAAATTGAAAGCTGACATCAAACTTATAAAAGTTTGATGTCAGCTTTCAATTTGATGACACTGTATGAAATAATACAGGGGGAAAAAGCAGCCCTTGAAAGTTTCTTGTCGGTTATTCTCATTACAAGGTCTTGCGCCGTAGATCTGCGAACCGAAGGCGTAGCTTTCGACTTTCAGATGTGCCTGTAAAAGCCTAAACTGAATAAATGAATCCTGAATTTAAATTAATAGCGGTTACGTTCAAAATACTGTGTTTTCAATTCAAGTTAGTTTAGCGCGTAGTGAGACGTTTAGAATTTTATCAAATTCGCAAAATCATGGTGTAGGTACATGTATGTAGTTGAACACATTGACAAAACGTGCCTAATTGACATATTACTACGCTACGACAATCCTACTGGTTAAGAGTTTTATGCAAGTTTAATGTTTGTAAAGTAGACATCCATATAATTTTTGTATTTGTCCACAGCAAATGTGATGATGCAGAAGATTGTCCTCAATACTATAGAGGAGTTTTGACATACGCCTGCGGAGGGAGCGCTGCCTTGGGAATTCTTTGTTTATCATTTACGAAGTTTTATAGACGGAAACAAGACTCTGTTTAATTTTTATTAAATATTATCTACTGCTTCAGATGTTATACCTACCTATCTTTAATGTAATTATATTTATAAAAAATCATTTTTATTACTACACACTCCATCTCTGTCGTTCCGGCTACCCAATATTATTATAGGCACTTCAACAAAAGAGATAACCTAAGCTAAAGCACAGCTTACTTAATAATTACTACGTGCTAAAGCTCGAAGCTGTAATGGCGCGATTACACTTAGCCGGAATACGAGTGCCAATGGAATTCGGGTAAACAACTAATGCCGCAATTATATTTGGTCGTTAGCCTGTGTTCGGCTACACAAAAGTCAGTACTCGAATTCGAGTACCCGAAGCAATATTTACACTGGAATACGGGCTGAAAGACGGTTTCCGGTAAAGAAAAGGAAATTTACCCGAATACAGGCGTACTTGACTCCGTTCAATTACACTAAGTCGTTTACCCTAATTCCATTGGCACTCGTATTCGGGCTAACGACCAAGCGTAAATGAACGGAATCGATTCGGGTAGATTTTGTTTTGATTACCCAACACCGTCTTGCAACCCGTATTCCGGTGTAAATATTGCCTTGGGTGTCCGAATACCAAGTGCAATTGAGGCATTACGTTACGAAGTACCTAAATTTTGATTTACATTTGCAGAAACATAAGCCATGCAAATACAAATTAAATTTATTCTAATTCGTTGCCTTATCAATAACTACAAAGAGCAACCACAGATTGAGCCACCGCTAGTCGCGGCCACTAAACGCGATCACTAGTGTCTCAGTCAATCCACTAGACGCAGCCACCAATCGAAGCCGCTAGTATCTAAGTGGCCGCTACAAAGCCACTGGCTAAGCAAACTAAGCCAGTAGTCGCAGTCACTAAACGCGTCCACTAAGTAGCGGCTCATGTCAGCCACTAGCGGCACACACAGCCACCAATCGAAGCCGCTAGTGGCTTAATGGCGGCCACAAGTGGCTCAATGTGCAGTAGCTCTTAAAAGACAGGAGTAAACCAACATAAATGAAAAATGACTAGGTATGTTCCTATTATGAGCAGTTAACTGGTAGATTCATCAATCTAAAGACATTTTACTAGGTATAAAAATTCTACTCAGTCCAAATATCAGACAGGATCAGTGGGAAGCGCAGATTCGAAGTCCGAATCCTGTTTTATCTGTTAATCAAATAAACGTCAACAAGGCGCGTTCTTATTGTTCGATAATATCGGATGCGATACTTCGTCATACTTCTAGGGCCTGGGTTCCGAACCTGGGGGTAATTACCCCTCGGGGGATAAATCAGCCATACTTCGGGGGTAACAAAGAACCTAGTGAGCCCGTGGGGTGCTAAGTGTGGGAAGCGGGGTGAGGTTTTCTCCTGATGATGACATTAGTAGAGAAGAAGATAGCGGCCAAATTGGAATTTCTTGGACTGATGATAACATTTTAAAGTCGGGGTAAAATCTGTTTTCCTAATAGGTTACAGGGGTAGCAGTATTGGAAAGGTTAGGAAACACTGCCTAAGGTAAAGACGCCCTTGCTTGAAAGCAGCAGTGTGCAGCTTCGTAGCCATTCCCATGCTACGATGGTTTTTTTTGGAGTCTCCTCTCCGTGTGGAGAGGCTCCAGTGGAGAAGAGGCTCTAGATCACTCCTACCTGTGGGGGTCGGCTCGACTAGATGGCGTCTCTGAGACTCGGACCTCGGCTCTAGTTAGCCGTTGTCGTAGGGGGCGGGGAAAAACGCCCAGGTACGAACCTGTACCTGGCAACCTATAGCGTGTCGCGTGTAAACCGAGTGACCGAAGGTCTTCGCACTCTTATCCTACGATTGCGGTGTCTGCCTAGTGTGCAAGTATGCTAGCTGTGTAGTGTTGATGTTTGTGGCCTGTGTGAAGAGGAGTCGGAGGCGCGTCGGCACGGGTGATTTCGTCGTCGGGGTACTCAAGACGTGCCTAGGCCGTCGGAATCGGAGGGACCTACGATTGGAGGAAGAGAGGGCGGATGTGTAATAAATTGAGGCTTTAACTACCAAGGGGTTCGGATGATGCGCGGCTTTATCGAAGTAACGTCTCGAGGCGTCCTTCTTACTTCGCGATTAACTTGAGATCGCGATGCAAATCGATGTTGCGCACGTACCACGCAGCCCGTGGCACCGGGCAACACACGATTTTGCAACGTTTGTAATACGCGACGGAGGTACCTGGGCTAAGCAAACACTCGCGTAGGTTATGATAGGGAAATTTTTGTATATGGATGAATGCAAGTTTTGTAAATTGACAATTTATGCCTAAATGACATTTTACTACGCTTCCCTATGAGGCGGAATAGCCTATCGCGAATGAATGCTAAGCGATCACGAATCTTGAGATGAGGTGCAAACGTTAATCGGTTATATAACGTGACTAACAAGTACTTGACCCGGTCTTCCCAGAGGATGACCTGGTCAAATATTATTGGATGCTCGGAAGAGTCAGTCAGTGCTACGAAAGTATTATCGACCGATAATATGGGCGGCCCAATATCTTGAATGTTAGTCTTTGAATCTTTGTTAAATATTTATTTATTACAGAGGCCACTTTCTATAATGCCTACCCTTGGCCTACCCAAAAAAAAACAAGATTTTATTATAAAGACGTGTCTATAAAGTTACGCACTCCAAATATTCATACCTATTAATATTCTCTTGTTACATCTTCAAGTTTAAACCACTGAACCGCTTTATAAGAAATTTAGTATAAAGATTATTTTTATCCCAGAAATCATCTTTTAAGGGGGTGAAAAGAGTGGAGTCTTATATGAGATACCAATTATCGAGTAGACAGTTTAGATATATTAATTATACGAAACGCTATTAACACAGTTTTTTTACTGGGAATAAAGGATTTTCCTGTATACCGTTGGGCTGTTCCCTTGAAGGTAGGTACGATGGAAGATTTTTCACCGCAGTAGTACCACGCTAATGTTATTGCTAATGTATATTATGTACCCTTGACCAAATTAAGTATAAAGTATAAAGATAATAATAATAACATATAAAATTCTCGTGTCACGGTGTGCGTAATTGAACTACTTCGAAACGGCTCGACCGATTTTCGTGAAATTTTATATGCATATTCAGTAGGTCTGACAATCGGACATCATCAATTTTTCATCCTCCTAAATGTTAAGGGTAATTACTTAACACTGAATTTTGTTTTTGGACATTATTTTTATTTTTGTTTTTTATGATACATCATACAAAAATACATACCCACCCTTCTACCACCAATCCCTTTTTTTATGGCGGTGCGAAGTTCGCTGAGACAGCTAGTATATAAATAAATATGTCTTACACTAACACCATTCGCCTATATCCATATATTTTTTTCTATGAGTTGATCCCTTGGCCAGACCCATGGTGGATCTAATGAGATGTAGTTATTAAACTTCTCAAACTTTATCCTTCATCATCATCATCATATATATTCTTAAAAAATTCACTCTCTCAGTGTATTTTCAAAATTGCAGAGGACTGAGAACTAAAACACATGTGTTTTATAAAAATGTTTGTATTAACAACTATGACATAATAATTCTTGTAGAAACTTGGTTAAATAACTCAGTATGTAATGGAGAATTGTTTGATGATAGATACGATGTACATCGCAGGGACAGATATTCATCTGGTTTTAATTGTGGCAAAGAGGGAGGGGGAGTTTTGGTTGCAGTGTCGAAACAGTTTAGATCCAGTCGCATGATGTCTTGGGAGAGTAAATGTGAAGACTTATGGATTACTATTGATTCACTGCAACTAGATTTCTGTGCAGCTTATCTGCCACCACCTGTAAGTCGCACGTTACTAGATCTTTTTTTGTCTAGCTGCAATTCTGTTTTTGATAATGTAAATTATAATGTGTGCATAGTTGGTGACTTTAATTTAGGTAATATTAATTGGAAATCACTTGAGGATTACAATACCACGAATACCTTACCATATAACTCTCAAGCTCTTATAGATTTTTTAAACATTAATAAGCTTTATCAGTGTAATAGTATATCTAATACAGGTAGAATTCTTGATCTTGTTCTTAGTACACTACCCACATGTACAGTGACACAAGCCACAGTCTCTTAGTAAAATCGAACTTGTGCATCCACCGTTGGATATATCTATTTCTTCAACTAAAAAAATTAGTCTTCCATATAATTTATCTTGTTTGAGACACAACTACTATCAAGCAAATTTCGTTACTATAAAGGAACAATTAAATAAAATAGACTGGCGTCTGAAATTTTGTCATCTCAACAACGTCAATGAAATGGTACAAGAATTCTATAACGTGTTACAGAAATTAATTCATGAACATGTGCCTCTTTGCAAGCCTAAAAGTTATCGTTTTCCAGTGTGGTTTAATAGAAGTCTTAAAAGGTTATTAAATGAAAAATATAAACTTAGATTACGTTATAAATCCCATCCCATGGATCATATAGAACTGAAACTAATAAGTAAAAGATGCGAGAAACTAGCGTCTGAATGTTACAAAAAATATATTGTTGAAATTGATGAGCAGCTGCGTAATGACCCTAAGTGTTTTTGGTCCTTTATCAAAGATAAACGTGGTGGAAAGAGTTCATATCCGGTTCCCATGACAGATGGCAGAACTTCTACATCAAAAGGTACTGAAATATGTGAGCTTTTTGCTACATATTTTTCCTCCGTTTATACACCTGAATCGTCTAATTTTGGTAACCAAATTAATGACAGTAATTTTCTTTGGGCAAACAGCCAGTGTTTCACGGTACCATCAGTTAGTCAAGAGACAATATTGAAAAAACTTAAATCATTAAATTGTAAAAAAGGGGCCGGCCCAGACGGGATACCGCCTTTATTTATTACTTCATGTGCCTCAGCCTTGGTACTACCACTGACTCTTATATATAACACATCCCTATCATCTGGCATATTTCCATCCTTGTGGAAAGTGGCTAAAGTTATTCCAATTTTTAAATCGGAAAATAAGTCTTCCGTTTCGAACTATAGGCCTATTTCAATATTATCGATTTTTGCTAAAATCCTTGAAACTTTAATATCAGAGCCACTACGAGTTCACCTTAAACAATATCTCAGTGTTCATCAGCATGGCTTTACGAGCGCTAGATCAACTAGTATGAACTTGGCGATTTTCACTGAGTCTCTAGTACAAGCTGTTGATGCTGGAAAGCAATTCGATGTTATTTACACGGATTTATCGAAAGCCTTTGATAGAGTCTCCCGTGAAATCTTGCTGGCAAAATTGACTATCTATGGCGTGTCTGGGTCTATAGCACTGTGGCTGGACTCATATCTTAGTGGGAGGACTTTTTACGTGGCTATTAATGGTTTTAATTCCACATCACATAGTATCACATCTGGAGTGCCACAGGGATCACATTTGGGGCCAGTTTTGTTCAACTTTTTCATGAACGATATTCCCAGTTGTTTTCATCATTCAACACCATTTATGTATGCAGACGACCTGAAGTTTGGGAGAATAATTGATTCAGTAGCTGATTCGGTACTACTGCAGTCAGATTTGGATAGGCTTGTGGTGTGGTGTACTCAAAACCGGATGAACCTTAACCATGAAAAATGTTTTGTGGTTAATTTTACACGAAAAAAAAACAAAAATTAATTGTGACTATCATATTGAAGATACGTTTGTTCAGGATAAAGACATAATAAGGGACTTAGGTGTTATTTACGATCACAAGTTGACATTTGTGCCTCATATGGAGAACATTATTAAAAGAGGATCTAAACTGCTGGGATTCTTGATAAGAAGTACCAAACCTTTTCGAAACCCAAAAACAAAAATAATACTCTATTACAGTCTTATCAGGTCTATCTTGGAATACTGTAGTGTAGTCTGGAGACCACACTATGCCACTCATTCCCTCCGTATAGAAAGGCTTCAAAAAAGATTTGTGCGAGTTTTGGCATTATCCATTGGCAAAGCTAAGGAACTTGGGTCGTTGAAAGTTGTTGAAAGGCTAAAATATTTTGGAATGTTGTCCTTGACAAGCAGGCGGGAATTACTAGATATTATATTTCTTTCTAAATTGGTAAAAAACGCCATTGATTCTTCGCAGCTGCTAGCACTCTTCAAATTCCGAGCACCATCTAAAATACCGCGCAAACCAATTACACCACTTTGTCCACCCTTGAGAAGAACGGTACTTGGTTCCAACTCCCCCATTGCGAGATTATCCTATACTCTAAACAAATATAGTGACATTGTCGACATACATCATGACTCTGTGGTCTCATTGCGAAGCAAATTGTATGATCACATATTTCCTCCAAATTCATAAAGAAAAAATATAAAAATATTTTGAAACAGATTTAAAGAAACACACACACACACACACACACACACACACACACATGCACACTTAATTTTAATTAAATAATATCTGCTTAAGCTTAATGTAATGCATGCTGAGTTCGCCTATAAGTGGTTACACATTATATCATTGAATGTAAAATTGTATTAAATAAGATGTATTGATGTAGTAACTGTTGGTGATCCAATAAAGAGAAAAAAAAATCATTATCAGCCTATTAATGTCCCTACTGCTGGGGCACAAGCCTTCCCTATGGATGGAATAGGGAGATTGTGCCATGACCCACCGCGCGGGCCCAGTGTGAATTGGTGGGTGCTAACGACTGCAGATGCAGCCGGGACCAACGGCTTAACGTGCCGTCCGAAGCACGGAGGAGCTCGGGATAGTAAATTTTTGGTCACCCATCCAATGACCGACCACTGCGAAAGTTGCTTAACTTTAGCGATCGTAGCCCAACGCGCTAACCAAATGCGCCATCGAGCTCCTCAAAACTTTATCCTTGCTTGTGATAAAATGTCTTAAGGTGCTCCTTCACCAAGGGAGCATTCGCCTGTGATACTGAAACCAGGGCTAGAAACCGGTTTAAAAAATACCGGTAAATAAAGGTTAATACCGGTTTTTAGTAAAGGTTTTGTTCGGAGTGCGTCCGAAATGAAAGCGGTACCTAAAACCTTAATAAACCGGTTTAATCCAGAGCGACACAGCGGGGGATTTTGCGTCGGCATCGCTTGAAGTTTGTTTTGTTTGAACTAATCAAGTCGCAATTTGCGAATTCTCAGAGATTGATGTATTTATTGACACGTTTGCTAGCGTATAGTGAGTCAAATTATTCATTTTGTAGTTGTGTATTTATTTTAGCCATCAGTAAGAGCGAAATGAAACCCTTTAAAAACCACTAAATTGATTCTAAACCCATTTGATTTCGCTTTTTAGGAAAACCGGTTTTATTAAGATTAAGGTAGAGCCAAACCTTAATTAAACCCTCCTTATGTACTTGACACTGATTTAGGTTTGAAAATTAACTGGTAAACAAGCCCGAGTGATACAATCGCTTGCTCATTAAAATTGCGGTTGCGCACTATAGATTCGGTTCTCCTACCGCACTGATGTATTGCTCGAATCTGTAATGTTGCATTACATATAAATTACTGAAATGATGGCGAGGGGGATTTTGCAAATACATAATTATTATAAAAATATTGTGTTAGTTTTGTCTAACAACATGGACGTAGCTAGGAAGGGAGGGCAGGGATGGACAATGCGCACCCTAGATTCGAATACCATAGTTAAAGTATGGCTTTCGAATTTAATTTCAGACGAATCCTCGATTTGAGAGAAAGAATACAAAGAATCCTCGATTTGAGAGAATTTGCATCTTTATAAGGGAAAAGACTAAGACGAATCCTCGATCCTCACGGGGTATTTATCTTTTCAGGACATAGGATGTTGAGGGTGGCTGTGCGGTGCGTCTAATATTTCTGCTTCATCAGCGATATTCTCAGTCGAACAATAAAAATAAAATATTGTAGGAATCGACTTTTTCAATACTTATGTATTATTTTGCCACATAGGCATCGCGACGCATTGGACAAATTGCCCCTAAAGAGTTGAAATGATTACTACTCAAAACTTTTAAATTGTGTAATAAATAATATACATATCACAGAAAACATTCAATTTGACATTAAAAACCATAACACGTTTAAAATTTTATCATAATTATCGCGTCATAAAAATAACGTCATAGACTAATAAAAAATAGGTGAGCCCAACCGGTGATTTTGGGATTTACTCGAGCGCGGCAGAATAACATAAGGAGGGCCCTGAGCCTGAGCCCTTTATAGGAACGTAGCGATTAATATATTTTCTGTCCTCGTAAACGTTACGTACCCTCCAGTTGCTCCTATTCAAAAGACTGACGATTGGGATGCGACCCAGTTATGGCTGTTTTTTTTTGCTGCCCTAGACCTTAAAATACCTGGGAGTATTTTAAAAGGTGCAATGTTGCCCGCTCTTCATTATTGTAATGTTATTCTGCCGCGCCCGAGTAAACATAGTATAATTTGAAATTATTTCCGTTCTATACAAGTGCATCTTTATTTCTAACCGAAAGATGATCCAGGTTTAATTGGAAATATATTGAAAACCTCTATATAAGGTTCATAATTTAATCCATACCTGTCATTTGTTAACAAAATCGGACATATATTAACATTAATTTGAGGTCTATCGCGAGCTTTTTTAGCATCATTAAACAAACGTAATATTTTTTTCATACCAGTTTCAGTCATACATGCTTTGATACATATATTGTACAAATGTACACAATTTTCGAAGAGAGTATTTGGGTCAGCCAAAGTGGTATGTTCAGAAGACTGATCTAATATGTAAATATTTTCTAATGTTTTGCATTGGCTTAGCGATAGGAAAAAAGTACTGTAGTCAAATCGGCGGTCAATCAGACGCAAGTTCTTCAAAGTCTTACTTAATGGTATGGAACGTGAAATGGCAGATATACACGGCGAAATAGGCGGAGCCACTACATCCAATGTGAGAAGGTTATAACAACATCGAAACAAAACATTAAAAAATTCTACACTATACCGTACAGTTCCACTTAAACTTAAAAATGTAAGCTTTGATAAGTACTCACTATTTGGTGAAAGAACAACAGGGTTAACATAATTTAAACAAAATGCTAAACTTAACATAAATTTGTGTTGATCTTTGAACACAACATCATAATCTAGCACATAGCTTGGATTACATATCCTCTTTTTTTTAAATTCTGTAGTGTAACTACAAATCTTGTTTTCTGTTGTCACAACTGGATGTGTATAAAACCATTCATATTTATCTGGTACTGGTAAATGAAGATCAGATGAGAAGATATATGGAAAGTAATCCTTAACTCTTTTAAATAACCTATCAAAAAATAATGTATCAAATTGGACAGTCTCTTTATTGAATATCATTATTCCTAAATTACCAGCTAAATAATTGTCATAGTCATTTAAATCCCTAGCATTAATGTGAAACTTTTCTCTAAAAAACCTTGTGAATAGTGGTGTGGCATAAACTTCAATTTCATCTAAACAAGCTCCGTTAACTATTATTATCATCTCAAAGCATTCTTTTTTAATTCCTTGAAAGATACTTATGGTTAAATAATGGCCATAGTTTGCCTCCAAATTCATTAAATATACATAATATTCATTAAATTTTACTAAACCTGTATATTCCTCATCATAAAATAATGGATGAAGAGTTTTACGATGAATTACAGTCAACTTGAAAATATTCAAATTTGATTTTCCTAGTATGTACATAACTACATTTGAATACAACAAATTTGAAGTTGAACCTACAAAATGTACATTATCCATGTTCTGAAAAATTGCTTGGTACTTTTCAATAGTATTACTCCCTTTTTTGAAATGAGATTCATCAAATTCAAAGTTAATGCATATATTTTTAATAGAAGGGCAAGCCTTGTACATATCACAAAAATCCACTAAATCTATTGCAGTATAAGAAACATCTAAACTTTTTAGAGCCTTTAATCGCTTTAATGCTGTTAACAATGTTGTCTTACTCAAATCAGCAACACCACATAAATTCAACTCTAACAAATGACCAGCAATGTCTTTAAAAAAATCACTTTTCAAATATTTCACTGTAGCCATGGAACTCATTGTCATTTGCCAATTTCTAATTAAGTTTTTCAATTGCAACACACTTCTTGCATATTGACATGTATTGTACAAATTAAACAAAGTCTTTAAATCCAATTTCTTAATAATTATTATAAAAACTTCTTCAGGTAGATTCAACAATGACATTTTGGCAGTGTTTTATATTCTATCCAAAAAAAGTAAAACAGTTACCACTTCCACTTTGGGGCGATTCAATATAGTGTCAAATATAGGTAACAGAAATTGTATTCATCTTAAAATCTTGTATGTTTACCTGTAATAGAAAAATGCCCATGAGTTAAATCTCATAATTCTTTACTTCAGCAGACAAAAAATAATTTTACGGAAAACATTGTGGATTTATTTAAGATACTAGTAATGCAATAGCATGAAACAATTTATTTCAATTTTGACAAACCATTTGAATCTATGTTTAGCACTCTCACAAAGTTGTGAGTTGTGAAAATCAATGCTGGAAAAGTTTCCAGCATTGATTTTTTAGAACTTTCATAGGCGAAATAATTATCAATGCTTTATTATGTCTAAGACCCAGACCCAAATTTGTTTATTAAGGTAAAAAAAGATTATTTTTAGTTTGTTTAACTTTTAATTATAGAGATCTTTAAAACGTAAGCTGTATTTTATTGGAAATTCAAAAAATCCTGAGATTTCATGAGATTTGCAAAATCCAGCCGCAATCCTGAGAAGAGTCCAAAAATCCTGAAATCTCAGGACAAATCCTGAGATATGGTAACCTTACGTTTGACGGCAAGCCGAAAGAAGAGTCAGTATCGACCTTTCAGAGTTGATATGTGTGCTATGTCGCTTAGTAACAAATGTTTTATTATTTTAAGTATCCAACAGTATCCCGTGACGTGACAAGGAATACCAATCCACGATCAATACGCTTTTGGAGCAGTATTTTATTGTTTCAGAAATGACAGAAGTTACATTTACGTACTTACCTTCTATTTTCTTTTTGATCTTGATGAAACCAATTGACTTATTTGTATGTGTGAAAGCTTCTTTGTTAGATTATAAATAACTAGGTATTAATCTCCGAAATTCAAAGGAAACAAAGTTAAAGGGTTCCTATTTTTTTTTAAGTTATATTCTTCTCTATTGAGAAAGGCAAAGGCAGAGCCATGCAGCCATCGTCTTATTTTTGTATTAATCTCCCTTTTTTTTACATTAGAATGTGGGTGTGACGCATTCTAATGCTTCTTAGAGTGTTTGGCACGAAATATATCGAGTTGGCTTTTTCGATAAGCTTCTGTGAGGTAGTTAATACTACAATAAAATTCTCACGTCCACTTGACCGGAATAGCGTATATTTTAAAGATTCCACTAATTCTGTCTGTCTGAGTCTGCGCGCGAGTGCATTGCGGAGCGCACGCGTCATTTCTTTGCGTATTGGCGTCTCGTTGGCGCCTGTTATCGAGAGTGATGGCTGTGAATAATACTGTGAAATGTAAAGGTTGCAATGTTGTTGTTTGCGAGCTGTTGGCTTTTGTGCAAAACAAAGCCGATGTGATGGACGAGGATAGCATAGTTCGTCTATGTAGTACTGCATTCTCTAGTGATGAAATCTCGGACGCTAAGAAACTCCTTTTCAAGTCAATGACAACATCTAACCACCGGGTAAAAGCCGGGTAAAGAGAAAAGGCGATGGGAAGACTAAGCGAGAAATGGATGATAATTATCATTAGTGCTATAAAAAAAACGGATCCTGAGCTGCTGCCTATTTTTGTGGCAAGAGATTTACAACGTCTACCCCCCGTTACATTTGACCATATTGATGCTACGAGATTATTGAAAGATATCATTAAGTTACATAATGAAGTGTCAATTATTAAGGAAACTTATGCTACAAATGAGATGTTGAATGATCAGCCTTGCATGGCATCTTTAAAAGTGAACACTAAACCCAGAGGTGCATGTTTACAGAACACCACCGACTGTGGTAATGGTTTGTTTAGTTTACCACACACGGCACATAGGGACTATGAAAACGGCAAACCAGTGACTGTTGTGAATTCGCACGATTATGCAGACAAAGACGTGTCTAACTCTGTTCTTATGTTTGATTCTAATAATAAATATTATTATTATTATTATTCTCCTGCGAACGAGACGGAGCGCGGGCGCCGTTGTACAGCTGATGACGTTACGCTGCCCAGTACATCTCGATCATATGGGAAGACCGTTTCCAATGGTGATAAGCGTTCCCGTCTCATTCGTGGTAATTCGACAACGGTTGAGGATTCGATGATTGATTACATTACAACCCCTTTTCTTACGAAGATTGCGCAAGGGTATTGACTAAGAAAACAGCGAACATGGATGCTAGACCTGCAGCTTTGGACTGTTTTGAACATGAACGGGAAAAAGAAGGTTGGACTTTGATTCACAAAAGAAAGCCCAGGAAAAACAAATTCGTTGGCTTAACGGGCAAAGCAGAGTCGCAGGGTGGTTGTAAATTCAAGGCAGCAATGTCAAAAATTCCATTTTATATTTATAATGTTGACAAACACTGTGAGACTGGCGACATAATTAATGAGGGTGTTTTTGAAAATTTACGTCACCAGTTGGCGCCACTGTTACGTGAGGTCTTTTGTATGAAGTTTTTAGCGCCAACTCCATAGACCAGATTCATAGATTATGAGATCATATGCGATTTGACGGATGATTAGACCTTTCGTCTCAGTACTGCCACCTGGTACCTGTCATTCCAAAAAACCCTCATTATGTAAAATGAAAAACTAATACAATACAGGTATAATATGGTGTACCTCAAGGCAGTGTTCTTGGGCCACCACTATTCTTAGCATATATTAACGACTTCCCCACAGTAGTAGCTTCACCAATGATACTGTTTGCTGATGACAGCACTGTAATTTTTTCAAATAAAAGTTTATCCCTGTTGCGAACTGACATAACTATGACACTTGACAAAATTGTAGACTGGTTAAAAAGAAATAATTTATTAATTAATATAGACAAAACTCATGTTATGACATTTCGAAATAGACCTAGAACTCCCATATCAATCGATGTTGAGCATTGTGGAAAGATTGTTAAGGAAGTGGACTTAATAAAGTTTTTAGGTATAACTGTTGATTGTAACCTTAACTGGAAAGCGCATATTGAGAGTGTTTGTGTTAAACTCAGTAAATTCTCCTATGTTCTATACATGCTCGGTAAGGTGGTCCCTATATCAACAGTATTAATAGCGTATCATGCGAATGTAGCATCTACGTTACGGTATGGAGTAATATATTGGGGGAACTCAGTTGACAAAGAATATGCATTTAAAGCTCAAAAAAAATGTATAAGGGCTATTTGTAAAATTAAGCAAACTGACAGTTGTAAACCGCATTTTATATCATTAAAACTTTTGACATTGCCGGGTATTTACATATATGAAATTGCTGTTTTTGTTAGAGCCAATTTACACTTATATGTTACTTTTAATAGTAGAAGATTCGAAACCAGACTTTGTTTACCATCTAACAAGACATGGCTTATGAATAATAGTGTACTTTGTATGGCACCTCAGGTATATAATAAAATTCCAATTGAAATTAGAAAAGCTGAAAGCCCCAATATATTTCGTTCTGAATTAAAGAATATGTTACTTAAAAAAGCATATTATAGTATTAAGGAATTCTTAGAGGACAAATCTGTGTAAATGGATGTACACTATGTGTTTATTTTAAATTGCATGCCTTGTGGTGAAATATGGAATAAGCGTACGTATTATAATTTAACACCTTTATATCACCTGTATTTGCAAATAAATAATTGATTGATTGATTGATTAATTTAATGGTTCAGCCTGAAAAAAATCATATGAGCCTCGAAAAAGATTATATAGGCTTTAAGTTCTTTATACCAAAAGATAAATTATCTGTGTTTATGGACCAAAACATGTAGCCTGCCGGAGTATCATTTCGAAAGTTTTATAATTTTAATAAACCTCGTATGAATCGTGGTGTAAATAAATCGATTAATGGATGGATAACAGTATTATTAAACTGTTCAGCTTCAATTGTAAATCCTTTATAAGGTCAATGGAATGTGTGCGGTATATAAGTGAACAGGCGGATCTCACTGCACTGCAGGAGACATGGTTGTTGCCTGATGAGATTCCTGAGCTGGGTCTTGTGAATAAAGATTTCTGTTTCTTCGGGAAATCGGCAGTGGATACAAGCAAAGTTCAGCTGCGTGGGCGACCTTATGGAGGGGTCGCTTTGTTGTGGCGAAATAATGTATTTGACTGCGTATCTGTGATTTCTTGTGCTAATGATCGTGTGGTTGCTGTTAAAGTGGAGATCGCAAATAGGTCTATGTTAATTTTTAGTGTATATATGCCAACGGATGGGGCAGAAAACTTTATAGAATTTGTGGAGTGTTTGGGTGAAATATCTGCTGTGGTGGAGAACGAGAATATTGAGTCTGTTTATGTATTAGGAGACTTTAATGCTTCCCCAGGGACTGTCTTCGGTAAGGAATTATTAATTTTTTGTCACGAACAGAATTGGTTATGTGCTGATATTGTTAAACTAGGGATTGACTCACTATCTTATACCTATGTTAGTGACGCGCATGGTAGCTGTAGCTGGCTTGACCATTGCACGGTAATATTATCTATACAGTATTGTGACTCCGCCCTGTCCTTGAAAATAAATGCCTACACCGAGCGCTGTGTTGGCACGCGGTAGGGCCGCCAGCCTACAGTATTTTATGTAGTTTTGTTTTTAACGCGAGTGTAGGTAGATTACTCGTTTGTCTCTTTTTTCATCCTAACCACTTATTTATATATTATTCCAGATATTTTGCCCGATGGAAAAACCGAAATACCTAAATATTAGAAACAAATAACGTACTAGTAGATAGGTATATAAAAAATATTCTATAAATGTAAGACACCTTTCCAATATTTCAGGTAATTTAAAAAATGATATCTCTGGGTGTGTTATTGAAGAGTTCAAGCAACCAAAAACAGCAAATGGCTGTTGTACGATATTGATCGTCGTTTGTTCTTTTCCATACTAAATTCAAGTAAATTATGTAGGTATCTACTTAATTAAATCAAATACTTACAATACAAAACGCACGTTTAAGCACGGCTAACTGCATAAAAAACAATTCAGACCGTTCGGTCGTCGTTGCAGCGCGGCGGCGCATTCGCGACTGGGTGCCCGCCGAGAGCACATCGAACTCAAGTGGCGTAGGTATGACTCGCTTTCCGACCGTTTGTATGAAGATAGAATACTGAATGATATTATTACCGTGACCATTGTCTCACAACCGAAGCAGCTTGGAAATCTATAGAGGCTGTTAAAATTCACAATGATGTTTTCTGGTCGGACCACTTTCCACTTGAGGTAAAGTGTGACGTCACAGTGGTAAGGCGCAAGGTACCGCCTGCGCGTGATTGTGTTATTAACAAAATAAGGTGGGGAGAGCGAAACATAGATCAAATTAAAGTTTATAGAGATATTTGTCAGATGAAACTTCGAGATATTGACTTCCCACAGGAATTAAGGCAGTGCTCTGACGATATGTGTAATATTTTAGACCACAGAATTGTAATATATAAATCATAGGTATGACTCTATAATTAGTACTCTGGTGGAGACCTCTAAATTTAGTTACAAATGTAATCATAATAGTGACAAGGTCAGGAAGGGCGGTCGTCCAATGATGGGGTGGAATAAGCACGTGCGTGATGCTCACCAGGATGCTCGACGGGAAACCACGTTACGGTTATATTTATAATGAAATGGTTGAATCTAGGAGGATATTTAAGCAGAAGTTAAAATTTTGTCAAAACAATCAAGAGCAAATAAAAATGAATATATTAGCTACTCAACATAAAAATAAAGATTTTTGTAGATTTTGGAAACAGACAAATAAGCTGAGTCCGAAGTTGGGAATTCCGGTGAGCATTGGGAGTGAGAGTGATCCGGGTAAGATAGCCAACCTTTTTATGAGCCAGTTTAGGGTACAGTCTGTCTCAACAACTACCGGTATCGGTGCCGAGGCTGTTATGACAAATGGGCCAGTACCTAATCCTGAACGGATCACCGCTAAAGATATTGCTACTATAATAAAGGGAATAAAGGGTGGAGGGTCGCCGGGTCATGACAGCCTGAGCATTGAACACTTTCAGCACGCTGGCCCACACTTACCCAGACTCTTAGCTTTGTTGTTTACCTTTTGTGTCAGACACTCTTACTTGCCGGGGGAGCTTATGAGGTCGGTTGTGGTACCAATTTTAAAAAATAAAACGGGTGACATTTCAGACATGTCTAACTATCGGCCGATCTCTTTGGCAACAACGGCGGCTAAGGTGTTCGGTGGAGTGCTTCAGCGACAGTTAAATAGTTATGTAAAACTAGATGATGCACAATTTGACTTCAGGTCTAAATTATCTACTGAAAGTGCAATCCTGGCGCTGAAGCACACTGTAGGCGGATTATACGGAGAGAAATACTCCTGTTTACGCTGCCTTTCTTGTCCTCTCAAGGGCATTTGACCTAGTAAGATATGAGGTCATGTGGACGAAATTGCGAGAAGCGGGTTTACCTGTTGCTTATGTTAACATGTTTAATTATTGGTATGGTCATCAGACCAATCAAGTGAAATGGTCAAATGTCCTATCGGATGAGTACAGGTTGGGGTGTGGGGTGAGGCAGGGGGGGTTAACCTCACCCACATTATTCAATCTGTATATGAATGAGCTGATTGTTGGGCTCAGAGGCACTCGTGTCGGCTGCTCTATTGACGGGCTCTGTGTTAATAATATCAGTTACGCGGACGTTATGGTTCTTCTGAGCCCATCTATCAGCGCCCTTAGAAGACTCTTATCAGTGTGTGAGGCTTACATTATGACTCAAGGTCTTAAATATAACGTGGCTAAAAGTGAGCTCCTTGTATTTGGCGTAGGCTCGAAAAAACCGGCCGTTGTTCCCCCTGTGACACTGGGTGGTGTAGCACTCAAACGTGTCACAGAGTTTAAGTACCTCGGACATGTGGTCACTGAGGACTTGAAAGATGATTCAGATATTGAGAGAGCACGGAGAGCGTTGGCTGTCCGCAGTCCGCTGCAACATGCTGGCTCGTGGGTTCGCTCGCTGTACTGCAGAGGTTAAGATTACCTTGTTCAAGGCCTACTGCCAGTCTTTGTACACGTGCGCCCTGTGGGTCAGATATACGCAGCGGACATACAACGCTATCCGTGTCCAATATAATAATGGATTGAGGATGTTGTTGGGGCTCCCACGCTACTGTAGTGCATCGGGTATGTTCGCAGATGCCCACTTAGACGACTTCCCTTCAGTGATGCGCAAGAAAATTGCATCGTTGATGCACAGGGTTCGTGGGAGCGCCAACAGTATTCTCGATGTTATCGCAAAAAAACCGGAGTGTGCCATTCTGAGGCACTGGGTACATACACATGTTCATGTGACCGGTGCCTCAGAAGGTACTAACATAGTTTTTAAGGTTTGATTGTTACTAACATTTCTATGGATCTAGTATCTGAAATAAATTATTATTAATTCTTCAGTTGCGCAGACGGCTGTAACACAAAATTACACCAATTTTATTTCACAATATCCACTATGAACAAATTTAAGAATAATTAAAATAAGACGCCAACCGCACTCGATGAAATCCCGCCAAAAACTCCTATAGGGTTCCTTTGAGTTGAGGTTTGACATCAGGTTCTGAAAAAAATGACATCTTTTTTTTATTATTAAAGATTCTCCCTTTTCAGGGAAGGCAAAGAGAACAATGCCCATACAGCCGAATCTTAAGTTATTTTAATCTTCTTTTTGTTTTGTGACTCATTCTAATGTTACTTGGAGTGTTTGGCACGAAATGTATCGAGTTGGCTTTTCCGTTAAGCTTCTGTGAGGTAGTCTACACTACAATAAAGTTCTTAAGTCCTTAAAGATTCCACTAATTCTTCAGTTGCGCAGATGGTTGGTTGTAACACAAAATCACACCAATTTTATTTAACAATATCCACTATGAACGAATTTAAGAATAATTATAATAAGACTCCAACCGCACTCGATGAAATCTCGCCAAAAACTTTGGCGTGACTCAGTGTTGCCCGAAATTTCAAAACGCGGTATTTCTTGTTTTGTGGGGCACTAACGATTGATTAATAGGTATGTATGTTCCTTTTTGAAAATCAATTTGAAAGGTTATGCAATTTTTTTTAAATTGGGCACGCCTTGTACATACATATCACAAAAAACCACTAAATCGATTACAGTATTAGAAAAGAAGAGTTTAAGCGCTTCAGTGCTGATAAAAATGCTGTTTATATGCTATAGTTATTGGATTAGATACAAGAATCCAATTTTATACCCATTTTATGTAAATATGATCTAGCAGCCTAATAGGTCTATTCGCTAACTATTTTTGCCCGGTAGAAGCTAAGATTAAAACAAAAAGGGAAGATACGGTACGCTCTTTGATTGTTTAAGTACGCTCATATTGGCATCAAATAAAATATGCTCCGATTCCACTACAAAAGCAACTCTCACACACGCTTACTTCTGTAAATAAACATTCAATCGAGCGAGCGAGACAGAACTGTACGCCTCAGCAGCGCAGCGCGAGCAATACGAGGAGTCTGCGTCGTTTGGCAGCCGACTGCGTTTTCTTTTCTCTCTCTCTTTCTCTACAAACGGCTGAGCTGTATTATTGACCTTTTCTTGATAAGAAATGGTGAATCACTAAATAACATTCATGACAAGCCATGTAAATCTACCTATAATCATGAAACCTAACCCCTCCGCCAAAGATACATGGCCATCAGCGATGATCATTATATAGAACTAGTTCACGCGCGACCGCTACCATTTTGGTGAGTCGGAGGTCCCTCAAAAATGGAAAATTATTTTGTTTTCCCACGCAAAAACCGATCTACCACTTCTATCTTGCTGAAACATGGTGTTTCCTATCATATACAAGTATTTTTAAGTTCTAAAAAGTTAGTATTCTAGTATAAAATTCAATTAAAAGAAAATGCGAAAAGAAAAGGCGCGAAATCACGAATGAATGACAAAAATAAAAAGTAGAAATTCATAGTGATGTGACGAAAAATAAATGGAATGAATGAACCATTCATTAATACTGGAAAACATTCAACCAGATTTTAGTTAAGTGTATCTGCCGATACAAATAGCATGATGATAAAACAAAACAATACAGTGTCGTCCAATTGAAAGTTGACATCAAACTTGCAAACATGTGTTGAGGTCAACTTCCATCACATAATGTCAATTAAGTAACAATAGACTATCAACGAATTTACTAACAATAAGTGCAAAGATAAGTCCCAAAATAGCAAGAAACAATTTTCAAAACAACATGAACAAGTATATATGAAAGGAAGTAAGTGCAAGGTTCTCTTCAAAACTCTTTCTAAGGCTGGGAGCCTTAGTTTAATATAACTTTTGAAAAATTATCTACAGGTAAAATTGTAACCAGGCCGTTTTATCATTCAAATATTGATTGACAGTATAATATCCTTTCTTAAGTAAACAATTCTTAATGTGTATTTTAAATTTATGAGGAGGCAAATCAAGGATATCAATAGGAATCTTATTATAGAAATGTATACCTTGACCCATAAATGATTTATGAACCTTCTGTAACCTGTAATTTGGTATCTTGAGTTTATTTTTATTCCTTGTATTAAAAGAATGTATGTCACTGTGTTTGAGATAATAGTTAATATTCGAACAAAAAGTATGCAATTATATATGAATTGTGAAGCAACAGTCAAAATCCCGATTTCCTTAAATTTTTCTCTAAGAGATGTTCTAGAACTAAGTTGATAAATAGCCCTTATAGCTCTTTTTTGCAAGATAAATATAGTTTCAATATCGGCTGCTGATCCCCAGAGAATAATACCATAGGATACAATACTATGAAAGTAACTAAAGTAGCTACATCAGTAAGTTGTCTTATTTTACGTATGGCATAGGCTGCTGAACTAAGTTTACCAGCTAGCAGAGAAATATGAGGATACCATTGCAATTTCGAGTCTATGGTTATACCTAAGAATATCGTTGATTCAACTAAATCTAGGTTTTCATTGTTTAATTTAATTCTAATGGTTTCGCTTCTAACATTAGGTAAAGTGAATTTAATGCATTTGGTTTTATTTGCATTTAATTTTAAGTTATTTACATTAAACCAGTGCAATACTTGTGAGAGAGCATTATTTACATCGTCAAAGTTATTCTTGTATCGGTCAACCTTAAATAATAAAGAAGTATTATCAGCAAACAATACGATGTCACACAAATTTTCCACAAAAAATGGCAAATCGTTTATGTACAATAAAAATAGAAACGGACCTAAAATCGATCCCTGGGGAACGCCCATTTTCACATAAGATCCAGATGACTTAACACTATTTACCTCTACAGTTTGAACTCTGGAACTGAGATACAATAGTAGCAAGTTTTGGGCTGCGCCTTTGATTACATAGTGATTTAATTTTAACACCAGCGTCTGGTGCTCAACGCAGTCAAACGCCTTGGATAAGTCACAGAATACCCCAAGAACATTCTGCGACTTTTCCCAGGCTTCCATTATATGTCTAATAAGTGCAACACCCGCATCCGTTGTTGATCTACCCCTAGTAAAGCCAAATTGATTATTATGTAACAGTTTGTTCAAACTGACATGCGATAATAATTGATCTAAAATATTTTTTTCGAAAATTTTACTTAATACCGGTAATACTGATGTAGGTCTGTAATTACCGGGATCATCTCTTAAGCCGTTTTTGAAAAGAGGGATAACTTTACTATATTTCATAAGGTCTGGATAATCACCTTGATCAATACACTTATTGAATATATCTGCAAGATATGGAGCGATAACTGTTATTATACTTTTAGTAATTTTAATAGACATTCCAAATAAATCACACGTATTTTTCTTTTTAAATGAGTTAAAGCCTTTTATAATATCCATAAAATCAACATGTTTAAACGTAAACAGGTTATTACACCGAGGCACACACGTCTCTAGCAAACTCCTAACACCCGCTGGCGTCGAATTCAAATTAGAAGTAATAAATAATGGTATATTTACGAAATATTCATTAAAAGTATTGGCAATCTGTTCTTTTGTTTTAATTTGAATATTATCTACTTTAAGTGCGATCCCATCATCGAGGGTTCTTTCTTTACCAGTTTCTCTGTTAATAACATTCCATGTCGTTTTAATTTTATTATTAGATTTTATTTTATTATAAAAAGTATTATATCGATGCCGGTAAATAATCACATAAAAATTATAAACAATACTTAAGTGTCGATTCTAGCGTGCATAATTCTCTTAGCTAAATTTAACATCAGTCACCCCTTTTCGTTCTGTATAGAGAAAGACAAGGGTACATTGTTGTCAAAAATTTAAGCTTTAGAGAAATATGCCGGTGTCTACCATAATTAACTTACTATTTTTTATTTTGTGTGTTTGTTTGTTGGCAATACATTGATGTAAACAGCATATAGGTAGAAGAGAGTATATCAAATTAAGTAGTTAGTTATAAGGTCAGCTGCCCACATCGAGCGACTTTTGTTATCTTTTAATTAACAAACTTTTTTAAATAGCTTTCAAATGTCAAATTAACAATTCCTCAGAACACTCCCCGTGATAAATGCGATAGAAGATGCAGAGCGAAGCTACATCCCTACGCAAAGCCAAAGGATCAAGCTGATCGGAAAGGTCCTGGTCGTCGACGATTCGAGCCGCTCGGCGCTGGATGCGATCCAAAGGGTGAAGCTGGTACTGGGGTGCCCCCGCCCAAAGATGAGAGCAGTACTCCATGTGAGGCCGAACCTGTGCCTTATAAAGCTGCAGTCGGTGGGCCGGTGTGAAGTACATTCTCGATCTATTGAGCACACCGAGCTTCTTAGAGGCCAATTTGGCCTTGCCCTCTAAATGATCCCGAAACTGGACGTCGCTCGATATGTCAACGCCAAGAATTCCAATACTAGCTGAGGCAGTTAGAGTAGTGTTCTCAAAAAGAGGAGATACGACAAATGGTATTTTTTTGCGGTGAACGCGCATACTTGTGTCTTCGTAAGGTTAAATTGGACTAGATTAAGTCGGCCCCAATTCGTTACTCGGTTTAACAAAGTTTCCACTTCAGTCTCAAGTTTGTTCCGGCACTCGATGACGTTTTCCCGTGAAATGTTGGCGCGGCCGGTATATAGAGCATCACCCGTGCTGTCGTCTGCATAGCAATGAATGCCATCAATTTGAAGCATATCATTGATATGAAGAAGAAACAGCGTAGGCGATAGCACACAGCCTTGTGGAACACCAGCGTTTACGGATTTGGAGTCCGAGCATGCACCGTCGACTGCGACCTTGATGCTCCTGTCCGCAAGAAAACTAGTGATCCAAACGCACAGCTTTTCAGGAAGCCCATAAGAAGGAAGCTTCGAAAGAAGCTCTTTGTGCCAAACCCGAGCGAAGGCCTTCGCGATATCCAGACCGACCGCCAATGCTTCCCCCTTGGTCTCGATCGCCTTTGCCCAACGATGAGTTAGGTATACTAGTAGATCACCAGCCGAGCGACTCTGACGGAAACCGTACTGGTGGTCACTGATCAGCTGGTGGTCCTCTAGGTACCGCAGGAGCTGGCAATTTATAATGGACTCCATTATTTTGGAGAAAAGGAGGTGATGGCTATAGGCCTATAATTAGTAGGGAGTGAGCGGTCGCCTTTTTTAGGAATCGGGTACACTAAAGCTGTCTTCCATGAGTTCGGAACGACACCTAAAGAGTAGGAGAGCCGGAAAAGACGCGTTAGTACCGGAGCCAACTCAGGAGCACACGTTTTCAGCACAATTGGTGAGATTCCATCAGGCCCGCTCGACTTGTGGATGACAAGGGAAAAGAGTGCTTTACGCACTAAGCTTTGTGTGAACCGGATCTCCAGCATAGAGCTCTCACACCGCGGGATGGTCGGCGGTATGTATCCCCTGTCATTTAGAGTCGAGTTAGACGCAAAGAGTGAGCATAAAAGATCCGCTTTCTCTTTTGCAGTATGTGCCATCGATTCGTCGCCATTGTGCAGGGGTGGAAGGGATGGCTTACAGAAATTTCCTTCAACAGCCTTGGCAAGAGACCAAAACGCGCGTGTTCCAGAGGGAAGTTTTATTAATCTCTCGCCAATGCTGCTAATGTGCTCCGACTTCGCTCTGGCAATTACTCTTTTGCAGGACCTGGAGGCCAAGTTATACTTCTTTTTGAGATCGCTAGTGTTGTTATCCCCGACCGCCGCTGCGTTTGCCCAGGCCTGATAACACATCTGTTTTTGGCGAGATGCCAGTTTACAGTAGTGACCAAACCAAGGCTGGGATTTGCCACCAATGGGAACCACAGAGGAAGGAACAAAAAGTTCCATACCCTGAAGGACAACATCGGCGACAGAATCGGCAGCGACGTTGGGATCATTCTGCGAGAAGCAAACCTGGCCCCAAGGGTAGGATGAAAAGAAAGTGCTCATCCCATCCCAGTCTGCTGACTTATAGTGCCACACACGACGACAGCCAGCAAATTGCGGCCGCGGTGAGTAAGTGAGTGGCACCATACTCCGGATTAGACAATGGACCGAGGAGCCAAGAGGGGCATCTATGGACACTTTGTAATTATCCCGATGTGAAGTCAGCAGAAGGTCCAACAGTGAAGGTGTATGGTCTTCGACATCTGGGATTCACGTAGGCGAGGTGACCAGTTGTGTCAGACCATAGGCCAAGGCGAAGTCGTAAGCAGATCTGCCTGCATGATCGGTAGTGGGCGATCCAAGCCATTCGGAGTGGTGGGCATTGAAATCGCCAAGGATCACAATTTCAGATGATGGGATCTGCTGAAGCACGGAGTCTGTAGCCACCTGGACGTGATCGTAGAGTCGATCAATTTCGGTATTTCCGCTATGGGACCTGTAGAGGCAGGCGTAGACGCGGGGATGGTCATCGATGTCTACACGCAACCGTAAGATGGAGAGGTCCCTTCAAAGTTGCTGAGGCGACGGAAACTGATACCCTCTTTAACGTACACACATATCCCAAGCCGTGGTACAAAGGAATCTTCCAAAGTATACCCAGGGCACTGGAGGTAGGAGGTGTCGACTGGAGAGGATATCTGCGTCTCAGTCAAAAAAAGCAAGGCCGGCTGCACTGTCTGAAGGTGGTAGTGAACAGCATTAAGGTTGGAGTGTAAGCCCCTGATGTTGCAGAAATCCACGTTAAACATGGCAGGGGGTGTCGTATGACGCTTGCTCTGGCCTCGAGCAGTTTCGGTAATGAGCGCGGTTTCGCCCTATCCAGAATACGAAGGGCAGCCTCGACGTCCACGTCCAAAAGGAGACAATTCTGGGCATGGACGTCCAAAGAGGGATTCTCCAGCGTGAAAACAGCTGGAGGGTACCCCTGGGGTATTATCCTATTTAACTGCGCCATCATGAGGAAAAGGGGGGGGGGGGGGGTTGGGCCTCCGGTAGCCTCACTCACTCGGCAAAACACAGCACAAAGTACTGCTTCACGCCGGTATTCTGTGAGGTCGTGATATTCCTCCGGTCGAGCCGGCCCATTCATGCAGTAGCCTAAGCTACTGCGTGGCTCTCCCACGATTAGATATATACAACTTGAGGACATTCAATTACCAGAAACTTGGAGCTCCATGGAAGCTGTCTGGCTAAAACAGATAGGTACTTTAAGGTGTCGGCGAGTCACAAAATCGATCTTTTAAGTTGCCGTGCCATTAGCAGTGGCGGCGCTAGGCGTCGGCGACGTCGGCCACCGCCGACGGCCTTGCGCCTGAAGGGGCCTCGCAAAAAATTTTTACAAGTTACCTATTTATTTTCGTTTCTCCTGGCCTGGCTTAGGTAGCCAACCCTGAAAAATTTGGGGAAAAAGCTAAGCAGATGATAATGACTTTTATTATTTTATTTTCGAACACGTGCGTGATGGAAGCGAGTAGTACTTTACAGATATTCAGAATCGACTGTCTGGCAACACTTTTTTTAATTAAATTTCTATTTTTGTAATTATTTTTTGTCATCTATTGATTATCAACAATAAAACTCGTATGTGTAATACGTTATTTTATAATTTGGCTCTCTTAATTTAATGGTTTTTTACTGCGAAGTAAAAAAGGCCTCGCAAACTTGATGTCGCCGACGTCCACATGTAGTCTAGCGCCGCCACTGGCCATTTGGACTGCATAGTCCCAAAATCTGAAACATAAATAAGATTCTTGGATCTGGAGAAAAATGTTGTTTTCGTATTCAGTTTGAAAACTATAAATTCGATAAATACTCATATTAAACTTATTTGAAAAAAAACTCCGTCTTATCAAAAAGTTAATTTCAATAAAAACATAATTAAGGAACAAAGATACTTTTAGAATCGGGACCAATTATTGGGAACTTTTGATTTATTCTAGAATATCTAATGTATCTTGACTGTTGAAATAGCTTTGTTCCTTACTAAACAGAATTCTATACTACTGGATTTGATTTTGTTTATTTTAGTAGTAATTTAGTTATTTATTCAAAATTATATTTTAAGTAGATGAGCTTCCTGACTATTTAAAATTTAATATTTGATTTTATTTTATTTTCATTTTAGGTCAAAATGTTTATAAATACATACATATACATAGGTAGTCGTATAATTAGAAACCCTTCCAACGGTCCTTGACATTATGTTAGAAACTTCACCACAATCATTTTTATTTTGAAATTAAACAGTAAATAGACAACAACATGTTCAACGATTTATCATTTATTAGAAAAACAAAATAAATCCCATTACACAAGTGCAGTTTCAATATTACATTACGGACAAACATTTGAATCAGTTTTATGGTATGAACAATAATAGGCTAGTGGACCCTTTTTGGAAAAAGGTTTTAAATGGTTAATAAATGTTATAGTAGACCGAAAAAAAATGTATTGTATTTTTTTGAGACCTAGAAAGCTACAAACCTATAATTTTAAAATAGACTTTTCATGGACATACAAAAACGCTATCGGCCATTTTAGTCTATAGATTATCTATGCTATGACATTAACTGCAGTAAACAAAAACTCGTAAACACGTAGAAAATAACTTATTTGAGTTTATAATAAAAAAAACATGATTTCTAATAAATACCACGAAAAATAAAGTAATTATCATTATTGTATTGCACGAGAATATAAAAACACATCCTTTAAGACTCCAGGAAAGTTGTGGATTAAAGTGCCGAAAGAAATTAAACCTACGCAACTTTATTACACTTATTCATATGTTGTATCAGTTTTATGTTTATTGCTACATTGTAATACTAAATACACTGTACTTAAATAGATGCCTTGTCGTTTCTCTGCTCCGCAGAGCAGAAATCGGGATTTAGTGCAATAAATTCACCAACCATCAATGCGTCAATTCTTGGCAAATTTGTGCTTTCTGTTTTCACAAAGCCGGCATCCATAATTAGTTTTTTCAAAAAAAAAACAGTAAACGGAAACTTTTCTAAAGTTAAAAGATAAATTTAGTCAGACGAAAGAATTCACCCACAGTAACACGCGAATGACATTTAGTTGTTTACCATAAGAGACGTCACAATCATGGCGGATGTGGCGAACAGCGTTTTTAGTGTTTAAAAAATATAGACTAAAAAATATTTTTTTAAAATTAATTTTCTACAGCAATCTTCTGCTTTTATGAAGTGAAATCAATATATTTAGGTTCCTTAGACCAAATACTTTAAGAAATAAACATTTATTTAATACAATTCGACATGAGTCAACTAGCCTATTGTCAACTTATTAGAAACAACAATAAAAAAGTATAAAAAAAATTTTTTAAGTACTATTAATTAGAATTAGTATTTAAATCTAAAGAAAAGTTTACTAGAAAACTAAACTTTTCTTTAGATTTAAACATCTAGCAATTAAATGCTTAAAAATAAATAAAAACATGACTAGAATTAGTATGTTTTTTTTACGAAATAGCTGCTATCCACAGCTTAGCAATAGTTATAATTAATATTTAGTGGCGTATCCCTTATTTCCAATAACAGCACTGCAACGACGTGGACTTGATGCAATCAATTTGATACATTTTTTCTGCGTATTGAATTCCAGGCTTCAACAAATGCTTCATATAGTTCGTTTTGACTGGTGTTACGTTTGTTTGAGACTTTCTTTTTAACAATATACCAGAGATTTTCTATGGGGTTTAAATACGGACTATTTGTTGGTCACTCTAAAACGGATATGTGCTGTTCGCTAAGGAAATATTTTACACTATTGGCCGTGTGTTTAGGGTCATTGTCATGCTGAAAGATCCAGGTTACAGGCAAATAATCGTCCGAGTAGGGAATCATTGTGTGCTCTAAGCTATTTTTGTATTGCCATTGATCCATTGTACCTTCAATCTTCCGAATGGATCCAACTCCACATCTGGAAAAACACCCCCAAACATTATGTTAACGTCACCGTGCTTGACTTGACTATTTATTTACCTTGTGTATTTATAATTAAAAGTTGTTTACACATTGTTTACAGGACGTGTAACATAGCTCTTTCCATCGAAATTAACCATATTTATTTTTGTTTCATCTGAACTTAACATATTTTTTAGCGAATAATAATCGCTTCTCTCGGTGTTGCTTGGTAAGAAGCGGTACCTTTCGAGAAATTCTTTCAAACAATTTAGCTTCCACTAATATTCGGCGTATCAGGCTTGACGAGATGTTTCTCGGGTCATCAGGCGAAACAACTTCATTTTTAATCTAGTTGGAGCCTTTGCTTGTGTCTTTTTTAGCAACACGAACGATTAGTGTATCTTCCCTGGGAGAGGTTTTTCTTGGCCGAGCCTTTCTAAGAACATTTCCAACAGTTCCATGTGTTTTATAATGATCAAACAAAACATTCTTAACAGAACAATTTAATTGCTCAGCTATTCTTCTGTACTTACGATCTATATACAAGTTAACAATTATTTGCCTAGTTAACGCGTCACATCTTTTATTTTTGCAGATTTTGAACAAAATAAAATTTAGATTACATTTTGAATTGCCGCCAAAATAATAGGAAAAGCGAAGAAAGAAATGTTATTCTCCAATTAAAAAAAAAGAACGAGCTATGGATGCTTTTTTAAATGTTTCTAATTGGGGGTCCAAGAGTCCAGTAACAGAAAATAAAGTCCTACATGTGTAAGACTCATTTTGTAATTAAAAGAAGGATATGTTTTATATTTTATGCATTTAATGAGTTTTTTATTAGAGTGACTTTGCTATTGCATGTTTATTAATTTTTAAATGTGTATATTTTTATGAACTTTTGTACGTTGAAGTTATACTTTCTTTATTCATAAGAAGTGTTTCTAATTATATGATTACCACTGTATATAATTTGCAAAATTTAATTTATATTTTCTGAATTTCATTTTAAAACGCTTCACTTTTATATACCGCTAGAAAGGTTATAAGCCATTTTTTTTCAAGGTGTTTCATTATCGTACCAAATATCAGCAATATTTGTTTTTAAATAAAATGGGCTAAGAATCAAAGTGAAGGGTTTTAAAAGACCGGTTTTTTTAAATTTGAATATACCCAGTTTTACAGTTTGTCTATAAAGTCGTGACATTAATGTTTGAGGAACTAACATTATTCATGTGTCTGGCAACACCAAACTTATGTACATCAGCTGTCATCGAGCTTCAGCTATGGAACAGTTTTCCTTTTGTATTTTTTATTGTTTGGATTAAACTGTAATAAATTAAGACGAAACTACGCAGAAAGGTATAAAAATGAGTAAAGTAAATCGGAGTGGCACGCGGGAAGTGATTTTTAAAGTTTTCCAGCGATGTTTCGAAGACTACCAAGCTGGACGAATTTTGTGGGATTTGGACGATGTTTATGGGCGAACAGCATCTATGACAGGTATGTAATCGTGTAACTATTTGTTTGTAATCTGCCTGAAGTTACAAATTTACTCAATTTACGATTTTGAGACCAAAAAAGGCACTGTTTACATTGCACATTTTTAGGTTAGATTGACATTGTAAATAGGTAATATTGTAGTACGACCATTTCTTTTGATACATTATTATGGTTGAACTCGGTCAGGTTTTCTACCAATTTTGAATTAATTGCTTCAAGTCAATAAGTTATTGTTTCTATTCCGTTACATATTTTTTTACTTCTATTCAAGAAAATCAGAGAGTCGGATAGTCAACGAAGGTTTTAAGAATAATGGAAAGTTTGAAACTCCTGGGAAAACAGGCAAGGCCGACCAAAGAAAGAAATGGTCACATAAAGAACCATGGCCAATAGCTTTTAGTGAAGATATCTATCACTAATTTTACTAACTGCACATTTACAAATTGTTTCTCTAAATAAACTTTTTATATACTATAAAATGATTTTTAGTATTATTTTCTTAACAAGTGTGTTTAAAATAACGTCTTATGATGATGCTTGTGTGTATTGATGATTACCTAACGGCTCTGGTCTCAATGGCACCTCAGCGGTAATCACCAACATTACACACTTTTACACTATAAAGTACTATTTTATCTATAATAATTTTATTCTGATTCAATTAAATATGCTTGGCTCAACTTTTTATAAGCATAGGTACCTGCTATATATAAAACAGAAACAAAATACGACTGTATAGTGTGTCTTATTAATTACCTATTTTACTTGAATGAACTGCTAGTATCAAAATCATTTTGGTCCGACTGGGTTGCTACATGCATACTAGTGGCGCCATCATTTAATGTCACGACTTTATAGACAAACTGTACTTACACAATCACGACAAATCAAATGATACCTTGCAGTCATTCTGGCTGTAGGGCGTACTAAAGAAACGGATATACATACATACATACACTTGAAAAACGTTATCCTCCGCAGTCGAGTAAAAAGTACATTTCGCCATCTTGGAGCACAAAATTATTGTCGTATTCGTAATCAGCATTCTCGAAAATTATGAATAATACAAATATTATATTATTATTGGTTTTATTAAAAAAGGCGATTCCGATATCAAAACATCTCTTTTCTTATTTTAATTGACTATATTATTGTAGTATGTCTATGCAGGAAGTTGATTTTTTTTAAATACTTAAATGTAAAATTTGTCAAGCTTTGGAACAAACACATCGCGTTAAATATCTTCAAATGGTCTGAAATGCTAGATATATGACTTAAATTGTGAATCAGAGGAGACCATTCTTGTTTTTTTTTTTTCAAATAATATGCTTAATACATTATCAGCATTAGCCTATTAATATCCCCACTGAAGGGGCACAGCACAGGCCTCGACAGGAGCTCGAGATAATATTTTTTTTGTCACCCATCAAATTAACTACCATTGCCAAAGTTGCTTAACCTCCACGATCGCATGCCGAACGTGCTAAGCACCTGGACTATTCAGCTCCGTACGTACGTACTCAATACGTATGCCATCAAAAACATAACTTATAAAAAAACCAAGTCAATTGCATGAAAATACATAGCATCTCACATAATATATTAAATTAGATTGTTGAGTGCGATTGCCAAGTCAATTTATTTATTTAAAACATAAAAGATGTTTAATATTGATATGGTCAGTATAAAATGTTGTAAGATGATAATTATAATTTCGTAATAACTCAAGACAAAAAGTTCCTTAAGTAAGAACTGAATAAATTAACCGACTTGGCATGGATTTCACAACTTTTGACGGTAGAAGAAGTAGAACTGAGTTGCGAGACTTGTTTTTTTTATAAGTTTTTTTTGATGGCATCTCATTTCTTTTTATTGATAGTCCTCCTTTTTTCTTTCAGGTAACTTTTACTTCTTGAATACCAACAAGTCTTATGATGAGCTGTCTTCTGACCTTTTTTATTTTTGTAGGTAATCTTCCTCTTTTTCTTTTCCAGTACCACTTCCTGAGCTTCGGCTACAGCTTTTCTCAAAGCCCACTCCCTGTCTCTATGGGTTTTTCTCGGAGGCTCTGATGTTACAATTTTTGTCAAGTCTGGACGATAATTGCTTCTAAGTCTATTTATATTCACAAATTGAGGTCGAGATTGATTAAATGTAAGCCGCTCAGATTTGTAACTCTCGAAAGTGCTACGTAAGATATGAATACTGCAGAACCGATATCCATCAACGCCATAGTTAGACTTAGACCCGGACTTTTGGTACGATTACAACGACATACCTTAGGATTATCCCATCCACCTTCTACGTCTATATAAATTCTCGAAAAGTTACTGTCATTTCGTGAACTATCTATATACAGCTACCTCTTACGGTAAAAAGTAAAACTAAATAAAACATATTATTTATATTTATATATAAATTCATTCAAACTGTAAAACCCTTCGCTTATCTATCTACGCCTATCTATTATAATATAGTACAACATTTATATAACACATTAATTAACTGCAAATGTAAATTTGTAATCCTATATATTTATATGAGATTACAAAGTTATTTATGCAATTACTATATCTAGAAAACTGTGCCGTAATTGCAAAGTATATTATTTTTCCCTTAATTTATACATTAAACACTAACTGTATTCTAAATTTAAAGCTTCTATGTCTGCTAGAAGTGCCTTAGAGTTTTGATGATCGGTCAGTCAGTGAGTGACAAAATTAAGAAACTTTGACTAGTCTTAAACTACTGGCTCGAATTCAATGAAATATACCGTGTTTATACAATGCCTAATTGGTTACAAAACACAGGCTTCTAGTTTTATCGCCAACGACGTTATAGAGGATTGAAAATTGCCTGAACTGTTTCTAGAAAAGGATGGTGCGGCCGTGCCGCTGTTTTTGCTCGACTTGGCGGGAGCACTGCCGTGCCCCCAGATGCCTGAAATACATAGGTTTAAATTTTTTTATCATTTTCGATTAAGCGTACGCTAGCGAAGCACTCGCTTAAACCACTCAGGAAAACATTATCAGTAAAACAAATAACTTTAATTCACTATCCCCATATATTAAAGAAAGAATAGATAAGCTTGGGTCAATTACTCAGTGTTTTGTGATAACATACTGCGTTTGAATAATTAAGGGTGTAAAGGCAATTAATTATAGGCAGGGTATCCGATAAAAGGCAGCAAAATCAGTTGGAAAGATTTTTTGTATAAGCAATTAAATGTAGGCAGGGTATCCTATAAAAGGTAGCAAACCCAGAAAGATTTATGCACAGCAATATAATTTGCGAAAAAAAATCTTTGAATTTTGTGCATAAAAATCATAAGTCTAAAACTATAAATAAGCTTTCAGATAGATATTTATAAATGAAACATTTTGTTTTCATTATAAACAAACATTATGTTCATTCATCAAGAACTGTTCATTCAAATAAATGCGCGCCATAAATGGTAAAAAAATTTGTTCGGCGAGTGAATGCTACGGCATCTCCATTGGTATATGCTCTAAGTGGCACAAAGTAACTCTTTGTCTTTGTGCCACTTAGAGCATATACCAATGGATATGCCATATCGTTCGCTCGCCGAACAAAATTTTTCACCATTTTTGGCGCGGGACGAGGTACACACGTATAGCACACTAACAAAAATATGCAATACTCTAAAAACTAACTTAAACTAACTACTCTAACTCTAAACTTTAAAAATTACGTGAGACAAAGAAAAAAACGCACACGTTACCAATTACAAGTAACTATGCAATAGGCTAGTTGACCCTTTTTGGAAAAAGGTTTTAAATTACAAAGCCGGCAACCATAATTAGTTTTGTCAAAAAAAAACTAAGTTTACTGTTTATTTCTTTCCTATAGTTAAAAGTGTTTTAAGATAAATTTAGTCAGACGAAAGAATCCACCTACAGTTACACGCGAATGACATTTAGTTGTTTACCACAAGAGACGTCAAAATCATGGCGGATGTGGCGAACAGCGTTTTTAGTGTTTAAAAAATATAGACTAAAAAATATTTTTTAAAATTAATTTTCTACAGCAATCTTCTGCTTTTATGAAGTGAAATCAATATATTTAGGTTCCTTAGACCAAATACTTTAAGAAATAAACATTTATTTAATACAATTCGACATGAGTAAACTAGCCTATTGTTCGAGCGTACACCAACACAAAAGTTAGGGATGGGACATTAAAAGAATGAATGATATTTGAATGAATTCTTGTTGAATGAACATAATGTTTATTTATAATGAAATCAAAAAGATTCATAAGTAAATATCTATCTGAAAGCTTATTTATAGTTTTAATACTTATGATTTTTATGCACAAAATTCAAAGCTTTTTTGCAGTTTATATTTCTGTGCAAAAATCTTTCTAGCTGAGTTTGCTGCCTTTTTTAGGATACCCTGCCTACGTTTAATTGCTTTTACACCCATAATGATAGCAAACGCAGTATTTTGTCACAAAACATTTCGAAACTGACCCAACATTATCCATGCTTTGTTTAATGTAATGGGGATAGCTAATTAATAGACTTAAGTGAATTGAGATTATTTATTTCCTGATAATGTTTTCTCGGAGGTTTTAGAAGTCAATAATTTTATCATGTGTGATTAATTTGACAAAACTCAGTGACTCAAGCTTTCGGCAAAGATCAATCCCATGCTTACAACGAGTGCTTCGCTAGCGTACGCTTAATCCAAAATGATAAATAAAATATAAACCTATATATTTCAGAAATACGTGTTGATCACGTACGTACGGAGCTCAATAGCGCAGGTGGTAAGCACCTTTGGCTTTTTGGCTTGCGATCGTGGAGGTTTATCGAGGTCGATAATTTGATGGGTGACAAAAACTTATTATGTCGAGACCTGTGCTGTGTCTCTTCAGTGGGAATATTAAAAGGCTATTGATGATGATGTGTTGAGCATATTATTTGGAAAAAAATGTCAATATGTAATTGTCAATGTGCCAAAATATGTCATATATCTAGCTAGCATTTTAGACTATTTGGACATATTTAACGCGATGTATTTGTTCCAATGGTTGACCAAATTGTCATTTTTCTTATTTATGAAGAAATAATTTTAAGCAAAACCGTAAGTACCTCAAATAAAATCAACCTTCTGCATAAGCATACTACAATAATACAGTCCATTGATATAAGAAAAAAGATGAATTGATATCGAAATCACCTTTTCAATAAAACCAATAATAATATTTGTATAATTCATAGTTTTCGAAAGATCCAAGATGGCTTATCTACTTTTACTCGACTGCGGAGGGTAACGTCTTTCGAGTGTATGTATCTCCGTTTCTTTGGCACGCGCTACAGCCAGAATTCTTGTCATGCGAGGTATCATTTGATTTGTCGTGATTGTGTAAGTAAAAAAGGGGGTATATTCAAATTAAAAAATTCTGTCTTTTAAAACCCTTCATTTTGATATCCATCTGATTTAAAAACTTGTTTCATGCGTCAAATATTGCTGATAACAGGTACAAAAATGAAACACATTGAAAAAAAATGCTTGTAACCGTTCAAGCGGGGTATAAAGATAAAGGTATGTTTATTCCAGTTATTTGCTATTTGGCTAACCTTTGTTTCTCTAAAGGGGTCTTCCCTTCTATGTAAAGCAATCTATTATCACACCAATTTATAAAAGTAGTAGTAAACGGGACGTTAATAGTTATAGACCAATATCTGTATTATCATCTATCTATAAAATTCTAGAAAAGTTAATAAATATTAGGTTGACACAATAACTTAATAAATTCAACATATTATCAGACTTGCAATTTGGATTTAGGCAGGGGAAATGTACGCAAGATGCAATTCTAGCCCTAACCTCTGAGATGGTGGAAAACCAAGACAAGTGGAAAAAATGCTTGACCGTCTTTTTAGACCAAAAAAAGGCATTTGACACCATTACAGTACCTACCCTTTTAAAATACTAGAATATGATGGTGTAAGAGGCAAGCAACTTCAATTGCTTGTTGATTACTTAACAGGACGTAAACAAAGAGTAAAAATCGATGACTGTATCAGTGAGGAACTAGAGATTATGGTGGTGGTATATTGGGACCTACACTATTTTTAATATACATAAATTATTTATGTAATTTCAAAATTACTAACCTAAAGTTTTTTCATATGCTGAAGATACTGCTATAATGTTTACTGGAAAATCATGGGCAGAAACGTATCGCATAGCAAAAACCAGTATGATCACGGTGGCTAATTCGCTCAAACAATATCGTCTTACCCTTAACACTACGACAATTATATATGCTTTTTAATGAGTGATCGAACACAACCCAATCTCGAAATAAAGATCCATAGTTGTGGTAATTATCGTTATAACTGTGTATGCCCCAAAATAGAGAAAGTAGGTTCTACAACGATTCTCTAAATCTAAACTCTTTGACAACAGTGTATCCTTATCATTCTCTATACAGCATGGAAAGGAGAGACTGATGCAAATTCAGTTTTAAGTTAGGAGAATCACGCCAAAATCGACACTATTATCATTCTTCAACGTCAAAACAAAGATTTGAGGTCGAATATAGTAGCGTTCTCTAAACTTAAATTTGACAACAGTGTATCCTTGTCATCCTTTACACAGAATGAAAAAGAGAAGATTTTGTCCCGTTTGGTGTCGAGACCTTTGGTCCGAGTGGTCCTAGTGCTTTAAGGCTATTTAGTCTAGCCATTCAAAGAGGTAACGCTGCCAGTGTCTTCGGATCCTTGCCTAAAGGGATTCCTATTAATAATATATTTTAGTTATTAATTTTGTTTTTTTATGGTTTTAGTTTTAGTGTTTTAGTATATATATATTACTAGAGGTCGCCCGCGACTTCGTCTGCATTAACTTAGTTTCTTAAAAATCCCTCTGGAACCTAACATTTTTGCGGGATAAAAGTAGCCTATGTGTTAATCTAGGGTGTTAGCTAACTCCATACCAAATTTTATAAAAATCGCTCCAGCCGTTTAGACGTGAAGAAGTAACAAACATACACACTCACATACTCACAAACTTTCGCCTTTATAATATTAGTGTGATATATAGTAATTATGTAATTAGATTGTTATCTTAGAATACTTTCATTATAATATTACATAATAAAATGTAATAATTTGTACGTAATGCTGTGTAGTTATTGCTCAATTAAAAGAGAAACCACTGTTAAAGGACATGGTAAAGTTTTGTATGAGCGACTGCCCTGGCAATGTATAAATACTGTACTTAGTAATATTTTATGGTAAATGGCTGAATATTTATAATTTCTATGAAAAATGGCCCAGAAACTTTTGATAAAATCACAATCTTGAAAATTATGATAACTTCTACTATGTCATTACCTTTCTACAGTTGATAAAAGATATTGCCAATTATTTACAGAGTCATCAACCTTGAAACCTGTGACGTTTTATTTTGTTCATTTGCAAAAATTAAAGGATTAATTATCATACAGCCTTGTCTCAAGCCTGATCAGAATAATAATCTATTATTTTAGGCCTTCAGTGATTGGTTTTGATAAAAAATTAGGGCCAAATATGTCATAGTTTGAAGTAGTTTAGAAATAACATTGTTAATTTGGATATACTTACATAAATATTTTTTGTGTACATTTATTGTTCATTTATTTTGTAAAACGGAACATTTTGCTTTTTAAACAGACATGAAGTCAATTTTTATACTTTTGAATATTTGATTATTTCACAAAAGTTCTATGAGAATAGTAAACACGTAATAATTAATAAAAAAATATTGTAAAGTTACGGGCTAGTGCGAAATATTTATACACGTTGGGTAGTTTTTTAGCCATGTCCTTCAGGTTTAAGCTAAGAGAATCATGCAAGAATTGATACCTTTGTTTGGTTAAGTTTTAGATCGTGAATGATTGAATGATTGTTTTTATTATAAAATCTTTCGATTTATGTTTATTTTATCAACTTGCTATTTGTATCGGCAGATTCACTTATGATTTTCAGTATTAAAAATACCGTTCATTCATTCATTTCATTCATTTTTAATCACATCACTATGAATTCCTACCTATTACTTCTGTCATTCATTCGTTATTTCACGTCTTTTCTTTCAATTGAAATAAAAACCAGAATTCTAACTTTTTTGAACTTAAAAATAAGTATTTTTAAGTTCAAAAAAGTTAGAATTCTGGTGAAACTGAAACATGGTGTTTCCTGTCAAATACAAGTGTATTTGACAGGAAACACCATGTTTCAGCAGGATTGAAGTGGCAGATCCGTTTTTGCGTGAGAAAACAACATAACTTACCATTTTGTGGGTGCTCCGACTCGCGTTGCGGAACGCTCTATAATGAGGCGGTCGCGAGTGAGCAATATAGTTTCATTTAACGTACATGGTCAGAGTGACCACGTACTTTGCCAAAAGGGGTTCTCCCGCTTATGCCATTTCAATTGGTATATGGTCTAAATATTAATTCATAATTAATCCATTTGAATGAAAAATCGTAGATCGATGATAATCAATAAAATTCATTTTAAAGGAACTGACGTACTGACCATAGACAAACAAAATTTTATTTTTGAAGAAACTTCCCAAAGACAAATGTAAAATACAGTGATGGATTATACTTCTATATCGATACTTTGGGCTAGTCAGAAGTAAACAGCGGCTGTATCATAGAGTAACTTTGGGTTATATGCATAAGTTTTGTTTGTATGGATCGCATCTATATATATAAAACACAAAGGTGACTGATTGACTGACATATTGATCTATCAACGCACAGCCCAAACTACTGGACGGATCGTGCTGAAATTTGGCATACAGGTAGATGTTATGACGTAGGCATCCGCTAAGAAAGGATTTTGATCAATTCTACCCCCAAGGGGATAAAATAGGGAATGAAAGTTTGTATGAAACTTTGTCAATTTTAAACCGATCGGGCTGAGATTTTGCATGCAGGTATAAGAAGAATCATAAATGAATGTCATTGTGTATAATACAAGCCTGATAACAAAAACTGTAGTCTACACTTCAGCTCTACACCGAAGCGAAGCGAGGGCGGGCCGCTAGTTATACATAAATATAAAGAAAATTACAAGTAAAATACTGAATACAGTATTTTTTATTATTCTTTGATGGTATTTCTTCAATCTTCATTAAAAATTGGATTTGGCATTTGAAAAAAAAACATGTTTTACCGTTACCGGTTCGCACCATGCATAAGGCAGCCATCACGTGATAAGTGTTTGTAAACACGTTTTTCTTTATCTTAATGTTTCATTTGACATTATTTTAAAGTTTCAACTAAAGTAAAAAAAAAATCTAACTTTTGGGGTAACATTCTATGCTATGCTATTGATTTTTTTAATACTTATTTATATTAAGCATTTACTATAGAGGAATGAAGAATTCCGCTTGAAGGGCCAATCATTATTAGTCTACCCTTTATGTAAACCTAATCTAACAACAACAACCTTCGACGATAGCTCAATGCAGATGATTGTTCAGAAATTAACAAGTTTGTTTCCAAGAATATTTTAACTGCATACAAATAAGTAAAGTACAATCCTAGAATTGAAATATTTGTGAGAAAATTAACTTATAGTGGCCGTGAAATCAAATTGGCTTTCAGTACTTTCGAACAAATTGATTCCTGACCCCCTTACGCGATAATTTGCTTAAAAGTATCAAAACAGACGAGTTTTTATAAAGGGAATGCGTTTTTGTACTAAGGATCTTCTAATAACAAGGTAACTGTATTAATAAATCAAAGATCTTTGAAATTTGTTTGTTTTCAATGTGAAAGATCATCATATAGATAAAACCATGTGAAACCATTTTTAAATTCGTAGTTGTAACGCAAACTGGACATTAAGAAAAAAGTTAGTGAACTAATAGTGTAATCCTTATTGTATAGGCAAAACTTAAAATAATATAAGGTTAAAAATATGACAAAGACGGCAAAATCTGTCACGTCTAATATACAAATATCTCAATCAAATTCCTATATCAAGTTTGTATCCGTACGTACATTTAAGCGAAACTACCTTAGCGTTTTGTAATGATTTTTGCAAAAACGTCTGAGTATACTAATTTTTTTCTTTATAAGCATACCTAGCAAGTTCATAATATACGTTAATTTATATAGTGGTGTTGATTCTGGCATGATTGTCTAAATTTAAAACTAAATTTAATATTAGTCTCGATACCTTGTTGTCAAATGTAATTGTATGTTATTAGGTTAGGAGTATCATTCCGTAAACGACATCCTTGTCAGTCAGAGTTATCTAAATTAAATGTTGTTGATAAAAATTTAAGCCTCTGTTTTATGCTGGGCCCGGAAGCAGTGTGACAGTTGGCTAAAAAAAGACTTCAAAAGGCTGTAGACCTTTAAAAAGTCAAGTTTTTTTTGTTTAAATCATCAATATATAGTATAGTACATAAATATTTTTTGAATCTTCTATTAATTTGTTGTTTACTAATTATAACGACTAAATTAGATGAAAAATTCATGATTGGTATTTCAAACCATTTTTTTGCCTGAATTGAAATCATTGTATTGCATTGTCGATAAAGTAGTATACTAAACAGACATCCCTATTTCTAATGATAGGCAGCTGGCATTCGGCAATATGGCTGTAGCTTCCGAGTTTCGCTGCTAGTTCGCGGTGCTCGTATCGTTTCCAATACATCGTAGTATTTCCGACGGCTTCAAAGTTTCACTTTTTATTTTTTTAGTGGATAACGTTACTTTTTATCATCTTTTAATATTAGTTTGTATCGGGAAAATATCAGTTTTTCATTTCCATCGTCACCAAATTCATGCGACGACAAAATGGCGTCGCTTGACAAGATTTTCCTGCAAATTTATTTTGGATTTTATTGGTGTACATAAATAATACATTAAAAATTGTTGCACAGAATGATTTTTATAACTTTTTCCCGTTGAAATATTAAATTTTTGCGATTTTTTCTTCTTCATTCTTCATGTAACAGTGTGTTCCTTGAATTAACTACAAAATGCTCCAGGTAAGTGTTTTTAAAGCATTATTCAATATTGTTTTGGTATTTTTGTTTACTTTTAGTTGGTTTCGTGATCTACAATTTGCGGAGAATTATCTAGACTTGCTGGGTGTGGCCGTGGAAAAGGGGGAATATTTGAGACGTAATACTGAATTTCGGTGTTTCTGTGATTGTTTACAATATAAATTCGTAAATTTATGTATGAAAATACTATTGTCCCAAGTTAAAAACCATTTAAAATGTTTCTTGATTACGTAATCTTTCTATAGAGGTCATGAAAATGATTTTCGGAAAGGGACCCATTTTTGCAATTTAGCTTTGAAAACTGCTCTAACCATTGAGGACACATGATATTGAGGTTATGTGACTGTTTCTTGTATCATTAATAGTTAGGAATAACAGGTATATTGCTTAGTATTAATTATTTAATGTTCTTTGTGAGACCACACATATTTGGCTGATTTACAGTGAATTTAGTGCTAAATTAAGTAAAAATGTATTTTATTTATTTAGGTTATACTATTTTTTTATTGGCCAATGTTATTTAAATAAAACATTTGTTATTATACAGTTTTATCTTTGCTTTTCTTGGAAAAGAAAACAAAAATGCTCTTTAAAATGAGTGCATGGTATTTTTTTACTCGGAATATCAGTAGAGGCATACAGGGAGATAATACTTTGTTGGAATATTGTTTTATATTATACATGGTTTTATAAATTATCAAAATTTTCCAATTCATGATTGAATAAACATACTAATTGATTTTTAAATTTATGGAAAAAATTGATTTTGTGACTATATTTTGTTTCAAACATTGGTTAACCGCTATCTTAGACAATCTTACAATGAGTGTTTACTAGAAAGTATTGTTACAGTATTTGATGAGGATTGATAAATGATAGTAGATCTTTTAAGGATAGGTTTTTAATAGTTTGTACTATGATCATTAATGTTAAAAACTATTTTATCTTATTTTAGAAAGGATTTATGCATGAATCTGGAAGTGAGTCAGCTAGTGAAAAGGGCAACTCGAGTGGTTCCGGTTCAGGGAGTGAAAGGTATTTTAGGAGTTCCATTAAATGTAGATATACTTTTAAAATGTATTTAGACTTTTATCAGTATTTCCTTACTTTTGCAGTGAAAGTGGATCTAGTTCTTCAGGATCTGGGTCTGGAGGTAGGTCAGGATCTGAAAAATCTTATATTGCTGACAGATCACATCATAGTGATGATACAAAGTCTTCACCAAAACACAGTAATGCCAATTCATCAAAATCTGATCATCACACTGACAAGGATACCTCAGATGATGATTCACCATCAAAACCCAGATCTAGAGCTAGTCATGGTAGAGTTAAGTCAGACCTGTGGGAAGATAATCCTGATATATATGGAATCCGAAGATCTGGCCGGTCTAGGAAAGAACCAGATAGACTTAAACTCGCAGACAGTGATTCAAGTGAGCGAGGGAGGCCACATAACAGAAAGAGCAGGAAAAAAAGGTATTTATCCTTTTCTTTTATCCCCATATCATGCAATATTATTGGTAAAGAATATTTAAATTACATTACTTTTCTAGTGATTCCTGGAATTCAAACACATCTGATAGTGAGAGTGACATGAATGGTTCCCCACCTCCTCCTTCAAAAAGACCAGGCCAAAGAAGTATACCTCTCAGAAAAAAGAAACCTGCAAGACGAAGAAGATTTACTAGTGAAGAAGATGAATCTACAGAAGCTTCAGATGAAGACGCTAAGAGGTATATTTTAAAATATACCATTTTTTCTGAGACTCTTTGTGATCATCAGAGTAGTTATAAAATCAGTCTAAAAGTTGCTGTCCGACAGCCTGTATTGTCGCAGGTGTGGCTGGCGGCCAAACGTATGAAAACTTTAATGTTTGAAATTTAGCAGCTCTATACATGCTATGAGATAAATAGAAATCTCACTACACTTTGATATCGGATTTGAACAATGTTGACTGTTTGTGTCATGTACGCAAATAAAAAATATTATCAGGAAGTAAATATATGTCCAGTCCACAAAGAATCGACTCAGTGAGTACAGCTTCATTATGTCATCACTAAGTGTATGAGATTTCTATATTTACCTTGTAAATTAATTTTAATTTTTGTTAGACAGCACCTTTATACTGGAATATGGTTATTCCTAGGATGGGTTATCTGGATAATCTACTGCACAGGCATTACAGCCTGTGTTGTAGATTCATTGAGCTGTTTTAGTATGATTGAAGGAAATTGCAGATGATTGATCTATAATTTTAGTGTTATTAATAATATAAACCATCAATATTTTAAAGTTTACATGATACATTTTAAATTATTGTAGTAGAACAGCTACACGACGCACTGGTGCTGCTGTTAGTTATAAAGAAGCAAGTGATGAACAAACTGATTCGTCTGATCTTTTGGAAGTCGAAGGTGAAGGTGATGTTGAACCGGAACCAGAAGACCACAGTGAGACTATTGAGAAAGTTCTTGGACACCGAAGGGGGAAAAAAGGAGGTACATAATTATTTCACCAATTGTTTTGGAAACAGGGTTGGCAAAAAATTGATTTATTTTGCAAATTCTTTCATCCAGATCAAGAATGTGGAAATATATAATGGTTTTGAAGGAAAATCAAATATTATTATTACATACATGTATTTTATTTTTGATTTTACTCTTAAGTTTGCATTTTGGTGCAAATATATATTGAATTTTAGCTAATGTCTTCTTCTCATTATGCAGTCACTGGGAATGTGACTACCGTTTACTATATAGAAGAAAATGGAGATCCTAATGAAGGATGCAATCCAGATGATGATGAAACCACAGAACCTCAGTACCTGATTAAATGGAAAGGGTGGTCACATATACATAATACATGGGAATCAGAGGCATCACTCAATGAACAAAAAGTCAAAGGACTTAAGAAATTAGAGAATTACATTAAGAAAGAAGCTGAACTGTCTTGGTGGAGATCACAAGCAGGACCTGAAGATATTGATTACTTTGAGTGTCAGTCTGAATTACAACAAGAATTGGTTAAAACATATAATAATGTGGAGAGAATAATAGGTAAGAATATAACTCAATTATTACTTATTAAATTAATTCTATCCAAATTTCATTTAGGGAATGCAACAAGATTAAATGTTTCTCCAATTGCATACCATTAAAAAAATCTAATTAATTATGTATTTGCTGCAGTCTTTCTGAAGTTTTGTGCACACACCAGTTCATTTGTTATATAGATGTAATATATAAATAATAAAAACTTCAAAGATATGAACATCATTTACCTAGATATCCTGTAGAGGCTGGTGGGAGGCCTCGTGTCACTTGACATGCTACTAGTGATGTAACGAATATTCGCATCCGCATTCGTATTCGCGAATATTCGCATATTTTTGAATATTCGCATTCGCAAAATCTATCAATGTTTTGCGAATATGAATATTAGAAAAAAACAATTTGAAGAAGTTGTAGTTCTGCCTTTCCTTGAATATTCATTGTTACACAGCTTGCATTTAGCTTGTTCAGCATCGCAAAGTGTGAAATAAGTCCATGTTTCACTAGAATTCGATTTGCCCATGTTAATAAATCACTATTCAAACTCTAACCTCAAAATTCACTTGTTTTGTTTACGGAAAGACCAGTGCGAGTGGAATGACACTTCAGTCGGATGAGTTCATATCAACTCGGCAATTCGAACGAGACTGCCACCATGCCATAGAAAATTGGCGCCAATTTAAAAAAAAACTAAATATTCGCATTCGCAATTGCGAATGTCGGTACCAGACATTCGCATCCGCATTCGCCTTCGCGAATGTTCAAAAAATAACATTCGTTACATCGCTACATGCTACATTCATAACTAAAATTTTCACATTTTTAATCATTTTCTAAATACTGGTAGCTTCAATTAAGGCTTTTACTTTATTTTTTATAATATATAAAGATTTGAAAATTATTTTATCTTCAGCTGAGCAAACTCGTGAATTGGAAAGTGGGGCTACAGCACATGAGTATTTTTGCAAATGGGAATCATTACCATATGCTGATGCAACATGGGAAGATTCTTCTTTGATAGAGAGGAGGTGGCCTGCAGAAGTAGAGCATTTCAAACATAGAGAAGCTGCTAAAACAACACCTTCCAGGCATTGTCCTGTATTAAGAAGAAGACCCAAGTTCCATCCGGTTAAAGAGCAACCTGAATATATGGGAAAAGATGAGGTGAGTAAGAAATTATTTTCATGTTGTTGACCGAGCATCTGGCAAGGTATATACTAAAATACTTTCTCTTATTCCCTTGAACACATTTCACTTGAATGATTTAAATGAAAACATCTATCTTTTGTCTAAAGTTTTCTAATACTTATTAGAAGAAGAACCTTCTATAAAGAAAACTTAACAGAAAGATTAATTAAGAGAGTTGTGCAGAATATAAAATTAGAGACTGAAGAAGCTATACCCGATAAGTGGTGTTGCAGTCGGGCTTTAGGATGTTTTATATATATATTCATCAGGCATGACAATGTCTGTTGGATCTGCTAGTTGTAAATAAATTTGGAAATTAAAGTAATATGTTTTCAATCCATTGCTTACAATTTTCATTGCATTTCTGCATATTGATATAGACATGGAAGATAGAATTTGATTTATCCTTGTTTACTCCCAGTCCAGGATTTGGTTATAAATATGAAATCATTATAATAAAAAGGAGAATAATGCAAAACTGTAATGGAAATAAAATATCTTATTATAATGTTAAACTTAGTAAATAATTGCATTTTTTATGAGAAAAGTGGACATAAATATTGGTTAATGTTTCTACATATATTTTCAATTTGTATTTCTTCTTCTTAAAATGGCGTCGTCATAAGCAGCACTACCGCCATCTGTTAGCGTGTTGTTAAACTGCTTATTAAGGCCTTGCTTGTGCAGTCAGTACTGATGACATTGCTTTACTCTTATAAAGCAGTGATGAAGATGATGCAATACAGAAGGATTTGACTCATTTTATTTATAAAATGATTTATTATTATTCATTTAGAAATGAAATCAAATTATAAATAAATTTAAAGACATAAAAATTGCTTTTTTTATTTCTAGTCATACTGAAGTAAGATATTATGCTTTGATGAAAAGAACTGTGCAATGACTGAAAATTATTAAGTTCTTATGACATTTTAATATATTTTTTAATAGAAGTATAAAAAATATGCTGCGTAATCATGGACTGGTACATATATATGAGAAAACTTCGATTATTATATTATAATGCAGACTTATAAAGTAGACATGCTATAAATACTTTTTTAAAGATTTGTTGATGCAATCGTTAAGTTGTGGCTACATACTTATAGTTATTATTTTGTTAATAAATATATTCTTTTATGTATTTAGTTGTATGTTGTAACTTAAAAAAAATGTATGGGATTGGACTTCAATATTTATGTTTTATCATGATTAGTACATAATGTGTACTTGCAATACAGTCGATATATATTATAAGAACAACAGTATATTGAATTTATGACTAAAATTATATTATTTTTCAGACTTATTTTTTGAGAGATTACCAAATGGATGGTTTGAACTGGTTAATACATTCCTGGTGTAAAGATAATTCTGTTATTCTTGCCGATGAAATGGGTTTGGGGAAAACTATACAGGTTAATATTTGTTATATATCTATTTGTGGTTTGTGTATGTTTTTATCAAGTTTTAAGTTTGGTACAGTGGTAGAACTTTTTCTTGTTTTTTTTTCAGACAATATGTTTTTTATACTACCTCTTTAAATCACAACAACTTTATGGACCATTCCTTTGTGTTGTGCCTTTGAGTACAATGACTGCTTGGCAGAGAGAATTCCAACAGTGGGCTCCTGATATAAATGTTGTTACATATATAGGTGATGTAACAAGTAGAGACATTGTGAGTGTACCATATTTATTACTAAATAGTTTTTTTATTATTTTACTTTCTATTTCTAAAGCTAACTTTTATTCACAGATCCGACAGTTTGAATGGAGTTTTGCTAGTTCAAAGAGGCTAAAATTTAATGCCATTTTGACAACATATGAAATTTTGCTAAAAGATAGACAATTCCTTAGGTCATTTAGTTGGGCATGCCTATTGGTAGATGAAGCTCATAGATTAAAAAATGACGACTCATTGTTATACAAGGCTCTTAAAGAGTTTGAAACAAATCATAGACTGTTAGTAACTGGTACCCCTTTACAAAATTCATTGAAAGAGTTATGGGCCCTTTTACATTTCATAATGCCTTATAAGTGAGTATTAACCTTTATGTTGTCCATTTTGGAATTTTAACTTTTATGCACATCTTTACTTATGTATAATAAATACCTCATGTTGTAGATTTGAGACTTGGGAGGAGTTTGAAAAAGATCACGAAGATGCTGCTACAAAGGGATATGAAAAATTACATAAACAATTAGAACCTTTCATATTAAGAAGGCAAAAGAAAGATGTAGAAAAGTCATTACCTGCAAAAGTTGAACAAATATTAAGGGTAGAAATGACATCAATACAAAAACAGTACTATAAATGGATATTAACAAAAAATTATAGTGCCTTACGGAAAGGCGTTAAGGGCTCTATAAATACATTTATAAATATTGTGATAGAATTAAAAAAATGTTGTAACCATGCACTTTTGACAAAGCCTGAAGATTTTGAATCTAGAGCTTCACTTGCAACTACCGATGCTGTGGAGGTAAATGATTTGTTTTTAGGCTGTAACAAGGTAGCCAACAGTTTACTTATGTATATTATAATGTTTATTCTATTGTAATTTCAGAAACTATTAAGAGGCTCAGGAAAATTACTACTGTTAGATAAACTTCTCTGTAGGCTAAAAGAGACAGGCCACAGAGTACTTATTTTCTCACAGATGGTGAGAATGTTAGACATACTGGCAGAATACTTACAGAGAAGACATTTTCCATTCCAACGACTCGATGGCAGTATAAAAGGCGAAATTAGAAAGCAAGCTCTAGATCATTTTAATGCTGAAGGTTCTCAAGATTTTTGTTTTTTGTTGTCGACGAGAGCTGGTGGACTCGGAATCAATTTGGCAACAGCAGATACTGTCATCATTTTTGATTCTGATTGGAATCCACAAAATGATTTACAAGCTCAGGCTCGCGCACATAGAATAGGGCAAAAAAATCAGGTAAGACCTTAATTTTTTTATTGTCTTTATTGTTTTAGCAGATAATTCTTTTTACTAAGCACCAAATATTTATTTGTTTTTCTATCCAGGTTAACATTTACCGATTAGTCACAGCAAGATCTGTCGAAGAGGACATAGTGGAAAGGGCGAAAAGAAAGATGGTGTTAGATCATCTTGTGATACAGAGAATGGATACCACTGGGAGAACAGTGCTCAATAAACGTGAGGCCTCTGCGACTACGGCCAATAACCCATTCAATAAAGAAGATTTAAATGCAATATTGAAATTTGGTGCTGAAGAATTATTTAAAGATGATGATGAAAATGATGAGGATCCTGTCGTATGTATTGATTCTTATTTCAGTAATACTGCTATAATGAATATTAATTGAGCATAACTTGTTATATTTTTTGTTGTAGTGTGATATTGATGAAATTTTGCAACGTGCAGAAACCCGTGATGAAGGTCCTACTATGGCAGGTGATGAGTTGTTGTCTGCTTTCAAAGTAGCCAGTTTCGCCTTTGATGAAGACAAAGCAGTAATGGAAGTCAAAAAAGAGAATGCTGAAGAAGAGAGCAAAGATTGGGTAAGTTATGTGAAAAAAAAAAGTTATAAAGAAGCCAGTTGATTATTAAACTTCAATTTTATTCCTATTATAGGACGATATAATTCCTGAAAACGTCCGAAAAACTATTGCGGAAGAGGAGAAGAACAAAGAGATGGAAGACTTGTACTTACCACCAAGGAGGAAGAATTTACAACAAAATACAGATGCAAGTGAGTTACATAATTAAATGTTGTTGTCCATGTAAGAATTAACAATTTAATAATCTCCATGTAAATCTAATAATTTTTATTTAGTAGTCATGCTCACTAGACTATACTCCATTTTTAATTGTATCATCTCTTAGTCCACAGCATGCCTAATGTTTCATTCTTTTGTCTGCACTTATATTCATACCACATATTATATGCATATAGGATTTTTAAGCATGAATGAATTGGTGCAAAATGCCATAAACTAAATACAAAGAATTTACTGACATTCGAAATTTTTGAGGGAAAGAAATAGAATTCTTTTATAAAATGACATAAACGATACGCCACTACCTCTATAACATTCATACTTCAAAAATATAGGTTACCACCATAGTCATAGAGAATGGACTGAGTGACACTTGCATGATATTCACAACTCTATAGATACAGATATTGACCTACCAGGTACCAGTCAACACCCAACCGAATTATTAATTATATTGGCTTCTTCATCGCTTTTTAATATATTTCCAGATTTACTTTACTGTTACGTAGGGAATGCTCAGTCCATTTTCTATGTCTATGGGTATGACAAACAGGGGTCCGATTAAGATATCTAACATATTTGTTTATTGATTCAGAGGGAGGCCGCAAACGGCGCGGTCGTGGGTCGGGCGAGGGCGACGGCGATGGCGCGGACGGCGAGGGTGACGCGGAGAGCGATGCCTCGGACGGAGACGCGAGCGCCGACGACGACCGCCCCAGGAAGCGGGGCCGCCCGCCCGCCTCGCACCGGGAGAAGATCAAAGGCTTCACTGACCAAGAGGTATAGTTGTGCCGCGATGTGATCACAGGGCGACGCGGAGAGCGAGCGCCGACGACGGCCGCCCTAGGAAGCCGGGCCGCCCGCCCGCCTCGCACCGGGAGAAGATCAAGATCTTCACCGATCAAGAGGTATAGTTGTGACGCGATGTGATCACAGGGCGACGCGGAGAGCGAGCGTCGACGACGACCGCCCTAGGAAGCGGGGTCGCCCGCTCGCCTCGCACCGGGAAAAGATCGAGGTCTTCACCGACCAAGAGGTATAGTTGTGACGCGATGTAATCACAGGGCGACGCGGAGAGCGAGCGCAGACGACGGCCGCCCCAGGGGGCCATTCGCCTAACGGAAATGCTTTGGATAACGCTAACGCTTACGATTTCATTTTGTTATTTCTAGACGCCTGAGGTTTTCAAATGCCTCGCGCTCTTTTTTTTCTTTTGCATTGTTAATAACAATATTAAAGAAAATAAGCGTGAGGTATTTGAAAACCTTCGGCGGTCAGAAATAATTAAATGAAATCGTAAGCATTAGCGTTTTCCAAAGCATTTCCGATAGGCGAATGGCCCCCAGGACGGCCATTAAGGTTGAATCGAACTACATATAAAAATTATGATGACCTGGTCTTCAAAGTGTTGCCAACTCGGAGTTCGGGTTCGAATCCTGGTTGGGCCAATGTTTTAAACTATCATCCCATAACACAAGCCTTAAGCCGCAATTACATTTCGTCGTTAGCCCGTATTTGGGTGCACAGAAAACATTACTCGAATATTTACACTGGAATACCGGCTGGAAGAGGGTGTCGAGCAAACAAAAGGAATCCTAGCTGTACTCGATTCCGTTCATTGACACTTAGTCATTTACCCAAATTCCATTAGCAGTCGTATTCGGGCTAACGGCCAAGTGTAATCGTGCCGTTACAGTGGTTACTTTAGGGCTAGACGTGTTAGAATAAAAATTTGTGTATTAAATTTAGTAAAAATATTGGTGGATATGGCTGCATCACATTGCGTGACTAATCTGCCAATACCCAGGTTAAAATACACAAATTGGTTTAATGGGATTTGTTTTATATACAGATAGCCACACAGTTATAAAGTTACTACAAACTGTTAAATTTTCTGGATTGTCCATTTGACTAACTTAAAAGAAGCTTGTTGAAGTTATACTTCTTTAGGCGCGTTATGAAAAAATGATGAGAGTGAAATTTTAAGATGCGCGCGCATCACTGTAACACAAAATTTTAACAGCATGAAGTTGGTCGCTTTAGCGACCAACTTCATGCGTTACTTTTGTGTTTACCGCACATTAAGAAAATCTACCAACAAAATAGAAATAGAATCGCTATTTAGTGGGTGCTAACGACTGCATTGTGAAGGCCTATCAAAAGTATTTATTAATCTGGAACAACGGAACCTAGCGCGATTCAGGAGACTACAGCGCCATCTCTTGACCATTGGTGTAGTAGAACCAAAAACCACATCTTTATTTTTTGTAATAAAGTAACAGTTATAGGTATTCATATTTATAATATTTATCCACATGTTTCTAGTTTGTATATTCGGAATACGTGTTTGAATTTCATACAAGTGCACATCACATATGTTCTAATAAATTATATTCAGTAGCTATTTTAATTGAATATTTTGATTATTTAATTATTTTTTCAAATTAAAACTGAACTTTATTGACTGTGTCCTTTTCCAGACTTTTTATTAATTAATTGTAATTAATTATTTGCATGCAATTAAAAACCAATTTTAAACGATGCCAAAGAAGGATAACTTCTCACGCGCCTACATAAGTACACGCACCCATTTTTTTTTATCTATAAAAATGGTTTATCCTTGAAGGTTGTTTTTAAGGTTGTTGAACTTTCCGTACTAAATCTCACGAGTTCTTCCAGATTCGCAAGTTCGTTAAAAGTTACAAAAAATTTTCTGCACCTTTGAAACATCTCGATAGCATAGCATGTGATGCAGAACTTCAAGAAAAACCATTAAACGAATTGAAAAAACTAGGCGAAATCTTAGAAGAAAGATGTAAAGCTATGCTTAATGAGACTGCAGAAAAAACAAGTAAGTTTTATTAAGGTTTACTAATAAAGTCTGTCTAAATCAATTATAAATGTGTTCTTTATAATGTAAATCAATTACAAATGGTTTTTATTATTACAGGCGAACAAAATGATGGTCGTAAGAATGTGAGAAAAAGCTTTAAGCTTGGTGGTGTACCTGTTAATGCTAAGACTTTGTCGGCTTGCTTAGATGAGTTAGCACCTTTAGACGAATTCTTGCCGCAAACCAAAGAAGAAAGGTTAAAATGGCAGTTAGATTTCAGGTAATAACTGACATTACCCTTTGCTGCTTGTACCCTTGTACCTTCCTATACGTTTTCAATTGACATGATATTTGATTTGTAATATCTGATTATTACAGAACAAGACCTGCAAACTTCGATTGCGAATGGGGTGTCGCCGATGATTCCAAGTTACTCGCTGGCATTTATCAATATGGTATGGGTTCCTGGGAGGCTATTAAAATGGACTCTTCCTTTGAAATAGGTGATAAAATACTAACAAACGAAGAAAAGAAACCTCAGGCTAAGCATTTGCAATCTAGGGCAGATTATTTGTTAAAATTAATTAAGAAGTTACTAGATCAGAAGAATGGTAAACAAAAACAAAGAAAGCCCCGAATGAAACGTGGAGCTAAAGAACCTGTTACAAAAGATATTGTTGAAGATGATATCAGCTCTGGAGATGAGAACAAAAAATCTAATAATAAGGCAGCAGCCAAAACTGACAATAAGGTAGAATATTTGCAGATTACTTTCTATTATTACTATAATTATTTTTTTAATTTATAGCTATACTTGATATTTTCTGATTTCAGAGTAAATTAAAATTAGATGATATATCAACGCATGATGAAACTTCAAATGATAGAAAGGAAAATCTCAAGAAACGTACAAAGAAAGATGGTAAAGATAGGAGTAAATCAGATAAAGTGAAAGGTCGTAAAAAACCTGATGGCCCCATGCATTTTACAGCAAATAATGAACCACGGGCACTTGAGGTTCTTGGTGATTTGGATCCATCAGTCTTTGAAGAAGTAATTATTTTTTTTGATATATGTAGATGTGAACTTTCAGTTATTATTGCAATCTTAGTGAATGTCTTTATGTATTCTTTTCTTTCAGTGTAAAGAAAAAATGAGACCCGTTAAAAAGGCTCTAAGAGCACTTGATAATCCTGACCAGACTTTGTCAGAAACAGAGCAGGTAACGAGAACTCGAACGTGTCTTACACAAATAGGAAACCAAATAGATATATGCTTAGAAGCATATCCAGATCCTGAGAAAAAAGTAGAATGGAGAAGTAATCTCTGGTACTTTGTTTCAAAATTCACAAATTTTGATGCCAAGCAATTGTATAAATTATACAAATATGGACTGAAGAAGAGTGAAGGCAAACAGAAAGTTACAAAAAAACACAAAGAAAATGCCAAGGTAAATAGATACTAATTATAATTTATTAATTAGCTTTAGTAAACGTTTTAGCCAAAAGACTTATTTTAATATTACAGGTTAATAATAAGAACAACCACAATGCTAACAATCATGTGAAGACCAATAAAAAGGACCACAAACGTGAGGAAGTAAGTGAAGACAAAAAGAAGGAAAAGAAACCCAAGCTTGACAGAGATCGAACAACAGACAGTAAAACAAATGATAAGACACCTAATACTACGGGAGTAAAACGAAAGTTGGAAGAAGGGGAGTGCGATCCAGAGCCGAGCGAGAACAAACGTCACGAGAGGTAAATTTACATTTTTAAAACAATGTTGTATTTACATGTCTCCTGTCAAATTAATATTTATTATTATAAATATCGTCTGTCCATCGCTCAACACCGACACATTCACAAATCCATTTCATTTCTCGCCTGCTTTTTATCATTAGTTAAACTTTAGTTTTATCCATAGACGTAGAGAATGGACACTAGAAACAGACAAAAACAATTCTTATGCTTCTACACCTGCGGGTGGTTTAAAAGAGGTTGTGGGAGACGATTAATTTGTATGTGTAATTGTGCAGCTGAAGAAACATACTCAATTCAAAATTTCGAACGCTAATTTAGCGCATTCAGTACCAAAGCTTCGTCGCGCAGGTGTGGGAGAGCATCATACTAATCTGCTCGGTTTTACGTTGCTTCCGGTCAGGGAACGTTTGTCCTTTCTCTTTGTCTAAAGCCAGGTCTCCAGCAAAATATTTTAGAAAACATTCCACAAAAACGCATATACAAAACTTTGTTTCTGAAACATTTTTTTATACGTGCCGTATACTGCTCACGTTGCTATCGTACACAAAAAACTCAGGTCTGCGTTCCAAACATACGATCCAGGTGCTACAAAAGTCAAATTTGACATGTTTCATAAATTTTAATGTCAAAATTTAAAGGTCAGGGTGAAAGTAGCAGTTGGAGCGTAGGCTTGGAACGCTTGGGAGTTGTCAAAAATGGCCAATGGTCCAATACCCTGCCCCTCGACCCGCGCGGGGTGATTTGTCTACGTGTTTTCCATTGGGTTTGAAAAGCAAAAACATTGTTAATGTAAAGAAACATGTGTAGGGAAACTAAAGTTTTGTTGAACGTTAATACGTTTTTGTTGAATGTTAATATGTTTTTGTTGATTGTGTAGAACAAAACACGCGCTGGAGACCGGACTTAAATATTAGCATTGTTGCTTACATCCCATGTATGTTCACCATGTCGATTCCATCCCAGCAGACATAAGCACAAACACAAGGATCGCAAGGATAGAGATAGCGGGGTGAAGCAGGACGATTTGATGTGCAGAGATCGACGTTCGGAGCGCGACCGCGAGCGTGATCGCGACCGGGAAAGAGATCGTGATCGGGACCGTGATCGTGATCGGGAAAGAGATCGCGATCGTGATAGGGATCGTTCGCGGACGCGGCGCGATAGCGGAGGCGTGGGCCAGCAGCGTATTCGCGCGCCTTATACGATGCCCCATGCCGCTACTGCGCTGCATCCGGAACATTCCGCGCACCCGGCGTGGACAGCGCCCGCGTACCCGGGTCCCAGGCAGTACCGGGGCGATCGGAACACCAGGCCGCACGATAAGAGAAGGTAAGACTAATTTAAATTTCTATACGCGGTAAAAACTTGAACTACTATGTGATACAATATTAAAGTTATTGGCACTTTCCTTAAACATTTTGGTCAAAACATGACTATTCAAAGTCTAATATCGTGTATTTTTTAATCAATTGAAGAATATATTTATTTTCTACTTTGCCAGTTGTATAAATTAATTGTTTTTTTAGATTTTTATTATAAACTAGCGGCCCGCCCTCGCTTCGCTTCGGTTTAGAGCTGAAGTGTACACTATAGTTTTTTTTCTCAGGCTTGTATTAAACACAATGACATTCATCTATGATTCTTCTTATACCTGCATGCAAAGTGTCAGCCCGATTGGTTTAAAATTGACAAAGTTTCATACAAACTTTCATTCCCTATTTTATCCCCTTGGGCGTAGAATTGATCAAAATCCTTTCTTAGCGGATGCCTACGTCATACATCTACCTGCATGCCAAATTTCAGCCCGATCCGTCCAGTGGTTTGGGCTGTGCGTTGATAGATCACTATGTCAGTCAGTCCCCTTTGACTTTTATATACATATATAGATAAAAACGGTAATTTTTATTACCTGTATTTATAATAATCAAACTAAAATTCTCATATTTACGTTATATAATCGGAATGCTCCGAACTGCTAAGCTATCAGGAGTTACACGTGTTATTGTGAGTCAACCATAAAAGATAGACATTATGCTGTTGCGGGATATTTTTTAGACAATTTTATGTAGAATATTTCCGTCATACATAATTTCTATGTAACTTTAACCATTAAGGCTGCACACGCGACGGGAGCTGAACAAATGGAGTAACTTCTCAGGTTTTCCCAACATTTCCCTTCACTACTCTGCTCCTATTGATTGTAGCGTGATGAAAAGTATACTATAACCTGCCCAGGAGTATGAAGAATAATTGTACCAAGTTTCGTTAAAATCCGTCGAGTAGTTTTTGTTTCTATAAGAAACATACACACAGACAGACAGACAGACAAAATTTTTACTGATTGCATTTTTGGCATCAGTATCGATCACTAATCACCCCCTGATAGTTATTTTGAAAATATATTTCATGTACAGAATTGACCTCTCTACAGATTTATTATAAGTATAGATAGATTTATACGGATAAATTGAAAGTTCTGCATCCTGCCTGAAACCTGCCTGAAACAGATTTGCATTTTTTATACTGAAAATTTTCTTTGGATTTATGAATTATTATTTTTTTCAGTGTAAAATTGCCGGACTGTTTTATTTTTTATGATTAAAGTTCACCAACATTTCAATCCACTGAAGATTTTATTGTGCTCCTTTTTTTACTAGTTAATGAAACTTTTGTTTCATCAAAATTAGGTACTTTCTTATTCTTTGTTGTAGAAGTAGTAGATCTATAATATTTTGTTCTTACACTTGGATAATGAAAATGTAATTAAAACAAGCAATTTAAAACAGCAGGTACGGGGGATTCGGCGCGATGGCAGGCCCTTACGGGGGCTACTATGAGAGCGCAGCGATGGTCAGCGGCATGGGGTTCCCGCCCGTCCGCACTTACCCCGAGGAGTGGCGGGGTTATGGCCAATCTGACTATCAATACGACGAGCGAGATTACGAGCGCGAGGTCTATCGGAGAGACTATGATCGACGCGCACCTCCAACGTAAACTCAAAGAAGCACATCGTTCCCACCCGTGTATATTACCCCGAAGCGTAGCGTGGTTACGGCCAATCTGACTATTAATACGACGAGCGGGATTACGAATCGATGTCTATCGAAAAGTCTGTAAATCGTTGCGCTCATCCAACGTAAATTCTCAAAGAAGAATATCGTTCCGGACCGTGAACACTTACCCCGAATAGTGGCGCGGTTACGGCCAATTTCTATTATTACGACGAGCGCGAGGTCTATCAGAGACTATGATCGAAGAAATCCCCCCAACCTAAACTCTCGAAGAAAACACTGTACATACTTGTAATTTTATTGTAAATAATTGTTAGGAGATCTCTTTCCGTGAACACTGATCTTAATAAAGAAAATATAAAGTGTAAGTGACAAAATAGTGCTGTGTTTTTATCTATGTGATAAGCTAAGCGCATCGATTCAAATAGACTTATGTAGTGACTGTGTTTTTTAAGTGAGATTGTATAGAAATTTATTTATTACCAAATCTGTCGATTGATTGTTAGTGTACAGATTTTTAGACCAAACCATTAATTGTGTATATTGTTTCCATATGTTGCCCATTTTACTGGTTCTAAATATTTTTTTTATCTGTAATCTGTATTTCTATTTATTTGATGCCTCATTACAATTTATACAATTTAACCACATGTAATTGACAGAACACAGGTGATAATATTATAATAGATTGTTAGTAGGTTTGCATATAAATTCAAAATCATGTGCAATTTCAAAAATTGTGTATAGCTTTAACGAGTGGGGCACATATAGTTTGTCATTGCATTTTGGCAGTGGGAGGAAAGAGTGTTTGATTTGTGCATTCATTTCTGATTCTATGTGCATTTCCGAGTCATGTCAGGACTCGCACAGTCCTATTTTTATACATTATGTAAAGTCTTATTCTCTGTTACATGCGATTGAATGTAATAAGAGTGGATCGTCTTAAATGGTTTAAGCCATAATAATAAACATATTAAAGTTGGCTACTGATTATTATTAGATTCCCTATAAATACATTTTAAATGTAACAGTATTAAGTTTATACTGTTCCATTTAAAATGTATATTAGTTTATACCAGCTATACTCTAAGTGTGTTCCGCGGAACCCTAGGGTTCCGTGATACCTCTGTCGGGGTTCCGCAAGAATTTAGAAATAAAAAAATCAAAACACCTCTCTCTGGTCGCTCCGCGGCTGTGCGGACTCCGCGGCCGCGCGGAGACAAAACGCTATGAATGTTATTTATTTATTTATTTGTATTTGTATAAGCTTGTGTTACATTAGCTGGTACAATATCTCATAAGTTTGGTCTCAACAATTTTATACTTGTACAACGCGTTCGCTCTAAGTTTGCCGGTCTGTGGAATGCGCGTACCCTCCCCCACGTGACAACAAAACTTATAATGTGTCATAGTTTTACCCAAATATCTAACGTACACAATTTTTATTGTTACAATTAAATAAAAAATTTCGAACGTCATACACTCATACCTATCGCCAGCGGCAAACTTAAAACGAGCGGGTAGTATACTTGTAAGCGCTCAGTCTCTTTGATAAAAGCCGCCTCTGAATTAGACGCTATAGTTGTCAACTAGCGACTTTCGTCTCTAACTTCAAAGGATAAAGTCGATATTGTTTACAACGCTATTTTTAAATTTCTGTTTTTATTTTTGCTTTTTGTTTATCAAAGGTGCCGACTCGAGTATTTTCGAGAATATTTGAGATCGAGTCTAGGACTAAGTATAAAAGCGGCGATCGCGCGTTGGCGTCGTCAGTTGATGATTAGCGTTCGGAGCGATAAGTTACTACCTACTTACAAGCTCGCTAGCGAGAAACTGGTGTTCATTGTTTTACTGCCTGCTGTATTCTGTTGTCTCAGTTTTATACATTTCTTCCCTGTAGGTTCTAAATTTAGTCTCTTATACGCAGTAACGATTGTGCATTATTTAAACCCCACTATCCTGACTTGTAACATTATAAATAAAGAAGAATGGAACGTTGGCTTAAAGGTGTTAAACGTGTTCCAACAACATCTTCTAATGACGCTGAATGTTCAAAAGCAATGCGCGCGGAGAATTTAGCAATCACCGATCCAGAAGATGATGCCACGAGTGCCACGACGTCAAGCTCGACGGTTTCAAAGACGAAAAAAAGGAAGTATGATGAATCTTATATCAGTTTCGGATTTGTTGATTCCAACGGCTCACCTCTCTGCATGCTCTGTAGTAAACTGCTTCCTAATAGTTCCATGGCACCTGCCAAATTGCGTCGACATTTAGAAACCGTACACCCCGAGACTAAAGACAAGAATAAAGAATTTTTTGTTCGCAAAAAAGATCAGTTATTAGAAAGTCAAAAAAATATGATGCATGTAATACAAACTACCAACGAAAAGGCCACGGAGGCATCATACTTAGTTAGCTATCGCATTGCACAAGCAGGTGAAGCGCACACTATCGCTGAGAAATTAATAAAACCATGTGTATTAGACATAACAAAATGTATGCTTGATGAAAAATCTGCAAAGCATCTTTCTACTGTTCCGCTATCAAACGATACTGTTTCACGACGAATCCATGATCTGGCAAGCTACGTCAAACAAGAACTAGTTACACGTCTACAAAATACACGATTCGCTTTGCAAATGGACGAGTCGACTGATGTCGCTGGTTTGGCTATCCTGCTGGTTATTGTGAGATATCCATATAAAAGTTCTTTTGAAGAAGACATGCTTATGTGTTCATCGCTGCTTACAAACACTACCGGGGAAGAAATTTTTAATAAAATAAATATATTTTTTGAAGAACATAATCTCAGTTGGAACAATTGCATTGACATTTGTACAGATGGGGCCAAGGCGATGACAGGTAAAACAGCAGGAGCAGTGTCACGAATGAAAAATAAAGCGCCTAATTGTAGTTCCAGTCATTGTATTCTGCATAGACAAGCACTTGCGATGAAGCAAATGCCGTCTAATCTAAAATTAGTTATGGATGAAGCGGTAAAAATAATTAATTTTATCAAATCACGACCACTACAATCCCGATTGTTCTCATTATTGTGTGAAGATTATGGCAGCAAACATAAAACACTGCTGCTCCATACAGAAGTGCGATGGCTGTCTCGGGGAAAAACTTTAACAAGGCTATTTGAACTTAGAGCCGAGTTACAAATGTTTCTTTCAGCAGATACTTCTTTTAATTTGAAGGACCGTTTGTATGATAAAACTTGGTTGTTCCGATTGTCTTTTATGGCGGATATCTTTCAAAAACTTAACGAATTAAATTTATCATTGCAAGGTAAACAGACAACAGTGTTTCAGGCCTATAATAAAATAACTACTTTTAAAAGAAAATTAGATTTTTGGATCATTTGCATTGGTAAGAAAGAAATAGAAAGTTTTACGTTACTCACTGAGTTTGTTAGCGAAAACGACTCAGAAATGTTTGAAGATAATGTGTTTGAAGAATTGGTCCAATATCTCAGTTCGATGCGCGCATCTTTTGAAAAGTATTTTCCCGAAGAACACAATACAAAAATTAAAGTGAACTCCTGGATTCATAATCCTTTTTTACCCAACTTGGAAAAGCCTGAAAACATGTCAAATGAGATATATGAATCTCTTTTAGAAATGTCATCAGACACAAGTATGGAGTCATTGTTCAAAACGACGCCTCTTAATGATTTTTGGTGCAGAATCCAAGATGAATATGCAATGCTTGGCCAAATGGCTCTGGATATTCTTCTCCCGTTCCCAACTACATATTTGTGCGAAACAGGATTCTCTACCTACGCAGCCACGAAAACAAAATATCGCAATAGACTGGACGCCGAAGCTGATATGAGACTCCAACTTTCTTCCATCAAACCTGATATCAAGCAATTGATGAAAAATAAAAAACAGTTTCATACCTCCCACTAGTTAGATTTTTTCTTTTTTAATGTTTTCTATTATTGTCCTTACCAAGTGGTGAAGTAAATAATAATTAGTAACGGATACATTGTACTTTTATTATGCTGATTAATATAGAATACACTTATAAAAATAATTGTTTTATTGTAGGGTTCCATCAAGTATTTTGCTTCCCAAAAGGGTTCCGTCATTTAAAAAGTTTGAGAACCACTGGTTTATACTATAAAGTAACTTAGTAGTTTGGAAAGTATCTTCACTGCATGTTCTGAGACTTATCAAATGTTACAATGTTTTCCATACAAACTATAAATATCAATCTCTATTTACGTCCTTTGGCTATATTCTTATCGGCCCCTGTATTTCAATACTAAAATTCATCAAAATTGGTTAAATATATGCTTCCGTATTAGTAGGTACATAACATGCATAACATAGTTTATAATTTAGCCGTGATTAAATGATTAGAAGTTTCTTAAAAAAAGGTATTCGTAGTGCAATGGCAGCGCCATCGCAATACCCATTAATAACATGAAGTTACTTAGATGTCGGAATCATGGATTTACTCAACATGTTAAATAAACTAAGTCCAGGGCCAGGTCAAGTTGATATATATCTAATGGGCCTACCACACGCACTAGCTTCACCACAGTTTTGCCTGCGCAGGCCGGTTTGTACACGGAACACGGTGCGTGTAGTTGGTAAAACTGTATCACGTGCCAACCCCACAGCGCGGCCTGCGCATTTTTCGACTTGCTTGAAATTTTGCCTGCGCAAGCCCGGCCTGCGCGTACTTGTCTGTGCGTGTGGTTGGGCGTTCAGTGTTCAAGCCACAGTCGAGTGTACTTTGTGTCGAGGCTCGCTCGTCGTTTTATGAGGTCGTTCGTCATCGTCACTCAAAAATGGCAGATTTGCGTACGTACAATCGCGAATTCACGTCTGAATTTATTAGTTTATACAAATCTCTGCCTGCACTCCGGAAAATTAAATCTAGAGATTATTCCGACCGAAATAACGCCTACGAAAGAATGATAAATAAAATTAAAGAGGTAAGAACATAATTTTTGCAACTAAATACCTATGCCTAATACCTACTACCTACCTACTTGCACATATTATGTACATATCCTATTGTTTTTACATGTTTTTTTAATAGACTTGAAAAATAGTAGCATAAGAAATGTTTCTTCATAAGGAAACATTGTTTCCACGCCAGGGATTTCGATAAGAATGAGGCTTGCGCGTACTTAACTGTGCCGTGTGGAAACGCACAAAGTGTACAGTTTTTTCGTGCGAGATGCTTGCGCAGGCCAAACTGTGATGAAGCTTGTGCGTGTGGTAAGCGCATAAGTAAAAATGTATAAACCATGTAAAATATACCAAAAGAAAAAACAACGCTTGAATACGGAACAGCCAACCCTCAATTCTCGAGATACCGGACTGACATGGTCGTAGGCGTACATAAGTAGGTGCACCAACATAGTGGTCGGCTCTTAACAGTTAGGCGCTTAGCAGACGACGGGGCGGGGCGGGCCGGTCAATTTCGCCGCGAATAATAGCACAAAGTGAATCCTATACTTCAAACGCACACAGAGGGCAAAAAGACCTCGCCGCAGGTGCCCGGCGGGCAGTGGCGGCGCGGCATGTCCGCGGCTGCCCGCCGTGGATCATACAAACCAGTTTATATGCAGTAACGCAGACGGCGGCGCGGGACGGTCAGCTCAGTCCGCGCCACGCGCTTGTAGAATGAACGTTCTGAACTGACCGCCTCTGCCCGTCGTCGTGTGCTTTGTGTACGCGGCAGTGCTGCCAACCCGAATTTTGGAAAATTAGTAGATTATGTGCCAAATGTTGGTAGAAGTTGGTAGAATGTAAAATGCAAAATTGGTAGATCTACCACCTCAATTTAGAAGATTTTTTTAGATTAAAAATGCATGCAATGCAATGCAGAGCACGCTTCAGATCACACCTACATGATTTGCAATAAAAATATCAGTCACCCTTAGTAATTTCTTGAAGCCAACCTGCAAATTCCTTGTCTTTCTCCCATAATTTCGAATATTTTTGGTCATAGTGCCCTTTTCTCGGTTTTCGTGGCGGAGTTCCTAACCTAGAACTATGTGCATCGCTTTCACTGCTGTCAGAATCCATTATATACACTTCTGGACACATCTATTGGCCCACCTTGTATTTTCAGTTTCGTTTGGTCCTAGCTAAAATTTTATATTAGGTCGAGCAAAAAGTTTTTATGCAGTTTTGAACCTGGCACATTCACAATTTCATTCAATAGTCTTTTTTTGAATTTCGAACACAGAATTTAAAGAAACAAAGGACAATTTGGAGCCTGTTTTGATATCAAACAATCGAATACTAAGAAAACTTGGTTTTATTGGTTTATTTGGATTTAATTCTTGAAAAAGTGATTGATATCTTTGGTTTTGCAACAAACATTACTTATTCTTAACATTAAGGTGAGGTTCTATCAATAATCTATGGATACTTCACCTGAAGTCGCCGCCCAAGCTTATTCAGGCCGGACACAGCCAAAGAAACGTGAGTGCTCAACTTAATTTAAGTCGATCTGCGGTCCGAAATGTTTATCGGAGGTACCTAGAGACTGGCGGCTTTGTTCGTCGCCAAGGAAGGCTACGATCTCGGGTCACAACTAAAAGGCAGGATCGATTCATCGTGACGACCAGCTTGAGAAATCGTCACCTTACCTCCATTGAGATACAAAAACAAATTCGCGACTTCCACGGAGTATCTCGAACTGTTCGGAGAAGGTTGAAAGAACGCGATATGGTACCACACAAGCCAGCTAATGGGCCCAAACTAACGCGAGCCCACCGAACAGCGCGCCTTCATTTCGCACGCAGTCATTTAAATTCGACACAGCAAGATTGGAGCCGTGTACTCTTTTCTGATGAGTCTAAAATTGTGTCACATGGCAATGATGGAAGGAAGAAGGTCTACCGACGTAAGGGAGAGCGTTTCGCACAGTGCTGTTTTGAAGAGAGGGTTGCTTATGGCAGTGGCTCATGGACTGTCTGGGGCGGTATATCCGCGAGCGGCAAAACTCAACTTGAGGTTGTTACAGGACCACGGCTGCCAACATTAAATGCTGAAAGGTACATTCGTGAGTGCTTAGAACCTCACGTGATACCATACGCGGACTATGGCCCAAATTTCCTTTTTATGCATGATAATGCAAGATCCCATGCGGCCGGCATCGTCAGGGAATATCTTCGGGATGTGAACATCACAGTTATGGACTGGCCAGCCAGAAGCCCAGACATGAACCCCATTGAGCACATGTGGGACGAGCTAAAAAGACGTGTTAGGGCTCGTCAGCCAGTTGCCCAGATGATGCAGAAGTTGACAACTGCCATAGAAGAGGAATGGGAGATGATCCCTCAAAATTTCATAGAGCGGTTGATAAACTCTATGCCTAATCGTATGAGAGCTGTGGTAGATGCCCATGGAGGCAACATGCGTTATTAAATTAAACCTTTATTTGATAAAACATGTTTTTTATTCAAAAATCAATTGCCTTTAACAAGGCGCATATCCGACTTGTTAGGCGTAGCTCCATGTCGTATGGTATTCTGAATTCAAATTTAAAACAATACGATCGAAAAAGATGGTAAAATGTATCAGGTTTAAAACTGCATCAACAGTTTTTGTTCAATCTAGCAATCATATTTCGGTAGGGGCCATCGAAACCTAAACTCTAAGGTGGGCCAATAGATGTGTCCAGAAGTGTAAATAAATCCACGTAACATAGAACAAACAAAAATCAGCACCGTTAATACGCAGTTAATTAGTTTTTACAATAAAACAGGAGCAAAGATTCAACATTGATTCCACAATAGGCCACAGTAGGAATAGTAAAATATGGGCTCGAAATTGTGCGAACGCCGAACTCATGGCGAACTGTTGCTGACGTTTTTTTTGTGGTTTTTGACCTGGACTCTATGTAATGCTTGACGCATCGTTGCATGGCTCACGCAATACATCGCAACGTCGCTCGTCAATATAAAAATAATTCAAAGTGGTGATATGTCAAACTAATTAAAAAATAGGTAGTTTTTAGGTCTAGGGTGGTAGATAGGTAGACTGAAGTGAAAATTGGTAGATCTACCAAAAAGTTGGTAGATATGACAGCACTGGTACGCGGCGCGGGCAGCCGCAGACATCGACGGGCAGACGCGGTCTTTATTGCTTCGCGGCAGTGCTGCCAACCCGAATTTTAGAAAATTAGTAGATTAAGTGCCAATTGTTGGTAGAAGTTGGTAGAATGTAAAATGCAAAATTGGTAGATCTACCACCTCAATTTAGAAGATTTTTTAAGATTAAAAATGCATGCAAAGCAATGCAGAGCACACTTCAAATCACACCTAGGGGAGAGTGGGGGAATTGCAGACGCGGGGTAAATACGGACTAGCAAGTTTCTACTCATTCCCTCCACCCGCGGCAGCCCGGTGCTGTCGTCTGTTTCTTTCCGCTATTTTAATGCCACACAAAAACTTACGACAGCCGCCTGCGCACAGTTTGAAAGGTAGGTAAAATTAAAAAAAAAGTGTATATTGATCTCATTTTTAATGTTTTTTAATTCGAGGGACAGGTCTGTATACTAAGTGATGGTAAAAAGTGATATTTTCTATGGATAGCTTTGTCAATGGAGTTTGAATCGCCAATGTTTGTTTTTATGGAACGTTTTCATAACCTACAAATTTCTCTCTTTGATTTAATAATACCCAGTTGGGTTAATTGCGGACACGGCTTGCGGGGTAAATACGGACGTCCGAAAATCAAAGTACGACAAGTCAAACAAGTCAATCTTCATCAGTACCGCTTAGTGATTTAATAAAGGTCCCAACTCTACAAATTTATCGTAGCAAACGGTCAGTAAACAAAAAGCATTCCATCATTTTTACCAGCACCCCGGAAAAAAAGAATCTAGAAGAAAAGGAACAAAAGAAAATAAAACTACATCTAATAAGCTGAAAGGTTTAAAAATCTGAATAATTTTGAAAATGAAGGAAATGTTGATTACTTTTGCATTTATTATCAGGAAAAATACAGTGATCCACTCGCCGAAGACTGGATTATGTGTTTAAAGTGTAACAAGTGGGCTCATGAGAATTGCACTGCAGGAAGTTCTTCTAAAGGCTTTACTTGTGATTTTTGTCAATGATGTGGACCTAGTCCGTAAATACCCCATGCTGTCGGTAATTAACCCAGGGTCTGTCCGAATTTACCCCGAACGCTACGGGTAATTACGGACAGACAAGGTTTTGTTTTTGCTAAAAATATTCTATTTCTTGATTGATCTCGTTTAATAAGTATAATTGTTTTTGTAGATGTACAACTAAAGATTAATAATTAATAAAGACAGACTAATTATTACTAATAGTACGAATGTTGTGCGTTATTTCCCTTCAGCGTCCGCAATTCCCCCAACCTCCCCTACATGATTTGCAATAAAAATATCCGTCCCCCTTAGTAATTTCTTAAAGCCAACCTGCAAATTCCTTGTCTTTCTCCCATAATTTCGAATATTTTTGGTCATAGTGCCTTTTTCTAGGTTTTTGTGGCGGAGTTCCTAACCTAGAACTATGTGCATCGCTTTCGCTGCTGTCAGAATCCATTATATAAATAAATGCTCGCAACATAGAACAAACAGCAATCAGCACCGTTAATACGCAGTTAATTAGTTTTTACAATAAAACAGGAGCAAAGATTCAACATTGATTCCGCAACAAACCAACCGGGAATAGGCCACAGTAGGAATAGTAAAATATGGGTGCGAAATTGTGCGAACGCCGAACTCATGGCGAACTGTTGCTTTTTTTTTGTGGTTTATGACCTGGACTCTATATATGCTTGACGCATCGTTGCATGGCTCACGCAATACATCGCAACGTCGCTCGTCGATATAAAAATAATTCAAAGTGGTGATATGTCAAACTAATTAAAAAATAGGTAGTTTTTAGGTCTAGGGTGGTAGATAGGTAGACTGAAGCGAAAATTGGTAGATCTACCAAAAAATTGGTAGATATGGCAGTACTGCTTCGCGGACAAAATGCCCGCCCCGCCCCGTCGTCTGCTCAACGCCTTACGGGGCCTTCATAACCGCGAGCGCAGAAATAAAACCCCCTTTATTCTCAGTCGCCCTCGGTGGGGACTGGAAATTCATGGCCCCTACTTCAGTGTCGCTGTACATTTCTTTCTGTATCCTAGAGAATAAAATGAGGCAACTTACTTCTTAATCTAACTCGTTTAATAAACTATATCAATCAAATAAAGTTCCCAACTGCGGAGTTCTACCCTGAAGGGATAGAACCTGGGGGCGTAACGTTATAAATGAAAACTAATTACTTAATTAACTCTTTTATTTATCGGGCGAATATAATATGTGAATTTTATCTATCTACGAGAGGTTTGGGGCCCTAAGTAAATTAGTGCAGTCATTGAAGCGAAAAATACGGTTTTACCTCCGAATTTTGTGTCCGTGATGCTAGCGTACCCACGATCAATATACGGTTTTTCGTTAGGCCATTAAATACTGCGTAAATAGTGTCCTTTTTTCTTCCGGTTCATAATAGGAATTCTCAGGGTATATTAGTATTATATATATATTATATATATATATATATATATATATATTCAGAATAGTATATTCGAGTTGAGGAGAGAAAAATACATTAGTTTAAAAAAAAATTCTACTTATTAACGATTTTTTTCTACTCGATCGATTCCTCAAAATTCTTGGTGAATCGAATCACCTGAATTTTTTTTTCCGCTGTGCGCCTTCTGGGAAAGACGGGACAGGCAAGTACTTTTTTTTCGGAGATTGAGAATTGTTGCTAAAGTTTGCGACACAGGTATACAAACAAATTGAGAAATACAAAAAAATTGTTTATACAAAAGTTGTTGGTAATTATATACGAAACAACTTCGCCATTTAAAGTTTTCCATTAAAATGATATTTTCAGGGTGAAAAAATTAAAAAAAACACTTTTTTTCAGACTTTAGCGCCACCTACAATGCGCATTTTTTGTTGTACGAGATTGCAACTATGACATAAATTGTAGCACTCAACGCCCTCTACAATTATGGTCGAATAAAAGTTTCTAAAATGCATACAAAACAAGAAAAATGCGTTTCAAAAAATTTTTGACGGTTTTTTTGAGTTTTTCAAAAAACGCCTACGAGTTGAACATGCCCATCGCCAAGGTGGCTTACTGACGTCATTTGGCAACAGAAAAAACAAGACTTACCCTTTAGGTTTTTTTTTCACTGAAACGATATTTTTTTCGACAGATTGACTGTACTAAAAGATATTGAACTAAACATTCTTAGCTGGAGTCAACCTGGCGTACTCATAATAGTTCTCATAGAAAATGAACTTTTCTCGTTATCAATTCTATATGTATAAATAGTGTGTCAAATAGTGCCTCTAACAGTAAAAGTATTTTATAGTTCTAGAGGAGACGAAATTACCAGGTGGTAATTTCGTCTCCTCTAGGGAGTTCCGACCACTGTTTGGTGAAGTCCGTATCAGTCTACTCTCCAAGCGACCCGGAACCTATCGGAACTAGGCGTGTTTGGCGATATGGTTCAGCAGACTGGGATGAAATGCGGCATTTCTTTGCATCTTATCCTTGGCGTCGCACTTGCTTTTCTTCGGACGACCCGACTTGCTGCGCGGATGCCATTGCTGACGTGATGCGTCAGGCTATGGAGTACTTTATTCCATACTCTGACGTACCGCGCCGGTTTAGCGCCCGCCCTTGGTTTGACGCGGACTGTGCTAAAGCAGAGGCGCTTAAGCATTTTGCGTATCGCTCCTGGGCGGATGCTCGAGCCCGCAAATCACCAAATGTTCGAAGTCTGAAGAAGGCCTTTAACAGTGCCGCCAAGTCCTGTAAAGGTGTTCTCCGCAAGGCCCGCTTCGATCACATTGGCCGTATAGAAGCCAAATTAGGCTTTCTGGTCCCTAGCCAAAACAGTCGAAGCCAATTTTTGCCGGTCGTCGCTGCCGCCTTTAATTAAGCCTGATGGATCGCTGGCTCACACCTCCAAAGAGAAGGCTGACTTGATTTCCTCTATATTTGCGAACAACTCACAGCTAGATGCTGCTGGCGTAAACCCACCTAAGCTTCCTCAGTGTTCTTCTACCATGTTGGAAGTTCGCATCCATCAGAAAGAGGTACTCAAAGCGCTAAGCACTCTAGACGTAAATAAAGCCAGTGGGCCCGATGGCATTCCAGCTATTGTCCTGCGGAATTGTGCCCCTGAGTTGTCTCCTATTCTGACTCGCCTATATCGCTTATCCCTTGAGATTGGCCAAGTTCCGAAAACCTGGAAGCTTGCCAATGTCCAACCAGTGCCCAAAAAGGGTAGTCGTGCCGACCCTGCCAACTATCGACCTATTGCAATCACCTCCATACTCTGTAAGATTATGGAGCGTGTATTGAACAACCGTCTCCTCGCTTACCTCGAAGATAACGATCTACTCAGTGACTGCCAATTCGGTTTCCGCCGTGGGCGATCAACTGGGGATGTTCTTGTGTATGCTACCCACTTATGGAGTGAAGCCATAGAGAAACGCGGCGAAGCTCTCGCCGTTTCTCTTGATATTTCTAAGGCTTTTGACAGGGTCTGGCATGCAAGTCTCATTGGCAAGCTTCCTTCATATGGAATCGCTGTCGGACTTTGCAACTGGATTGCAGATTTTCTGAGGGGCAGATCGATACGAGTGGTCATTAATGGCACATCGTCGGATCTGCTTGGTATTAATGCCGGTGTCCCCCAGGGATCTGTCCTCTCCGCAACTCTTTTCTTGCTGCACATCAATGATCTGCTCCTAACTCCCGGTATCTTTGGGTATGCAGACGACAGCACAGTTTCGGGGAGATATCTGCCTGATGTGAAGTCTGATGCAGATGTCCGATCATTAAGGGAGGCGATGGTGGAGGGAGTGAATGCCACCCTAGAAGCTGTTTCCCTCTGGGGTGAAGCCAACTTGGTTGGATTCAGTCCCTCTAAAACACAGGCCTGTCTCTTCTCGACGAAACGGAGTCCATTCCATTTGACTCCGACTTTCCGAAATGTCTCCGTGCCGGTTAAAGACCATCTCGAGCTCTTGGGTATGGACATCTCATCCAGCCTCAATTTCGGTCGCTACATCGAGTCCATTGCTAAAACCGCTGCCAGAAAATTTGGAATACTTTCTAAGGTCAGGCGATACTTTACATCTGAGCAGCTCCTTAACCTTTACCGAGCCCAAATTCGCTCCTGCTTGGAGTACTGTTGTCACCTTTGGGACGGATCTGCTCGGTATCAGCTGGATGCACTGGACTCGGTGAAACACCGTGCGAAGAGACTCATAGGCAATGACGCTCTCGTTGAGGCTAATCTTCAGAGCCTTGACCACCGAAGACGTGTAGCTTGCCTTTCGGTGTTTTATCGGTTACATTTCGGAGAGTGTGCGGAGGTATTACATAATTTGATCCCCCCTTCCCCTTTCCACCACCGGACGACCAGGCGCGGCGAGGGCTTCCACCCTTATGTTGTCGAAGTTCCTCCCATTCGCACGAAGCGATTTGCTTCGGCCTTCATTATACGAACGGCTAGGGAGTGGAACTCCTTGCCGAGGTCTGTTTTCCCGGACCAATATAACCTGGACATCTGCAAGGCCAGAGTGAACAGGCATCTTCTAGGCAGGCGTGTACCATCCTAGGCCTCATCATCGCTTTCCATCAGATTGTGGTCAAACGCATTGCCTATCTAGCATAAAAAAAAATGTGAATCCGCATCACAATATACATAAGGAGGATGTTAAATTCTAGGAACAAATGTATTGTAGTACAGTTGCACACAAAATTAATTTATACACTAAGAGATTATCTATATTTTACTAAAATAAATAGGTACTTTTTATAAAAAGATATTTTATTTCAATTCGAATTCACCAATCATAAATTCATATAAGAATTTCAACCTACCTACTAAGTACCTAACTTACCTACTATTCTACGAAAATATTATCACTTCTGTACATGACTGTACTTCATATATAAAAATAATTTAATTGCTTTTTTTATATTGTTTTACTGCGAATTCACATAAAATACTTTTACTGTTAGAGGCACTATTTGACACACTATTTATACATATCGAATTGATAACGAGAAAGGTTCATTTTCTATGAGAACTATTATGGGTACGCCAGGTTGACGCCAGCTACGAATGTTTAGTTCAATATCTTTGGTCCTTTAAGAGTATTGATTATGAAATTTTGTAAAGCCAGGGCACTATTTGAGCACTAGTTTTGTGTGCCAATTTCGTTGCTTAAATAAATGCCGTTCTTGGGGTCGGCCATGGGTACGCTAGCTTGACGTCATGGTAGCGTACACAGTAAAAATGGTCTTTATTTCTTAATTTAAAGAGGCACTATTTGTTTGATTTTTATACTAATTTGGCACTATTTACGCAGTATTTAATGGCATAACGAAAAACCGTATAGGTATTGACCGTGGGTACGCTAGCATCACGGACACCGAATTTTTTAACTGTGAACCGATTTGCATGGAATTTTGGAATTAGGCTCATCTTACCCTTAACTTCAAAAGTGAAAATGATCTGAACTCCGCCTATTATTTTTAAGGGGTGTAAACAACCCCTTAATGGAAAAATTGACATTGAGCCGTTTTATCGCTAGAAAACATGTCTAAGGCATTGTCCTAATACAACGCGATAACGCGATCATCGCGCGTTTAAACGATGCGACCATCGCGTGATCGCGAACTGGGTGTCCTAATAGAACGCGAATACGGAACGGGTTAGCCCTGCCCCTCTCCCCGCTTCCTATCGACGCGACGCGATCATCGCGTGAACTTCAGTTAGGACACCGATTCATCATTAACAGGTTTGATTGCGAGTTCGCGCGAACTAAGATCGCGAGAATAGATTTTTAAACATTTTAGTCGCGCGAATGCATCGCGCGATCGCCTATTAGGACACCTATTCTAGATCAATATGTTTGATCGTCGACTCGTACGATGATCGCATCGCTCATTCGCGTTATCGCGTTGTATTAGGACAATGCCTAATAGTAAGTGGTGAAATTGTAAAGTATTTTCTAACATAATTACCTCATAATAAAATCATTTTCAACCCCTTGAAAATCTAACAACCCTTGCAAACAACCCCTAAATTGAAAAAATCACAAAAAAATACTTTGGTATGACATAAAAAGATGTAAGTATAGAGTAAGCAATATTTTATATTCTCTATAATAATTATCAAAATTTTAACCCTCTTTCAACCCTTGAAAACTACCCCTTGATAAAAATTGTTAAAAATTTTTTTTGTTAAAATGAAAAGGATTTAAATATTATTCCACATTCTCGAAAATGATTATATTATTCTTAAGCTTTTCTACCCTTAAAACTACTCCTAAATTAAAACAGTAAATATATAATGTTATGGCACCATTTTAATAAGATATTATTAAAAAAACAGGTTTTTTATCACTTACATTTTTTTATTAAACAAGATGTATTGAAATTGGGTGTGCAGTTAAAATATTATATTAAACACGTGCACGTCACACACGTCCTTTGCAGACGGAAATATACTGGTCACATTATAACGAATAAACGGAGCACGCACAGCTGATCACATACATGGCTTTTTCGTTACGTATATTAAGCTAGCAGACCATGGTCGCAACGCGCACATCTAACCTACTGGGTATTTAGTTGCTAATTAGTTATACTATTCCCGATTTAGTTGCTCAACACCTGTAAAAGATACATGCGATCTGCTAGATTAAGTCTTAACCTAGCAGACCACAATACTGTATCTTCGGTTCTCGTCAAGATATCGAAGTTCTGTAAACGGCATATTTAGTTGCTAATTAGTTACACTATTCCCGATTTAGTTGCTCAACACCTGTAAAAGATACATGCGATCTGCTAGATTAAGTCTTAACCTAGCAGACCACAATACTGTATCTTCAGTTCTCGAAAAGATATCGAAGTTCTGCAAACGGCATATTTAGTTGCTAATTAGTTGCTGTAGGACAGCATTATTTGTAATATCCCCCCATCATCCCTTAATTGCCGCACCAACACCCACACTACCCCCGAAATACAATAAATTTAAAAAGAGCTCATCAGAGAATATAAAGTACGGCGTATTTCGTTGCTAATTAGTTGCTGCAAAATAGCATTGTTTAAAAAATTTAATTATCAACCCTTAACTCCAGATCATCCCTGCAACCACCTCAGAATAGGACGATATCGGAAAATTTTCGTAGGTGGAAAATAGACGTGGGATATTTAGTTGCTAATTAGTTGCTCGTCAAAAACGCAGATAAGAGTATTCTACAAACATCCCCTAACCTCAGATGCAACCCCTCTACTCACTTAGAAACAGTAGATGGTTGGAATTCGCACGCAGATGTTTAAAACTGCTGGATGTTTTGTTGCTAATTAGTTGCTCGCGAACAACGCAGATAAGAGTATCCTACAATCATCCCCTAACCTCAGATCCACCCCTTTACTCACTTAAAAATAGTAGATGGTTCGAATTCAAACGCAGATGTTTAAAACTGCTGGATATTTTGTTGCTAATTAGTTGCTGCAAAAAAGCGTTGCTTATAGTATTTAACTATCAACCCTTAACTCCAGATCAGCACTGCAACCACCCCAGAATAGGACGATATCGGAAAATTCTCGTAGGTGGAAAAAAGACGCGGGATATTTAGTTGCTAATTAGTTGCTCGCCAAAAACGCAGTTAAGAGTATTCTACAATCATCCCCTAACCTTAGATCCAACCCCTCCACTCACTAAGAAACAGTAGATGGTTGGAATTCGCACGCAGATGTTTAAAAGTGCTGGATGTTCTGTTGCTAATTAGTTGCTCGCCAAAAACGCAATTAAGAGTATTCTACAAACATCCCCTAACCGCAGATGCAACCCATCTACTCACTTAGAAACAGTAGATGGTTAAAATTCGCACGCAGATAGTTAAGACTGCTGGATGTTTTGTTGTTAATTAGTTGCTGAAAAATAGCGTTGCTTATAATATTTGATTATCAACCCTTAACTCCAGATCATCCCTGCAACCACCCCAGAATAGGACGATATCGGAAAATTCTCGCAGGTGGAAAATAGACGCAGGATATTTAGTTGCTAAGTAGTTGCTTGTCAAAAACGCAGTTAAGAGTATTCTACAATCATCCCCTAACCTTAGATCCAACCCCTCCACTCACTAAGAAACAGTAGATGGTTGAAAATCGCACGCAGATGTTTAAAACTGCTGGATGTTTTGTTGCTAATTAGTTGCTCGTGAACAACGCAGATAAGAGTATCCTACAATCATCCCCTAACCTCAGATCCACCCCCTTTACTCACTTAAAAATAGTAGATGGTTCGAATTCAAACGCAGATGTTTAAAACTGCTGGATATTTTGTTGTTAATTAGTTGCTGCAAAAAAGCGTTGCTTATAGTATTTAACTATCAACCCTTAACTCCAGATCAGCACTGCAACCACCCCAGAATAGGACCATATCGGAAAATTCTCGTAGGTGGAAAAAGACGCGGGATATTTAGTTGCTAATTAGTTGCTCGCCAAAAACGCAGTTAAGAGTATTCTACAATCAACCCCTAACCTTAGATCCAACCCCTCCACTCACTAAGAAACAGTAGATGGTTGGAATTCGCACGCAGATGTTTAAAACTGCTGGATGTTTTGTTGCTAATTAGTTGCTCGCCAAAAACGCAGATAGGAGTATCCTACAATCATCCCCTAACCGCAGATGCAACCCATCTACTCACTTAGAAACAGTAGATGGTTAAAATTCGCACGCAGATAGTTAAGACTGCTGGATGTTTTGTTGTTAATTAGTTGCTGAAAAATAGCGTTGCTTATAATATTTGATTATCAACCCTTAACTCCGGATCATCCCTGCAACCACCCTAGAATAGGACGATATCGGAAAATTCTCGTAGGTGGAAAATAGACGCGGCATATTTAGTTGCTAATTAGTTGCTCGCCAAAAACGCAGTTAAGAGTATTCTACAATCATCCCCTAACCTCAGATCCAACCCCTCTACTCACTTAAAAATAGTAGACGGTTCGAATTTGCACGCAGATGTTTAAAACTGCTTGATATTTTGTTGCTAATTAGTTGCTCGCCAAAAAAGCAGTTAAGAGTATTCTAGAATCATCCCCTAACCTCGGATCCAACTCCTCTACTCACTTAGAAACAGTAGATGGTTGGAACTCGCACGCAGATGTTTAAAACTGCTGGATATTTTGTTGCTAATTAGTTGCTGCAAAAAAGCGTTGCTTATAGTATTTAACTATCAACCCTTCTTCCTATTCAGGGGTGGTTGCAGTGCTGATCTGGAGTTAAGGGTTGATAATTAAATACTATAAGCAACGCTATTTTGCAGCAACTAATTAGCAACAAAACATCCAGCAGTTTTAAACATCTGCGTGCGAATTCGAACCGTCTTCTATTTTTAGGTGAGTAGAGGGGTTGGATCTGAGGTTAGGGGATGATTGTAGGATACTCTTATCTGCGTTTTTGGCGAGCAACTAATTAGCAACAAAACTTCCAGCAGTTTTAAACATCTGCGTGCGAATTCCAACCATCTACTGTTTCTAAGTGAGTAGAGGGGTTGCATCTTAGGTTAGGGGATGTTTGTAGAATACTCTTATCTGCGTTTTTGACGAGCAACTAATTAACAACTAAATATCCCGCGTCTATTTTCCCCCTACGAGAATTTTCCGATATCGTCCTATTCTGAGGTGGTTGCAGGGATGATCTGGAGTTAAGGGTTGATAATCAAATATTATAAGCAACGCTATTTTTCAGCAACTAATTAACAACAAAACATCCAGCAGTCTTAAACATCTGCGTGCGAATTTTAACCATCTACTGTTTCTAAGTGAGTAGAGGGGGTGGATCTGAGGTTAGGGGATGATTGTAGAATACTCTTGTCTGCGTTGTTGGCGAGCAACTAATTAGCAACAAAACATCCAGCAGTTTTAAACATCTGCGTGCGAATACCAACCATCTACTGTTTCTAAGTGAGTAGAGGGGTTGCATCTGAGGTTAGGGGATGTTTGTAGAATACTCTTATCTGCGTTTTTGACGAGCAACTAATTAGCAACTAAATATCCCGCGTCTATTTTCCACCTACGAGAATTTTCCGATATCGTCCTATTCTGAGGTGGTTGCAGGGATGATCTGGAGTTAAGGGTTGATAATTAAATTTTTTAAACAATGCTATTTTGCAGCAACTAATTAGCAACGAAATACGCCGTAGTTTATATTCTCTGATGACCTCTTTTTAATTTTATTGTATTTCAGGGGTAGTGTGGGTGCTGGTGCGGCTATTAACGGATGATGAGGGGGTATTACAAATAATGCTGTCCTACAGCAACTAATTAGCAACTAAATATGCCGTTTGCAGAACTTCGATATCTTTTCGAGAACCGAAGATACAGTATTGTGGTCTGCTAGGTTAAGACTTAATCTAGCAGATCGCATGTATCTTTTACAGGTGTTGAGCAACTAAATCGGGAATAGTGTAACTAATTAGCAACTAATTAGCAACTAAATACCCAGTAGGTTAGATGTGCGCGTTGCGACCATGGTCTGCTAGCTTAATATACGTTTTTTCGTTGGCCTCTTCACTCAAATGTGTTATATATACATATAAGAACGTTGGTATGTATTCATGCCTACGTTTCCAAAATATATGAGCCATATTAAGTATATATATACACATTACAATAGTTGTGGGTCTCTATTATACTGCGTACTTTCACATTGCTCCAAATATTCACACTCCGAAATTTTCAGTTACTAAGTAGAAAAAAATATGATAAGTTTTTGGACCATAACTCCTTCAATTTTCATGCTATCACAATTTATAAAAAACCATTGTAAAGGTAATTAAGAGAGCTACAACATCCTCCATTGCAATATATAGTAAAAAACCTTTTTCTAAAACGGTGAAGGGTTAAAGGGCTTAAGAGAGGCTGTGATTGCGCTGCCACGCGCTCTTTAAACAATCATATCTCCTTCAATTTTTGTTTGACAGAAAAAACAAAAAAACCAAATTGTTTGTCAGAAAAATACCTAAATTTTTAATCCGTACACTTTTATATGTATCTGTCGTCATTTTTGAGATTTTATGAAAAAAAGGGGGTTTTTAAAAAAAAGAAATTTTGTTTTTATTTTAATCGTGACTTTTTTGAAAAATATGTGTCCTGAAGCAGCCAAACTGATATTATCCATCAAACTCTTTATAATAAAATTAATTGTAGGCGGAATACGATTAATTTAATTTTGGTGAAAATGTCACTTATGAAACCCATTGATTTAAAAGAAAAAACATTAGATGCTCCCCTTATTGGCAATACAGCTCACTTATTTTACGTGCAAAAGATTTTTAATAGTGCTCATTTTAAAGCTTATTTCAAGCACTACAAAACCATTTTGTATTAGAATGCATAAAATGCATTTGCTCGCCACTAGATGGCATTGACCACAACGATTAATTTTCAGACAAAATAAAAAACGGCTTTGAATATTAATATCTAGCTTAATATTGCACTTAGAATACTTTATAAAAAACCAAATTGTTCATTGTTTTACCTGCTACAATTTTGTTCTTTATAAAATTTTCGATAAAACGCATATTTTTGGAGATACTTGCAAAAAACCGATGAAAAATGTGAAAAAATTGCGAATTTTCAATTGCCAATAACTTGAAACGTATTGGATTTTTTGAAAAACTTTATAGATGATTTTTTGCTTAGGGTGGTTGCGGAGTTCAAATCATTTTCACTTTTGAAGTTAAGGGTAAGATGAACCTAATTCCAAAATTGTATGCAATTCGGTTCACAGTAAAAAAAACGGAGCAATAATGCTTCAATGACTGCACTACATATGATGTGGAAACCTTCTATCAAAAGACAGACGATTCCTTATTTCAAATATTAAAATCATGACATTAACTTTTTAATATAACTGCCAGCCGTAGGCATTGCATGAACAAAGAGTTTTCCCAAATAAGGAGGCTGTAACGTAACGGACGTTACAGTACCTACCTAGTTATAGGAACGTAGTGATTTATTCCCATTTTCCTTATACATACGACCATTTGACGACCTCCGTGGCCGAGTGGTTTGTACGCCGGGTTTCATTGCTGTCGCCGACTCGAGAGGTCTCGGGTTCGAATCCCGGTGGGGGCAGATGTTTGTGTGATGAATACGAGCATTTGTATTCCAGTCATGGATGTTTAATATGTATTTATATAAATATACTTATATATGTACTGTATATGTATTCTATCCGTTACCCTTTTTTTTAACGGTGGGAAATACATTACGCTTACCCCGCGCTTTGGGGTACGCGGGGTTATGTCGGACTCTTCGCGGCTTCTGGGGGCAGACAGAATGCCCTCCAGAAGGTGCCGTACCGCGGCCTACCGACTAAAACCCACCGATGACTCTCACATACGCCTTGACGCGAGCACGCCCATCACCGCCGCATCCTCATCGTCTGACGAAGAGGACACGTCGGGGAAGGACTGCCGGACAAGGTCATGGGAACTCGCGAGAACACATCCACGACCTCGTCGGCGTCTGGTCGCCTATGGAGCCCCACTCAATTCTATCCGTTACCCTAGCATCCCATAACACAAGCCTTATAGTGCTTACTTTGGGGCTAGGCTAATTGGTGTGAGTGTCGGAAATATTTATTATTTATTTACATAGGATTTTTATTCCCATCTGCCTCCGGTGGCAATACCCGCGGGGGCCACTGGGAATAAAGGCATTAATACCCGGATACTGATTATACGTGCCCCGAAGTAGGTAAGAAGGTACTTACTTACTATAACTTTGTGACTTGCTTATAAGTAACTAGGATTCCCTACACCATTGCGGGTGGCACGACATACACTTGGCTTATTTTTATTAAAGTTAAAGAGTGATAAGATTGGAATTACTCCAGGATTCATCCAATTTCTGAGCCCTTATAACCTTCACTTCGTCTTTGCACTCGCATTATAAGCAGTGCTTACAATCTTCAGCACAAGGCCGCCTTGATAATGCATCAGCATTGGCGTGCGTCTTTCCGTGCGTGTTCTATTGCGAAGTTGAATTCTTGCAGCTGTTCGATCCATCTGGCCACTTGACCTTCAGGGTTCTTGAACTGGAGTAACCATTTAAGTGCTGCATGGTCTGTACGCAGTGTGAACTCTCTTCCCAGCAAGTACTTATTGAAGAGTTGTAGGGTTTTTACAACTGCTAAAAGTTCGCGTCGAGTTACACAATAATTTCTCTCTTACTTTGAAAGAGACTTGCTGAAGTAAGCGATAACAGCTTGCTGTCCATTTTGTTCTTGTGATAGTATTCCGCCGATTCCAGTATTACTAGCATCAGTATCCACAATGAATCATCCCTCTTCGTGGATAGCTTAGGATTGGTGCAGAACAAAGTAAATCCTTTAACTTCGTGAAAGAACGCCGGCAATCTGTGTCCCAAACGAAGTTTCTCTTCTCTTCCGTGAGACGATGTAATGGCCTGGCTATCTCAGAGAAGTTCTTCACAAATCTGCGGTAGTACGCACATAGGGCTAGAAAAGCTCTCACTTCAGTGTTATTTCTCGGTGTTGGCCATTCCTGCACAGCTTTTACCTTTTCAGGATCAGTTTGGACACCCTTGTCAGATATTATGTGCCCCAAGAAGGCTACCTCTTTCTTGAAGAACGCGCACTTTTCTGGATTGAGCTTCAGGTTTGACTCGCGAAATCTTCTGAATACTTTCTCTAGATTTCTCCAGTGTTCCGTGAAGCTACATCCCATAACGATCACATCGTCCAGGTACACCAGACAAGCATCCCCCAATAGCCCCACCAGCACACGTTCCATGAGTCGTTCAAAAGTGGCTGGTGCGTTGCACAATCCGAAGAGCATGACCCGAAACTGCCACAGCCCTTTTCCAGTACCAGTAGTGAACGCAGTTTTCTCTTTATTCTCTGGGCGAAGTTCCACCTGCCAGTAGCCACTCTTCAGGTCAACTGTGGAGAACTACTTCATGCCTCCCAACATGTCCAATGAGTCGTCAATATGAGGCAATGGATAGCTGTCCTTCTTGGTCACATTGTTGAGCATCCTGTAGTCTACGCAGAACCTGGTGCTGCCGTCTTTCTTCTTCACCAATAGTACTGGAGAAGACCAGGGGCTAGTTGATTGTTCGATGATCTTATCACGTGACATCTTCTCAATCATGTCCGCTACTTCCTGTTCTCTTGCCAGAGGCACTCGTCTGGGTCTTTGTTTGATAGGCTGTGTATCACAGGTGTGGATTGAATGCTTGACAATGCCAGTCCTCCCAAGGTCATTTTCTCCGTTTGAAAAGATGTCCTTGTAGTCTAATATTAATTGCTTGGCTTCATTATACAAGTTAGGTGGCAAACTTGTCTTCATTTTCTCCAGTAACGGATTCCTGTGCCTCGTTGAAGGTGGTTCTCTACAGCATTCTTGAGTTCTTCTCATGTATTCTACACCTGCGCATCGTCCGATGACCGTGTTCTTCCATAACTGTAACGCAGTGTTACTAGTGTTTACGATTTTTACCCTTGCCCCTCTTTTAGTCATGATCAAGGTTCTAGCCGTGATCCAACTAGGGTGACTCCCGGTATCTTCTACTAGGACACATCGATTCAGTGAGGCCCCTTCCGGAAACTTGACTTCTACCAATGTCTCTGACCTCGCTGGTAGGGTAACCGTTCTAACGTTGTAGACTACTGGTGGAGGGATTCCTTCTAGAAATATTTGTTGATCCGGAAAATTCAATTTTCCTCCAGCGATATCCACCACACACTGCTGTGATCGTAAGAAGTCCAGTCCGAGAATACAGTCGTCCGTTATGTTAGCGACCAAGACGCTTTATCTGTAGATTTTGTCTCCTAGTTTCAATGTGATATCTGTCACTCCCAGGACGGTCACTGACTGGCCTGTAGGTGTTTGCAATTGACACGTAGATCTTTTATCTTGCCACATAATTGTACGCTTGAGAAGGCCCGGCCGTACGATAGTTTTCAATGCCCCTGTGCCAATTGTAAGTTGTGCAGGCTTGCCGTTTATTTCTCCTGCTGTTACGAGACTATTTCCATCACATGCCTGTGACACTCGTACTGTTGGGGCTAAATGAAATCCAGCCAGTGCCCGCCCCGCAGCCCTGGCCCCGATTAGTTTAACGAGTCTTCCCTTTCGTCAACCTGAGTACCGGTTGACATCGCCCGGTTTCCCCGCTGGACCGGACAGTTAGTCCTGATGTGCCCTCGTTCTCCACATCCATAGCACATTGGTCCACCTCGAGGCTTGACTGCTGCAACAACTTCTCGCACTCTGTGTGTCTTCTAGTCATTGCGTGCGCTAAAGCAGCTTCCAGGGTCGTGTGATGTCCCAATCGAACGGCCGCTCTTACTTCGTGGTCTCTTATACCATCTACAAAAGCTTGAAATACAATGTCTTCTATGGATGTCTTACTGGACGCATAAGCGCGACGCACCAGTCGTTCACTATCCGTGGCCCACTGCTGCAATCCTTCTCCTGGTTTCTGTGAGCGTTCTTTTAGTTGCGCTCGATACACATGTTCTAGGTGTTTATCCCCATAACGATCCTCCAGAGCTTTGAGGAGAGTTTCCAAACTTCGTTGATCGGCTCACCAAGGGCACGCGGCGGCCAAGCCGCGCCCAGACCACCTCAGGGCCGACGAAGACCGGCAGTCACGGCTGCCTGCCTTCTTCGGCCCACCCGTCTACGTCAGAGGGGAGCGGCTAGAGCATCCTCCTCCCGTTCCCTCTCCGCGGCCTCCTTCTGCGTCATCACTGACTCGCAGAAGGAGGCAGCAGCCTTCCAGGCCCGCTCGCTACCAAGAATGGCTCTAACCATGCTTGGCAATGAGAGGTCTCCACCGCCGAGCGCCACAAGCAGAGTGCGGCGCTCGTTTCGCCAGGCCGGGCACACGATTAGCGTGTTCTCGGCCGTGTCGTCGGGAGAGGCGCAGTGATGACACCGCATCGACTCCTCCCGACAGGTGACACGGTGCAGGTAGTGACCGAGGCACCCATCTCCGGTCAGTACCTGCATCAGGTGGTAGCTAAGGCTACCCCGCTGGCGCCCTACCCACTCCTCCAACATCGGACGGATCGCCTCGATCGTCCGGTGGCCAGCGGCTGGGTTGGCGAGTGCCTCGCCCCATCGGCACAGAGCCTTCCTCTGCGCCTCGGTGCGGACCCGTTCTACCTCCACACGAACGCGCCGCTCGCCCCGCATTCTCGCCGCGCGGCCCTGTGTTGATGCACCTGGGACAGAACCAGGGCATCAACTTCCCACGGGAGCGTACCTGCGAGGACGCAGGCAGCCCCGTGACTGACCGTGCGGTAAGCCCGCACGGCCCGGGCCGCGATGACCCTCTGCGGTCTGCGCAAGAGGGCCCTCGTGCGGGACGATAGGCACTCCGCCCATACCGGGGCTCCGTATAGCGCCATCGACTTTATCACCCCGTGGTAAAGCCGACGGCACGACGCCTTCGGCCCTGAGGTACGGAACCCTAAAAATAGTAAAATATTTTAGGAAGTAAAATCTGAAACAAAAATAGTAACAATTACTCGTACTTTGCTCCAAGGAAGTATTCTTAGAGCACTCCAATTTTTAGTTTATGTAAATGAACTCCCAGATATTATTAACAATTTATTCGTTATGTTTGCTGATGATGCAACAATCTTCATTCCAGACATATACACAGTCAGGTCATAAGTATTGTCACACAATAAAAACTTTTCTTTTAGAATGCTGGCCACAAAAAACTTTATTGAATTCGAATTTCGAATTGTTCATGAACTTGGGGATTGAGTTGCCTTCGTCCGTGGGAGTCTACCCTTACTCCGTTTCCCCACACGTGATCCCTGGGTGGCGCAAACCAGGCAACAACATACTGGTGGTAGGCTTAAGCCGGGGCTAGTGACCACCCACTGTGACTGAGTCGTGCCGCAAAGCGGCCCAGCCGCGTTCCGGCGTGTAGTCCAGTGACACCGTTTGGGAGTCACTGGACTACGATATAATACCGATGGTTCGAGATAATTGCTTTTTGTTCGTGACAATGACCGGTTTCTAGAGATATCGATGCAGAGACACCTCGTATCTAGTCCCGGAGTCTAGCGGGATCCGAGGCACGGTGCACCGCTGGCCGACCGCAGGTAGCAGGGGACCCGACTAGTGAGCCAGCCCCTCACGAAAGAGTTGGCGGGACAGCCAACTAGCGAAAAATCCCGGGGATGCGCCATCGTGCCGGTTGGCGACCGGATGAAAGGGCCCGATGGACATCCCTGGGGGGGCTCGGGCGTCCCCGCAGCCTCCGGATTAGCTCCCTTCGGTGCCTGCATTCTGTATGTCTTTAGCGTTAGCTACGCAAAAGTTTCATCTCACTGCCATCTACCACCGAATTTCGCTCTTCGCTAATATGATATGTCGCATAATAAGAAAAAAAGGGTTAAACAGCGGTTGCACGCCCTTTCACTTAAAGTGCACCTCTCAAACATCCGAGGCTTGCACTCCAATCTCGACGCGGTCCATCATCACCTCGAGACCGAAAGACCCGCTCTTATGGTGCTGACGGAGACGCAGATCAAATGTCCATCTGACACGGCGTATTTGCTGTACCTGGGTTACAGCCTTGATCATAACTTTAAGGCTCGGGCTGGGGTGTGCTTGTACGTTCGTGACGACATTTTCTGTCAGCGCCTCCGTAACCTTGAGGACCGCAGATTTTCTGTGCTTTGGGCGCTGGTGGACACAGGCATTGAGAAAATTCTTTATGGCTGTATCTACCGTTCGCACAGCGGTGATCAGGAGGCAACTAGGCTCACAGAATACCTCAGTGAGGCGGCTGATTCGGCTCAACAGAAGTACCCATCGGCCCAATTAGTGTTCTTGGGGGACTTTAACGGACACCATCAGGAGTGACTGTTCCCATACCGAGACACCAACCACCCTAGTAGAGAGACGCGTAAGCTCGCTTTGGCGTTAAATCTCACTCAGCTGGTTCAAGGCGCTACTCGGGTACCTGACGCTGAGTCGCACACACCTTACTGCTTAGACCTTCTGCTGACAACTGATCCAGACCGGTACTCAGTGACGATATCGTCACCGCTTGGTAAATCCGACCATTGTCTGGTGAAATCTGTATCCGTCTATTCCCCATCTGACCCAAGCCCTAGAGGTAGTCGTCGGATGTGGCGATACAAGTCAGCAGATTGGGATGGGATGCGGTCATTCTTTGCATCCTATCCTTGGCAGCCAGTCTGTTTTTCTTCTGGCGACCCTTCGACTTGCGCACATGCTGTGACAGATGTGCTGCGTCTGGGTATGGAGTACTTTATTCCATACTCCGATGTATCTCTATTCGGCAAAGCTCGCCACTGGTTTGGACCTCAATGTGCTCGCGCTGAAATGCTGAAGCATGAGGCATACCTAGCCTGGGCTGATGCTCGACAATGCAAAGCTAGGGTTACAAGCCAGAAGAAGAAAGCATTTAACAAGGCTGCCAAGTCATGCAAGAAGGCTCTACAGCGGGCTCGCTTCGATCACATAAGCCGTGTAGGGCACAAGCTCGCTTCGTATCCCGCGGGAAGTAAAGCGTTCTGGTCCCTGGCAAAGTCGATCGAAGGGAACTTTTGTCGCCCCTCACTGCCTCCACTGCTGAAGCCTGACGGATCGCTAGCCCATACCGCTGACGAGAAAGCGAATTTATTTGCTTCTCTTTTCGCGGAGTATTCGCGCCTCGATGCTGGTAGCGCGTCACCTCATTCACCTCCTGGCTGTTTGACTCAAATGTCAGAGTTCAAAATTCGCCAATCTGAAGTACGAAAAACGCTGCGCAATCTGGACGTGCATAAGGCTAGTGGTCCTGATGGTATTCCAGCCATTGTCCTGAGGTCTTGTGCGCCTGAGTTGACTCCTGTCTTGACGCGCCTCTTTCAGCTCTCCCTTGCAACTGGTAAAGTGCCGAGTTCTTGGAAGCTTGCTAACGTACAGCCTGTACCCAAGAAGGGTAGTCGTGCTGACCCTGCTAACTACCGGCCTATTTCAATTACGTATTTTGAACCACAGGCTCCTGGCGTACCTAGAATCTAACGACCTCCTAAACGACCGACAATATGGCTTTCGCCGGAATCGGTCCACGAGAAGTACGGGGAAGCTCTAGCAGTTTCTCTCGATATTTCCAAAGCCTTCGACAGGGTCTGGCACGACGGTCTTATTAGCAAGTTATCCTCATACGGCCTGCCTACTGGGGTTTGTGCATGGATTTCAGACTTTCTGAGGGATAGGTCTATTCGAGTTGTAGTGGATGGTTGCTCCTCGGATCTTTGGGCTATCAATGCCGGTGTCCCCCAGGGGTCGGTACTCTCTGCAATGCTGTTTCTGCTGCACATTAACGATCTGCTAAGACCCGGTATCTTTGGGTATGCAGACGACAGCACAGTTGTAGAGAGCTATATATCCACCGCGCGAGCCAGTGCGACAGAAATCCAGTCCCATAGGGAGGTCATGGTCGAGCGCTTGAACCTTTCTCTTTTGGCGGTCTCCGATTGGGGCGATGCCAATTTAGTTGGGTTCAATGCTGCGAAAACCCAGGCGTGTCTTTTCACCGCAAAAAAGAGGCCATTTGATCTGGCCCCTACTTTCCGGGATGTAACCGTACCGATCAGCGACCATCTCGAGCTACTCGGTATTACATTGTCACCAACCCTCAACTTTGGCTCATACATTGAGTCCAAGGCCCAATTAGCAGCCAAGAAGTTGGGTATCCTCTCGAAGGTGCGACGATATTTCAAGCCGGAACAGTTGCTTACATTATATCAAGCACAAGTTCGGTCGTGCATGGAGTATTGTTCGCACCTCTGGGATGGATCGGCTAAGTACCAACTTGAGGCGTTGGAGGCAATTGAGAAACGAGCGATAAAGCTCATTGGAAATGACGCGCTTTGCCGGGCAAAGTTACAAAGCCTGGAACACCGACGCAAAGTTGCCAGTCTTTCGGTGTTCTATCGGTTGCATTTCGGTGAGTGCGCAGAGGAATTACATCAGCTAATTCCTTCCGCCCCTTTCTACTACCGGACGAGCAGGGAAACGGCAAGGCGACATCGATTTCACGGTGGCAGTTCCAAAGACTCGCACTAAGCGATTCGCGTCTAGCTTCATCGTGCGGACTGCCAAACTGTGGAATTCCTTGCCTGAGCCCTTGTTCCCCGAGCACTACAATCTAGCGGTCTTCAAAGCAAGAGTGAACCGGTTTTTATTAGGTAAGCGCGCTCCATCGTAGACCATAATATTGCTTTCCATCAGGCGAATTATGGTCAAGCGCTTACCTATTACCAAATAAAAAAAAAATGTTTACTTTTTAGAATTTTACTCATTTTTAAATATGGAGTGGACGCTTAAAGAAGACCGTGTTGCAGTTATTGCGTTGCATCGTTGCGGTTACGCGCCAATTATTTTTTTTTACATACTGAAAAATTTTAATAAATTAATATAAAAGAAAAGATTCGTTTATCGTACCATCAAACGATACAATGAAGACTCTAGTGTAGATGACAGGTCAAGAAGTGGTCGCCCTCGGTCTGTTAGGACTCCAGCAGTGATAAAAGCTGTGAGGCGCGAATTCAAAGAAATCCCAAACGTAAGCAGAAACTGTTGGCTCGTCAGATGGGGTTAAGCAGAACCAAAGGGCGGATTCAGCTTTGGCGCCAGGGGGGGGTCATGTAGTCGTGGTCAAGGCACAGTGGGTACAGATTGTGAAGTGGGTACAGATGGACCCAGCCCAGGCGGGGGTCATGACCCCCATGACCCCCCCCCCCCTGGATCCGCCCTTGGCAGAACCATGGTGAAAATGGCGTTAAATGAAGACGTATGGCTTCGGGCATATCGAAGAAAAACAGGACATCGTTTAAATGCTCTTCTAATGGACCTGAGACTAAAGAGATGTCGCGCTTTGTTGAGGCGATACGCGGGAAATTCTTTTTTCGGATGAAAAAATTTTTACCGTAGAAGAGAGATACAACAAACAAAATGAAAAGGTGTACGCACACAGTAGTGAAGAAGCGAGCAACCGTATTCCGCGTGTCCAACGAGGTCATTTTCCATCCTCGCTCATAGTATGGTTGGGAGTTTCTTATTGGGGCTTAACAGAGGTACATTTTTGTGAAAAAGGTGTAAAAACGAATGCAGTTGTGTATCAAAATACAGTTCTGACGAACCTTGTGAAACCTGTTTCTCATACCATGTTCAATAACAGGCAAGATTCGACGCCAGCTCATAGAGCGAAGAGCACACAAGACTGGCTGGCGGCGCGTGAAATCGACTTCATCCGGCACGAAGACTGGCCCTCCCAAGGGCGTACCCAGGATTTCAGCTAGGAGGGGGCAGCTCATACCTGTTTCGAGAAGATGGTCGGTCGGGTATATTGAAACAAAAAATCATGAAAATTGACCTTTATTAATTAGTTTGATTATGACACAAAACAAAATATTAAATATATATAATAATCATAATACACATATACTAATTTAAAAGTAATCTCCTCGGATTTGCCGCCGAAAATTTGTCTAAGACAGTCTTTTGAATAAACTCACTGTTTTATTTTAAATAATTGCGATGTACGCTCATCAGACATAAACCCGTAAGCCTTTCTTCACCCATGGTGCTTCTAAGCCACGTTTTAACTCTTCGAAGCGTACTGAAGGACCGTTCTACGGTCGCCGTGGTGCATGGGATAGTGCTTAAAATAATCAATGCCTTTCTGACAGCAGGGTAAAAAATATTAGCTTCGTTGAACAGATCAACTACTTCTATATCCCTTAATTGATCATCTGATAAAGCATTCTTCATCCATAAATTATGCCAAAGGTTCAGTTCTCCAGTGATATCCAGGTTATAAAATTCTTGGAATGATTCTGCGTTCTTGTGTAAGTCTGTAATGCTGGTTTTGGTCATATACAAGGGATGTAGCTTACTTAAAGCAAACGCCGGAGTATTTTCTTGGGAGAATCGAATATTCAACGATGAAATGAGTGAATCAATGTATGGTATTATCAGAGAACGCCGCCAATATTCGTTATCATTGTCAGATGGCGGATTACTTCTATGTGTTTGCTTATGAGCAAGACGTGGAACCGAAATTTCTATGTTCAAATCCATTGTAACAGCTCGCGCTTTTTGAAGCATTTCATTACTTATTTTATCAGGAAACTCGCGGTAATTTCTGAGAATGTCTTTGATATTTTTGATGTGTTCCCCCACCGAGATCATGTCGATCGATAAATCGACAGCGATCAGCTAAAGCTTGCAGTGCGTTAACTACTGGTTCTAAAACTGCTGAATATTTGGCTATTGTTTGTAGAGCAACAATAAACACTGGTTTTGTAACGGCTGAATGCAACTGATATGCAGATTTTCTGGTGGCATAATTTCCCTCTACGGATAACGTTTCTAGAGATTTCACAAGCTCTGGAAAATGTTGAGAAAACTTTCTGTTTGATTTATATTTTTCGGACCATCTCGTCTCACACAATCGTGATAGGTTTGGAGCGTAGTTTCGACGAGTAGTCGATTCTCTGAAAAACGTTATAACATCCTTAACAGTGGCGACAGTATTTATAATTTCTGGCACTGCGTTCGCATCATTCACAACAAAGTTGAGTTTGTGACTTGAGCAATGAAAATATAAAGCACGAGGAAATTTTTTTCTCAAAATAGCTTGTACGCCACCCTCTTTCCCTGCCATTGTAGAACAGCCATCGAATCCAAACCCTACGCAATGTTCTGTTGGGAGGTTAGAACTAATCAAGAAATTGTCAATTGCTTCGGCAATTGCTGAAGCATTTTGTGCTTTTAGTTCAACGAATCCTACAAATTCTTCTCTGATTTTCCTTTTGCTTTCGTCGTAGAACCGCACGCCTATTGATAGCTGTTCTTTCTCAGCTACGTCTGCTGTTTCATCAGCTAAGACAGCGTAAACCAAGGTCTTCTGAACCTCACTTATTATATTCTCCTTAATAACTTCGCCACATAAATTAATCAATTAGTTATGTATTTTTGGCGATGTGTAAACTGTATTGCGACGGCACTTTTCCAGGTGACTCTTTAATTTGTCGTCCCCTGAATTGATTCTCAACTTTAATAAATCTAATAAAACGCCCTCATCTGCTTGTTTTCCCCTAAGAGGCATATCATGTGTACCGCAAAATACTACACAGGAAATAATTGATGACAATATTTGTCTGTTTTCATCGATTGCTTTTTGGTGTCCACTTTGCAGTTGGATGTGTACAGGAACATGTTCAAGAAAATTTTTTGCATCATTTGTCGCTGTTAGGTGAAGGTTGGTCGTTGCATGCTTTCGGCAGTCTTCATGCATATTTTTGAACTTTATATATGGCCTGACCATAAATGATCCCAAAATTCCTCTCACAGTGCTGATGGGTGGAGGGAACAAAACACAATGCTTACAAACGGACCTAATAAAAACGTGGTAATAAATAAAGATTAAGATATCAATTACTTCCTATACACTTACAAGAGAGCCCCCCCTTAAACAAATCAAATAATCATATTAGGTACATACATATGTGTTTTGTTTTTTCTGTTTCCTGATATCCATTTGATGGAGTAAATCTTTCCAGTTGTTGCGCAGTAAACGTTTAATCTCGTGTCGCCGCAACTAAACTATAAGACACTATTATGGCGCATTAAATATTCGCTCGTATTAAACTCCGAACTAAATTGAATTGTATTCGAAATTTCGAACTGAATTGCCTTGCTCTGCCTCACGATCGCGCTTATATATTCAAATATTCTCGCTCCCGAAATACGTAGAAAATACTCGACTCTGTTGCCATCCTTGTCTCATACTTGCTATCACTGTCTTTACTTTCCAGAATAGTCCATGCTAGAACGTTCTTCTTTACTGGAAAAAGCACTGTCGAGTGTCGTCGTCCGTAACTAGATAGCGCTAGCGCTAGACGTTGTTTTCTCCAAATTATATTCGGCTTTAATCCTAGATGGCTCTGATTATCTCGTCGGGAGCGGAAACTACGAGATACGAAGGTTTTGCGGGAGATATAAATTATATTGCGTCGCTATTATATCGAATGTTGTAGAATATTTAATTATAGATAAAAAAAATTAAATCAAAATATCTGACTGAAAAGATGTTCTGTTTCCAACACTTCATTTTGCGCAGAGTAGGTAACACGTTTTTAATTCCCACTTGCCAGGAAAATTGACGTTTATTTTATCTTCTTGGGGAGGGCAGCTGCCCCCCCTGCCCCTACCTGGGTACGCCCATGGGCCCTCCCCCAGTCCAGATTTGAGTCGGTTAGATTACAAGATATAGCAACACTTGGAGGAAAAGGCGTGCTCAAAGCCTCATCCCAATTTGGAGTCACTCAAGACATCCTTGATTAAGGCAGCCGCCGATTATTGACATGGACCTCGTTCGTGCTGCGATAGACGACTGGCCGCGCAAATTGAAGGCCTGTATTCAAAATCACGGAGGTCATTTTGAATAAACTTTATTGTCATAAGAATCTATGTTTCGTTAAGTTCATTTTGGTATATAAATGGTTACATAATGAATAAACTTGTTTCAATTATTTCATATTAAACATATGAAAGAATTTATGACCTGACTATATAGGTATAATAATAAAACTTAATAATAAAAAATATTAAGAGAACTCTTTCTGTGTTCTGTGAAGAGAATGCTTGATGCAAAAATTTGTCAATATCAGAAAGAGTGTTACTTTTGAAAAAAAAAGGGATTGTAATAGATGTGCATTTATTTATTAGGTAGCGGCTATTGCGCATGTGCGTCAGCGGTTCATTGAGAAGGTCGCTTTATGACGGCAGTAACCCCCCAGCCAAGGGGTGGGAAGTGCGTCAATGAAAGTGGGCCCACAACATTTTATATTTAGTTCAGTTCACTAAGTAGTTGTGTACAATCAGATTGTGAAGTGATAACGACTTGTAGTTGACCAAGTTGGAAGAAAGTATAGGTGAGCAATATTATTCCATTTCATTTATCGTACCAATTCTTAACTAAAAGTAGGTACACAAAGCGTACAAAGTTAATTAAATTTAGAACGATTGTATGACACCTGTATGCTTTTATTGATCCGAAATAGCATTTACGAGTAAGTATATTTTGGAGTTGAAGGCACATTGTCTTTAATATTTTGAGGCTTTTGGTTATTAATTGTTGGTTTGAGTGTAACGACATGGTCAAAACGTCAAATTAGCCATATTGATAAAATTCGTCAAATCCTCTTTTCGTCAAATTATGTAATTTGCCAAATACGCCATTGGTCAAGTCCATGTACAGTTGCTGTAAGAAGTTTATTTAGGAGGCAAATGCTAGCCAAATTAGTAGAAGCATAAAGTCCGAAACATATTATGTCATAAGTAATATATTTTTTCCCGTCAACTATGTTTTATTTTGTTTTACTTAATTATTTGTGTAAGTCACCGTGATTAATACATTATTAGCGTGGCTTCGTTCTCGAATATTTTAAATCTAATAAATGGCTTCTAGAGTAAAGGCTGTAATTCTGTGTTTACAGTAGGTATGTGTAGATACTGAAAAGGCAAAATGAAACTATTTTATTTCTTTTTTTGCTGTTTACTGTACTTTAACCTCCTGAGAACCATAACTTTTGTTTTCGGGAATTTAATTTAAAACTTACTAGATCGATTTTATATGTCACTAGATGTTCTCAAAAAATAGAAAAAAAATGTCTGTTGGAAAATCTCGATTTTCTCAATGTGATACATATACAACATCAGTTCTGTATACCTAATGTGTAAAATGCAGTATGTTGACAATATAAAAAATATTTTATGTAATGATGGTATGTAGGTATTATTTATGTACATTTGCTACATAAATAATTTAATGCATAGTAAAACACAACTATAAAATCAAGTAACGAGGCATTTATTTTCTAATTTTAGACTAAGTAGTTTTTTGCAAACCTCAGTTAGCAGATTTATTTTATTATCTTGAAAATTACGAAGCTTTAACATAAATCTCCATATTAAATAAATTACGTTTTAACATAATATACAAAAATTATACCTACCTATCAAAATCGTATCAAAACTTTGTTGTATGAATCTCTATAAAAAAATCGTTTTTCTGTGCTTCCTTTCCTGACCTGATAGGAAAAATCGCCTCCGACTCATAGCTGATTTTTTATGATTTGAATCCCATATTTATCTGACCAATACGTATTTATAGCTGGCAAATTAATAGAACCCATTACTAGCCGACTAGGACAGGACGCCTATGAATGTTCTGAACGTCATCTCCAACTCTTCTCCTTTTTTTCAGAAGATGTTTTATTTGTGGCGTCAAGCATCTGTTCGAGAATGCTATCAGTTATATATTGTTTAAAAATCTCTTGATGAATCCGTATTCAGTACCATAAATCTTGGCTGATAAAAAAGTTTCTCTAATATAGTGAAATTACCGGTCCACTTCTGGTCCTGGCATGACTACTGTGGGTAACAGCAATAGAAGAACACAAAGAATGTGCAAATTCTGGACGGATTTTATCTTCATTCGAAGAACCAGGGTAAAAGGCTCTGCTATCATTACCAATTTGTCAAATTTCTAATTTGTCGATTGACTACATTTGACCATTTGATTGATTAAATCTGACCAATGTCGTAACACCTGTTGATTTATATACTTAAGTGTATATTGACGTTCAAATTATCATGACAATTGTTATTTCAAATGGGAAGAGTTATTATATTGAGTGACTCATGGATAGTCGCTAAAATATCAATTTTTTATACGAGACACACCAAATAACAACTTTAGTTGATGTTAAGCTTAAATGGAGTCCGAGAACTACTCCAGTCAAGAAAAAATATGCTGCGCCATGGAGCCTTGGACCCTTACTCTTGAAAAGAATAAAAACACCACCATAGTACTTTAATGCGGTTTTCTGTAAGGAAAAATTGTACTAGGATCCATGATGGAGCCTTTGCAATGGATCTAAGGGGGCGGAGGGTGGCTACCAGGTTTATATACGTTCGCGCCGAGTATACTCGTAAGCTGCTGTTGCTTACTCGTACCCGTACCTCATACATAGTCCACTTACACGACTTTGCTGCAACACCGCCTTAAACTAGGGTGATAGCTCGCAGTCCACGCGTCGACAGCTAGAGCTGTTAGCGAATTACTTGGGAGATATTGCGAGAATGGCCTACTAGAAGTCAGCGCGCGGACACCGCGCAGACCGTTTGCTTGCAACGTATGGTAGGAGTCAACTACCGAGTAGTCTGATGGCGGTAGGCTCGCTGACAGCGAGCTGTCTGCTATTATGTTGCCAATGTAAAGTATATCTGAATAGTACCAGTACTTAAAACCCATATTTGAATTATATCCTTTTTGCCAGGTGGGAGTGGGCTAAAGGTCATAGCCCATTTACACGACTCTGCTCCCACCCGGCAAAAAGAATATAATTCAAATATGGGCTTTAAATATTGTTCTTTAGATATATTTTACATTGGCATCGTAAATTAGCAGACAGCTCGCTGTCAACGAGCTTACCGCCGTCGGACTGCTCGGTAGTCGAGGCCTCGCTGGCCGCACATTGTAAACGAGCGGTCAGCGCGGTGTCCACTAATATATAATGTACTCTATGGGTGTCCGCGCGCTTACTGCTAGCAGTCGTCGCCCGCGCTGTCGCCGCTCATTCGTGTCGTGGCTCAGTCGGCCAGTATTCACCAAGCAAACCGCACGCTCGATCTCTTTCAAAGTGTTTTCGCAAATATTGAACTTATCCATTATGAACAAAGAAAAACTTATAGAAGAAGTGCGAAGATACCCCCATCTGTATGATGCCAGTGACGCAAAATACGCAGATTCTGTGAAATGGGATCAAACATCGAAATCCATTGCTAGAACGTTGTCTTCAACAGGTATGTACCTATCTACGTACAATCTACACTATATTAAAAAAGTATTTGTTTTATGGTTGATTTTTTAAAAAACATTTTCACTCCATAACCTTAAAATTATGATACCGAAAATTTTGATTTCGAAATACTTAGTCTGTCCGCTTATAACTCCAGAAGAATTGATAAAACTAAAGTACCTACATGTTGAAATAATAACTTTTTGTTGAAGTCTATAAGTTATTTATTTTTCATAAAACAAAATATATTTTTAAAATGTAGGATAAAAATTGCTAACAATTTTTGCCTCGTTATTAAATATTTTGATGCAGCCATGGAACTTGCCCTTCAGGAGATTGAAAGTAAGATGAAAACAAGTCTCGAATATTAAAAGCATTTTCTGCACTGTTCATTCCGTTTTCTAGTAGGATAGGTCAGGAAACCATTCTCGTTGCGATGTATTGGTTGCTGTATCTCATGTTGATTTAGATACTCTATTTCATAACTTCGCATAATATTATGTAAAATACATGTCGCTAGTATCAATGTGTCAACGTGTATCGGGTTCATATTAATACTTTTGTTATAAATGCCAAATTTCTGGTACAATATTCCAAATGCATCTTCCACAACTTTGCGTGCTCGTGATAAACGTTCATTGAATATAGTTTGTGCTTCAGATAAGCCACGACAACGAGGGTATGGCTTCATTAAATTTTTCATTAGAGGAAACGCCTCATCTCCTATGAAAACATGTGGTATATCTCTGTTACTTCCAGGTAGTGGTTTATCGTTTGGAATATGTAATGAATTACTTTCAAGACGTCTCGCAAATTTCGAAGATGCAAATATTCCACCGTCACTATTTCTACCAAAAGCACCTATATCAACTATTATAAATCTATATTTATCATCAACCACAGCCATTAGTACAACATAAAAGTGTTTTTTATAATTAAAATACAGCGAACCACTATTAGCAGGTGCTATGATGTTGACATGCTTCCCATCTATAGCGCCGATGCAATTTGGAAAATTCCATCTGTCTTGAAATCCTTCAGCTATACTTTTCCACCGCTCTTCAATTGGTGTTGGAATAAAAATTCCCATTAATTTGTTTATGATTGCGTTACATACTTCTTGTATAATTGATCGGATTGTTGATTCGCCTAATCTAAAGCTTGAACTCAACGTCCTTGCCGAACTTCCCGTGATCATGTATCTGAAACAAAACTTCTCTATTAATATTCCTAAGCAAAAATAAAGACACCTTAGCACACAAAAATCTTCAATTCGATTTTTTCTTTTTAAGAATCAGAGTGCAAGAAAACCTGGGCAAACTTAAGAGAAAGCTATAGAAGGGCAGTTGTTAAGAAACGCACAAAAAGTGGTCAGGCTGCTACCTCATCAAAAAAATGGCAAGAAGAGATGTCTTTTTTGTTGCCGCATATGAAACAAAGAAAAACCATTTCATCATTAACGGAAGATGACACTGAAGTTGACTCAAATTTTGATGTTAACGAATTGTTGTCAAATCACGATGATTCTTCTATGTCATTGAATGACCCAGAACTTAATATCACCAACCGACCAGAATCTTCTGCAACAAATACGTCAGCAAACTCTCCTTTGTTTCCGAATATACCTAAAAGAAAGCGATTGAAAGGGACCCAAGAATGTACCTCAGCATCAGCTCAACTTTTACAATATTTACTTAAAGAAAAAGAGGCAAAAAAGGATGTCGAGATTGACCAGTTTTTTTCGAGCATTGCAACAACAGTAAAAAAATTAAATCGTTACAGCCAATCTGTTCTGAAGTCTAGAATATTCAACATGGTGTCTGAATTTGAATTACAAGAAATCCAGGAACAAACAAATTTTTATGCTGGTGCTTCACGATACAATACCGATATTAAAAGTCCTTCGGTTTATAACACCCACAATATAGGACCTTCGGGTTATAAGACCGACAATACAGGACCTTCGGGTTATAACATACACAATATAAAATCTTCGGATTATAACCTCCATAATGCAGGCCCTTCGGGCTATAATACCCGCACTGCAGGATCTTCAGATTATAATATTCATAATGCAGGCCCTTCCGACTCTAATACCCCCATGAATGCAGAGCTTTCAGGCAATAATCCTCCAGTTTTAGAAGAACCGATATTGAACAGTGAATTGCCTAATGCTAAACAGAATAATGATTCCTAAGATTAATATGTGCTAGAATACTGTTTCTGTATTAATTTTGAGTTAACATTGTAAGCGATAAATGGAAATAAGAGACTGATAGTTACTAATTTTTTTAAATAAATATTTACTGATTTACAAGAAAAAAATATCTTTCACTTACCTTAACGTGACGGCAATTTTTTCTATTGGTGTTATTGCTTGTCTGAATTTCGTATTCTTCTTTGTTATGTCTTTTTCAATAAATGATAATATGTAGTCAAATAAATACCGATTCATATGAAAGTAAATGTAGAACTTTTCTTCGTCATCTAATAGGTGTCTCTGGATCTGCCAAAATTCTCCTTCTGCACGCCTTGCTTTCAGCATTTTATGCACCCAAAATCTTCGACTGTTATTTCTTGCGCTTCTCTCTTCATCCTCAAGTGCAATAGCAATAATTGCTAGCTCGCGGGTTGTGAATCGGGACATAGTAAAAAATACGTGTTGCTTCAATGGAAACCGATCGCGAACTGTGTTTATCGCGAAAAGCGAAAGCGGTCGGCGGGTGGACAGCTGGCTGTCTGCTAGTTGTCGCCGCGTGGACTGCTGGGTGCCTGCTAGCTGCCGACGCGTCGACTGCGAGCAGTCGTCTTAGTTTAGGGCGGTGTTGGGTGGGAGCGGTGATGGAGCAGAGTCGTGTAAGTGGGCTATGACCTTAAGACTTTTAATGTTATATTTTAAATAGAAACAGAGAGGACGATGCGGTGGAACGATGTGTGATGGTGCCGACGGTAGGGCGCATGGAAGGCGCTCTGGACGGACCATGCTGACCGGACTTGGGGTGGTACTAGCGGCTCTGGTGGTAACCACCAATTCATGTTACTTGTTTCCTAGTGGTGAGTGTATTATTTGCTACTTTTACCGGAAATAAATAAAATTAAATAAAGTTTAAAATAAAGGGGTATACAATTATGAAACGTTTACAAGGCACACTTACACTAAGAATTAATACACATTATTTTTGCTGTTTTCGATCTCCTTTTTCATAAAAATACACGTCAGTGACTTGAAAGCTTGATTAAAGTTTCGAACTAATGTCTGGTCATTTATGGGAAACGTTGCTTATCATAAAGCTTTATATAAATCAATCCGAAGCTGCTGAAGTACGACTGTTATAAAAATTTACTAGACATAGAAGAGAAGGAGAATGCGTACGTGAAGATGAGTACACATTTAAAGAGACTCCGAATAAGTTACACCTGGGCCACAAGTCTCAGGCACTGCTTTGTGTTTCTACCTTGAGGTATGTTTGAACATGTGATATACCTGGTCCTCGCCCTAAGAATTTTGTCTGTAGACGTGCCAGACCCGTGCCGCGGTGTGAGTTGTGGCCCGGGAGCGCTGTGCCGGCCGACGTCCGATGGCCGCTCGTACAACTGCGAGTGCCCCACCTCCTGTCCCAGCTACGGCGACCACGAGGGCTCCCGGCCGCTGTGCGCTAGCGATGCGCGCGACTACCCCGGCGAGTGTGAGATGCGACGCGCTGCCTGCGATTCCAACACCAACATCACTTTCAAATACATCGGCAAATGTGGTAAGTTTTGGTGATTTTAAAACTATAGTTATCCGGGTTTTCCACTCGAATTGGAGTCGTCTTGGCAACATTGTACATGAAAATGTTTTGGTGGGACACAAGAGTTAAGCGTGTCTTTCCGCCAGCTGCGCTTTCTGCACGGGCGCCTGCGGTATTGTGACCTATGGCCTATGGCCTAAAGTGTTTTACTTTAGTTTTTTGACTGATTGGAGTACGTATTATTGTCAACTGCTTGTGCCAGTTCGGCGACCACGAGGGCTTCCGGCTGCTGTGCGCCAGCGATGCGCGCGACTACCCCGGCGAGTGTGAGGTAAGATGTGTCGCCTGCGACTCCAATACCAACATCACTTTCAAATACATCGGCAAATGCGGGGAGTTTTGGTTGTTTGAAAACAATATTGCAGTTTACATTAGACACCATGATATTAGGATAATAACGTCTGGGTTTCAAAATGACAATACAAAGGTGAAAGTTACTTCTCCATATAGGCACTACAATTAAAGTTGGAAAACCGGAAAGCCTTGTAGTTTAAGCAAGAGCTCTACTGGGTAGGGTAATCAGTTGAAGACCGGCAAGGCAAGCTCGATGGCGTAGGTGGTTAGCGCGTTTGGCCTGCGATTATGGAAGTCAAGCAACTTTCGCAATGGTCGGTCATTGGATAGGTAACCAAAAACTTATTATCTTGAGGTCTTCCGTGCTTCGGAAGGTTACGGCGTTGGCCCGGCTGCATCCGCGGTCATTAGCACCTACCAATCCAAAGGACAAGGCCCAATCTCCCTAATCCATCCATAGGCAAAGCCTGTGACCCAGCAGTGGGGACATTAATAGGCTGATGACGAAGGGAGGCAGGAGCGATACTTTTTTTAGAGTCTGTTGCAAATGTGACCCAGATAGCTCAATATATTTGGAACTTAAATGCTAGATAAGGCATTATCTGTCACATTTTTTTCATGGTCAGTATCATCAATTCGAATCGAAGGAACTGGTAAAACTGTTTCAGATCCATGCGCAGGAGTGACTTGTCCTGATCCAGAAGTTTGCCAGTTGGACGAGCGGCGAGCGCCGTCGTGCCGCTGCGCTGAGCCGTGCCCGCTGGAATTCTCACCCGTGTGTGCGTCCGACGGGAAGACATACTCAAACGAGTGTCAGATGCACCGCGAGTCTTGCCGCGCAAGAAAACAGTTGAAGATTATATTCAAAGGACAGTGCAGTTCCGGTGGGTTTAAGTGCATTCGATTTAAACCTGATGCAATGATAATAGTGTGATTTAGTAACATATTACGACCTCCGTGGCCGAGTGGTTTGTACGCCGGTTTCATGGTGTCGCCGACTCGAGAGGTCCCGGGTTCGAATCCCGGTGGGGGCAGATGTTTGTGTGATGAATACGAGCATTTGTATTCCAGTCATGGATGTTTAATATATATTTCTATAAAAATAAACTTATTTAAGTACAATATATGTATTCTATCCGTTAACCTAGTATTTCTTAACACAAGCCTTACAGCTGACTTTTTGGGGCTTGCTAGGCTAATTGGTGTGAGTGTTGGAAATATTTTATTTTTTATTTTTTATTATCTCTTGATTTTTTATGAGAGGTGAATTATAATAACACGCGTATTTCATAATAAACTTTGTTGACGGTTCATGTCATGGAATATTTGTTCCAGCGCGAAGGACCAATACCATTAGGAGTTGAGGAATCTAACCAATTTTCGATTCCAATGACGTAACTCAATGATCGACGGGTGGTTATTATAAAAGCGAACAATTAAAAATGGACATGTTAGCTAAACAAGATGATAAACGTAACTTCGCAAACTTTTGGAAATCTACAAATAAACTAAATAACAAGCCGGGTGTGCCTGTGAGCGTCAATGATGTCAGCGATCCGAAGCAGGTGGCGGATATGTTTAGGGAGCAGTATACGGCGAAGTCACCATTGGGACCATCACGGTCGCAGAGCGGTGGGAATCAGTGTGGGGAGGGCCGGTTTGAGAAAGTGCCTTGTATTAAATTTACAGCTAAATCTGTCAGAAATGTTATAACTTTAATGTCGAAAGGAAATCACCTGGGCACGACAATCTGAGTATTGAGCACCTCAAGCATGCTGGACCCCATCTTTCTAGAGTTCTAGCAATGTTTTATACTTTTTGTGTTAGTCACTCGTATTTACCTGCTGAAATGATGAAGACTGTGGTGGTGCCAATTCTGAAGTGCAAAACTGGCGACATTGGTGACAGGAACAATTACAGACCCATCTCCTTGGCTACAGTGGTGGCTAAGGTACTTGACGGTTTGCTTAATTCTGAGATAGATAAATACTTAAATATTCACGATAATCAGTTTCATTTTAAGTCTGGATTGTCAACGGAGACAGCAATTCTATGTTTAAAGCAAACCGTCAGATACTATACAGATCGAAAGACGCTTGCTTCCTGGACTTAACGAGGGCATTTGACCTGATTTCTTACGACATCCTGTGGCATAAATTAAACAGTACTTTTATGCCGACTGATCTTGTTAGTCTGTTCAAATACTGGTACGAAAATCAGGTCAATGTGGTCCGCTGGTCTAATGCATATTCGGATCCATATAGGCTGGAGTGCGGGCTGAGGCAGGGAGGGCTGACCTCTCCCAAGCTCTATGCGGCATAACTATATTATTGAGACAAACGTCATCAATATGACTGCTACATGCGTGCTGCTGAGCTCCTCCAGAAGGGCATTCACATACAAGTTGAAGAGCTTGGGAGAGGGTTATGCGGATGACATGGTGCTGCTGAGCGCTTCAGTGTGTGGTTTGAATAAGTTGCTGTCTATCTGTGAGCGTTACGCACTTAGTCATGGGTTGTTGTATAACTCGAAAAAGAGTGAATGTATGGCTTTTCGGGCCGGTGGTGGGCGTCTGGATTATGTGCCAGCTATTAAACTAAACGGCTTACCACTTCAAGTGGTTGATCGTTTCAAATATTTGGGCCATTGGGTTACCGCCGACTTGAAGGACAGATATAGAAAGGGAGCGCAGGGCGCTGTCTGTTAGGGCAAACATGATTGCACACAGATTTGCTCGCTGTTCAGGTGATGTTAAAATTACACTGTTTAGAGCTTTTTGTACATCTTTTTATACCTTTAGCCTGTGGACCAATTACACAAAGAAACAGTACATCGCCTTGCGGGTCCAATATAATAATGCTCTGAGGGTATTGTTGGGGCTGCTTCGATTCTGCAGCGCTTCAGCTATGTTTGCACAATACCGTGTGGATTGTTTTTATACAATCATGCGTAAGCGATGCACTTCTCTCGTCAGCAGAGTACGGAGCAGCCCTAACACAATCCTGAAACTCTTTTCGAGTAGATTTGACTGTCACTATATGAACCATGCGGCTATGATTCATGTAGTGACTATATAAAATTTTGTTATTTATATATAATACTAGCGGCCCGCCCTCGCTTCGCTTCGGTGTAGAGCTGAAGCGTAGACTACAGTTTTTATTCTCAGGCTTGTTTTATACACAATGACATTCATCTATGATTATTCTTATACCTGCATGCAAAGTCTCAGCCTGTTCGGTTTTAAAATTGACAAAGTTTCATACAAACTTTCATTCCCTATTTTATCCCCTTGGGGGTAGAATTGATCAAAATCCTTTCTTAGCGGATGCCTACGTCATAACATCTACCTGCATGCCAAATTTCAGCCCGATCCGTCCAGTGGTTTGGGCTGGGCGTTGATAGATTACTACGTCAGTCAGTCACCTTTGAGTTTTATATATATAGATTATAAAAAAACTGAAGATGGTATATTTATCTTTTCCAAACTTCTATTGACATCACGTCGCTCAATTGTTTTGCCTTCCCAGAATCTCTCCACTAACATTTGAAATTTATGGTATGGTATTAAAGTTCAAATTGACTTTTAAGTATTATTACGAATCGTTTGTATGGGAGTAAAGAAAAGTTTTGTTTTTTGACATTTTCAGGCATTTTTTTAATTTTTATCTTCGTAAGAACCATCCTCGTACTTCAAGGAATATTCTAAAAAAAAATCAGCCAAATCGGTCAAGCCGTTTTCATGTTATGTCGTGACAACGGAAAACGGGTTTCATTTTTATATATATAGATAAGCATTAATCTCTACCAAATTAATATAACTTTGAAATTAAATTCTGACATTTTAATTCATACATTTAAATTTTATTTTACCATTTTAAATTTTGATATTTAATTTTTATTTGACTATTTTAAATTTTGACATTTAATTTTTAATTTTACCGTTTTAAATATTGACATTTTATTTTTGAAATTCTGAAACTGTTAATATTTTAGGTGTGAAACCGATTGAATTTAATTTAATTTTTGTTTTAAATGTAATTGTATGTGGAGATGTAATTTAATTTATTTTTATGTATCATAATTATCACTATTTATTATTATTTTGTCATTGGCATGCTATGATCTTTATGATTGAAATAAATGAATTATTATTATTAATATGGAAACGACTTCATTAAATAAAGTGACGCGTTAGGTGTGAACCCGTGCGCGGAGGTAGAATGCCGTCACGGTGCTGAGTGCCGCGTGGAGGGCGGTGGCGCGGTGTGCGCTTGCCCGCCGGCGTGCGAGCCGGTGCTGCGGCCCGTGTGCGGCTCCGACGCGCGCACGCACGACAGCGAGTGCGAGCTGCGCCGCGCCGCTTGCCTGCTGGGCCGCGAGCTGCGCGTTTTGCACGCCGGCGCCTGCGGTATGTCACATGTACTCTTAGTACGAGTTTTACAATTAGGAAAACTATGATAGTTTTCGTGAGCTCGCACTTGTACTAAGGGCAGCTAAGGGTTTAAATCTATCATTAAATCATTAGCGTCTTCATAAATTTTAAGTATATTTGGTTACTTTTCACCAAAACGGACATAGAAACATAATTTACAATTACGAAAACTATGATAATTTTCGTGAGCTTAAACTCGTACTAAGGGTACTGTTGTGGGAAACTCGAGCCCCTCTACTCACTGAAGGCCCGTGTTTGATCTATTGTGAAACACTGGAGTCTCTATACTTATTGGAGTTTGTGATAGCATTTTTTTCTCCGTTTATAATGTAGATGTAGAGTCCAAGCCCCTAGTGCCAAGTAGACGACATTCTAACATCTAATTTCAATTCATTTGTCACATACTTACACTTAAAACAAGGGCTTTTCTGATTTGCATTCATAATATAATAATATCGGTTTTTATTATATTATGCATATAAATGCCTTATATATATTTTTACAGGTTCCAACGGCGTTTGCGCCGGCCGAGTCTGCCCGCACGGGGGCGAGTGCATCGCATCCGGCGGGCGCGGCGTTTGCCGCTGTCCTCGCTGCTCGAACGAGTTCGCGCCCGTGTGTGGGTCGGACGGAATATCGTACGGCAACCGCTGCAAGTTGCAATTGGAGGCTTGCCGGCATCGACGCGACGTGCAAGTGCTGTACGACGGACCTTGTAGTATGTGTTGACCTTTTAATTTGTGGGTTGCTCATAGTTTTGCGTTTCCAAATTGAAAAAGAGTGACAAGCAAAATTCATTAGCTTAGCCACAGCTGTTTATAAGTGCGTCATTCAGCGGATTGTGACCCGTAATAAGTACCTAATTGAAAATGTCTGTTTCTCGGACGAGTTTGCACCCGTGTGTGAATCGGACGGAATATCGTACGGCGACCGCTGCAAGTTCCAATTGGAGGCTTGCAGCCATAGACGTGACGTGAAAGTGCTGGAACTCTTTTGTGAAACCAAAATACCCAACGTATGAAAATGCAACGAATAAATATATGAGGGTCAGCAATAGCTGCCTCCGATATTAATTCGTCCGTACATACATCCGTCAGTCAGCGGGTAATAGGTATCCATGACGATCCATAAGGCTGACAGTTTAAATTTGTGAAAAATTGTTCAATTTCGATTTAACTAGAACTAGATTTAGGCCATACAATAATGTCATATTGACATTGGCGTTTTTCTATGGGTTGAATGAAGATTTAGCAAAATTACTGCAAGTGGACCTATGTAATATTAAGTTAAAATACCTACAAAATATTATGTTTTAGACGGCTGCGAGAACAAGAAGTGCGAATTCTACGCAGTTTGTGAAAGTGACGGCGTGTCTGAAGCTAGCTGCGTTTGTCCGAAACATTGTGAGGAGGGAACAGTGAGTAAATCATCATTTTATACTCTTAAAACTTTTCTCAAATGTGGAAATTATGGAAAGCACGTTATTAATATAGTAATAAATGTATTTATCCTGTAAACTTGATCACGATGCAGCTACCATTGTTGAAAAGGTTGCACACAAAGCCATTATAAGCGTCATCAAATCGTACATTACAGGTTTTCACAATTTTTGTTGTGTAACATCTTTCCCCTCGCTTTCCTGCAATTTGTGGGAGTGATTTCGTGAAATGGGACGGAAGTGTGTAACAGGAAGTCGCGAAAGCGCGCGCTATATAATTTGATTTTAGAACATAATGTTCAAATAGCTTATTCCTTTTGTAGTAGGTTTTTTTTTTTACTAATATAAGGTGAGGTTTCAAATGTTACACATCCATGGATGGAATGGATTCCAATACCATGCAGTACTCAGTACCTAAAGGCTTCCTGTGGTTACATGAAAATGGCATTATGCTTAATACTATTTTTAACAGGAAACGGAAGAAGTGTGCGGCAACGACAACCAGACGTACAGCAGCGTGTGCGCTCTACGCGACGTCGCTTGTCGCGAGAAACGGAGGCTGCATATAAAACACATGGGGTCTTGCGGTGAGTAATTTACAGATTTCATATCTTGAAAAACATATAGTACTTCTAGTGCAGTCATTGAAGCGAAAAATACGGCCTTACCTCCGATTTTTTTTGCTGTGAACCGATTTGCAAGAAATTTTGGAATTAGGCTCATCTTACCCTTAACTTCAAAAGTGAAAATGATCTGAACTCCGCCTATTATTTTTAAGGGGTGTAAACAACCCCTTAATGGAAAAATTTACATTGAGCCATTTTATCGCTAGAAAACATGTCTAATAGTAAGTGATGAAATTGTAAAGTATTTTCTAACATAATTACCTCATATTAAAATCATTTCAACCCATATATATATATTTAATATTTAAAAATAATTTAATTTAGAGTAAAAAATTGCCATTTATTGAATAAAATATTTAATTATTATATAAAATTGTACTATTAATATTAAAATATAATATTATTATTCATGACTCAATGTCGGAGTCGCTGTCACATTCAACATCTTCTGGCTGAATTGGAGGGCTATTTTGGCAGATATCTCCACTGCACGTTCCACAGGTACTATTATTACAAAACAGACCAACTTTTCTGCATCCGCAAGACGCTCCACATCCTTTTTTGCAGTTGCAAAAAATCATTTTCAGCAGTTCTTGTGGTGCGGGTGGATCTACAGACTTAAGTGGATTTAATAAACCGTCATTCATGACCCACCCCCTATCCGTTGGATGAATGATGATGATGATGATGAAATGATGAAATGTGTTATATATACATATAAGAACGTTGGTATGTATTCATGCCACACATTACAATAGTTGTGGGTCTCTATTATACTGCGTTCTTTCATATTGCTCCAAATTTTCACACTCCGAAATTTTCAGTTACTAAGTAGAAAAAAATATGATAAGTTTTTGGACCATAACTCCTTCAATTTTCATGCTATCACAATTTATGTAAAACCATTGTAAAGTTAATTAAGAGAGCTACAACATCCTTCATTGCAATATATATTAAAAAACCTTTTTCTAAAACGGTGAAGGGTTAAAGGGCTTAAGAGAGGCTGTGATTGCGCTGCCACGCGCTCTTTAAACAATCATATCTCCGTCAATTTTATTTTGACAGAAAAAACAAAAAAACCAAATTATTTGTTAGAAAATTACCTAAATTTTTAAATCGTACACTTTTATACGTATCTGTCGTCATTTTTGAGATATTATGAAAAAAAGTAGGTAAATTTGACATTGTGGGTTTACCTATAATGCGAAGAGATGGCGCTGCCTTGCAGCTTAAGAATAGCTAGAAAGAATTTCGACGCGGTCCGTGAGGGCCGCGGTAGCATAATTGGTCAGTGCATTCGCCCGGATTGCGAAGGGTGCAGGTTCGAGTCCCGTCTGCTGCCTGGTCCGCGTGGAATTTTTTCTAGTTATATTTTCTTTAGATTTAAACATCAAGCAGTTACATGCTTTAAAAATAATAAAAATTATAACTATAATTGCTATTTCTTCTTTCAAATGTTTAATACTTGTAAAAGTATTCATTTGACATTGTGGGTTTACCTATAATGCGAAGAGATGGCGCTGCCTTGCAGCTTAAGAATAGCTAGAAAGAATTTCGACGCGGTCCGTGAGGGCCGCGGTAGCATAATTGGTCAGTGCATTCGCCCGGATTGCGAAGGGTGCGGGTTCGAGTCCCGTCTGCTGCCTGGTCCGCGTGGAATTTTTTCTAGTTATATTTTCTTTAGATTTAAACATCAAGCAGTTACATGCTTTAAAAATAATAAAAATTATAACTATAATTGCTATTTCTTCTTTCAAATGTTTAATACTTGTAAAAGTATTCATTTGACATTGTGGGTTTACCTATAATGCGAAGAGATGGCGCTGCCTTGCAGCTTAAGAATAGCTAGAAAGAATTTCGACGCGGTCCGTGAGGGCCGCGGTAGCATAATTGGTCAGTGCATTCGCCCGGATTGCGAAGGGTGCGGGTTCGAGTCCCGTCTGCTGCCTGGTCCGCGTGGAATTTTTTCTAGTTATATTTTCTTTAGATTTAAACATCAAGCAGTTACATGCTTTAAAAATAATAAAAATTATAACTATAATTGCTATTTCTTCTTTCAAATGTTTAATACTTGTAAAAGTATTCATTTGACATTGTGGGTTTACCTATAATGCGAAGAGATGGCGCTGCCTTGCAGCTTAAGAATAGCTAGAAAGAATTTCGACGCGGTCCGTGAGGGCCGCGGTAGCATAATTGGTCAGTGCATTCGCCCGGATTGCGAAGGGTGCGGGTTCGAGTCCCGTCTGCTGCCTGGTCCGCGTGGAATTTTTTCTAGTTATATTTTCTTTAGATTTAAACATCAAGCAGTTACATGCTTTAAAAATAATAAAAATTATAACTATAATTGCTATTTCTTCTTTCAAATGTTTAATACTTGTAAAAGTATTCATTTGACATTGTGGGTTTACCTATAATGCGAAGAGATGGCGCTGCCTTGCAGCTTAAGAATAGCTAGAAAGAATTTCGACGCGGTCCGTGAGGGCCGCGGTAGCATAATTGGTCAGTGCATTCGCCCGGATTGCGAAGGGTGCGGGTTCGAGTCCCGTCTGCTGCCTGGTCCGCGTGGAATTTTTTCTAGTTATATTTTCTTTAGATTTAAACATCAAGCAGTTACATGCTTTAAAAATAATAAAAATTATAACTATAATTGCTATTTCTTCTTTCAAATGTTTAATACTTGTAAAAGTATTCATTTGACATTGTGGGTTTACCTATAATGCGAAGAGATGGCGCTGCCTTGCAGCTTAAGAATAGCTAGAAAGAATTTCGACGCGGTCCGTGAGGGCCGCGGTAGCATAATTGGTCAGTGCATTCGCCCGGATTGCGAAGGGTGCGGGTTCGAGTCCCGTCTGCTGCCTGGTCCGCGTGGAATTTTTTCTAGTTATATTTTCTTTAGATTTAAAAAGTAGGTTTTTTAAAAATTTTAAATTTTGGTTTTTCTTTTAAACGTGACTTTTTTGAAAAATATGTGTCCTGAAGCAGCCAAACTGATACTATCTATCAAACTCTTCATAATAAAGCTAATTGTAGGCGGAATACGATTAATTTAATTTTGGTGGAAATGGCACTTATGAAACCCATTGATTTAAAAGAAAAAACATTAGATGCTCCCCTTATTTGCAATACAGCTCACTTATTTTACGTGCAAAAGACTTTTGATAGTGCTCATTTTAAAGCTTATTTCAAGCACTACAAAACCCTTTTGTATTAGAATGCATAAAATGCATCTGCTCGCCGCTAGATGGCATTGACCACATCGATTAAATTTCAGACAAAATAAAAAACGGCTTTGATCTTTAATATCTAGCTTAATATTGCACTTAGAATACTTTATAAAAAACCAAATTGTTCATTGTTTTACCTGCTACAATTCTGTTTTTTATAAAATTTTCGATAAAACTTATATTTTTGGAGATATTTGCAAAAAACCGATGAAAAACGGGAAATTTTTTCGAATTTTCAATTGCCAATAACTTGAAAAGTATTGGATTTTTTGAAAAACTTTATAGATGATTTAAAATTAGGCTTTCTATCGATATCCGAGGTTATTTTGAAAAAAAAATAATTCACCCCCGAGAAGGGGTGGCAACCACCCCCAGGGTGGTTGCGGAGTTAAAATCATTTTCACTCTTGAAGTTAAGGGTAAGATGAACCTAATTCCAAAATTGTATGCAATTCGGTTCACAGTAAAAAAAATCGGAGCAATAATGCTTCAATGACTGCACTATTCGGAGATTTAAAAAGACGCGTGCTCATTCGACGGAAAACGCGCGTCTGCGCGTGACCAACGCTGATTGGTGCGAGCGCATTCTCGCGAATCCGCGCGCTCACTAATGAACCTACGCGTCATCAGTCGGAAATTAGCCTGTGATGATAGATTAACTGGCAAGTGATGCAATAGCACTGCCGCTGATAAAAGCGTATAATACGCGAATTTTTTTGTGTTTGTCTTCTCTACACGTGACAGATGCATCTGCAGATGCCATCTTTAGATGCGTCCGCCGACGTATAGGCCGTAGTTTGCGCGTCTGTGGTAGGTATTTAACGTCCGCAGATACGTCTGCTATCAATTCGTTAGTTGTCGGTTCTTGTGGTACGCAACAAAGGGCTTCAGCGCGGACGTCCGGCGTGTCTGTTCACACATCTCACGACGCATCGCATCGCATACTGGTGTTGCGAATAAGAGTGGATGCGTCCTTGTAATTAATTTTTGCTCGTTTGTTACTCTACTTCGCCGAAATGGCTAATAACGACGACCTACGTGGCCGAGTGGTTTGTACGCCGGTTTTCATGGTGTCGCGGACTCGAGAGGTCCCGGGTTCCAATCCCGGTGGGGGCAGTTCTTTGTGTGATGAATACGAGCATTTGTACTTCAGTCATGGATGTTTAATATGTAATTCTATAAAAATATACTTATACACAGTCAGGTCATAAGTATTGTCACACACAGAAAAACTTTTCTTTTAGAATGCTGGCCACAAAAAAGTTTATTGAATTCGAATTTCGAATTGTTCATGAAAATAAAAACGTATACTTTTTAGAATTTTACTCATTTTTAAATATGGAGTGGACGCTTAAAGAAGACCGTGTTGCAGTTATTGCGTTGCATCGTTGCGGTTACGCGCCAATTCAAATATTTGACATACTGAAAAATTTGAATATAACCAAAAGATTCGTTTATCGTACCACCAAACGATACAATGAAGACTCTAGTGTATATGGCAGGTCAAGAAGTAGTCGCCCTCGTTCTGTTAGGACTCCAGCAGTGATAAAAGCTGTGAAGGTGTGACGTTGTCAGACGTGTGGACGGCTCGTGGTGATCCATCTGCTGATGCATCTGTCGACGTCTCCAACGTGTAAATGAGGCATCAGACATACACATACATCAAGTACCACAAAATCAATATGTTCTCGGTGAATTTAATGATGAATCATAATTCGAGCAGATAAAGTTCTAAATCAGTCGAAAATATGTTTTTTGTTAACTTGACCTGTGGTTGTCTCTACAGACGTAAGATAGCATTTAGTTAGAAGTTTGATAGAACGTATAGTGCGATTCAAACTTAATTGTGACTGCGAAGTTAGTGCAAGTTGCGGCGCACTAAATGAAATGTAGGGTGACTGAGGTACGCGCGGGAAATCTCTGAATTTAAACCTGTACCATCAAGTACGAGCAACTGCGAGAAAGTATTCATATTGTCACGTCATAATGAGAAATTTCTGCCTAATGACGAGTGCCAGGTGTCAGCACTGTGGCGAAAGGTCTACTCATCCGTCAAATCGCATAGGTAATTGTATGTAGACATAGTCTATGGATCAATTTTAATGCTAGTTCGTTTAGTTCCCACCAAAGGCTTTATACAAAAGACCTCATGTTACAGTAGCGCCAACTGGTGACGTAAATTTTCGTAAACACCCTCATTCTTATAAAAATTAACCTCATTAGTTGGCGCTACTATGGCATGAGGTCTTTTCTGTATGAAGCTTTTGGCGCTGCTTAGTTCCAATAACCATGGCGTTGGCGATATACGAACAAGGATCTGTCAAAGTTCGTGCTTGGGCCTATGGTCATAGCTGCCTTCGCTGCTGACTATAAAGTTTAATACGCACTGTATTACTCTAGAGTTCTGCGCTGGCGTCCCATGTCTGACTGGAACTTGGTGTTGTAGAGGCGCTGAAGCCGAGCGCGAGCACGTGTAATAATAATAATTTTTAAGAAAAAGATCACATTACATTCAAATAAAAAGTGAACATGCGGAAAATGTCTTTGTTTATATTCAGTGGTTTGAACGGACGGGTATTTCTATAGAGCCCTGCCCTGGCGTCCAATATCCAGCAGTGTCTGGATTTGGTGCGCGCGGGGGACAATCCGATAAAATAATTACAGGTTTGATCGAACGATATTACTGTGGAATCTTGAGCTAGCGTCCAATGTACGGTCGGAACTTGGTGCGCGCGAGGGCAATGCGCTAGCGCAACCCCTTGCGCTGAAGCTGAGCGAAACCGTGTGCTCGAATACGCGGCAAACTTTTCTTTCTTAACATTCTGACGGTAGACGATATTTCTCTAGAGTCCAATATCAAGCTGGAACTTAGTGCGCGTGCGAACAATGCGGTAAAATAGAGATTTTATTGAACGATATTTCTGAAGAATCTTCATCGTCGTTCAATGCCCTGCTGTGCTGGGACTTGGTGCGCGCGGGGGTCAATCCGATAAAATAATAAGAGGTTTGATCGAACAGTTTTTTTGTGGAATCTTGAGCTGGCGTCCAATGTCCGGTCGGAACTTGGTGCGCGTGCGAACAATGCGGTAAGATAGAGATTTTATTGAACGATATTTCTGAAGAATCTTCGTCGTCGTCCAATGTCCTGCTGTGCAGGGACTTGGTGCGCGCGGGGGGCAATGTGCTTGCGCAACCCTTTGCGCTGAAGCTGACCGAACCCGTGTGCTCGAACACGCGGCAAACTTTTCTTTCTTAGCATTCAGTTTCGGTTTGAACGGATGGTATTTCTCTAGAGTCCAATGTCAGGCTGGAACTTGGTGCGCGTGCGGATAATGCGGTAACATAGAGATATTATTGTACGATATTTCTGAAGAATCTTCATCATCGTCTAATGTCCTGCTGGGCTGGGATTTGGTGCACGCTGGGGGAAATCCGATAAAATAATTAGAGGTTTCATCGAATGTTATTTCTGTAGAATCTTGTGCTGGCGTCCAATGTCCGGCCGGAACTTGGTGCGCGCGAGGGCAATGTGCTTGCGTAACCCCTTGCGCTGAAGCCGAGCGCGAGCCCGTGTGCTCGAACACGCGGCAAACGTTCGTGCACGAATGCGCATTGCAGAAGGCGGCGTGCGAGGCAAGAATGCGCGGCGAACAGCCGTTACACGTTGCCTACTATGGGGAGTGCGCCGACGCACAGGACGACAATGCTACTGCGGGTATGTATCATCATCAGCCTATTAAGGTCCCCACTGTTGGGGTACAGACCTTCCCTATGGATGGAATAGAGAGATTTGTACATGACTTACCACGCGGGTCCGTTGCGGATTGGTGGGTGCTAACGACTCCAGATTCAGCCGGGACCAACGGCTAAGCATGCCTTCCCAAGCACGGAGGAGCGCAAGATAGTAAATTTTTGGTCATCCATCCAATGACCGACCACTGCGAAAGTTGCTTAACTTCAGCGGTCGCAGCCAAACGCGCTAACCGCTTGCATCATAGAGCTCTTCATATGTAAGATGTAAACATATTTCTCATATCTTTTTATAGGCCTTCAAATTTCTTCACCCCTTTAGATGCTATGCGTGTTTAATTACAGAATCAAATGCTAAAAAAACATTAACAGTCAAAGCATCTAAAAATATGTACTGATGATATTTTTCTAGAAAGTTTTTTAATTTAGATATTTTATTTTTCTAAAAAAAGAAACAATAAATTGTATTCCCATTAGGCTGGCTGAAATCGAAAAAATGTGATAAACTTGTAGGAACACTGCACACGGAATAGCAGTAAATCCCGGTGAACTGTTTCTCCTTTGTCCTTTCTCCTAACTTGTTAGAAATCTCTTTCGGAACAAACAAAGTATCGAAGGAGATTAGACAATGTCAGTTTAATCATTGCCTTTTGATATCTGGGATTTTGCCTAAGCAGACTTAGCAGCGACGTTTTTCTGATTTTCCTTCTCTCTCACAGTATTAACTAAACTGGCCAATCAACTGCTTCATTCTTATTGTCTATTCTCAGGAATAAATAAATCAGTCAAGATTGTGGACAGTAATGATATCCGAATCGGAGAAGAAACTGAAACGTCCAGTGAACCTATGACAAGTACCGCGGTATGCGCGCGAGTGCAGTGCGCTTACGAGGCAACTTGCGCCGTCGATTCCAATGGACAACCCAGGTAAAATTTGTAATGATTTCCAGGAAAATAGAATCACACAAATAAGTACCCCTTCCGGGAATCGTACATAGGAACTTTGGGGTAGTATAAAGGATCGCTGACATTTAAAAAAGGAAAAGTAATTCACATTATTTAAGATTTTTGACTCCTTAGTTAAGGGGTGTATGCGTGTGTCTTAATCACGTCACATGTTTTGGCCATTTTACATCCATAAATGCTGGCTGCACTAAGATAAGTACGTCAAGAATACGACTCACTTTGGAAGCATTAAGTTTAACTGACGTCTTCGGGTTCGGCAGTTAGATATGGCTTATCCCTTGGTCTGTGGAGCCCAATACTTAATGTTGTTGTGATGTTTTTCACGGCCGGAAAATAAAAAAAAAACCGGCTGATTTTCCTACTACTTTACATCCAGGCTTCATTTAGGTCTCAAATCAATCCTGAATAGTTTCTCTACAAACTTATCTATAAATTAGATGTGTAAATTACTAAATATGATAAAAGGCAAAATATGAAAAATGAAAATAGTTTTCTCAACTCGTGGCAGAAATCATCCACTTACACAGACGAGGGTTCCCATCCTTCGTCACACAATGTCACACTTTGTTGATCCTCTCCCTTTATGGATGGCCCTTCACGACGAAATCCACGGTCGGTACATCGTATCTTGGTGGTCCCTTAGATGTTCTTTAATGTTTTTCTTCATCAGATGTGCATGTTTGTTCGATTGTGCTGCGGCGGCGGCCGCGTCTGCCACCTCCGCCCCAGTTTGTGCGTCCGACCTACGTCTGTACCCGACCCTGTGCCATATGAAACTAGAGGCGTGCAGGCGGCAGGAAGAGTTGAGACTGAGGCCGCTGCCCCTGTGTCGTGGCCTGGAGGTGAGTGCATAGAATGTCTGTATCCGACCCTGTGCCATATGAAACTAGAGACATGCAGGCGGCAGGAACAGTTGAGACTAAGGCCGCCGCCTCTGTGTCGTGGCTTGGAGGTGAGTGCATAGAATGTCTCTACCCGACCCTGTGCCATATGAAACTAGAGACATGCAGGCGGCAGAAAATAGAGACTGAGGCCGCTTCCTCTGTGCGCTGGTTAATTCTAGTACATAAATGACAGTGCCCATTTTTCTTAGGACATCCGTACCAACTTGCATCAAACCAAATTTACTCTCAAGAGTTTAGTTTTTATCTAACTTTTTACTATCAAAAATAATTTGTCAATGTTTAACCACGTATTAGAAAAAAATACATTAGTTGGAAAACAGACACAGCTACAGACACGGCACTTCAAAGTCAGTATCTCATCACTGTCAATACTTATTATAGACGTGATGAATTAATTATACGATAAAACTACCAGATCGACTCAAACGCAGCAAGAATAACATCGACCAAACAAACAAAACAAACAGCATCACAACAAATACGAAATTGACATTGACACTAACAGTTCCGTAATTAGGCGTTCCGAATCGCCATGAATGTATGTTTTGAGTTTCGAAAATACGCAATATTTACTTTCTGAAATGGTGAAATAAAATAAAATGATATGAAAGAATTACATATTTTATTTTCTACTTTAAAATCTTATTTACTTAGACAACGGCTAAAGCTAATAAGGCGAACAAAAAAAAAATATGTTCATTGTTAAACATCGGAAATAACAGACAACTGTTATCGGAACGTGCAAGATTTCAGAAATCGACTTTTGATATAGGGATATGTAATTTTTTGCGGAAGTAGGTAATTGCTAATTATGAAGCATCATTTATATGTTTTTTTAAATGTGGTTAAAAAAACTGTTAAAAGTCACTACATAATACATATAAATAAAACATTATTTTTGGTATTAATATATCTATGACGCAATGTGGTACGGGGTATGGGCATTGTCCTTTGTAATTTTTTGTTTCAATTTTACTTTGTTCTTAGTAGGTAATTGCTAATTATGAAGCATCATTTATATGATTTTTTTAAATGTGGTTAAAAAAACTGTTAAAAGTCACTACATAATACATATAAATAAAACATTATTTTTGGTATTAATATATCTATGACGCAATGTGGTACGGGGTATGGGCATTGTCCTTTGTAATTTTTTGTTTCAATTCTACTTTGTTCATATGGTTTCAGTTCGGGGTCTGCACTGTTAAGGTTGAGTTCAGATTTAGCTTTGTTTGACAGTATCGATACTTTGACCTAGTTTTAACACAATCGATATTCCATAGTTTCGGCCTTGCGGTGACGACGAAGCTGTAGTAGACTCCGAAGGACGCCCTGTTGACTGCGGCGGAGGTCCTCGTAGAAAAGACTGCCCTATCGGTAGTTACTGCCACCACACAGCTAAAGCTGCGAGATGCTGCAGAAAAGGTATTTTTAAAATTTGGAATTTCGAACGTTTCAACGTAGAAAGTTTCTATTTGATTGTTTTTTTAACTGTTCCAATGTTTAAAAATGTTCCAAACTTTCATAGAACAGGGTGGACGCAGCCCGAGACCTAACTTGGTCTATGAATGAGTACTTTACTAAAATAGTCTTAATTAGAAGAACTAGGTGTAAAGTAATAAAATACATTCACTTCATACTTATACCAGCGTAATGAGACAGATTTACATTTTGACTTTAATGAACCGAAATAAAGATGTCAATATTATAAAATACTTTTTTAATTGCCGGTTTTTGTTCGTCATGTGTGATTGGTGTGATTTGTGCTTACAGAAAAAGGCCTCACAGAAACCAAAGGTTGCCAGGAGTCTTGGCACGGGTGTTGCGCAGACGGCGTGACCCCAGCTCGTGGGCCAGGTGGCGTTGGATGTCCGTCTCAATGTGGGTGCCATCGACTGGGCTCTGTGACCGAGCAGTGCGACGAGAGCGGTCAGTGCTCGTGCCGGCCGGGCGTGGGTGGTCAGAAATGTGACCGCTGCGAGCCCGGCTACTGGGGGCTGCCGAGGATCGGTACCGGCCACACTGGCTGCATACGTGAGTCTGTCATACTGTTTACTCTCAGTGGGTGCCATCAGTTCGGGTGTTGGAATGAGCTGTGGAGTACGGCGTATGTCAGACTTTTTCTTCAGTTTTAAAATTAATTATTTATCTCATTAATTCGATACTTCCATGATTTGATGACAATTAAAATTAAAACTTCGAAAACTTCTTGCTTCTGTTAACTGCGCTACGTTTACCGTAGTTTACTATACTTTGAAAAAAAAGATTTGAAATATTTTTTTTCAGCTTGTGGTTGCTCAGCATTTGGATCAGTGCGTGAGGACTGCGAACAAATGACGGGTCGTTGCGTCTGCAAACCTGGGATACAAGGTCAAAAGTGTACAGTCTGTTCAAATCACGAGCACACTCTTGGGCCGAACGGGTGTTTTGATCGTGAGTACTTGATATATGACAATTTATTGATATCAGTTTTGATTACTACTCTTATACCTACTTATTTTTTTTTGCACAGCTGAATCAACTCAACTGCCAGCTACCAGTTGCGACCACATGACTTGCTACTTCGGAGCTCACTGTATAGTTCGCAGCGGACTTGCAACGTGCGACTGCATTACACCGGAATGTCCACCGGCAGAGGGCCCATCCGTGTGCGGTAGCGACGGGCGCACATACTTATCCGCTTGCCACTTGCGAACTCACGCTTGCAAAACTCAGTCAGACATCGTCGTACAAGCCTTCGGCCCTTGCGCCAACGAGACTCCGCACGTGAGGCGAGGTAGTCGCTCCACCGATACTCGCTCAAACCTCACCCGAAAACATCGAGAGCACGTTAACTCTAAATCTCTTGAGACACACGCCAAACATTCTTCCACAAACTCTCTCCAGTACACAGATGCTTCCGTAGACACCAGTGATAGCGGCAAACCAGACAGTCCAGACCCCGAGCTCAGTTGTGTTGACATCCTTCCGCCAGTCGGATACCGCTAGCTTTAGGACCGCTAGAATAGTAGACCTTCTGCACCAATCGTTGTTTATGTAGATATCGAAGCACCTACTTGTAAGATTTTCAAATTATAGCAGTTTTAAGATGTTGTTTTAACTGATTCGCAGAAAATAATGCAATGGAGGAAATTGTAGAGGGAAAGAATTGTGCGGTAAAGGCCAAAGACAAAATTCCTTTCGATGAGGATGGGGATTTAGAGGAAGAACTAATAAACCAGGTGGTGGAAGACTATATGCTCTACGAAGAGTATATCGAGGAGGAGATAAGTGATATGTATAAAGTGCCGTTGTTCGATGGCATGGCACGTATGACCGCTCGGACGCGACTGCCCGCGAAGCGATTCGATATTTGGGCCGAAGTGTCCGCCGTTTGCGGTAAAGGTGCTTTGATGAGTGCGTCTGGGACGAGAGATCATTTGTGGCTTGGTTTTCTAGAAGATAGGGCAGTGTTACGTTGGGATGCGGGTGGAGGGCCTTTGGAACTGTACTCTGGGAAAGTGAAAATAGATGGCAAGTCGCAGATATCAGCGCGGCGATACAAGAAAGATGCGATGCTGCGAGTTGGGTCGGCGACGGCACGGGGGTCGGCGCCTGGTAGGATGAGCTCATTAGATGTGGACCCGTTTATCTACATCGGTCATCCTCCAGAAAATGTGACGAAGTAAGGGATATTTATAAATATTGACCTGTTCATATCATGTAAGTAGTTCTTTTTAGAAAGTAGAAAAATATTTATTGGTAAAATACCAGAATACAATTAAAAAAGGAACCCTGACTCTTAAAATTGTTGGTTTAACTTGTATATCTGGAGCCAGTTTCTTCCTAACACTTTGTTTGACACTAAATCTTCTAATGTATAGAATTTTCGTGCCACAGTGTTTCTTACATAAATCATCAGAATTGGTTTGACTGATTCTTCTGAAACTTTGTATGTATATTCTGTTGGTCTGAGAATAGTATGTGAATTATTTTTTAACACAGAAAAGACGTAATACGTAGACGGAGTGCGAACATTTCTCTTCCGCGATCATTTTCATGCTTTTCTGTGTCCGGCACCTTAGTGATAAGGGTGGTATACAGCTAATTTCTATTTTTATTTTTTGGATATTTTTATGATTTGTTATTAAAAATACATATAACTCAACATTTTCACCCTTCTACCATCAACCCCTAAAGTATAGTATACCTAAACAGTAGGAAGATGTTTGCAAACGACATCAGTATGACAGTCAAATTACGCTAGTAAGACATAACGGATCGACGACCTCCGTGGCCGAGTGGTTTATACGCCGGGTTTCATGGCGTCGCCGACTCGAGAGGTCCCGGGTTCGAATCCCGGTGGGGGCAGATGTTTGTGTGATGAATACGAGCATTTGTACTCCAGTCATGGATGTTTAATATGTATTTTGAACTGTGGAGTCGTCTCAATTTACTATGTATTTACCAAGGCAATTTTCCATGTAGGTTATCTGGCGGACCGTTGCACGGTTTCGTGGGATGCATTCATCGGCTGCGCGTGAGTGGACGCGACATAATTCCTCCTACCAGAGGATTATCATTAACAGGCTACGGTTTGCGCTCCTGTACACCACATAACATCGCTCGATTTACCTGCCCATAACATATTGAAGATTCAAGTATCCGCATTCGAGAAAAAGAGAACTCTTTACTTAATAGCCAATCAGCAAAACAGTCGACGACCTCCGTGGCCGAGTGGTTTATACGCCGGGTTTCATGGCGTCGCCGACTCGAGAGGTCCCGGGTTCGAATCCCGGTGGGGGCAGATGTTTGTGTGATGAATACGAGCATTTGTACTCCAGTCATGGATGTTTAATATGTATTTCATATAAATATACTTATATATGTACAATATATGTATTCTATCCGTTACCCTAGTATCCTATAACACAAGCCTTTACAGTGCTTACTTTGGGGCTAGGCTAATTGGTGTGAGTGTTGGAAATATTTATTATTTATTATTATTTATTATAGCAAAAATAATATGGGTAATATTTAAATTATCCTCAAAAAATAATAAATGAATCATCATCATTGTTATGTTTTTATTTTTTAAGCATTTAACTGCTTGATCCTTAAATCTAAATAAAAGTTTGCGCGCGCGGTAGTATAATGGTCAGTACATTCGCCCGGATAGCGAAGGGTGCGGGTACGAGTCCCGTCTGCTGCCTGGTCCGCGTGCAATTTTTTCTAATAAAACTTTTCTTTAATTTAATCATTATTTTTATTTATGAAAAAAATATATCACCCAAAAATACAACCGGTAATCTAAAGGTTATTTTACCTTTTGTATTTTTTTGAGTTACTATTTTTTTTTTGAATCACTTAAATATGAGCAAAAAAAAACAGATTTCAATGTTTTCAGTCGACAAGTTATTTAATTACAGGCAGTCCGCGTACTTACGGCATGTTAGGTTCTCGAAATACGCGATGTAACACAAAACGATGTGTCGAGACATCCCAATGGACGCCGGCCCCACGGACATTTACCTCAAGTAAATTCTCCTATAATCGAAACAATGAGTTTTCTGCCTCACCAGATGGCGCCACTGTTGAGTGAGGTCCTAAATTGTAACTTTTAAAGTTTATTAATACGCACATGAAATCAAAGGTTACATTTAGATCGTATTTTGACACAAAAGAACCATATCCTAAACATAATAGGCCATGCCACAGTGACGCGCAGTTCCGTTTTAATCGGAAAAAATGGGAACATAATCATTTTTCTAAGCTCAAATTTTTAATAACTGACATTCATTGCCACATAACTCATATTTGCCATAATTAAGCCGAATTGTTACCAATTATTCACAACATAATTTTAATTAGAAATAAACCCGCGTAGTCAACTAACAAGCAATAACATTTGACATTTCGGAGACCTCACGCTACACTAGCGCCTCTAGCGGCGGATTCATACGCGATAGCCCTCATTGACTTATGCTTGAGGAATAGTGTCAAAACATTATTTGACGTAACTTGAAACGACGTAAGTCGAGGACTGCCTGTATTATTGATATTAATTGTGTTATCACATTGCTGAATATTTAATTTATAGAAAATTGACACTAGCAATTTCCAGACAACTATAAAAATAAATAAGGGTAATAAAAAACTTCGGAGTGGTGTAAACAAGACAGGTTTTAGTGTAGATTTTCTTGGAATATTATTGTTATTTGAAAATGTCTCTGTTAATGTTATTAGTTTGAAGTTATATTCATATAAAAAAGCAACTTATATATTAATTTATCTCAATACATAATCACTTAATGCAATCGGCGAAAGATAGCCATAGAAAAAATTATACAAATATTTTATTAACTGTTTTCAAAAGGCTTACTATTTAAATTTGGGACTAGATAGGATAGTTAAAGGGAAGTACAAGCTCCTTCTTGTATTGGACAGAAAAAAAATGTGTCGTGGAATCAACATAATGTGTTTGTTATAACTAGAAAATAAAACTAACAAAAATCTAGTTAATATGGTAATAAAAAGCTGTGAATCAATAATATCAATTTTAAAATATTCATTTTATTGACGAAATAGTCATTTTAACGTTACTACTAATATTGTATACTACCACTATGGACAATTTTAAACTACTTGTACTGAAACTATCGAACTTCAATGTGATAAAACTTCTTAGGGCCTCTTACAGACGACCGACTTTTTGTACGATCTAATATGGGATCTTTTTTAATATTTAGCCTATAGACTTTCTCGATTATAAATAAATTACTCTTATAAAGACAGGCTCAGATATTATCATTGTCATGATTGAGGCAGATTTCTTGAAAATTTTTCAGCAAAATCATTTATACATATTGATAGGGGTTGTGTTGTAAGCCTTCATTTATTAGTTATTATAGAAATTCACTGGTTCGCACAAAAAGTGATCGTATATGATGGGCCTAAATTTTACTATTTACTGTTAACTTCGCCATATCTAATTTTAGGAGTTTTGTAATGAACCATCGTTTAAAATATATTACAGTTATATTTTAATCTGTTTGTTATTATTCATTGTATCCTTTTAAATACCTCCAGGGAAGCCTTAGGATAGCAGGGTGAACTTTAACTAAGTAAACTAAGTTTAAAGGTTGTGGTCCAAAATGTTGAGTAAGGGCTTCTACGACTTCTTCTGTTTTGAAAATTGGTTTGCTATACAAAAATGCACCATTTAAACCTTTAAAGGATGATTTATAGGTTAAAAATTATCCTTACCCGGAATTCATACTATCGTAAAATTTCATCTATATTGGTTCAGCAGTTTAAGCGGAAACAGACACACTTACGCATTTATAATATTAGTATGGATATACTATACCTAGTATTTTTTTATGTGTATACTATACCTAGTCCGGTTTTTGGAGATTATGTAATATGTATTAGTAGACAAAAATGTAAAAATTCTTTATACTTAACAAGTATTTTCTTTCTATCCCTGTGGTCATAAAAATGAATATGATAGGCCAACATTGTTTCTGAAGTGCAAGAAATTAAATTGGTGAAATATTGGGAGCTCAGAATGAAAAGCAAATGTCCAGTTATTATAATTCACAGGTGCCTCATTTAAATAGGCCAGTATGGGAAATTCTGAAGTTCTGAATTAGTTTCGGACTGAAAGTATAAGAGATAAGATCTGTTCTAAGGAACCATGTCAACGATTTTAATAATAAGAAAAACTGCATTCATACATTTAAAAAAAGCCTGTACTCAGCTCGGGAATTGAACCCGGTTGTTTTGAAAAAAAAACACTATTTCTATTTAGATATCGATTGTGTAGGTCTTTAGCAGTAATGGCTCTATAAAAAATGATGTCTAAAATCATAGATAAATGATTGGTGTCGCTACAGTAGCGAGACCAGTCATTTATCTATGTCTAAAATGAATAAAACGCAATGTTTTCACATACTATAATTTATTTTAATAGGTGTTCGAAGTGACCACTGCTTTTTCCAATACAATATTCAACACATTTAGGTAACTATCTTACATTTTGCATTTTGTATGTTCATGAGGTGAATTTGAGTTAAAATTGACTCTATGGCTGCTTTTAGGTCTTAAACGGTGTTATAGCTTGTTTCGTACACTTCATCCCTAACTTAAACCCACAAGAAATAGTCAAGAGGCGTTAAATCGGGCGACCTTACGGGCCATTTCATATGGCAGTGTGAAACTGTGGAAACTGTGGAATTCCTTGCCTGAGCCCTTGTTCCCCGAGCACTACAATCTAGCGGTCTTCAAAGCAAGAGTGAACCGGTTTTTATTAGGTAAGCGCGCTCCATCGTAGAACATAATATTGCTTTCCATAAGGCGAATTATGGTCAAGCGCTTACCTATTACCGAATAAAAAAAAAAAGTTCGTACCAATCCATTTTTGGGAAAAGTTCTCATTTAAATAAATAGTTTCTAGCTATGCGACTATTGTGAGCCGGTGCTCCGTCCTGTTGAAAATAAAGCTGCTCTCTTACTTCTACCAACATTTCTCCTAGGGTTTCTAAAAGATCTTCTTAGATTGCAAGATAGTTCAATGTCTGAATGAATTAATGAATGAATCTATCCAAATGTCGATCATAAATCTTAAATATGAGTACCTTATTATGAAGTAGGCCGGCTCAGCAGTTAAATAAGAATCGTACTTGACGGCGTCCTCTGTGCATTCTTAAGGGATTTTCTCGACTCCAATAGTAATGATTTTTACGATTGTACATTCTCTTGTTGGAAAATTGCGTTTCATCAGAAAATATTACGTACTTTAAAATTATCTGTCTAGCTAGACCCATTACTTCTTTGATCCAATTGCAAAATTCAAGTCTTCTTATATCATCACCTGCATGTAGAGGATTCTATCCCCGGATCCCGGAGCCCGGGGTCCCAGGATCCCGGTCATATTTTAGTCCATAAATTTTCGGGTTTAAATTGATTGCATCCCGGGATATTCGGGATTGATATATTTTTTTTATATAAGTCAATAAAAATATGCGTGAAACGAAACGCGCTTACTTTCATTTGACGTTTTGACAGCCATCTTGTATACACAGCTGACTTCATTTATGTTTGCTAACGACCGGTACCAGATTATGTGTAAAAGTGTTTAAAAATTCCGCTTCACTTCGTGCAAGTATTGATATTTTTTTTGTTAATTGGTGATATAATCAATGAATTTATTAAAACAACAACCAATGCATTAAAGTGTCAGACAAACAACGAATGTTATTTTCTGTAGCTCTAAGAGGTTATGTTTTGCATAGACTTAAATGTTTTTTTTTATTTGTGTTCAGATTTAAGAAGTAAACAATGTCATTATCCAAAGAAAGTTTTGATGTCAAGCATAAAAAAGATGAAGATGTTTCGTTAGTGTGGAGTAATTTTTTACTCGATAAAGCGGGTAGCTCAGCTCAATATAAGCGTTGCTTAGCTATTTTATAGACCTAAGAGGATCAACCAAAGGCCTACATACTCATCTTCAAAACATTCCGTGAAAGTAGATTCTGCTAAAGCATCTTCCTCAACGGGCCAAAATAATGAAGATCCACCTATAGTCTTTTTTATAGTATATCTAAACAAGTCTTAAGAAGCTGATTTTTTTAAGTTTGTTGTAAAATAAAATAAACGAAATAGGCAATTCTGTAAACAATTTATGAAATAGTTTCATGTTTGATGAATGAAGTGCCTAGTTTGTTTATTTTATCAGAAGAAATTAAAACATTGTTTTCTTTTTACCCGGCTGCGCAATGCAAGAGCGCGAAGCGCGACGCGCAGACAGGGTTATGTGTTTAACAGTCTATATATGTATGTTTGTTCCTTTGTGGCACACTAGAGACCAAATGCCTGGACCGATTTTGATGATTCATACATCATGATGATTCAATCCCTATGGATGGAATAGGGAGATTGGGCCATGACCCACCACGCGGGCCCAGTACGGATTGGTGGGTGCTAACGACTACAAATGCAGCCGGGACCAACGGCTTAACGTGCCTTCCGAAGCACGGAGGAGCTCGAGATAGTAAATTTTTGGTCACCCATCCAATGACCGACCACTGCGAAAGTTGCTTAACTTCAACGATCGCAGCCGAACGCGCTAGCCACCTGCGCCATCGAGCTCCTCAGGGAAGGCCTGTGCCCCAGCAGTGGGGACATTAATAGGCTGATGATGATGATGATGATACATCAATCGATTCGTCTCAATCATGGGAGTGCTACTAAAGATATGATAGTAATCAAAATTCAATATGGGCAAAATTAGGCGCCATATTGTGCCGAAGTAAAAAAAAAAGTTGACAAAATATGTCGAGTGGGGTATCACTGTCTAGATAATCAAAAATTATATTTAGGTTCCTAACACCATTTTTCATTTTATATGATTGTTTAGGATCTACAACGCTTTAAAGCTGTATATTAACCACTTACGCTTTTAATTTCAATCTTACGTATGTATGGATCTTTGTTACTCTTTCACCTAAAAAATACTAAATGGATTTTAATGAAACTTAACAGTAATATAGCTCATATATGATAATTACATATATATAATAATTTATGTAGTTATTGAGTGAATTGGCCAATATATAGCAATAAGTGTCACATAAGACGGAAGAAAATGTCCCATCTGCGAGCCATTTTGGCCTGCACTGCAAAAACAATAAAAGTTACATGAATGTAATGTAGAGTGAAAATGTATCTCTTAAATAGTTCTAAAAAAAGTCCTTGACACCATATATCTATTTTTAATGTGTAAGTCATTACCGCTTAAATAGTGAATCAAAACTAAAATATTATTTGATATCTATTTCCAAAATGCACATTTTGTATTAAGAAATCATTTTTTATCAAAACAAATAAATTTAAAGACGATAAACTTTGCTTTTTACACTATGTCATTTCGACAAATATTTAAAAAGTTACAACGATGACAAAGTGATAGCGCGGTGTACTATGTAAAAGAAAAAAAAATGGGGTATTCGCAGTATCTGATCTTGTTACAAAGTACTAACATTAAAACTGTGATACAGTTCCTTCTTATTAAATGATGAAAAATATATTATCATAATAGGTATTTATGATTATTGAAGAATTTTACTGTTTTTCATTTTTTAACGATATTACTTAAGGTTACAAAAAAGGTTTACTTAATATAATGACAAATAACCCATTTTTCGCTAGTAAATACATACTTATTGGAATCCCTGTATTTATTAATCAGCTCGCGATAATATTGGTTTTGTAATAATTCTGGAAAATTCAAAGTAAATAATGGAGATTTTTATAGGTAAATCACCCCTTTCATTACCCTACGCCTATAAGTATTGCGATGTTGTAGCTAAGAACCAAGTTCCCATCTACTTCTATATGGGAATTCATTATATTCGATTTAGCTATTAGGGCACGGAAGCGCAACAAACAAACTCACTTTCGCATCTATAATATTATATTATACTTACTAGTGATCCACCCGGGCATTGTACGGGCGAAATTTATTTATCGGGATAAAATATAGCCTATGTCACTCGGACAAAATGTATTTAAATAAAAAAAAATGTTATAATAAATAATGTAGCTACCTTATGATGAATTAATATTTGAAACCGGTTCAGTAGTTTGACAGATTCTTTGTAACAAACATACAAATCTTGCCTTTTTATTATATTAGTATAGATAGTTAGGATAAGATAAGTATTTAATTGATGAAAAAGATTTAAAAATAAAGTAAGTAATAGGTTTATTTGATTATATTTGTAAAAGTTACTTAGCATTTGTGCTTTACAGTGATAGGTTATTCGGTATTTTTATAACAAAAAAAAAATGGAAAATAATTGTCATGATTGCACTACTGGGAGTACTCTTCATTCGAGCTTTACACTACCAATAAAAAAGGGTCGAACACAAAGTCTTTGACCTGTTAAATGTGAACGCTTTAAAAGAAAACTACAAAGAGAACTATAAATTGATAATAAATGAGATTGCTATGGTGCTTTACCTAACGTTATGAAAATTTTATTATGCGCCTTTAGTTTAATTAAATATTATAAACTTTGCGTTGGTGATTGCATAATTATTTAATTTAGTGATCTAAGGCAGTTGCCACCATTGTCGAAAACAACACACGGGAAATACTTCTTTCTTCAACCTGCGACATAAACGTCATTGATTGGTATTGTATATAGGGTGATTAAAAACATTTGAAATTAACTTCTGGCATCTACATATTGGGTTTCTCTGAATTATGTAGGTGTATCAAATTATGAGACTAGGGACTGACACTGAATTTGTGTATATCACAATCTTAGACGTCCGGCATTGACATGACAATGCAGCCACTGCCAATTTTAAATAGTCGACGAATAGAAGTAAATGAATTTTATATTTACTACTTAACTTTTAAAAAAAATATAAGCAAAAGATGACTTTTTGAGTAAGTGCTAGTTTACTATAAAATTTACATACATTAGAGATATTTATGTAACGACTTGATTTAACTTCACACATTTTTGCGAAAATTGAAGCCCATCTGTAGCCTTGACTCCGCTGGTAAAGTCTTTATATGTCTTACTAAATCAATCTTTTAGACCGACGCAAGGTACTTAATAATTCCTGCGATATTAATTCCCGTACTGAAGTAACAAGACTACTGTATATACCGTCTTAAAATACTAACTAAAAAGTGTGAAATAAAAAAGGTAAATTTAAAAAATCAAAAAACCCGACTGCTTAATTATTCTTCAAATAAAAACTGAAAAGAAAAAAACAAGTCTATAATTCTGTTAATAAGGAACAAAGCTACTTTAACAGTCGGGACCCACTGTTGAAAAATATTATGTATTCTTGAATATCTAATGGGTCCCGAATGTTAAAGTAGCTTTGTTCCTTATTAACAGAATTATAGACTACTGGACTTGTTTTTTTCTTTTCAGTTTTTATTGGAAGAATAATTAAGCAGTCGGGTTTTTTGATTATTTAAATTTACCTTTTTTTTAAAGATTTAACTGAAGATTTAAAATAAAAAGTTGATTTTGATATGTTTTCCTGTCTTTTTGTTACCACTTTCTATTACCAATACAATCCCGGGATTAACCTTAGAAAATCCCGATATCCCGGGATTAGAAAAATCGTCCGGGATCGAATCCTTTACTTGCATGTAAGGCCTGCACACCCAATGTCCATTCCTATAGCACTTGTATTTGTATTTCTTCAGGGTTCTATGAATAGTCGGACATGAAATTTCAGGAATTTCACGACTTGCATCACGGATTGAGGCATCTGGTGTTGCTTCAACATAGGTTAAAACGTTAATTTCAATGCTTCATCACATTTTCTTTCTTTTTTATGGCTTTTTAAAACTTCAATGGGTCATTAAATTTTGTGAAATTTTTAAAAAAATATTTTACGAGTAGGTAAAATGGCACTCAGATATTTAATATGGTACCAATGTAGTGCATGGGCGCACGGGAGCAATTTCTGTCATTTTAAAACTAAGCTTCCAATAATTCCAACTGATCAGTGTCTGTAAAATGCATTTTTCAAACCACACAGCGATACACACGAAAATTTTAAGTTCCCGCCAAAACATTAACACTCCAATGTTTTTTTATTGCTATTCGGCCAGTCACTCTAAGATGTTCCATTTTCAAATGAGGTTTATCACGTCTCTGTATCTACATACTTTTTAAAGTGGGCTTTTCAATTAATTGTTAATGTTTGATTAATAGAATTAAGCAATTGCATTCATCTATAGGTAATATTATCGCAGTTAACAAAACTTTCGGAATAGTTTAATGCAATGCCAATGCCATATGATATGTAAAGCGGTGTATGTAACAAGTTGCGACACCAGCAAAGTGGTACAAACAACCATAGAGACAATTTTACATGCCTGAACTTGTTGAATACCTATTGTAATATACTTCGAACACCTACTAAAATAAATTAAAGTATGTGAAAACACCGTATTTTATTCATTTTAGACATCATGCTTCATAGAGCCATTTACTGCATAATCGATATCTAAATAGAAATAGTGTAAGTTTATTTTTTTCAAAACAACCGGGTTCGATTCCCGAGCTGAGAACAGGTTTCTTTACATGTATGAATGTAGTTTTTATTCTTATTTAAATCGATGACATGGTTTCTAAAAACAGATCTTCGTATGTCTTATAGTTTTAGAATTTTCCATACGGACCTCCTGAGTGAAACTGTAGTATATTTACAACATAGAAAGAAAAAATCCTGCATCGCCATCTAACCAAATTTGCTCGATCTTTTACCTTCATTTAGATTCTTTTACAAAGAATCTATCAGCCATTCTGAGCGACGATTGGCTTAGATTTTTTTATTGTTAATTTCACGTCGACGATGGCTTCGGTACCGGGACCTCGTGATAAGATTGTTTTATTTTTTTTATGAAAAATTGAAACTGTGTTGTTTGTAAAGATTTTAGTAGTTAATTGTTTGCTTTGATGCATTTATCGTAATTACACAACGTTATTGTATTTCACCACACGTACAACTAAAATATTAACAATAAAAGCTTAATGTTGTACTAGAAATACATTGGTTCTCAGCGACTTATGTGTACACAGAATGGCCAGTGTAGTAACTATACAACAGGAGTCATATTTACTTTTCATTACATTTTTTTAAATTGTTTTGTTAGTTTTTCGGGATAGTGAAATCAATCTGATTCTTCTTAACATCTTAGAATAAAATTGATTGATTTGTCGGATGAAGAGAAATCAACAGAAGAGATCCATTCAGCGCGAAATTATGATAGCAGTGCCTTTTTTATTATACTCTTTATTGCATCATATAGTTAAAACATATAGTAAAATACATAGTAAGCAAAGGTGGGCTTATCTCTAAAAGAGATCTCTTCCAGCCAACCTAGGTGGTGTCGGAGATTCACAACTTAGCGGGAAACAGAAAGTGCAATAAAAATTAAACTAAAAATAATTTATTACTACTGTTATAGGAAATAGACTTAATAAATAATAGTTATATATATATATATATATATATATATATATATATATATATATATATATATATATATATATATATATATATATATATATATATACGATACACATTACATATATAGATACATATACCTACATAAATAAACATGCATAAATATACATAGATAAATACAATACCTATCCAAATATACATAACATACATATAAACCTGATAAATAAATATTAATAAAAAACAAGATACTTCGTGAGAATGATACATTAAGTTTGAGATTTTACCCTGGTTCTTCGAATGAAGATAAGATCCGTCCGGAATCTGAACATTCTTGTGTTCTTCTATTGCTGTTACCCACAGTAGTCATGCCAGGACCAGAAGTGGGCCCTGTACGCGTGGTGGTCGGTCGAGGCTTGCAAGAACTAGAGGTGTTCGAGAACAAAGCGCAACATTTTTACCATCATCGGCAACTGGTAATAATGCATGGACCGGTAATTTCACTCCTTTAGAGAAACTTTTTTATCAGCCAAGATTTATGGTACTGAATACGGATTCATCAATAGTTTTTTAAACAATATATAACTGACAGCAATCTCGAACAGATGCTTGACGCCACAAATAAAACATATCTTCTGAAAAAAGGAGAAAAGTTGGAGATGACGTTCAGAACATTCATAGGCGTCCTGCAAAGCAAATTAATAGACCCCATGACAAGCCGACTAGGAAGTCACTACTAAGTCTTAAATTAGAAAATAAATGCCTCGTTACTTTATTTTATAGTTTTGTTTTACTATGCATTGAATTATTTATGTAGCAAATGTGGATAAAAAATACCTACATACCATCATTACATAAAATATTTTTTATATTGTAAACATACTGCATTTTACACATTAGGTATACAGTACTGATGTTGTATATATACTACATTGAGAAAATCTAGATTTTCCAACAGTTTTTTTTTCTATTTTTTGAGAACATCTAGTGACCTATAAAATCGATCCAGTAAGATTTAAATTAAATTCCCGAAAACAAAAATTGTGGTTCTCAGGAGGTTAAATGAGACAGCCTGTATATTTGATTACATAATGTCAACAATGTTTTAATTTGCGAAATTTAAAAAGTAGGGAAATTTATGATTTATGACTGGCGGCCATTGGCATGCTTCACTCACGATTAGACGAGGTTATGTCCGTCTTTTTTTTCAGGTCCGTGGTATTTGATATTGTCACAGTAAACATAACAATAGTGGAGAAGAAACGTTTTTAAAAATTACGATTTTGAGTCATATTTTCCACGCTATACCTAGTACATAGGCCAAGGCGGAAGCCTTTGAAAAAAGCAATAAGTGAAAAAAATGAGAACAGAATGAAACCCATTTTAAAAGGAAAAGAATACATAAAAATCACAGATCTCGTGCTCTACACGACTTGAAAGGGCATTGAAAATGAATCAACCTATTATAGGTTACTAGAAAAAAAAAAAATCATAAAATTTCAATATTTTTTTCAAAACCATCTTTTCAAAAATATTTTTAAATCATCTTAAAGCTCTTCAAATCCCGCGTCTTTTGAGCGTCTTCGGGGCCGCACGCAATCCACCCGCCGCGTGTAATCGCACCTCGCGCCGCGCATAACTCGCGGCTAAGGGCACATCTAAGGCTTCAACCGTCACCAATATCGAAAAAAGGGTAATAACCTAAAATGTTCCTTGGTTGAATACCGAGGTCCTTATTTTTTCTCACGATCATTTTAGGTCGGAAAAAGTAGTTTTTTTTTTCGATTTCCAAAATATTTTTTACATCCTCTTAAAGCTCTTCAAATTCCACGTCTATTAAGCACTCATACGTCCTCGTGGCCTAAAACCTCGGGGTATCAAGGCCAGTCGCACATTTCAGCGAAAATGGGACCTACTAGAACGAATGAAAAAACATTTTCAATGTTAAAAGATAAAAATTGCTCACAAAATTGTCATATTTCTGGAGTCTGGCAGCTTATAACGTCAACTAAACTATTACTTTAAATCATGGTGAACTTATTATACCAAAGGAGATGTCCTGTATTGGGCTATAGTAACTAACTTGCATATATTAAATGTTATTAATTAGAGGGCCCTAAAAGTAACTTATATCTGTAAGTTATTTAATTTTCGAGATTACCGTTTTTTATTTATTTATTTATTTATTTATTTATTTATTTATCTTTAACAAAGTTTCTACAGCGGTTTTTGTGAAATTTAATACAATAAAATATAGATATAATCTTAAAGCCAATTACAGAAACTCATTACGTACACATTAGATATTAACGGCGTTATTATATGTCAGTAATTATTACACTTAAATTAATTTAATATTAAAAATTGCATAAAAATCATATAATCCATTAACATAAAAATAAAATAAAATTAAGATTGGACATAAACATAACAAAAAGACAAAAAAGAAGAAAATCAAACACTGAATATCCATATAAAAAGGTTTTCAAGTTTTTTCAAGTTTATAAATTCGTACTTTAGTTTCATGAAAATGCAATTACGTTTAACGGCATAATGACACATTTTCTTGCAAAAAATGATCAACAATCAAATAAAAAATCTAAGAATACACATATTTGAATGAAATAACCTAATATTCTTTTATTTTGAGAAGTTTTAACTAACGAAGTCTAGGGAGTTAGGCACTGCAAGTTACTAAATTCATGTAATCTAAAGCCAGTAAAAAAAAAAGTCAACTGACAGGTGACAAACAAGTCTTTACCTACTGGCTGTCAGTGTCATCCGCCATAGTTTTGAATTTATGAATATGTGCATACCGTACTTATTTGGTACATACTAATTTCTAAATAAATAATTTATTGATTAATGTAATATATGTGAGCTTAGAAATAAACCCATGTTACACGCATTTATTTTCATCAATGCATTCATATCAATTAGATACATATCTAATTAGGAAAATGACTTGTTTACATTAAGTATTAAAATTATTTTTCAAGGAATGAAAAGTCTGTAGGTGTGTTTATTTTTACCGTGCTTAATGAACTAATAATGCAAAGCTTATTCGATAAAAAAGGAGAGATATAAAATGGTGAGATCTTAATCGGGTGCAAAATGGAATAGCCGTTGTGATATATCCAAGTCGTCAGGGTTGAAAATGCTAAAGGTGTCCAAATCATGTACAAAACGAAAATCCAGTTGGAGAAAGCCAATACGCCCGTAATTAAAAACAATCGCGAAAACAAGAAAAACCACACGCACGAGAAAGCAGAAAATTCAACTCAACGAAAAATGCTTGACAGTGACAACCACTAGCCATAGCCACAGATTAGTACAAAAAATGTTTATAGTGCTGCCATTAGTAAAAATTTTCTTTTATCAAAGTAATACGTTTTATTTATTTAAAAATAATTGGGAATGGCTAAAATAATTTGTGCATTGGTTTTATACTTCATATTTTTATGGCTTTTAATTAAATGTAGTTTGGTTTTCGTTAGTTTATTCTTATAACAAAAAACCAAGCTCCTTGTAAAAAGAGGACATCTCCTTTATGATTGATTCTTCTTGATAGATAGACTTACATGGCCATGCATAGCACTTTGTATGCAGATTATACATGCCTGTTTTATTTTGGACGGAGTGTAGATGAAGTCGCTTTGCTTGCTCAACAAGAACTTAACACACTACACAGGTGGTTCCAATACAATCTTTTAAATTGCATTTAAATGCCGGGACGTGTTAAATTAAATAATATTCAGCCAAAAAAAAATCACAAAATGGCACCTTAATGCAGTAGTATCCAGGCTAATCAGTAGAAATACATTGGCATAACACCTAACAAAAATCTGTCATGGAACGGTCATTTGTCAGTTATAAAAAAACAGTCTCTCATCCCTGATTGGTTGTATATATGGCATCGCTCGATGTAGGCATACCACGAAATTTGCACCCTTTGGTAATAATTATTTAAACCGCATTTACTTAATACAGATATGGGTTACAGCGGCACAGACGAATATCAAAAAGTTGCAAGTATTACAAAATTAATTAAATAAAACTAGTTTTTACGGGTTAAGCTACCTTCGAAAGTCTTTCGAAAGTCTTTCTCAGGTAGCTCGACAAATTAAATAAAAGTTTGATTCTGACGACGTAGCCTGTAAAGGCTACGAAACGTCAATAAATAAATAAAGTTTCGTGCATTAACCCGTAAAAACTAGTTTTATTTAATGGGTGATGTGCGTGAATAACCTAAGAAACAAATAAAATTAATTAATCAAAATATTATAGGTATCATTACGACTTTCTAACAGCGACCAAGAAAAATATCCAGAAACAAAAGTCTTAACCATTAAGCAAATATATATCCATAACATGTGCATATTTATTAATAATCTCACTCATAATTTAATCCATTCTAACATAAAATTCACAAATAAAGGACAAACGTTTAAATACTCGTCACGGCCGGCGGGCAAACCATCTTTTATTACCTACCTAATATTCACACTAACTATGATAGAAATGCAGTTACATTTTCCGGAGCTTTCAACTATAAAATTAACTCTCGACAATTGTCTGACTGGCTGACAAGACTGGCGAGTTTAGTGATCGATCCGATCACTAAACTCGCCAGTCTCTAACTTGGACCACCGCTTATAACACTACTTCATTGCACAGCGAATGCGCATTGTATTCTTTGCTTACCCATATTGTTTTAGTTCTGTCTGTCCAATATTTTATATTTTTTTTTCTTGATATGTAAGTACTTATGTAAGTGACATATTTAATTTGTCTTAATGAGGAAATAAAGGTCTTTAAAGTTCTTTAATACCTAATTATGTAATAAAAGATGAACAGAATAATTTTCCCTGCTTTAGTTATGTATTGAATAGAATATATTTGATGCTTTGACAACGAACATTAGATAAAACTTGCTATTTGCCAATCAATAATAGTAAAGTGTTATATTATAATTATTATTTTAAAAACGGGGGCAAGATATTTTTTTTTGTTAAATCATATATAATATGTGTACTCATCTCATAAATATTTGGAGTCTGCCGGAGCCTCACTATTACCATAGAGCAACGCAGCCGAAGCGGCCAGGAGGGGAGTAGACATTCAGAGCGTTCCCCTCTGTCGATTTTCCCTCGCTGTTGGGCCAGCTCAAAAACAAAACTAGTTGCGCGTCGGATATTTTACTAGACTGAGTCAAGTCGCGCGAGTGTATGTTAGAGATCATAAATGCCAAAATGTTATATCATTTGCTGTAAAACATATCTGGAATAATAAACTTACAAAAGGATGGTGCTAAATTTCACATATAAGTAGATTTATTAACATATTATTTCTATATAACCATTTTTAAACAAAATTCATATTATTTTGTTAAAATTCAATCGTTGGACTTGTTTGAAAAAACAATCGACTCGCCACGCCAGTACAAATTTCACATCTCTCTTAATTTTCATCTATGCCCGATTGAGCGTTGTAATTTTTTATGTGTGAGTGTCGTAATTACAAAGTCGTTTTTGCGAAAGTACGTTGGACTGCATTTGTGTGCATAATCCGCTCGCCGCAAAAAGCGGCAGAATGATTTCAGTAGTATAGTATTACGTCTCGCATCCTTTTCAGGCTGCGTCGTCAGAATTATGTAATTCTGACGAATTATATACTTACGACGTTTCAGCCTGAAAAGGATGCGGAACGTCATAAATAAATAAATCAGTGGCAATTCTTCAAAGGCAATTTCAAAATGCCTGTGAAGAATTTGTTGCCTCTCGTCCTGCAGATTTTTTCAAAAAGGGCTTGAATAAGCTACCACTACGTTGGCAGAAATACATTGATTGCATGGGTAATTACTTTGAGTTATAAAAAATAGGTACAGAAAAAAGGGCGTTAACTTATTACATGAAAAACGGCAATTTCATAGGTAAAGATCTAACAACATGCATGACCCGACTGCAAATGTTGATTTGACTTTAAATGTAGTTTAGATATAAAAGTAAAGATTGTAATATTGCTTTTTTTGGTGGTTTTGTTTCTATGAAGTCGGTTGTTATTTTTGTTAAACCTTTTATTTTGAATTTTCGCAGATATTTTTGGTAAGGTCACAAAACCTACCAAAGGTTTTGTGACAAAAGTGTAAGTAGAGATAGAAATTGTAGATCTTCCAAAAACCTACAACTATGCGTTTTTTTATAGAAGTATAGGTACTTAACGTATCATGTTGGTAATATCATTAAACGTATATGGCAAATTAATAATCGCCAAATTCTTATGTGCATTTATTTTATTGAGATAAACCATTTTCAACCCATAAAAGTTGACCCCCCACCCTACCCGACTTCAAATCGACCGTATTTTTTTTTCTATTACGTTCTCGTTATTTAAAAATGGATTTCATCATGTTTTGAATTTTATTGTCTCATAAATTTATCGGCCTGGTCTAATAGGTAGGTACCGGTTTTTATCTTCTGCACGGTAAATAAAGCAACTGGCACATTCTGTTTTGCTTTTGCTGCAACTGCAAGTTCAGAGTAGTGAGCGCAGTAATAATATTCGCAATAAAGAATATGGTTTTCTGACTTAAATCCACAAGAATTTAAAGGTCATTGCTTAACCTTCTCTAAATGCTTACGACCAAGCACACACATTTTTTTATCAAGGGACGTTATTACAGGAAACAATTTACAGGTACCTACTCAATAGTTTTGATAGTTTTATGTTTTTACGATCACAAAAACGCAATGAGAAAAATTTTAGAGGAAATAAATCGTATTTGATGTTAATACGTAATAAAGGGGAGGATAAATTTACAGTCATCTCTCAGTTTTCATCGTCGTCCCCATTATTTTCTTATCTACTCTTCGCCCCCTTGGCTTTTATAAACCTCCTTATCGCAGTATTCTTCATAAAAGACAGGGCTTCAAAATTTAAAGCCATTATTTCGTTAGACGAACAACTGAGAGCAAGGTCGTAAAAAGTTTTTTTTACAAGTCTTCCTTATCAATAATGGAGCAGCGTCCGCCCATAAGATCGTTATCGTGTCAATAAAATGATACTCACAGTTACTGTATTTGGTCGGTTCGATGATTTATTTTTAGAATACAACTAATACCTAAGAACTTTAGAAGGTTAAAAGGTCTAACAAGGCTCTTCAGAAGAAAAAAACTTAAATTCTGCCTCCGAAAATATAATGTCTGATCAGTGGTTTCGTACGTCATTGTCCGAAATCGGTAGAGCTGCCCACTAAAATCGGTATATTGTAGGTACCGAAAATCGGTATATGACAAAAATACAATAATAAATCAAATACCTATAAAATACAATAATAATATTTCCTTCTTCTTGATTAATCTTGAATTTTACAAGTTTGCTTTAACGGTTTTTATTCTTGATGTTAGAAGTTAGTTAGTCGTTACAATTTTTCGTGTTGCGATAGTTCAAATGTTTAAATCCAATCCTTGAGAAAACGACACCACTTAATATTTACTACCTAAAGTACACTGTGAATTTACTTTTAATTAGAAATAGAAAGAAAAACCCCGATACTTTTAATTTAAGAAACAGCTGATACAATTTTGACAAGTGAACCGGGTGCGTTCCGAATCGCATCTCAAATTAAAATGTGATGCGACATGTTAAAGATGAACGAAAAATATTGTGGCGAAGATGTCATAAAAGTTTCACTTTAGTCATGGCACTTTTGAATTGTTTAGACTTTTGCTTAAAGGTAATACTTTATAATTATGTATATATATATATTTATACCTACATAACCCTTTCTTTATATATTGTATACGAGTAGTAGGGCACTTACTACAATAAGTCAGTCCGCCTTCGCATTTTGCCATTTATTAATTAGTGTTCTAAATAATATGCGTGGAACTAATCTCTCAGTGTTGTAGCTCGTTTATCTTCGCGTTTTCACACTTGCTGCAGGTTTGTCATAGATTAATGTTCTGTAATAACAATTGAAAGCTATTCGAGGATTCTCTGCGTAATATACATCAGTGCATTCAAAAGCTTGTAACTTTAATTGGGTTTCATTCTCCTTAGCGTTTGTGCGTGTTCATTGATATAAATGTTTTATGAAACCTGGATAGGTAATTCTATGTAAGTAGTTACATACCTACTGTCTTATTCTCCTTCTCGTTCTTTTATTTTGTGGCTTTTCAACAAGGTTTTCACAATTCCGGAAGTGTATGCCAGTTATTCTATGAAATTATACTTATTTATTATTTTTGATTAGATTGACTTATGTAGGTACCTCCATCTTAAAGTGTTTCCTATCTTGGGATTTCTAAGAGTTTTTGATGTTGTTTGACTTTAAAAAAGTTGCAACTTTAAACTTTTTACCCTAAAACCCGTATGGGTACAGTAAACACACTTTTTCGTAGGTTTTTGCTCTAGTAAAATCTTATAAAATTCTATGTTATGTTACTTAGCCTTTGTTTATCCTTCATTTGCTAGTACGACTCCAACTCAGTCGGTTTCTTTTAACCGACGAAAAAAACGGAGGAAGTTTTGAAGTCGACGCTTATATTTGTTTTTTGATGTGTAACATCTTTCCTCTCGCTTTCCTGCATTTTCTGGGAGTGATTTCGTGAAATGGGATGGAAGTGTGTATCAGGAAGCCGCGAAAGCGCGCGCTATTTGATTTGATTTTAGAATATAATGTTCAAATGGCTTATTCCTTATTAGACCAGGGTCGATAATTTTAAAAATGGTGAAAAGTGAAAAAAAATTATAGTAGGATGAAACCCATTAGAAAAGGTAGAGAATATAACAAAAATGAAAGGAGAAATAAATTACGGGCGATCTGAGGTCGGGAAGGGGGAGGGGGTGAGTTTTTAAGGGTAAAAATGGTTAATCTCGATTTCCGGTAAAACTGCAAGTCCTATGAAAAAAAGTGAAATGGCAAAGTTGTAGGTAATAAAAAGATCTACAACTTTTGTATCGACACTTTTTTCACATAACCTCAAAATTTATGTGAAAAATGCGAATAACCGAGTTTTTGGTTTTTGATTTTTATTTTTTGCAAAAAAAATATTTTTTCACGAAATTTGGTGAAAACTTACCTTTGTATGTCCCAAACATACAGTAATTTTTTGATTTAAAATATTCATTTTTTCACCTTATTTTGACTTAATATCCAAAAAGCACCCTAATTTTCAATCGAAAATTCTCACGTCAAAATATCTGCTTTTTTAAAAAAGTTGGGGTGTTTTTTGTTTGTTGAAATCTCTACTTTCTGATGGTATAAAAAAAATATACACTACTATGATAAATGTTCTCAGAAAATGCAAATTAATAATGAAAAAAACTCGAATCCGAAAATCCTATTTTTAATACCTACTTACAACAACTATTTTTGCATGTTTTATGGATTTGTAATTTTTCTGTTTATCAATATAACATGAAATCTTACGTTTTTCGAGTAATTAAAGTGTAAATTTTAATAAATAGTTCAAAATTATACATAATGATTCAAATCAATTTTTCGGATTGGAGTTTTTTCATTATTAATTTGCAGTTTCTGAGAACATTTACCATAGTAGTGTATATTTTTTTTATACCATCAGAAAGTAGAGATTTCAACAAACAAAAAACACCCCAACTTTTTTAAAAAAGCAGATATTTTGACGTGAGAATTTTCGATTGAAAATAAGGGTGCTTTTTCGATATTAAGTCAAAATAAGGTGAAAAAATGAATATTTTAAATAAAAAAAAATACTGTATGTTTGGGACATACAAAGGTAAGTTTTCACCAAATTTCGTGAAAAAATATTTTTTTTTGCAAAAAATAAAAATCAAAAACCAAATACTCGGTTATTCGCATTTTTCACATAAATTTTGAGGTTATGTGAAAAAAGTGTCGCTACAAAAGTTGTAGATCTTTTTATTACCTACAACTTTGCCATTTAACTTTTTTTCATAGGACTTGCAGTTTTAGCGGAAATCGAGATTAACCATTTTTACCCTTAAAAACTCACCCCCTCCCCCTTCCCGACCTCAGATCGCCCGTCATTTATTTTTCCTTTCATTTTTGTTATATTCTCTACCTTTTCTAATGGGTTTCATCCTACTACATTTTTTTTTGGTCTCAAAAATTATCGACCCTGGTCTATATGTAGTAGGTTTTATTTCTTTATTTACTAATATAAGGTGGGGTTTCAAATGTTACACATCACACGACTACTGTAAGGCTCGCTGGTTTTTTTTATGTATGACCACGCTTAACTTTTTACAGAGTAGTCCGATTTTGATAATTCTTTCTTTATTGGACCTTTCCAATAATACCCCTTGGTATACCTTTACTACCCGAAGTTTATCCCATATAAACTTGTAACAAAAAAAAATATTTTGTTATGCCAATATTAAGTTCTCGTCTTGTTGGTTATTAACAACGTATCATGTTGGTAATATCATTAAACGTATATGGCAAATTAATAATCGCCAAATTCTTATGTGCATTTAATGCGAAAGTAGAAGTATGTAAGGATATAAAATACCTACTTTAATAACCAACGTTAACGAAATTTAATTTCATAAGTGCTCGAAATTGTTCTACAGTTAAATTATTTTACACATTTCTCCTCTTCGACAGATAACGGTAATGTTGTTATTTTGTACAAATTATACTGAATCAAAAGGTAGCCAGTTACAGTACTTTATGACAACAATTACCTAACAAGAAAAAGGTAAAAACCGAAACCTTACTCGGAATTATTTTAATTAAATTATGTTTTGCTATATGGTAGGTCGGTAGGCACTATGTTTACATGCATCTTTAATCCTACATTTTCTCCTATTTAATTTTCATTACACTCGATACCATAAAATATTTAAGTACCCTTCCTTTTTCTAAAATGCTTTTAAAATCAAAACACTTCCGTTTAGCTTAGCCGTAGTCGTTAAAAACAACCGACTTACACAGTGCACGTTTTTATTTAGTCACTTAAATAAAACAAAATATAAAACATCAGGCGTCATTATTAAGATAAAGGCGTGCCATATGAGCACCGCTTAGTGGCCGACATCAATTTAGCGACAACAGCCGCTCAACCGTCTGAACCTCTAATACAGCTAAAAGCCTCTATTCATTTCGACTTCACCGCCATCGCTTACCGCCATTGATGTGGCATGGCGGGCGGGACACATTACAAATATTCCACTCGTTTATTGTTTCATTACTATAAGTACTCAGGGTTATGGAATGGAGTTGAGATGTTGAGTTTAAGTCAGCTGTAACGGGTGAAATGTTAGCCAAACCCGTGTAATTAATGAAAATGTATTTTAACAAATTGATACGTTTTCTTATTTAATTATTTAGAGAAAATTAACAGCGCCTTGTATAAACAAATACCTAATTAATCCAAGTTCTTAACATTTCAACTCTTGTGTTCTGATTGTTTTCACGAAATAGGAGGATTTCTTTGTTATATCCAAGTTAATACCATGAAAGAGTGATTTTAAATAAAAGGAATAATAAATAAATCTTGCCGCTGGTAAAAGTATAGGTATTCCTGCACAAAAGTATTGGTTTGCAAATGAAAGAGCAAGAACAAGAAGATGAAATCACAACATAGTGCTACGTTGCAGAGTAACTTAACGTTGTAATAATACACTCGAGAGCAATAAATCCGGGTCACGTAAAGAATCCTAAACCTCTCGCAAACTAAGAATGCTAGCTTAATGAAATAAATTGTGTTTAATAGACAATTAAATACTCCTTAAATGAAAGTAATAAAATTTATGAGTCACCTAATTTTATTTTCAAAAAATCCATAAAGAAAAAATCTGGCTGATCTCGCCTTAAAACAAAAATAGGAAACATGACATTTTTAAACAACACTTTGATTTTCTTGAATTTTAATACTTCGTATTGCTTCCTCATGCTTCCATTACTGCGTTTACCCGGTTTGGTATGCTGACCACCAAGTTTCTTATACGAGTTTGGGGAATATTCGCCTATACCTCTGTGAGAGAAATTTTGAGCTCACGAAGCGTCATTGGGGGAGGGTTTCGTTGTTTAACGCATCTCCCTAGCTCGTCCTAAGCATGCTCGATCGAGTCGATATTCGGGCTGCGTGCTGGCCACTTCATACAAGTTATGTTCATCTCTTGAAGTTCACAATCTAACGGGCATTGTCATGCATAAAAATAGCATCCTCACCCATAAATGGACCAACGTGTTCATTCAAGATTTCTTCCACATATCTTTCGCCGTTTTCTATGAACACCAATTCTGTGCGACTTTCAGAAGAAATTCCGGCCCACACAAGTACAGACCCAGAACCATAGGCTACTTTTTCTTCGATGTATGCTAGCTTGAATCTTTCCCCAGGTCTTCTTTATACTCTGTGTCTTCCATCGTGCTTGTAGAGTATAAATTTTGATTTGTCGGAGAACATAAGTTTTGACCAATCATCAATAGTCCAATTTAAGTGGTTTGGGCATATCTTAGTCTTGAAATACGATGCCCACACACTAGTTTAGGGCCGTTTGCAGGTCTAAGTAGTTTCAAGCTAGCTTCAGCAAGTCGTCGTCTTACTGTCCATGCGCTTGGGTTACTTCCTCCGAGGCGTCGAAACTGATTTGTAATTTCAGTTCCTGTGAGATAACAATTTCAAAGCATGGTGTTCACCAAGTATCGATCTTTTCATGCCTGGTTCTGTCTGATCCTGGTCTGCGTGGGTTAGAATCAGTTTTCTCGTAACGTCGGAGAACTCTTTGTATTGTTGACAGCGACACACCGACAGAATTGGCTGTATCGCGCTGACTCCGGCCGGTTTCCAGCATTGTGAGAATTCTGGTGCATTCTTCAGGTGTAAGCGACATGATTACAACTTGAATAATAATTATTGAACACTATCAACATGGTTTATATGAATGATAAATGACAGGTTAGAAACAAAAGCAAAAACAAATGCAGTAGGTAATTTCGTAGTTCCATCTTCGAAAGTTTCCCTTTTTCGAATTTGATTTTTTTTATGATATAACTTTACAATAACTAAGAAGTTTTAATATCTTCATTTAAGCAGTATTTAATTGTCTATTAAATAGAATTTATTTCCTTTCTTAGTTTGCAAGATTTCTAGGATTCTTGAAGTGACCCGGATTCGTTTCTCTCGAGTGTACTTTTATTAAAATACTTTCTTTTGGAAAACCGTTTTTATTACTTCAATGAGTGTTTTGAGTTCTTAACAGAAACTTTGCTTTCCTTTTACGTCGAAGCTTAAAATTTCCCCACGATTAAGGCCACGGTAAAGTGGCCACGTGTAGTAACTGAATTATAAGAAATCAAGGGGCTGGCGGTATAGAAATTGGATTTCAAAGCTACGGATTGGATTATATTGGTTGATAACTGATGTGTATATGTAGCTTTTTTATTCGTTTATCGAAAATTAGTGACGAAGAAGTAATAATACAGACAATAAATTCATTTGTGTAATCAATCAAACAGGATATAGAAGAATGTATTATGTTTATCTAGACACGCGGTAGTGTTTCAAGCCAAGTTCAAGATAACAGCACTGGTGAGCAGCACCGTGTGGAATATTACTTAAACCATTTGGAGCCACTTTTGACCCCCTCTTAACTCAAAAACTACATAAATATGTCAAATGCTCATATATTAAAACTTGCGTGATACATATTTGCTTCAAAATTCACAAACACACCTCAAACGGGTATTTAGATATTAACGTCCAAAAATCTTAATTTTTTTCCGTGTCAGGACTACGGAACCCTTAGAGTTTCGTTATGCCCGTCTATCCTTCTTCGGTTTTGCTTGGACTAGAGACTATTAGCACTAGAGAGCTGTAATTTTATGTAGATATGTATATCAATCACAGCGACAAAATAGTACAATAAAACTTTTAAAAATATTTTTTAGGGCAGCTCCCCTACCTGGGGATGTTTTTTTTCATCATCTACCCCATCGTGTGGGGTATCGTTGAAGAGATCCTTCAAAATAACTTAGGGGTTTCTAAGACTATTTTTCGATTAAGGAATCCGTTTGAATCCTAAACAATTGGCTTAAATAACCTGGAAAAAATCATGATAATGGTGCTATTCATATAACGGTTAAGAAAGATTTGTTAGTTTAAGAGTAATAGTCTTTAAAATTTGGTTAAAGAATATTTCTTACCTATTAAAAATTTCTTAAAAGAAAATATTAATAGTGACAAGGATGACCTTATTGTAGCATAAAACCTTGCATTGAAAAACAACATCTAAAAAAAACTATTATATTTAATTTCCAATACAGAAAATAAAGACTTCATTTTAAGACATGGAATAATACTCGCGCTATCCTAATAGATTTTTGAATTTGTATTTGGTGCCATCGTATTCGTCGGCAATCGGTACCTAGATAAGTGTTAAATCTTATTCTTTGAGTTAATAGAACTATCATTTGGTATGAATACATATCTAAATAAATTATAGTTTCCCATTTTAGACTGATGAAAACGCAGAATGGATAAAAAATCAATTACACAAATGACTAATTCTATATCATAAATATCATAATCAAAACTCACTAGTGTTATCCCATCAAAAACATAAATGTGAAATGAGAGTCAAGTTTAATATTATGATATTAGTATTACTTGGTTGTTGATGCTGGGGCTGGGCTTTACGCTAGCCCCGTCGCTGTGGGCTTTACTTCGTGGCGTGCTTCTAACATTTTAGTTACATTTTATTCTCATCGCTCGACGCGTCGCTCTTTGCCGTCGGTTATAGCCATTGGCGTTGCATTCATAAATTTTTATCTGTCAATTATTTTCCAGCAATCAAAAAGGGTAGGAAATGGCCACTTTTGCACATGCCATATGAGCAGCATACCAGCATGGTCGTACGTGGCCGAGCCGTTAGTGGACCCTTGCGCGCATTTATTCAACTTATAACTATAAAGTTCCTCCCGCTCCGGAAGAAAGGGTTCCGCTCTCACACCTGCAGTGGCGCGTTGCCTTCCATATGGCTTACCAAGTTACCCCTAATTTATTATTAAGGGTTCAGTACACGGGTTTCCCGCGGCTGCGACACGCACACATAAAACATAACTCATGGCGAATGTGAAGTTTGCGGGTTGTGTTTTATATGATGAATGTGGAGTTTGTGTCGTTGATTAGTTTTAGAGCTTTCATTATGTCAATAGGACACCTATGTTGTTTTGTTACTTCTTTAAGAAATAATATTAGCGTTTTCAAATATTACTTTTATACGTCTTCACTATACACTATAGGTGATCCTGTGCCCGCGTTATCTTTTTTAACTTGATAATCCCTCAGGAACCATAGGTACAATTTTCCTTGATGAAAAGTATCGTATTGAACTATATGTGTATGTGTTAAATTTCATTCAAATCAATTCTGTCCATTTTCCGTGATTTTGTAAGGAATATACAAATTTTCACATTTATACAACAACCACTCACACACACACGCACATACACACATTCACGTATTTCACACATCTAGCCTGTGTTTGGCAGGAGCTTTTATGTTATATCTAAATAAAGAAAGTCCGCAATTGGCATTAAGATCGAATTATTGTTATTAAAACATCAAAAATTTCTGTGCATTAATTTGTCATAGAATTAAATAAATAAATGACATTAGTAGGATACTTAAGTAAACAAAGTTGGTTACTTCTAAAATAAACCCGTTTTATCAGCCAAACACGAATATTTTATATTTACCGACACCAGTGCCACGGCTTGCATAGGTTACGTGTTCATAGGAGAGATTGATACGACATAGTTAGAATTTTCAAACTGGTCGATATTAAGACAGAGGAATGTTTAATCATCGCTGTGACACCGAACGTACGGATACTGTTGGCGCCAACATGCACTGACGACAATCAACATAATTTTAGGGCTGCTTCTTGTATTGTTTTGAACAATTTTACATTTTACCCTATTCCGTTGCTGTCTTGAAGTAAATGCGGTAAATTGTTCTTTCAAATAAAAAACCCATGAAAAATGTTATTGAATAGTGGAAAGTCAAATTTTTCTTCCAAAAAGGGCCTGAACCTTAAACCTGAAAAGACAATATTTGGAATAATAAAAGGCATCCGTTGTTAAAAAAAATGGCAGATTAAATAACAGAAAATATGTCCCTAATTTTAATATAAATAGAATATATAATGATACCTATATAACCTCAATTTTGTAATGACTCTCTTCATCAGTTTCCTGCTGTTTTGTGAAGTAGGTTGCACTGATTTTAACCGTCTCTTTAGAATAGTGGTTATTAACCTTTTTGTGACGAGGGGCCACATGTCATAATTTCCGTCTTCCTACGGACCAGTACTCACGATTTGCACCCCACCCCCAGGATTAGTAAATCAATCAGCGTTCTTCTTTATGTAATATTTTGTCGAATGGCTTCGTGGACCGCTTCAGGTGCTTCCAGGGACCACCAGTGGTCAGCGGTGGTCAGCGGACAACCGATTAAAAACCACTGCTTTAGAATATCCCAGACATGCTCAATTGGATTGAGGTTGGTATTTGGAGCTGACTAATAAAGCAACAGAAGATAATGCAGGTTGTGCATGAAGAATTAGAAGTTATGTTAAATATTTAGGTTTTAAAACCACCATACACGGGCTAGTCAGCAGTCCGTCTCGACTTCTTCAAGCTGCGCCTGCATAATGAACTACAGTCTTCTATGTACACGCACCGTCCGAGCAGTTGCGACAACTGCTCATGCGGTTGACAGCTCGGTGGAATGGCAGCTTCAAGCTGTTGACACTATCTATCTGCTCGAGTAGTCCGTGTATGTTGATCACTGGCTAACTGCTCGAGCAAACTGTCTAAATGCACATATGCTCAGTGTGCTAAATGCACACTAAAAACCATAACTCATTAATACACACTGATCTTTTTTATTTTCTATGAAATCAAATTTCGTACGCTACGTCTAGTTCATAGCAATCCCAAAACACAGACAGCCCTATTGCTACTGGGGATGTACACGAGTGCAGGTAATTTCACGTGGCAAAGAAATACCGCGCTGATTACTAAATTAGAGCTGCTCTAGAAACTTCCACTTTTCAAACTCAAACGTTTATGTGCAGACAAAGTTTAGACAAGTTGCATATAACTGGGGGTGCTTGTAGATCTGCTTGCTTAGGTGGTTTTCAACTTTGTTGTTTTTAAAGCGAGTGCTTGGCACACGATCCAGCACCTAATTGATATTTTATGCTCTGTACTAGTTTTTTTAATTGCCTAACTATTTTCATAATAGTAAAATCAAACACACTTAAGATGATTATTAACATAGAGTTGGCTATTTTGTGCTATTTATTAGCAAGCACAAAAACCGCTATGAGTAACTGAAGTGATGTAACTGTTAGTCAAAAAGTAAGGTTACAGATTGGAAGTAGGCACGTTTTGTTAAATGTTCGGCACATCCACTGAATCGCGCTATAGAGATTGTTTTGTACATATTGGAGATGGGCCGACTAGCCGCCAACTAGTCGGAAAAGACGACTATTCGGCATCGTTTATAGTCGGCGATTAGTCGGCGACTATTCGGCATAACATGCCGATTATAATCGACACATAATAATGAAGTAAAACTCAAAACTTATTTAATATTTAAACAGTACCTAGAGTATGTATTTAAAGTTACCTACAGACTTAAAATATAAAAAAATTAAGGTAACAAAATAAGAATTAGGAACTTAGGAATCTGTCAGTAATTCGGATAAGACAATGAATATCGCACATAACAAAATCTTGAGTGCTAGCGAGTTTTAAAGAAGTCCACAGGTTTTTTTCTTAGAGGCAAATTGTGATGCTGTAACGTGAATATTTCGGCTTGATTTGGGATATTCATGTAGTGCGTGAGCAAGTCGAGTAGTGACGAAATATTCTGAACACCTTCCTAAGATAGGTATTAGAATGATCGGCATTGCAGAATAGTTAGCCGAATAGTCGACAATTCGAAAACCGATTAGTCGGCTAGTCGGCTAGTCGGTTAGTCGGCAAATACTGTAGTCGGCCCATCTCTAGTGCACATGTATAAGGTAAGTTTATAAAACTCTTATTTGGAAATAAATTGGGAACCAGGGTATTATGGTAACACCAACCCCTGTTAACTCCCAGTACCTATTTATTAGTAAGTAGTACATTCAGAGTTTTAAAGCAGAAAAGTACTTTTTCATCCCACCACCTCGGAAAGTGTAATTTTGCGCTTCGAAATCTGGCTGGAAAATTCTATTTTATTCGCTTGAGCGGCAAAGTAGATTTGAATTTAGAACATCACATATAATGAGTACTCAATATAATTGTAAATTCAAAACGTCATTAAACCTATTTAATGTAACCTCTATGGTGCCAAATTTATGATTAGAACTTTTTAAATTGTGAAAAAATTTAAATTTGGAACCTTCTTGGTTTCTTTGTTTTATTTGCGTGCTTCGCGCCATTCTAGTTTTTCACGTTTTATTGCTTAAATATTTTGTCATTATAAATTGTTTTCTTTTTCATTTTGTCATTTCCTCGCTGAGGTGGGATGAAAAGTTACGTATTGCACTCGAGTGGAAAGATTTTTCACCTTGTGCTCGTTTGTTTCCCTCGCTGACGCTCAGGATTCTAATTTAGAATCACTCGCTGCGCTCGTGATTCAACTTTAGAATCCTTCGCTTGCTCGGTCATCCAAATCGAGCACGCGGTTAAAAAGGAACTTTCCACTCTTGTATAATAAATAACTATTTCATCCCACCACCTCGGAAAGTGTAATTTTGCGCTTCGAAATCTGGCTGGAAAATTCTATTTTATTCGCTTGAGCGGCAAAGTAGATTTGAATTTAGAACATCACATATAATGAGTACTCAATATAATTGTAAATTCAAAACGTCATTAAACCTATTTAATGTAACCTCTATGGTGCCAAATTTATGATTAGAACTTTTTAAATTGTGAAAAAATTTAAATTTGGAACCTTCTTGGTTTCTTTGTTTTATTTGCGTGCTTCGCGCCATTCTAGTTTTTCACGTTTTATTGCTTAAATATTTTGTCATTATAAATTGTTTTCTTTTTCATTTTGTCATTTCCTCGCTGAGGTGGGATGAAAAGTTACGTATTGCACTCGAGTGGAAAGATTTTTCACCTTGTGCTCGTTTGTTTCCCTCGCTGACGCTCAGGATTCTAATTTAGAATCCTTCGCTTGCTCGGTCATCCAAATCGAGCACGCGGTTAAAAAGGAACTTTCCACTCTTGTATAATAAATAACTATTGTTAATATACAGCTAATTCATTACAGAATTATGTTGCAGATGACAAAATAGTTCGGTTTCAAACAACAGTATAGTGATGCTATACTGAAGTGAAGCAATGCAATCATTTTGTAACTATTTACTAAACAAGTGTAAGAATTGTCAAAATCATAGTTATTTATAACAAAAAAGTTTTGTAAATTTTACATAACTGTTTTGTTATAACAACAAAACTATTTTAACAAAACCGAGTTTGTCTGAAAATAGTAACTACATAACTATAGTTACTGTTTTCATGTAATAGGTAACAAATTTTTTGTTATAAGTAACTCAAAACTTTTTTCGTGGTGGTTACTTATTTTATTTACTAACAAATATGCTTTATATCTGTATATATGTTAGACTTTAAGGTATTTATCAGTGGGCCTATGTAGCTTGATCATAAATAAAAAATTAAAAATAAAATACAATTTTTGATAACGGATAATAAATAACAACCCGTAAAAGTATCGGGGGGCACGAGAGTGCCCCCGCCAAGTCGAGCGCGAAGCAAACACTGCCGTACCATCCTTTACTGGAACCATTTTGCCGCATTTTTAGGCCCGTATTTGCGAACCTCTGGATAAGACCAGAACGCAGAAATTTTCGTCATCCAGTAAGCTGTAATAACATACTTAAAATCTAAAATTTCAAGTCTGTAGGTCATTTAGTTCCGAAGTTAAGCGAAAGCAAAGTTTTGCATTTATGACACTCACTCATTCATGATCATCAGAATAGATCTAGTACTTCCCATAAACTCAGAGAGCTTAAATATGGTACAGAGTTAGAGGTTAATAGCCATATAAAGGGAAAACTATAAAAACTAGGATAATCGAAGATCTTGAGTACCTGGTGACCCTGATTAGAAAACACAAGAGCCCAACCAAACTATTAGAAGTGATCGACATACCGCCTTTACAAAAAATATTCAACTTGGTGGGCCGCTTCATTTGATGTCAAAAATAGAAGGTCTGAAGTATCTGAGTTCTTCCTTAGCTGTATTAGAGATATTATGGGAATGCCCCCTTCTCATATAGGTACATAAAAAATCGACTGTCATTGAAAAAATCCAACGTAGTGGGACACATCTTTTAATTTAATCTAGCCTATAGCGTCCCACTGCTGGGCGAATGCCTTCCCTTCTACTTTTAATACGCATATAAATAAATTAAAGGAAAACACTAGACTGGCTTTTATACTTAAACTTACGAGTTTACAAGAAAAAATAGTCGAACGATTAACTTTATTCTACTCGAACATTACACAAAATTAAATAAACAAATTACACTAAAATATAATTTCGCTCAAAATTTGGTCAAATGCATTGGACTAAGAGTGGCGGTGATACCAAGGTCTAAGTCTAAAAATGCCCTCATGGACATTGGCACCTCTATATTCTCTTATGGCCAAGCCTACGTGACGCTTTCACGAGTAACCAATCTTCATGGTGTGCACCTGATAAATGTTGACTTCAAGAGTATATAAGCTCACAAGCTTCAGCGATCACCGAATACAACCGGCTTAGGCGTAAATACAGCACCGATCTTTCAGAAATTAAACCGTCTAAAAGGAGAAATAAAGAACGAGAATGCGAAAAACTGTTGCTACTGTTCAAGAATAAGAACCGAAAAAAAAGTAAGTGTTGTAATAATAAAAAGACTACTCCTAAAAAGAAAAAAAATGTGTCAAATAAGAAAATTTTATAAAATAAATCAATATTTTTCTACAAAATAGAAGTGAAATTCCACCAAATACATTCTGTAAAAAACTAGCCAAGTCTCGATAAAACTGAAGTCGGAAAACCTAATTTTTGGGCGAGAGTAAAATAGCTTGGCTTATGTATTTTTCATCGAATTATATAAGTTTTTTGGTAATAAATATTGGTTATCGTTTGGTGACCTGATAGGAACTAGGGACTTTGTATTTGATTTGAGGGGGGCCCCTATCGATCGCGGGGCCTTGGGCACTTGCCCAAAGTGCCCACTGAGAAAGAGGGGTCTCCTTACATAATTATGTTAAACAATATAGATTATACAAAAAGTTGAATTATAAATTTCCTTCGTTTTTTAACCAACTTCAAAAAGGAGGAGGTTTTCAATATATCCGTTTTTTTATATTGATGTTCGCGCATATCTCTGAGATCCGTTGACCATTTAATTAAACATCAGTTAATTGACCGTTGGTTAGTTTCAGCCGACTCCGTTACAATAAATATGGTTTTATTTATTTTTTCATGAGGCAAGATAGAGAGGTTATTAATTATTTTAAAACATGTAGGTAATTGCCGATAAACCAAAATATAAATTGGCAGATATTTTTTGCAGCAATCGTTTTGTGTACGAAGGAAATAATAATATGTGAAAATATGTAATTGATGAACAGAGGTATGTCAAGATGACAAAATGAGTAAAACATACATATTTATAAGTTATAGTTAAGTTATCACTGTTTGTTTTCCTAATAATATGTTAATGTTTGATTTTAAGCTCGATGTTTATTTTACACTTTTTTACTGATGTATAATATAGAGATGTATGAGTGTACATTAGTAGTAATAAGTGATCATTATGCAAGAGAATTTCCTAAGATAATTAATGTATGTACAGTGCATGCCCCAGAATTGACCCCTATAGTAACCCAATGTCAATAGTTCCCTCTGCTTCTGTGGCGGCATCTACATGCCTTACATATAACCAACATGGAAGAATTAATCACTCGCCTCATGAAGAGATGGCGCTCAATAAGAATCGAAGGAAGCTTACATCACGCAAGATTAAATCGAAGGCAAACACCTAATATATGCAATGCCCGACCAACACCAGTCGGGCCGCAGCCCCCGATCTACCATCACCCAGCTCTGAGGAAAATGTTCACCCTTGGCTTTCCTACACTGGTGACCCTCGATTGAGCGCAGCAGCAGCAAGCAACCTTCAACCAACGCAGCTCCAAACATCATTCTTCACCCTACCCTTTCCTCATTAGGTCAAGCAACATCAACAGTTACACAGCAAGTCAGCATCAACCTCAAGGTTCTATCGCAGCTCTCGACGATGCTGCCTGGACCTTCGGCAGCACTCAACGGCATCATCCCGACCTGGTCTCCGCAGCCCACGACCGGTGCCTCACTTGTCGGCTACAAGCACACCGGCGTGCCAGCCCTGCACACCAGCAGTTCGGATCCACCGTCACACTCTACCCGTCTCGACTCACCGTAGACTGGCGTAACCCTGCAGCACTGGCGACGCGCCTTCACCCTACCCGTCTCGACTCACCGCAGACTGGGGCATTCTACAGCACACTGGCACTTTCAAGCTCTGACGCATTGAGTGCTGAAAAAGATGGACTATCCAGGATGTGATGTGGCGGCGACAGCTACGCGCCTTACGTGTTACCAACATGGAAGAATTAATCACTCGCCTCTTCAAGAAATGGCGCTACCGGCGCTGCTCTCAATAAGTATGGAGGCCTACATTACGCAAGATACATTCGGAGGCAAACACTTAATATATATCAGCCGGGCCGCGGCCCCGAAGTTACCATCACGCAGCTCTGAGGAAGATCTTCCCCATTTACCCTTCCTACACTTCAGTGTAAACACACTCTGGAGTACAAGTCCAAGTCCAGAAGCTCGTATTTTAGACGTACAGGTATTACTCGCCGAAGCAATAACGACTCGGCAACGAATGAGGGAGACATACGACATGCTCAAAGGCAGCCGACCGACCGAGACGAGCGAACGATGGGGCGAGATGCGACGCGAGAGAAAGTCCAGAAGGGGTTAGGGTAAGCAATACACAAGTATTGCTTACCCTAACCCCTTCTGCTACTCTACTGAGTCCTGAAAACCTTTCTCAGACATAAACGTTACACCATCAAAAGATTTCTTGCCCAGACGAATGTAAATCTAAAAATGTTAATAAAATTACAGCCTAAGTATTACAATTAAGTAGAGTCTAATGCAAATTGTATTTATTTATAAATTTGGTTGCGATTGTATGCTATATTATAAACTCTCCAACATCAATGAATTACTGCGTTCAAGCAAAAATTACGCAACAGGTAAGTAGTAAAGAGTGTTTTCGATCTCATAGATTTCATTGCTGGTGGGGAATTAGCTCGAAAACCACCACAAATTATTTACGACGACGTCTCTACCGCGGTATAATAGCCCGGCGTCTTTTATGTTTATCCACGGGTTATAATTCGCGTGCGGAGAGGATTATTCGAAAACGTAAACGTAGGTGCGCTCGCATTTTACACAGCCGCTGTGGCTTTGCCAGTCGTGAAAGTAATCTTCGGTGTGTGCACGCATTTAGACAGGGCTGTCGCATATGCGATGCATCAACAAAATGTAGTAGCAGTTTGTTGCAGACCTATTGGCGCGTCGCATCTCGCCCCATCGTTCGCTCGTCTAGGTCGGTCGGCTGCCTTTGAGCAAGTCGTATGTCTCCCGCACTCGTTGCCGAGTCGTTATTGCTTCGGCGAGTAATACCTGTACGTCTAATACTCTCGCCCGCCAGTAAATTTCTATTATTTTATCCGTCGCAGTGAATTGTAAATCTCCTCGCAGGATAAGTTTGAGTCATAGTCAAAATCTCTTCATTACAATGAAAGGAATCATCAAAACAATGTCAACAAAATAATATAAAAAGCGCTGCTTCCGTTTTCACACATTTAATCCTTTCGACGTGTAAAATACGAGCCGTCAGTTACTATTATGCTCTGAAATTTCGGCTGCGCCATTGTCATAAATATTGTCCGGGGATTTAAATATCAATTGCACTTCACAAGACTGCGTTGCTGACTTAACTTTTAATTTTATTGTTCCTAGATAGATAAAGGGATTCCCATCATTTGGTATTAAATTCACTTGTCATTATGGAACGAACAAAAATTCTAATTAAATAAATTAGAATTTTAAAAACCGCCATCCATGAAATACTGTGTATCCAGCAGCTAATTTGCGTGACTAGATAAAAGCTCCATTGTATCTTATAAGATTTGATCATGCCCACTGTTTTAACGTTAAATAATAAACCGTCCAGTAATGAAAACCTTATTTTGTGAGGAAATTTCGCCATTTTATTAATAACGGCAATACATTAAGCCTATTGTCTGTGCCGGTTCACGACTGATGGATAGATTGCCAGAGGCTAGTATAGTAACGCAAATCGTCTGTAATTGACTTTTATAAATTGTTCTCTTCTAAATATTCGTTTCTCCAAATTGTGGCAGCCTGAGACGTTTCGTTCCGAGGAAGCAAGAAACAAATTGACTTTTGATGTCCCGTTAATGATTTTCTGCGGTTTACGTTGAAGGTTGATCATCAATACTTTAATAATTCCTTATATGAAAGAGCTAATAGGTATTCGGAGACATTATTTTTAATGTGTTAACAGCTATAATTTATGTAAGAGCGCGGTGGACGAGTACACTCCACGCGATTTACAGTTCCATTTAATATCAGCCGAGCATAGAGAATGCTGCGGTTCACATTAATTTTCGGTCGTGCAAGAGGTAATCTGTACCATAAACTTCCGCGAGTTGCACATGGTCGAGGGTCAAAAGGACTATGAATATTGATCAGCTGCTAGGTATTTTTTTACACAACATATTTTCCTACTAACTTACTGAAAATATTTGGTAATTTAATAGGTACGATATTTTATATCGGAAAGTATACATTATTTTGGGATTATTTGAGGAGATCGATGGCGCAAGTGGTTAGTGCGTTTGGCTGCGATCGTTGCAGTTAAGCAACTTTCGCAATCGTCGGTCATTGGATGGGTGACCAAAAATCTTCTATCTCGAGATCCTCCGTGCTTCGGAAGGCACGTTAAGCCGTTGGTCCCGTCTGTGTCTGCAGTCGTTAGCACCCACCAATCCGCACTGGGCCCGCGTGGTGGGTCATGGCCCAATCTCCCTATTCCGTCCATAGGGAAGGCCTGTGCCCCAGCAGTGGGAACATTAATAGGCTGATGATGAAGATGATGATGACATTATTTTGGCACTATGTTATTGAGAGTTCGTTCATTCAACTGACATTCAACAAAAATACTTTTAATTTATTATTCGTCATTAATTTAGTATAAAACACGAAGAGCTAGAACAGGTAGATTAGTTTGCAAAGTTCGTTAGGCCATGAAATTATGAGTCACCGTTATATTGATCACATGTACATACGTACTGCATTACAGTTTATATTCTGGTAATAAATGGGCTTTCTATAATGGCGGTGCGGACAGATCAAGATGGTGTGTTCCGATAAATGTCGCATCCAATCACATGGTGTTGTATTACAGAGTGCGTGGTGTTGTTTACGCGGTGCAATCAGTATGTAAATATAAAGGGTAGGTGAATGCTCGGGATTGTGTGGGTGCAAGCCAGCGTGGCGCGGCTGGCAGGCTTCGCCGCGTCCTGCCGTCGTGCGCACGCCCAACATAGGTCTAATACTATTTGACACTATCTTATCCTATGTTGCGAATAATCGAGCTTCACAATTTGTTCCTCGTTCCAAGGATATTGCCAAAATGCGTTTCCACATCTACGCTCTCGTGATTTTAGTGCTACACGTCCCTAAAGTGCATTTAGTCCACGAGAAAGTCGAGCGGAACTGTAATAGTGTCTTAAACGACAAGGTTCTACTGAAACGTGCCACTTTGCAGTCGAAATACGTGTTCACGGGCAAGGTGTACCGTGTGAATTACAAGAACAATGTGCGAGTGTATAAAGTTAATATAAGGAGGGTGTTGAAAGGGGACTTGAACGAAATAGGTGTGAAAGTTCGTTTCGGGAAGCCCAAATCCTTGAGATTTAGCGATGCGACAGTGATGGTGGATAGTGCACAGTCCTTTAAGTGTCGCCCGTTGCGCGTACGCACGTATGCGATATTTCTCACGGAGAAACATCGCGATGAAGGCCTAATGAGTTTGAGCCTTGTTGTCGAGCCAGTGCTGCTAACTTTAAGGAACATCGCTTATATCGAAGCAGCTGTTAAAGGTAAGTGGAAAATATAAAATGATAACTAGATCTACCGTAAACGCCTCCATTCATTTGGGTTAACATTTTTACACATCATTGAAAAACCTTACTGCTACTGCACCGTGAGTGAAGGTTTAGTCACTAAATCTCAAACAAGGAGAGTGAAATAAGTATTTATCAAGCTGATTTAACAAAATTAAAACCTTACTTTAACTACTTATTTGTCATTAAAACGTCGTATTACGTTTAGAATTAATTTACTGAAGTCTTGGCTCTTGACTTATAATCTGTGTTAACTGTAAGGTATTATGTTTTAGTAGCTTTTATTTTTTTGGGATTGCGTTCAGTTATTTGGACATGATTGACAATAAACCAATAGTAATGCATTCGTATTTTAAAGAACTTATCATTTATTTTTTTAGTTATAGAAAAGGTGCACGAAAATATTATCGTCCTGCCCGAAACCAGATTTTTGCTATCTTTGTGGGAAACTTTGTCAACTTGCATATCCTTAAGTTTTTTACTCATGGCAGGTGTCCAGAATGTTTAAGTATCGGATTATTTATCCTATTAACAACTAAAAACATTTTATCATTGGTATCGTACAAGGTCCAGTGATTTTCTCTTACGGAACTTATAAATTGTTTGTAGTAATGCTAGTAAAACTTAAAGGGGTAATTAATACTAGGGCGGGGCTAATGTCACCAGCCGCAAAACGTTGGTGACGGACACTTACCACGAAATCTTATCGCGAGCCAATTCCGACTGTTAAAGCAAGACATCGCTGTATAACCAGTAGCACGCTATCCCTCTTCGACAGCTGCTTTTGGATCAGGTTAAGAATTCGTGGTACAGGCCCTAGACCGCAATTTCAATATTTAGATTATTTATGACTGGCAGTGGCTCAGGTAGCCTATGTTTATCTCAATCTACTGGTTATTAAACAAAATGTCGTCTGGGAAATGCGTCGGGAATGTTAATGGTCCTTAAGGACGAATAGATGGTCGCTGATACAAAAATGTTTACTCAGTTAATAAATGTGAAATGAATGATTTCATTTGATTTTTACGCTTTAATCACTTTGTGTGATAGATATAATTATACGTAATATCTTAAAGCTCTGCTGCGATCATACAAAATATTGGTATAGAGATAGATGGGACCCCGTCCACGATTTATAGGACGCTAGTGTCTTATTTAATATATACACATATCAAAAAAGTCTCAGTAACATGCAGCATTTGACAGAAAATGTATGTTTTATTAATTGATGTTTAATTTTTTTCTTAGCATAGTTTGGTTGACAATCTTTTTTGTACTCTGAAATATAATTGGCTGATTTTAAATACAGAAACTTGTCAAGTTTATTTATAATATGTAGTATAGTATAAATATTTACAATAGTAAAAATCGTTTAAAAGTTCAACACCGTGCGACATTCTGCTTAAGCTTAATTACTATACAGCCTTAAGGTATGCACAGTGACCAGTAGTGTATTATTTGTCCACTAAAAGTGTAAGCTTAAACACACGAAACACGCAGGAGTTCGATATAGTAAATTGGTCACCGATCCAATTATCGGTCATTGCCAAAGGCGCTCAACTTCCATGATCGCAGACTGAACGTGCGAGTTCGTTTATTAAAAAAAAAAGTAAAAAAAAAAGTACCAAGCAAGCTGAGTTTTATGAATATTTGTATACATATTCACTATGTTTAATTAAAGAGTGGCAATCAAGCATACTTAAGGCCCGCCTGATGGTAAACGGGCACCATAGCCAATATATGCTTGCAATACCCTGATCCAATCCCCTACCCCTTGGAAACCTGGAACCTTACTATTCTGTACTATTAGATTAAAGAAATTAGTCACCTCATATAAGCAAAAATTCCACAATTTACAATAGGTACCTATGAAATTTCCGTTCTGTCGTGCTGGCTATTTCAAGTACATTTTTTCTTTTTTGCTGAGAAATCTAAGTTATTTATTTATTTTTTATTTACTAATTTAGTACACACACAATAAAATAGATAAGAACAGGAACAAGAAATTTGTACTAGGGCACTGCTTATTTCATATTGAAATTTCTTCCAGCAGGCCCGCGAAAGGAAAAAACGTAAAATAAAAGGTCGTCAGTGTGTGTCTCCTGAATAAAAATAACAAAATACACTACTTACATAAACAAAACCTACATATATATCTACATAGACATACTAATAAACATATATACTAAATTGAAATATACAAGTGTTAAAAGGAGAAGCAATACAGTTCGGAAACAGTGAGTCAAGAGGATAGATAGTGTTCCTTCAACCGTTTTTTAAATGTAGCAACAGTTGGACTGTCTCTGATTCCTGCTGGCAGCGAGTTCCACAAGCGGACGGCATGTACCGTGAAAGAGTATGATGCAAATTCGGTTTTATGAAGAGGACAATTGAGGACCGATTTCAGATGAGACCTGCAAGGAACATTAGGCGAGTGGGTGAAAGAAAACCTCTCCCGAAGATAGGAAGGATAAGAAGGATTGTAAAGGATATTGAAGAGGAAACAAAGGATTCTGACATTCCTGCGCAGACGTATGGGGAGCCACTTGAGTTCCTTTCGAAAGTTGGAGACGTGATCATACTTACGAAGCCCAAAAATGAATCAAATAGCAAGATTCTGCAGGCGCTCAAGTTTATCAAGTAATGCCTCCGTAGCGTCTAAATAACAAACATCGGCATAGTCGAGAAGTGGGAGAATAAGAGATTGTGCAAGGGCAATTTTGGTATGTAAAGGAAGGAAATTTTGCAAACATTTTAAAGTGTGAAGCGAAAAATACATTTTACGACTAACGTCAGCGACGTGAACTGTCCATGAGAGGTTGGTATCAATTGTGACGCCGAGATTTTTCACCGTATCGCTGTAGGGGATGTTGATTCCACCTATGGACACTGGCGGCAAGTGAGAGGAACGGCAGGAACGTGACGTATACCTACTCCCTATTATAATTGCCTGGGATTTACTTGGATTAACTGAGAGACCATAAAATTGTGCCCAAGTACTAATACGGTTTAGGTCTTCATTAATGGCTGCTATCGTGAAGTCCATTTCTTCAATATCGAAATGACGATAAAGCTGCAAATCGTCTGCGTAGAGATGAAACTTGGAGGAAATTACTCTAGTAACAGAGTTAATGAAAATAGAGAATAGCAGTGGTGAGAGAACACCTCCTTGAGGTACGCCAACACAGAGGTCACACCCATCAGAGGTTAAATCATCAAGGCGAACATTCTGCGAGCGACCCCGAAGATATGAACCGAACCAAGAAAGAGCAGAAGTAGAGACATTTAAGGAACGAAGAATGGCAAGGAGAATATCAAAGTCGACAGAATTAAATGCATTGCTAAAGTCTAGCAATACTAGTGCAGTTAACGCTTTGTTTTCCATTGCCCAGCGTATATCATCAGTGACATTCACTAAGGCAGAGACCGTGCTGTGACCCGACCGAAAGCCAGATTGAAAGCTGTTTAGGAGGCTATTCGAAAGAAGAAAATGGGAAACTTGCTTGTGAACTATGTGCTCGAGAACTTTGGAAAGAAAAGGTAAAATAGAAATAGGACGAAAGTGACAAGGTAATGAAGGATTAGGGATCTTAGGTAAAGGAATTATGTAAGCCTTTTTCCAAATTTGAGGAAAACAATTGGAAGACAAGGAGTAGTTAAAGATGTGAGCTAATACAGGGAGTAGAGTAGGTAGAATAGGAGTAAACATTCTCGAGCACAAATTATCCTCGCCAACGGACTCAAAAGATATAGGTAATAAAGAATCTTTGACGTCATTCTCAGAAACTGTCGAGAAGTCGAATAGTGGACAGTTGGGTCTAGCAAGTTCAGACAGTTCCTTGAGAGTAACGGCCTTGTCGCAACTGCTAATATTAACTGGAGGGAGAGAAAAATGCTTATTCAAAGCGTTTAAGTCGGTGCCCGCAGGGACAGAAGAGCAAGATTTGCCCACACCGACTGACCGAAGTGATCGCCAAGTATCCGCTGTATTACGGTTAGACAGAGAATCATGGAAGAATCCTCTTAGCGTCTCTACACATACGACTGCAGCGATTACGGAGGCTTTTATAGCGAACCAGGTTGTCATCAGAGGGGCGACTTTTTAGTCTACGTTTGGCTTTATCCCTCAGTGCCATGATATTTTTAATTTCATTGTTAATCCAGTTATTTTTTTTTAATAGTAATTTTTTTAAATGAATGCTTTTATAAAATTTTGCCATTTATTTAATGGTTAGTATTCTGTTTTAAGCGCATTTGTACGTTTTAATAAAAATAAGATGTATAGAAAAAAAGGGCGTTAACTTATTTCATGAAAAACGACAATTTCATAAGTAAAGACCTAATACTAATGACAAGTTTCAATAGTCTATGTGTACCTTTCGTTTAAAAAGCCATATAAGTACTTCATCAACTAGGATACGTTTTGTGATTGTATGTGTTTGATGACGGGAAGGCATTAAAGGACTTAAAATAAGCTTCTTGTGTACATTTTGAAAAAGGATAGTTTCTTATGTGGTTCAAAGTATCTTAGTGTATCTACTACTTTAAGTTTAAACTAATTATACTTCATTAAAGATTCCCTCGCGAGTGTCAAGTAATGAGGTATAAACAAAACATAAATGGCCTTATCTTTTACTCCAAGGGTTTGCGGACTTGAGTACCTAGTTTACATTAATTTTCAGCTTGATTCCTCTACGCATTTCTGTCAAAAAGAGTCTTGACAGGCGGACAATTTTTTTTTCTTTAAATAAGGGTTTACCTTGCTTTGTAGTAAACTTAATACTAAAAAACCAATAGTTAACAACTTTTATTGATATTATGCTGCGAAAAAAAAAATAGTAAAGGTAATATGATGCGGTCAGAAAATAAGGTAAATGGTAAAAGTAAAATACTGGTTTTTAAAGAAGTTAAGTAATTGTAAGTTATGCACATTCTGTCAATATAAATATTACCCGTTCAATGACCAATATAATACAAATTAACTTTATTTTAGGAAATATTCATAATTTTCCATTCACGCGAAGTACTTATTATTTTGGTGTTTTAGTTTTGAGCTACAAAATTTTCCAAATAATAGAAAAAATATTTAGGAAGAAAAGACTAAATATGAAATTTTACAATTCCAAATTCTATATACCGAACTAGATACTTAAACTGACTAAGTCAGATTTAGTATAACTTTCGTTAGGAAAACTAACTAAACAAATGAAATACCTACTTAAGTTGCAGGCAAATTCACTTTTGTAATAACAAGTTAGGTGCCTCATGTGCGGGTGAGTATCTTTATAATAATAAAAAAATGAAGTAGAGAAAGTTTTAGTTTCTCTGGCGTCTGTCAGACCTTTATCAAGGCGATGTGTTGATATTGTTTCCGACACACTTGCTTAAATCGGATCCAGCCGTACCGAGAGTAATATCTTCTTAAGAGTATGAATATCCACTTCAAACACGCCTTGGCTTTAGTTGTAAACGAATGTAATGTTGTACGTGGGTAATTTTTGTGGTGTAACATTTCTGAGCGTAGTTATACAGTTTTTATGTGTCTAAACCTTTTTTATGTAATCTGAGGTGTATACACCGTCGTATGGCCTTTTAAGAGGAAATTTTTGCATTTTTAGTTTGACAATATTTTTAGGGTCACCCAAGCCGAGATGCTTTTTGGTAGTGATTATTTGTTTAGATACTATGATTGGATACAAAATTAATCGCAACTATTCTCACTGAGCTTAAATACACTTTACATACGAATAAAGCAATTAAAAAAATTACTATACCATTCCTCAGTGGTGGACCCAGAAACTTGCTCATTTTACTTTTTAATTTTTGAGTGGTTATGGGTAGTCATGCTCTCTTAAAAATCTCTTCGGCGGTGTCGTGTGAGGCGGGTCGTTGCGTTCCCTAAAATATGGTTGAGCGAAGCGATGGCTGGTTCATGCGTCATGCTCGTGAACGGGTGCTGCCAGCAGAGATGAGTCTGCTCTATACTACTTTATTATTGTAATGATAATTAATTATTAAATTTAGATTGTATTTTACATTACACAATTTGTATTTATACCGTATGACACAGCGATCAAAATGTAAGTGAACATGTATTATTTCTCTGATAAAGATTTAATGGCGGTGTGGATTCTGGTATGGTTTTCTAGACCTGAACTTGGTTTTGCAGCGGTGTATCCTTGTCATTCTCTATACAGACTGAAAAGGGGGACTGATGTTGGATTTGGTTTTGGGTTGGGAGAGTAGTGCCAGAATCGACAGCAGTGTTATCGGTAATCACATGCATGTGTCCTGCCGTTGTGTTTATAGTTTGTTATAATAATGTACTCTGGTACTTATATATTTTTTTTCTATTTTTGTAACATACTATCCAGGTGTGGTTATGAGCAGTCATGCTCTCTTAAAAATCTCTTCGGGGGTGTCGTGTGAGGCGGGTCGTTGCGTTCCCTAAAAAATGGTTGAGCGAAACGATGGCTGGTTTATGCATCATGCTCATGAACGGGTGCTGCCAGCGGAGATGAGTCTGCCTTTTCTTCATTGGGTATTATTAATCGTTGTACTAAACTTATAAACGTTCATTTTTCATGTTCATCGGCATTCCTAAACTTTGTTAAACCAATTTTTTATATAGTCATAATTTTTATATTATTTGCATTTGTAATGGAAAGTGACTTTATGAGTTACCTCATATTGAAGTCATTTTTCAATTTGACTACTCTCTATATAATACAGGGAGAAAAAAAACAGCCCTTGATGAGCTTCTTGCCGGTTCTTCTCAGTACAAGGTCTCCCGCCGTAGATTTGCGAACCGATGGCGTAGCTTTTCGACATTCACAAGTGCTTGTAACAGCCTAGACTGAATAAACGATATTGAATTTTTGTTTTTTTTTAATAACCTCTTCCAACCTACGGCGCTCATCATTCGATGTTGTTTATAATGAATGTAGACAAACAGAAATAAACTGCATTTCAAGAACAAATACTTTAATTTTCAAATGTCACATTCCTATTTTTTTACTATACTTAAGTGGCTAAGGTGTTCCGGAAATTTTTAGTGCAAATTTGGAAATCTGTTCCCTTTCTTGTAAAGATTTGAGCTGACGACAATGTAGACACAATTTAAGATTACCAGCTCGTAAGTAAGACCTTTATACTATTTTCTCAACGTGCAAACAGCGGTCTGGGCATAACCTTTTCAGTAGTCATAAAGTAGTGCTAATGTGCCAAAGAACGTAATTTATCGGCTATAAACGTTCTTCCCTGGGATTACATAGTAGTCGCTTTTGGTCCATCCTCCCTGTCATATTTACGAGCCATTGTGATGGATTCTCGAACTCCCGCGAAAGTAATTACAAAGATATCGGTTTCATTTTATTTTTTAAAGCGCTACTTTGGGTTGATATGAATAGAGTTAGGTTGATGAATGGTGCTATCCTTAACATTAATTCGATTATGGATTACAGTAGATTTAAATTGACTTAGTTGTTAATTTAGCGCTAAGTATAGATATTTTGTATATAAGTTTCTAAGGTCTACGATGATACTAATACAAAAAAGTTAGGTACAGTTTTTAAAACCTGTTTGTATTTTTTTTTATCTCGTGTTGAACGAAGTCTATCTTATATACTAATCCGGTCAAATTAGACAGAAAAATAAGAGTAAAGGTACATTAATTTATAACAAGCTGAAAGTGAGTAAAATTGTTCATAATTACCTCAAACAAAAATTGTAGATCATAAAATTATCTATAAAAATGTATCAATATTTATTTTACCTAAGAGCTATCGTTCCTGAGCTATAACGATTTAAAAAAGTAGTAAGTGTCATAATATGCATAAGTACGTCTCGTCTCATATATATTTATATACATATCTGTAGCTGTTATAATAGTTAAAAAAAATGGTGATTGTAACTTACATTTAAAATATAAAATTTAATATGGTTATTCCACAGGTCTGTTGTGATTCTGTTTAATTGGAAACTATTGCATAATAACAGACATTAGCAAGGGTTGGAATTGCTACTTTTTAAATCGTTATATCTCAGGAACGGTGGCTCTTAGGTAAAAATTATTGAGACCTTTTTAGGGTTCCGTAGTCCTGACAAGGAAGCCGTATAGTTTCGTCATGTCCGTCTGTCCGTTCCCGGTTTTGCTTAGAGACTATTAGCACTAGAGAGCTGTAATGTTGTGAAGATATGTATATCGATCACGCCGACAAAATGGTAAATGAATAAAATTTTGTAAAACATTGTTTAGGGTAGCTCCCCTACATGTAGCCTGTTGATTTTTTTTTTCATCATCTACCGCATCCTGTGGGATGTCGTTGAATAGGTCATATAAATTTACTTAGGGGTTCCTAAGACTATTTTTCGATTTAGGGAACCGTTTGGGAAATATTGAACTTTAAAGTGATGGTTTTTGTTCGAGTGGGGCGTCCCCCCACTAATAGCTAATCTATAAACTTACAAACCAAATGTCGATCTTATTTGTGTAATTTCCCAATTTAGGGCAAAATTTGAAAGAAACGCGAGTACTTTTTGGTTGTTGAAAAACCGTTTAGGAAATCAAGAACCTATGAGGTTGATCTTTAACTGACCTATCTCATTCATCGGATTGAAAATGATTCCTGTTGTTCAATAAACAATTTGTTAGTTTTAATACACCACCCATCCAGAAGTATTTGCTTAGAGAAAAATTTAAAGAAATTAATATTCTAACACTGGCATCGCAATACATTTATGAAAATTTAGTATATGTAAGAAAAAACTATGACGCATTTTCAAAAAAAAGTCAAACCCATAACTTTAACACGAGATATAATAACAAACTTGCCGTTCCATGTTTCAGACTCCAAAAATCAAGAGGTTCATTTCTGGGATGTAGTATTGCATTGTTTAACAAAGTTCCCCAAGATCTGATTGAGCTTCCACTAACCAAATTTAAATCTCAGATTAAGAATACTCTTATGAATAAGGGCTATTATAAAGTTAATGATTATCTAAATGATCGAAATGCATGGACATAGTGTTTCTTGTAATTTGTTATTTGATGGGTATGAGTCAGTTTTTGAAACAGTAATATGGTACCTATCTAATGCCGCTTCCTATATACTAAATATAAAATTTATTGTAACTATATATCTATATCCTTAATAATGTAATGGAAGGTGACTTCAGATGTATCTCTGAAATCATTTTTCAACTTGACGACTCTGTATATATCAATACAGGGAGAAAAAAGCAGCCCTTGCTGAGTTTCTTGCCGGTTCTTCTCAGTACAAGGTCTCCCGCCGTAGTTTTGCGAACCGATGGCGTAGCTTCTTGACCTTCACAAGTGCTTGTAACAGCCTAGACTGAATAAATGACTTTTCATTTCATTTTCATTTCATTTCATTTCATTTCATTTCATTTCTTAAAATACTTTGCACAAGCGCGGATGCAACTCTTGCTTGTGCAAGGGGTAATCTGAGTGCCCTATTTTTAAATATTCGATAAGATTCAGTTCCTAGCTCGGTCTAACGTGAAGTAGGTACATGCCACGGGAATATTAAATTTTCTGCTTTCATGTCTCCAGAAAGTTCGCTCACGTCCCGAAGTTCCGTTTACCTGTTCACCGTTACCAAGAGATATTAACTTTATGAAAACCACCAACTAGAAGTAGTGAACTTTTGTTTGGCAAATGCAAGAATTTGTACTATTCGCACTTTTTGATTAAGTGTAGTGGAGTTATTATCGAAATATTGACGATATTAGCATTTTTTTGATGCGTATTTTTGAGACTAAAGGTTATCGTACATATTTCCACACCGTATGCGCCGCATTTGGAATTCATTGTAGGCAATCACAGAACCTATACTCTTACTATAAGTTTTGTGTAGGCAATCATATGAAACCTCGCACATTTCATCCGCACCGTACACGCCGTACGAGCCACATTTCCTAAAGATCGGTAGGCATCTGAATACGATGATAAAGTATATATATAAAGGACATCGGCCAAATCATATTTGGATCAAAGTCTAGTCTAGAAAAGATATTTTTACTAATATTATTAATTAAATATAAACAGTTTTTACAAATTGTAATTGTCACAAATAAAAGCCGCGAAAAATAATAAAAATTATAAAACACTGCATTGACATTCATCCTAACTTGTCCTTTTTGATAAACAATCTTTGCACTTTTTTTATTGAAAATACAGTATTAAAAATCAACTGATAACTAGATTCAATAGGTTGCAGTCTATAGTAACGATTTATTGTAATAGATTTTTGACCTTGTTATTATTTTAATTTTAAATTGGTGATTTTGTAATAAAGTTGTGCCAAGATTGTTTACCAAATAGGACAAGTTAGAATGTTTTTTTTTAAAGATTCTCCTTTTTCGGGGAAGGCAAAGGGAACAATGCCCATAAAGCCAAGTCTTGAGTTTTATTAATCTTCGTTTTTTTTACATTAGAATGTTGGTCTGGCTCATTCTAATGTTTCTTGGAGTGTTTGACACGAAATGTATCGAGTTGGCTTTTCAGGTAAGCTTCTGTGAGGTAGTCAACACTACAATAAAATTCTCACGTCGACGTGACCGGAATAGCGTATATTTTAAAGATTCCACTAATTCTTCAGTTGCGTAGACGGTTGTAATACAAAATCATATCAATTTTATTTCACAATATCCACTGATAACAAATTTAAGAAATAATTAAAATAAGACGCCAACCGCACTCGATAAAATCAAATGGCTTCGCTTCTACTACACTTTGAATTTATCTGTGATATTGGTATACTTGTTATGATTGCTGTGCAAAAAATCAATTTCTATATTGAAAAAATGTAATACAGATAAAAAATAACATAACCAATTAATGTTCAGAGCAAAGTATCTTTTTTCCTTGGCTTTCTTTCGTCGTGATTCTTATACATATATATAAGCTAGATAAATTACGAAGAATCTAATGATATATCATTTGTTGAAAGACGCAACAATTTAATTTGAAATAAAACGTTATATGGGAGTTGACCGATTTATCTTTAGCTTATTAATGCCGTCACTGCTGGGATACAGGGATTTCCTAGGAGAGGGAGATTGGTTCATGACCAACCACGATTGTTGGATTCTAATGACTGCAGATGCCAGTTTAACGTGCCTTCCGAAGCACGGAGGAGCTCAAGATAATAAATTCTTAGTCACCCATCCTCAAACAGCCCATTGCGAAAGCAGACCAAACGCGCTAACCACTTGCGCTATTGAGATCCTCAGCTCGATAGTACACAAAATTATAATAAATGCGATTATAGTACAGTCTGACAGTCTGCCTGTCACTTTTTCTTATTAGAACAGCTGAATTAATTTTGTTTATCTTATTTATAAAGATAATTGTAAAATAAGTAAATGAAAAAGGTTGGCTACTTAAAAAAATAAAAAGAGTGAAATATTTAATAAAATATTGTATTGAAAACCAATTAATAGACGCAGACAAAGTTGCGGGCACTCCCTAGTCATTATTCTCGAATCGTTAAATGCGTTTCCGATGGAACTGTATAATTAATAAATTATTGTTTCTGCGCAAAACACAAAATTAACTCTGCCAATTGGTCTCTATCTATCAGCGGCTCATTTAATCATATTAATTACTCATGTATTTTCGCTAATGAGGCGTAATCAAGGTGCGATGTATCACAATTACGTTAAATTAAATCATGATGGTTTGTTCGGGATTTCGGGAAATCTGTTGCCATCTGCAGTTGGTTTTATTGTTTTATATTCTTTTGTTTTTGTAATAGGATGACTAACTGAAAAGAAAAAAAGCGGTCAAGTGCGAGTTGGACTCGCCCACGAAGGGTTCCGTAGCAGCAAGTAACATAATAGAAAAGTTCTTGTAGTTCATTGTAACTTTGATCGATGTTTTAATAATAGTGTATTTTTTTTGATTAAGTCATAAGTTTCTTTTTATTTTTATATTTGAGTTGATTGAAGGAAAGGTTAATTGCGGTTTACGATTTATGACGTATTAAAAAAAACTACTTATAGATCTCGTTCAAACCAATTTTTGGTGGAAGTTTGCATGGTAATGTATATCATATATTTTCTTTAGTTTTGCCATTCTCTTATTTTAGAAGTTACAGGAGGGACACACATTTTAACACTTTGGAAGTGTTTCCCGCGCAAACTATTCAGTTTAGAAAAAAAAAATTGGAAACCCCAATATCATTTTTGAAGACCTTTTTCACCTATCATAGACACCCCACACGTATGGGTTTGATGAAAAATTTGCTTTTAATTTCAGTTCTAAGTATCCGGAACCCCCAATATTTCTTGTTGTTTTTCTATCTTTGTGTGAAAATCTTAATGCGGTTCACAGAATACATCTACTTACCAAGTTGTTCTTTTAGTTTCGGAAAAAAGTGGCTGTGACAAACGAACGGACAGACAGACAGACAGACATGACGAATCCATATTAAGGGTTCCTTTGCCATTTGGCTACGGAACCTTAAAAACAAGTTCAGTAGTCTTTAATTCTGTCAAGTAAGGAACAAAGCTACTTTAACAGTCGAGACTGCTAAAGTATCTTTGTTCCTTAATTAACAGAATTATAGACTACTGGACATGTGTTTTTCTTTTCAGATTTTATTTGAAGTTATATTAAAGCAGTTGGGTATTTGATTATTTAAATTTCCCTTTTTGATAGTCTATCTAATAGATAAAAAAAGCTAGTCATCCTATTACAAAAACAATAGAATACAAAACAATAAAACCAACTGTCGGCAGATGGCACGAGATTTCCTGAAATCCCGAACAAACCATTATGATTTAATTTAACGTAATTTTGATTTAAAGTTAATCTGATATATTGGACCATTCAGAAATTTCATATTTGTTATTTTTATATTTCATTAAATATTTTGTAAGTTGAAGCTTTGAAAAATTAAACATATTATAAAAATTTAATATGGTCCTTAAATCTAATTTAATTTTTCGTTACAGCAAAGTTCAGTACTTACCTATTATTAGTTATCTAAAAAAAATTTTAGCACAAGGAGTGTCAAGGTTAGGTTCACGAACTATACACGACTTTGCGTTTACTAGTAAAAGTGAATTAATCACTAACAAAAGTTTGAAGCATGGACTTATTGTATTACAATAGCAGTCTTAGGGTACCAACCAGGTCACGGCAGCGGCGAGTCTAGGACGCAGATTTTCAGAAGTTAGGAACTGTGGTCAAATCTCGAAGGGACCCCGACCTTAGCTAGTCAACGAATTCTATTTAATTACCTTAGGGTATTCAGACTTATATTTAACCTACACAGCATAGCTTCTTCGCGAACAGTCGATTTGTTATAGAAGCGACGGAATACAACTTTGGAAGGCAATTAATTTGAAGCTCAAGTTGTGGAGTTTATTCGAAGGCAAATTAATTATTTGATTTGTTTGACTTATATTTGTTTAGAAGGTCGTTTAATAATATTTCTTGATTATCGACACGGGCTTGGCTTAAGTTGAGTTGTGTTGTGAAGATGTAATTTTAAAACTCCTTAAAAAAATTTTAACGAAAACAATACAATGCTTTTTCACATTACATAAGAATCACTAGACTGACTTATGTATTTTGCGGGTAATTTGACCTTTCCCATTGACATTTTATGAAACTCTTTTTGAATAATTGTAAAGCTACATGAAAACCATGGATATTTTATTATTATATTCACGGTTTCAATCCTTTTCGCCTCTGTAAGCATAAAGATATAACTTAATAAAGATTATCTACATTTTATGCTATAAAATGGCGTACCCAAATAACACTTTCTTCACTTGAATAGATTTAAGCAACAAAAATTATCAACTTTGTCTGTATGTTCGTCATTGTGATTTTAAAGACAATTTTTAAACTATATATATTGAACACTAACTATTATTAATAATGCGTGGGTGTTACTATTACAGACGGTTGCCGCACGCCGCTCGCTGGTCGAAGCCCCGGAGGTGATTTTTAAATGAAATCGTAAAGCATCTAACCGTATCAAGTTCTTGTAATTGACTCGTTTTATTTTAAATCATCGAAATGCGATGTCAGAGTGTTGGACTCGAATTTATCGGATATAAATCGATTCTCCATAATTGTTTATGTGGGATTAATTGTTCGTCGGCGGCGCAACTCTCGTACACTTGTATATCAATGCTGGAGCGAGTTTCAATTAAAACTGTACCTGACTTACCTTTACGGTGGTAAGTGAGGTTTGTGATTCGACGACGACTTTTACTCGCGAAATTTTGAATTTTCGTGCATTCAGATTCACATAGAATGAGTTATTATTAGGTCCTCCACGAAGTACCCACTATGTCGAACTGTAATGGAACAAATCACTATTGGGATATGCCTGAAACGCATTTATAATAACGCCTGTTGTTGATCTTATTCTGAACAAAGCGTACCTACTCATACGTATGATCTAAATGGAATTGAGAGTGGAATGACATTTCTAGTAATATTTGAATGGATTTTGCTATGATTACTCTATCTGAGCTATTTAACCAATAACTTTTCAGTGGGTGAGTGGCCAGCACAGATTTGTTTCACTTTTCGCCTACAAACTTTATTACGCCAATTGAATTTATGTAACAGCGAAGTAATGATTTCGAAACTCGATAGACTTAATTACAGAAGAAACAATTTGTGTTTTAATTAAAACGAGAACTTTGTTAACTTTGAAAGTAACTACTCGCAGGTCGCACAAGTAAGCAGCGAGAAAATTAATTAACGTATTCGAAGCAAACTGAACGCGTGGTTCATTAGAGTGCTAATGATATCGCTTGACATCTAGTTAGCATTAATTTAGTTGAGATAAGTAATAGAGCCGATATCGGCTTATATCAAGTTATCTGTCGGGGTTCTTCGCCTCAGGGTGGTTGTTAAATCTCTAGCTGATGATAACTGGACCGTATACATGAGAATCGAGTTACATGGCGATTCGATTAGTTTGATACTTTGAGGCGGAAGTTTCAGCTAACAACTATCTGAATTGGAGTTTGATGGTTGCTGTATCTCATGTGCTTTAGACATCTTTTCGCTTTCAAAAGGTTATGAGGAATTGGTTATTTCTAACAAAGGACATCGGCCAAATCATATTTGGATCAAAGTTGAACGTCTAGAATAGACATTTTTACTAATAGTATTAATTTAATATAAACAGTTTTTGTAAGTTGTAATTGATACAAGTAAAAGCCGAGTGAATTATAAAAAAATAGAGAACTGCATTGACTACCGTTCTCATCCGTTTTATAAAAAGTGTTGCCATTTATTTTGTATATTATTCCACCTGTATACGTCAACTAAATCGATATATATTTTTTTGTGTTTTTAGCCACTTAACGATCCTGACCCCCTAGATAAGATACCTTTCGACAAAAGCTATCTATCGCAATCGCTAAACAGAAAATGTATGGAATTTCTGTCATAGGCTCAGGATTGGTTTTCGAGTGTAACTGTCAAATACCATGCATTTTCAATTTAGTGATTATCGGTTTGATTGCTACGTCACGATAGAACTGTTTTTTTAAATACAAGAAAGCACGACTCGATTACAAAAAAATACGTTTGACTAAGCGCGTCTGCTATTGGCTGTGCCCAGTCATAGGTGCGCGCTTATTGGTTCAAAGCAGCCAATTCATTGACTTGTATTTGTAGATCAATATAATACCTACATTTATTAATAAAAAGCGGCCCGTCCCGCCTTCGCGCTTATCGCTGATATACAGGACATGCCCTAAATCATCAATCAATCATCAAATCAATGTACGCTCGCAGTTCAAAAGGTACAACGTGGTCATCATCCTGCGTCAGTGATGGCTTAGTGCGGCGTGTCATATCAAGGAGTCACAAAACTATATTTTTGTGAAAAAGTAGTGAAAACTTCAGCCAAAGTGTATCAAGATACAGTCTTGGATCATGTTGTGAAACCTCTCAGCAATAAACTTTTTAAAAATATATCGTAGACTTTCCAGCAGGATTCTGCATCTGGTCACAAGGCATGAACTACCCAAGCCTGGCTTGAAACTAACGTTCCGGACTATATACAGTGGTGGTCACATAATTAAAGACACTCCCTAATTACCACAAAAAACTTACTTATGGTACTAAAATTAGGTAAAATTAGTATTTAATCTAGTGTAATTGTTATTAAACTATACACGACGTTGTATTCTTACAATGTGGGACAAGAAATAGTTGTGTTTGTTAGTAGTTTACACACTGCTCACAATGGGAACATAACACAAACTTTTTTAACGTACTTGTAGCTGGCCAGCTAATTAAAGACAGTAAAAGCTGGGTTCTGAATTTAAAAAAAATAAAGAAAAAAACTGCATTCTTTTTTCTGTTTTCCGCGTATTTTCATGAAACGTTGATATCTTTATATATATAATTCTTCTGTGAGTGTGTATGTCACTGAACTTCTCTTAAACGACTGGACCGATTTTGATGAAAATTTTTGTGTGTGTTCAAGGGGATCTGAGAATGGTTTAGATTCACAATTTTGTCCGCTGGACAACCCCTATTTTTTAGAGCGGTACGAAGTTCGCTGGGTCAGCTAGTTATATATAAAACCTATTTTTTTACTAAAATTAATACGTTTTTTAACCCAGCAATATGAAAAAAAAAGAGTTGCGATTCGTCCACTAGGAAGATTATTTTCAACTTTTATAATAAAGTTTGGTCATACAGAAAAAAAGCAAACCACTTGAACTGATCTAAGGATATGGTTATGAATGCTATAAAACATTTCAAGAAGTTCAAGACGACCGAAAACGTACCAAGAAAAACTACTCTGCGGGAAGACTCTAATGATGGTGATGGTGTTGTAGGCAAAAAAAGATCCGTTCAAGGGATCAGAACTGATACTTCGGAGTTGTTTGGTGCAGGAGGGTCGAAGGGTGTGTCTTCAAGAACAGTTAGACGGAAACTATCTGAGGCAAACTTGTACGGAAGAGTGTCTCTTAAGGTGCCACTTTTGAAAAAGCAAAATGTTAAGGCAAGATTAGCATTTGCTAAAAAATATGTACACTGGACTGAACGAGAAAGGAAACATGTGCTTTTCTCTGATGAAACAAAAATTAACATGATTAATTCTGACTGAAAAAAAATATGTTAGACGCCCCCTGAACAAAGAAATGGATCCAAAGTATACCAAAAAAGTAGTTAAACATGGGGGCGGAAATATTAAAGTTTGAAGCTGTTTCTTAGGACTTAGTGTTGGACCTGCCAGGAAAATAGAAGGCAACATGGATAAATTTCAGTACGATAATATTTTAGAACAAGCCATGCTGCCCTATGCCGAGCAAAACTTACCGGTCATTTGGACTTTCCAACAGGATAACGATCCGAAACACACTACAAAAGTAATAAAAGACTTTTTAAGGAACCAGTCTGTGTCAGTTTGGGATTGGCCCCCGTACAGTCCTGCTTAAATCCAATAGAAAATTTTTGGTACCAGGTGAAGAAGACAGTGGCGACAAAACGAACATCAAACATCGATCAACTTTACACAGCTTTTAGAAAAGCTTGGAAGCAAATTCTGGTGGAAGCTTGTAAAAAATCGATCGCTTCCATGCCCAAGAGATGTCGTGCTGTCATTTCTGCCACAGGACATGTGACCAAATATTGATACGTACCGGAAAGTCTTATAAATGATTTAGGATTTTTTTAATAAAGATAATTTCAGTAATAACAATATTTTTTTCTATTTCTTTTAAGCAAATTGAGTGTCTTTAACTTAGTATATTACTTACTTAGTTCCCATAGTGAGCAGTGTCTAAACTACTAACGAACATAACTATTTTTTGTCCCACATTGTAAGAACACATCGTCGTGTATGGTTTAATAACAATTAAACTGGATTAAATACCAATTTTAGCTAATGTTAGTACCATAAGTAAGTTTTTTGTGGTTAATTAGGGGGTATCTTTAATTATGTGACTACGACTGTAACAGCTGAAGACTGGCCCTCATCTAGCCCAGACCTCAACCGTTTAGACTTCAAATTATCAGTCAGTTATAGGTCAGTTTAAAAGGACATGGCCTGCTCTAAACGACACGGCTACATTGAGTCTCTTAAAAAATCTTTGGAGCAAGCAGCGGCGCAATCTCCCTTGAAAACAGTGCGTAAATCCATAGATTCGTGGCCAAACAGATTTAAAGGCCTGTATAAAATACAAAAGTGGGATTTTCGAATAGAATATTTTTTTATTTTTGCTGAGACTTTAATAAATATGTAGGTATAAATTTTTAATAATATTACGTTACATCAATAAAAAAATGCATTTTCATTTGTAACAGAAGTTATGGCTACACTAGGTATAGTAGAAATATTTTTAAGCAGTTGGACGAATTTGGAATTGTTTGGGTTAAAAAATAGTATTACAGTGTGTGCTGGTGACTGTAGCTGGTGTTACATTATGGATGGGTAGGGAATTGAATGTCTTCGAACATTGAACTTCGTATAATAGTGGTTGAACTACACTTTCAGGTAAGTTCCTTTAACTACTAAATATGCAATTATAAAATTATAATAACAATCTAAATAGGTAACAAAGCAACAAAGCTCTTATATGGCTATCTCTTACTGGCGTTTGATTTTATTGAAACTGGCGGTAACGGAGCGGAAGTGATAGCTGGCAAAAAATAATAGCAACTTTTATTATGTTCAGGGTAATTCTTTTCATGCTTTGAATTGGAAATTACAGTAAATTAAACAAATTAGGTAACTTCTTTGTGACGACTTTCATGCTTAAATGAATATAATAAAAAACTATGAAAGACAATCAACTGGTGTAAAAAGTGACAAATCTATGTAGGTCTTCAAATCATCAGTATATTTCAAAACATATCAAGTTATTATGTATCTTTGGGATGCTTGATGGCGCAGGTGGTTAGCGCATTCGGCCTGCGATCGTGGAAGTTGAGAAACTTATGCAAATTTGGTGGAAGTTAAGAAACTTTCGCAATGGTTGGTCATTGGATAAGTGACCAAAATTTTATACCTCGAGCTCCTCAGTGCTTCAGAAGGCACGTTAAGCCTTTGGTCCCCGCTGTATCTACAGTCGTAAGCATCCACCAATCCGCACTTCGATCCGCCTTCCGAAGCCCGGAGGGGACGAGATATCAAATTTAGGTCATCCATCGAATGACCAGCCTGCGAAATTTGCCACGATAGCAGAACAAACGCACTTATCAGCTGCACCATCGAGCCCCTCAAATCACGTTTAGTACCTACGCACTAGCATTGCATTAAAAAGGTTTTTGTATGCTGCTGCCGTCCCCTCTATAGTTATTATAAGCGCCTCGAGGATTTAAAGGCAGTTTTCTGATTAACTTCAGCTTTTATTGTTAAGCGATAATTTAAATAGGTTTATTGCACTTGCGTGAATTTATTTTATGATGTAATGAGTGAGTGCCTTAGTAATAAAAACATGTCACATCCAATGACTATTCTTGGGTTTAGCTAATTCAAGGATATTTTACGACGCATGTAAGATAAGCCATGGCCTTACTCTATTTTATAGCTTTTTAATTACGCGTACTTACATAAATCATTATTATACATATGGCTACTTCTCCAAAATAATGTTATTTAGTTGATCGCTCTGGTGCTTTTTTGTTTATAAATAGTTTAAGGTTTTAGTTATTATTACAAATAAAAAATCGTATGAGAATGTGCATTTTTTTATTGTCCCTCATTTTCTGCAAATGGTTTATGAGATATACAATACAATACAAAACGAGATATATACTTATGTTTGAAATTATCGTGACCAGAGTGATCAATGATGCCAGATCAGTTTACATGCCAACTTAGTTATATTATAATTTATAAAAATGAACCATAGCATTCAATAACTTTGAAAATCAAAACAAGAGTGATCAACTTCTTACCTTTGTATATCGAAAAGCAGGAACGCAGCGCATACCGTCCCCCATAGGCTGTTGAAACGCGATTGAGAAAACAGCTAGCGGAGGGGGAGAGCGGAGCTGCGTCATAAATCAGGGATAGGCAAACGATTTCATGTCGTTCCAGAGTAATCAACAAGAAAACTCGGATACTTTTTTCTATTTGTATTGATGCAAAACTTATTATCATTTACATTTAAGCTAATTTTATTCATTAAAACAACGTTGTTTATTATAAACACTTTTCCCGTCAAAATTTGGTAATATAAAAAAAGTTATTTAACATTAATTGGACAAAACTGGTGTCAAGACACACCACAGTTATAAATTTTTGGTAGTTCGCGATTTTTTTAAATATACTTATAATAAAGTTAGGCACCATTAAATATATCTCCATGCCAAGCTACAATAAGCAATACTTTAAATTACATATTTAGTTTAAGAAACTTAGTTTCTTCAAGTAGACGCATTTTTTTTCGTTTCGAGAAGTAGCCATATTTACTAGAGCAGTAATTAAAATTATGTTCATGGTCCTTGAATAATGGAGTATTATAAATAAAGTATCTAAATTAAGTAAATATATTTGCAAATGAAAAATATATTTCGTTGAAGTAGCTCTATTAATTAAAAGAAAGCAATTAATTATATTCAATTTCCAAAAAAAGTAATTAAAGTACATTAATCAATTTTGTAGAAACCAATACGGCTGAAAATTTTTATTAAGGAAAAACATGATTGCGAAAGTTTGGACATTCCCCAAAAAGTGCCTACTTTCTTAAAACCTCGGAAACCCTTTGATACTTATCTAACCCCCACAGACCGTCTGGTCATTTGCAATTAATATGTTGTCTTAGCATAACGCTCCTGTTGACACTGTCCTAAAACAACAGAGAATATTTAAATACCTACTCTGCGAACAGCGATATGCTTTGAACCTTTTGCTAAGTATCCGAACTAAGCCGGAATGATGACAACTTTGGTATTATAATGGTTACTTGGAAGGAAAGACTACGTCCACCGATCACTTGTGTGATTTTTAGATTTACAACTCTTTCATTTTTTTAGGATGTGCGTGAGTGAATTTCAAAAGATATTAAAGAATGATTTACTGTTCTGTATATCAAATTGTAAAAAAGAAACTAAATGTTTACATTGGAAGTCATTAATGTATTTATGACTCCTCATAATGTTAGTGTCGTGACCATACATATTATGTTTAATGCAGTTTGAAATTGATAAAATATGCACCCACTCCACTCCCTCTATTTCTATAGGTACTCAATTTACTGAAATGTACCAGTAAATGGAATAATGCTGACATTTATTAACATAGTCCTTATAATATAATATTAAGTTACATAATATGCGATTATCATGCTAATAATAGAGAATAATCTTCTCTTCTCGGAAATTTAATCTTTGCTATTCTGCTTTTCGCCTTTAATCTTCTTCTCTGTATATTGACAACCGTTACTGACTGACTGATCTATTAACGCAAAGCTCAAACCACTGAACCGATTGCGCTGAAAGGCACCCTGTATGTGTGGCCCACGGCATTGTCACACGGAGGGAAAGTATATTAAATATTGATGATAGGATATTATACTGAAGGAAGACATCTAAGAAAATCTTGTATTATTAAGTGAGCAGGTAATAGTTCATAAATACTTTGAAATGATACTGTTAGCAGTCGGAAGCACGGAAAAGTCAGAGGAAATGCACCTGAACAACATTTTAATTACATGATCTTCCTCTCATTTAAAATAATACTTATGATTGACCCTTTCAACGTTTATCATAAAATACGTCATGTGTTTTTTTTCACATTTCACGAGTTGCGGCAGATTTATAAAAAAAACTGTGAATGCAGTTCTACTTATTATTAAAAATAAAATGATATCTTATCTCAGTAAAATATCCTATCATCAATATTTAATATACTTTCCCTCCGTGTGACAATGCCGTGGGATGCGTTGTATATTATTATGATGTAGGCCTGCGCTAAGAAAGGATTTTTCAAAACTGGGATGAGTTTTGAAAAAACCTTTCTAAAGGGTTAAAACGGGGGTTCAAAGTTTGTGTGGGAAATATTTCCACGCAGACGAAGTCGCAGGCACCCACTAGTCCTACATAAAATTTAATTTACAGGGTGTCATGACACCTTTTTAACGTGGTCAAACTATAGTCGCGCTGTGTATGAACTAGTCAAAAGTGAAGTAATTATCACCCGAATATTATCGTAATTACCAAGCCCATATAACATTGATTACATGCGTATAGATTAAATCAAAGTTTATAAATTTTAATGTTTCTAATTTAGACAAAGTAGGTAGGTGGCTAACAATCCAGTTGCCAATATGCAAAGCCGCAACGAATAATTATTATCTGTTCATTGCTATGGGCTAGTGACCGTAATTAGCTCGTATTCAAGCCACTTATGAAACGAAATTTAGCATGAACAAATGTGAGCAAAACAATGCCGCAAATATTGCTTTCTGACACTTTGGTAATGTATTGTTTTGTATTACACCGGTGTCCGATAAAATGAAATGAGAATCTTACCCTGAATAACATAATTTGTGGTGTATAATGTTACTTGCTAGAGATGTTCCATTCTTTTGACGTCGCCGTGTAGGTAGGCAATAAATGAACAAAGAAAAGTATCGGAAAGGAGTTCCGTAATTCGATTTGAGGTTTTTGATTACAATCGCCAATTGATTTATTTTTTGGATCTCATTACAAAAACTTTGGAGGTTAAATTTAAATTATGTATTTTCTCCACCTTCCACCTGGTTTGTTGAAGAAAAGTTGCCCAAAAAGAACTGGCATTGTAGTTCTGGAATTGTGAAACCACTGTGTTTACGAAATGTTCACGTACGTTTGACATAAAATTGTAATTGCTTTTAGTATATTCAAAAAGCTAAATTGTGCTATATTTCAACTTCAAACTGACTAGTCAAATGACCTGTACAGACTTAACTTAAACACCAAGCTTGTAGTTGAAGTAGCTGAGGTTAGTAATTATTGATTTCTCTCACTAACGCCCGGTGATTAAACTATGCAGTTAATATCACAAGGCGCGCGGCTATAAGCTCTTATTAACCGAATACTTTAATTCCGTCGCGTAGAGGAGCGCTCGCGCGCATTAAATGATATCGGCGCTTCTTCTGCTCACCAGTATCTTTATAACTATAATTACCTATTTGGGTTCTAGTTAAAATAAAATGCATTGAGGTTGCTGCTGATATAAAAGCCATTTCAGGACGTTGAAAATGCCTTTTCATATAAAGCAACACGTATTTTTGAAATACACTTTAATTTCACACTACATCCATAATTAGATAACAATCAAAATCAAAAACTATTGAACGGATTTGGGCGAAATTGGTACGCTTAAAGTTTATGATCTGGATGATCTAGACAAGGGATATTTCTCCCGGAAAATATTTGGTTTATGTGGGATTGTCAAAAACAATAGATAACGCGGATGAAATCGCGGGCGGCTGCTAGTAAGAATATAATTCACATCGTAATAATGAAGTAGCTTTAAGATTTTGGCAGCAAGTAATAATAAATGTTAGCCAGGCCAGGTATCTGAAACAAATCGCTGAAGTGATTGAGTGGGTTTCAGTTTCTAATAATCATAAGTAACAGTTGACAGACTTGTATTTAATAATTACTAACTATACGCGAAAGACAGCCGCTGGCACAATTCATTTTTTCTTTTACTTCCAGCCCAGAACGGAAGAATGAAGTACACCATTTGACCAAAAAAGTGTATTTATCTTAATAAGTATATTATTTTAAGCCAGTTTAAGCAATTTTGAATGTGATCTTTCCACATAGATTTAAATCTATTGGAGAATAATTAATAGCCTTAAAATCATTTTTATTTTGTGTTATCACTTTTTATTATGCGTTTCGAGTTCAATCATCTCATTATTCAGTTAAAGTGTTTTAAACATGGCTCTTAAATATTTTGATTACGTCGATGAAGTGGCTATTTGAATATAATTACTCTTAACTGTAAGTGTATGTGTGTATAAATCTAAGGACATATGCTTTTAAATTACGTCGGCATTTTTGATTATGATTTCGTAGTGAAAGTTAAGTAGTTAAGAAGACGATGTGAACGTATTAAATCTTAATACAAACACTTCTCCACTACTGAAAGAGGGATAAACAATTTCGTTTGAAGGAACCCGCTCGCTCAGTATGATTACAAGAGCGAAGCAATTTTCTTAAGGTTGCTTCTCGGATGAGCGCATAAAACTTTATCTTCAGTCCCTGCATGCTTTGAAACAAATTAATGAATGTAAGCATTCTCCGTCCATCCGTCTGTCAGCGAGATAGATCTCATGAATCGTAATCGATAAGATATCACAGGTTGTGTCTCCTATGACTGTTTTAATAAAATAACCCGAAGTTAAATCTTAAGGGGCATTTTATTCGGCGATACTGTCAGAGAGATCAAAAAATTTAAAGTCAATTTTGATTCCACGGACAGATCTTTACAGCACTACAAAATAATTTATTGAACTGATTTTTCTGATTTGATGTTGAATGGTGACAGACGAAGGGCTGAACCTTTTCGGGGCTGAACGAGGACAATTACCTACCTATCTTTCAATAATGCGCTTCAGATCCAAGACATTGCTAATGATGTTTTTACTTCTTTATGATTAAAAAAACAACAAATAACAATGAGAAAATTCAAAAATATTTACAAAAAAACATGTAATTGTATATATTACTGTCTCTTTTTATTTCCATCATTCAAATTCTCAAAGCAAACTGACGCCAGCACCCTCAAAACCCACCGGAATTTCGCCAGCGGGCATGCCCGCGCGGCTCCAATATCCGCCGGGTTTATTGGCGGCTGGACCGCACTGGCATAGTGTGTAATAGCCATGAGTTTTCATACAGTTATGCTTTGTAAATTTTTATTTTTTATATACAAACCTCTAAAGTGTACCGCTATGCATTGTGTTTTATTAGAAGTGGCAAAAACACGAAGAGCCTCTTGATGATAAATATTGATATTGTAGTTACGACTACTTACAGTACACAAATATCCTGATATTTAAGTGATGGCCTAGCTAATAATCAATTCACTTATTATTACTCTATCAAAGCATTTAAGTATTGTTTAGAATAACTTTGTTTTGATGGAAACTGAAATATCAGCTCTCGAAGTACTGAAAGCGAAAAGTGATTTCAGTAAAGATTGTAAAGCTCCGAATGCTGATGGCATCATAAAGGCAGAGTAATGTTGACTTAATATTCAAAACGTTTATTATTTATTCCTAAGCTTCATTTCGCTAACGAGTGCTTTGCGACTCAGTACGGTCGTAAATAGCTAGTTGAATCTTATGTAGCGCCCTTTGGGAGCTGCGTGCTTTTATACTTGCTTTATAAACAAAATAGTAAAGGGAGAATTTGACAAAAACACGGGCTATATTGCGTTATAATGATATACGTTGTGCAGGAATGTAATACAGATAAGATCAACATAAAATAATGTAATGGAATTCTAATTAAAGTCTTTATTATTGACTAGCCGCGCAGTCGCGGGAGGCTGACTTCGTCCGCGTTAACTTTAGTGTTTTGGGAATCTCGGGGGAAGCTAATATTTTCCCGGGATAAAAAGTATCCTGTGTCTCAATCCAGGTCATAAACTAAGTGCGTATGATTTATTATTGACTAGCCGCGCAGTCGCGGGCGGCTGACTTCGTCCGCGTTAATTTTACTGTTTTGGGAATCCCGCAGGAAGCTAATATTTTCCCGGGATAAAAAGTATCCTGTGTCTCAATCCAGGTCATAAACTAAGTGCGTATGATTTATTATTGACAAGCCACGTAGTCGCAGGCGGCTGACTTCGACCGCATTAACTTTAGTGTTTTGGGAATCCCGGGGGAAGCTAATAATTTCCGGGAATAAAAAGTATCCTGTGTCTCAATCCAGGTCATAAACTAAATGCGTATGATTTATTTCTGTGATCCGGATAGCGGAAGGTGTAGGTTCAAATCCTTTACTACAGCCAGGACCGAGTAGAATTACTTAAAAGAAAAGTAAGTATAAACACATGAAAATCATATGCTAAAATTACATAAAATCTAAGTTTTGTATACACACATACCAGTAACACTTGTGATTCACACACACTTTTAGAGATGAATTGAAATTCATTATGAGTTACAGTCAAGTATGTTTGAGGGCTCCATACAAAAAATGTTTTATGCTCGAATTTTAAAAAGCGGTGTTATACCAGACGTTAAATATTGTTCAATTGTAGGAAACCCATTTGTTTTCAATTCCATTTTTGTAGAAACTATGTAAACTTACTTGTAAAATAGAAACAGTACGTATTATCGTTGAAACTGCTGAGACATAGTACCTCATCACCATGTGCCAAACTAAAGTTCATAACATTTTCATAATATATATAAATGCATGATTAGGAGATTAAATACATAGCGGCTTTCCTTCTAGCTTTGGAGTACAGTCGGGGCAAGAAAACCTTCGTCAGTTATACTTTTCATTTCTTTGTCAAGTCGTAAACTCTTAGTACCTTTTGAAACTAAAGACAAATCGCTTCGGTTTTTGTTGTCCCTAGCCGAATTCCATCCGAACTTACTTCATAACCTAAATTATCAATGTTGTTATAAAAGAAATTCCATTCCGGTAGTTTCAACGTCAAACCGCTGCTTTTCAATAAGTCTAGAACTGCCTTTAGTCGCATTATGCCGTCTTGAAAGGCATTTGCTGGTATAAGTATGTTGTCCATATATACTAGGGCATATAAACGAGCTCAGGGATTTTGTAAAATTCTGTTCATAGTACGTTGAAATATCGATGGCGCATTGATGAGTCCAAAAGGTATGCGGTTATACTCATACTACCTATCGGGCGTTACGAATGCCGTTTTGTCTCGTGATTATTTGGCTATTGGGATTTGATAGTACCCTACAGATAAATCTCTTAGAGTCATAAATAATGAGCTACCTGATAAACGATCAAGCTAATCCTCTATTCTGGAAAGGGGGTAATGCTACTGTTTTGTTTTGTATTGAGGAGACAATTTACTATTTAACTTTATTGGCATTTTATATTTCAAACTAGTATCACCCATGCTTTCTATTCGCAAAATGTTTTTAATTCTGTCTATATTATTCCTCTGAGTTTTACTAGTGCAGTCCACTGCGAAGTGACTACGGAGATTGCAATGGGTACACTACTACACGGTGTACTATTGGTTTTGGACAACGGAACTACAGATTTCCCATTTCTTTACAATTATAGCAAATCATACTTAGATTATTAACCTAACTATTTTGATTTCTATTAGCACTACTAGATGCAATGTTATTATTGTTTAGTTGATAAAATTACTTTTCTTCATCCCTAATTTTTCCTAGGTCATTAAATTTTCTGTCCTGTCCAGTTTTCAACCGATTAAAAGAAATTTCAAAACTGTTACAGTTCCTTAATTTCTACAGCCTGTGCAACTAGTCGAATAATTTTATCATCAATGCCAAATATCAGGCAATCTACAGCCCGTTTGCCAAATATTTAGCACCGGTTCAAAAGATTCATTTAGAATAGTAGTAAAATTCAAGTGATTCGCCATACCTAACCCTTTTTTCTAGCAAATTGGTTAGTAGGTCTGCGCTTTTGTCCCGGGACGATAAAGATTCCCTAAGTTTAACCTTCCATTCAGGCCAGGTAAATATTGAGGACGGCAACCTTCGGTACCAGGCTTTAGCCACACCCGATAACCTAGGCAAAGCATAATGGATAATTTGGCTCTCTCTCCAATTATATATTGTTCTATTTTATGTAAACATGTATAAATTGATTGTTCTTTACACAAGGGGTCAAATTCAGGGATGACATTATTAAAAATAGGAAACTTATCACGCTCTACAATATTCTTATCTTTGATATCGGCCGAGAACGTTTTAGCTTCCTTGATGCTCGCCTGCTGCTCTTTCGAGTCCTACTACGGGACCTTCGGGCATCCATCAATACAATGGAGTCCCAGGACGAATCATTGTCCCATCTTGACGAAGCTTTCTTACTTTTAGTTATTGTGTTGTCACCTCGAAAGTAGAAAAGAACAGCATTAGGTTATTTCATCATGATAATAAATAGGCGAATTAGTTCTTCAACATATTATAACAACAAATAAAAACTATACATTATCTTAGAAATTATGTAAATGCTTCATTAAGTTAAGCATTAGAATAAATAAATCTGTAACTGAACTGTTAATTTAAACTATTATTCAAATGAAACAGGCTAATAGTTAGGTTATCAAGAGAAAAAAAACTTTGGTATAAGCACCGTAAGAAAATATATTCAATATCATTATAAAGTGATTTTTTTCAGTTTTAACACTTGTTTTATCGATCTAAATGCATTGTATTGAAGGTACTTTAAAAAAACAAGTCGCAATACCATTTCAAAAAATCCAATTTTTCTACTTTCTCCGTAATCTTACACTTATAACTTTAAATAAAAGTCGTTATTTTATATATATTTATACTGTACACTCCTTTATTGCCAGAACACAACACTTGATGCCGTGTCTAACAAAACGAATGACTGGCCACTACTGAGATGGTTGTGATTCTTTGGCCTGCAAAATCAGAGGATATAAACCCGATCGAAAATCTGTGGAGTTTGATGGTGCAGCGGTGGGTAAATAAAACGAGAGGAGCAAAGCAGCTGTTGTTGAACATTGCTGAAGTGTTTGTGAGGTCTTAAAAGGAACCGACATATGTTCTCGTCTTGTTGGCTCAATGCGAGAGCCACTACAAGCTGTGATTGATGCGAATGGCGGATATACTTGAAATTAGTTAAGTTTCGTTTATTTAAATAAATTATATCATAGTTGAAAATTGTGTTTACAATTATATTTACTTTTACTAACTAATACATCCACAAGACGGCACTATTGAAAACGAACTCAAGCCGCATACTCGTAAACAAGATGTCACAGATGTTATCGTTATCTCTTTCGTAAGATAGAAAGCAATTATCCTAATCTCCGATATTACACGAGCATTCACATAGCATAGTCCTTCGCGCGTTGTAGTCTAAAAGTTGATGAACTTTAATTGTAACTGTCATCCCGACGGCGAGTGACAGTCGACCACCGACTGCAATATGTCATACTCAATCGGTAAAGCAGAGTATCGCTCATTCTGAGCAAACGAAAATAGATCTTAAGGTGACGAACCTTTTCTTACCCCGACTGTACATGCTTTTAGGGAAGTAACTACACGAAGTTTATGGACCACTGATATATAACACTATCTTTCGTGATGTTGTATTACTGTCGGGGTCAAGGTAGGCAATACGTGAGTGATAAATTTTAAATCGCTAATATGTTAAAAAAGTTTTTTTAATTTATATATTACATAACATCAACGGCATTATAAGGTGGTTTGCAGTCCTTTTTATTAAATGAAATGCAAATAAAACATCATGACATACCGGAAAAATACTATAGGTTGTTGGAGCATAGCCTATCCATCTGCGCATGACGCGGAATCTGTATTGGAAGCATATAACATGTTCTGCCTCTCCGAGTCCAGTATGGGACTACGGATCACAAAGGTATTTGCATGAAATGTCATCCCATTATCCTTAATACCATAATCCATTCCATTGCAGAATCGAGTTTAGAATACCGTCTGCTGAGAATAATGAATAGTAAAATGGAAATTGAAAATTAAAACAATATTATTCCGGTTGGCATTAGCGATTGTAGATAAGAAAATTGATCTTGGGTAACTTTATTAAAGCAGCAGCAGTCGTATTCATTGAAGACTTTCATATTGAGTCAGAATCGAATAGATTAAGGATTAAGTTTAACAATAGCCTTTTAATCGGGTAGTTATCATGAAAGGAGACGAGGATGCAGGCTGGAGAGAAACGAAAAGAGGGAGAGGAGGGGTAGAAAGGGGTCATTGTTATGTGTATGTATATATCCAACTTTTATGGAGTTGGCAAACGAGCGGTATTGTCCCGCGGCCCGCTTGCTATCGATTTAACTTGCAACGCAACATCGTACGCGAAAACGACAAGTGAACTTGATTACGCTCCAGATTGCCCGTTTAGTGTAGGTAGGTACTCGCCGTTTGGATGATACTACTATACTGCATTTGATAGCTTTGAATCAAATCAATGCAGCAATGCATCATTGTTTATTGAGAGTTATTAGCAAGCAATTTCCAGGCTTCCGTATCATTGAAGGGTGATAAATTCTTAAGTTAAGATAAAAAAAGATTCTTCTTGTAGGTCTGATTAAACACAAAAATACGGAATGTAGTTAGTATTATAAAGGTGTAGAAAGGTGAACGATACTTACTATTCCAGGCAATTTTAAAGATGGAGTAATGTACAGACCGGTTGGTTAGGATGGGCGACAACAATCTGTTTTCTCGTGCTCTTCTGTGTCTACTTCAGAGACCATGTCCTGGCCCACAATAGTCATTGTTAACCATTTTGATTAGCAAATAAAAAGACCGAGGTTTCTTGCTCAGACACCGTCTACTTATTCAGACTTGATAAACTGTTAAAGCCCTCTTATTTTCTTCTCTTTGAGTAACATTTAAAGCGATGAATTAAGTCGGCACTTATTCATTTAAACGTTTAAGCTGACGCATCAACACGGCCGTTGTACCAAAATTCACTCTATTTAGGGTTCCTCCTCTGAATAAATTCGGATAATCACATCACATCGGCGGCCGATGTCGGCAACATGCAAATGAAGACATGAGCGGTTGGCATGTTTATGTTCGGGGAGGGCCAGATGTTAACACTAGTCCTGTTATCGCCCCCTCCACCGTCTTAAACACGTTTTACGTAACGTCTACTTGATAGCTATCTACATAAATTTGCGGTTATTCGTAGTCTCATAACTCTGTTATTTGAGGGAGCGAAATACCGAGTGTTCCTATAGTTCTGCGCGGTATTCGGAAAATGTGATCTATGATGGGTGAGAAAATTTTGAAGCGTAATATGAGGAGGCACGTTAATTAGAGTTCCATATCGGATATGAATATTCCTTTAACGAAAATGATTATCGGTTAATGTTTCTTAGAAGGAAAGAATATTACGTAATTAATTCTTTCTTAAAATTAATTAATTCTCTTCTAATTAATACTAATATTAAGAGCATTAATTAATTAATTAGAAAATTAAGTTTTATGACGTTCAATTATAAGTATATCTTCTGTGTAGCGTTAATATTTCGCGTTAGTTCCCAGTAAATAATGTCTGTTTCGAGCAAGTATAGAGTGAGGATAATTTAAATGGAAACAAAGGATGTAATGGTTTCGAATGCAATTATAGAGAGTTCTGGAACAGACGGTAATGTCGTGTTATGCCCACGCGCACTATTAGCCACAAAGCCCTGCAACGCCTCGTCCCCATACGTCCGTGTTTCGATACCAATGTGGTCGTTATACAAAAAACAGTCGAACTTTTTCATATTATTCGATAATACATTTCCGATGTTATTGGATTGGAGAGAACAAAGTAAAGAAATATGGATGGTAGTAATTTGATTATAAATGCAAAAATACTTTATCAAAGCTAGTCTAATTGAATATTGCAATAGCGGTTATATGAGCACCATCCTGTTTAATGTTACGTGTAACTATAAAAGGCAATAATAGTGGAAGAAAACTCGTAAATTTTTACACAGTTAATACAATAAAATTTGCAATAATTCATCATTTTACTGAGATCACAAATTGCTGCCTACTAACAAATAATTTATATTTGTACTAATTGTATTAGATTTTCGTCGAGGTATTTCACTTCTTAAGTTTTATATATTATAGTTAGAAAAAATCGTCAACTAGGTTCAGTTGCACTATGCTATTATGCTAACTTGATCTTAACGGACGTGTAGAATTTCTAAAGCTGCAAGGCAGTGCATTCACATTTTTTAACTTGAAGAGATTCTACACAGATTTAGATAACCCTCACACAATGAATATATTGTTGTGCGTGACTATCAGTTCATTCACTGCGTCGAGGTGAAATTTGAGGAATTTTAACTAATTTATTGTATTATCAATATTCTAATTGAACATTTTAATTGATATTGATACCGTCACTCTTTAGTTAGAATACTGAAAACCTAATTAATTACCTACCTATAGGTATCAACAAAGGTATAGTAACTATTTTCTTAGCTTTAAATATTTTGTTTATGAAGATAACTAACTAATCTTTGTGAGCACATATATGTAACATTTTGATCCGGTAATTGTTTGTCTCGAAGGTGATTTTTTTAATACTTTCATCATCAAGTCGTTTCTCCCCTTATATTGAAAATTAAGATGGGTGGAGAAATTTGTTGCGCCTTCTTAGAACAAACATCATCATTATGTACGGCCTTGTTTGTTCTGAACTTGGACCTCTCGCAATTTCTTCGACGGTCCTTTCACTTTAGTGATCCAGTTCTAGATTGGGCTAAAGTGGGACACCTTTCAGGATAGTAAGCCCGTGAATAAGTTGCCTTTGAGGATCCATATCTACAAAAGGAGTCCCAGAAATATTATATCATAATATGTATGTATGTTAGGATTTTTTTTTGAGTAATATTAAATACTATGCGAAAAGAATATCGATATGAAGCTGTTTTTTTCACTTTCAAATTACTTAAGCTCTGGAAGCTATTAGTGATATTTAAACGGCTCTTGAATTAAAACGTTCGTATACCATTTATCTTTGGTCAAACCTGAAGTAATTTTTAAGAAATTAACATTCTTAAAAAAAAAACTCTACTGGTTCAAGCATATTCCCCGGGTGGAATAAGTGACAGCGGCGAGCGATTTATCTCATTGATCCCTTTGCATACGTCTCAGTCAGTGCACGCCGGGGGCAAGTCCCCAGAAATGGATTTACGGGGCTTCCGCACCAACAGAATAAGGGGATATAGAACCGTTTACATCGCATTACTTATACATTTTTTGGTGGGTTCTTTTGATCTTTGCGCGGTAACGTTCGTTTCTAAATTGAGAAGTGTTGATACTTGAAATTTTTGTTTCGTCTTTCGTGTATTGAGGATTTTTTACCCGGCTGCGCAATGCAAGAGCGCGAAGCGCGGCGCGCAGACAGGGTTATGTGTTTAACAGTCTATTTAAGTATGTTTGTTCCTTTGTGGCACACTAGAGACCAAACGCCTGGACCGATTTTGATGATTTATACATCAATCGATTCGTCTCAATCATGGGAGTGCTACTAAAGATATGATAATAATCAAAATTCAATATGGGCAAAATTAGGCGCCATATTGTGACGAAGTAAAAAAAAAAGTTGACAAAATATGTCGAGTGGGGTATCACTGTCTAGATAATCAAAAATCATATTTAGGTTCCTTACACCATTTTTCATTTTATATGATTGTTTAGGATCTACAACGCTTTAAAGTTGTATATTAACCACTTTCAATCTTACGTTTGTATGGATCTTTGTTACTATTTCACCTAAAAAATACTGAATGGATTTTAATGAAACTTAACAGTAATATAGCTCATATATGATAATTACATATATATAATAATTTATGTAGTTATTGAGTGAATTGGCCAATATATAGCAATAAGTGTCACATAAGACGGAAAAAAATGTCCCATCTGCGAGCCATTTTGGCCTGCACTGCAAAAACAATAAAAGTTACATGAATGTAATGTAGAGTGAAAATGTATCTCTTAAATAGTTCTAAAAAAAGTCCGTGACACCATATATCTATTTTTAATGTGTAAGTCATTACCGCTAAAATAGTGAATCAAAACTAAAATATTATTTGATATCTATTTCCAAAATGCACATTTTGTATTAACAAATCATTTTTTATCAAAACAAATACTTTAATCGCTTTTGATATTTAAAGACGATAAAGTTTGCTTTTTAGACTATGTCATTTCGACAAATATTTAAAAAGTTACAACGATGACAAAGTGATAGCGCGGTGTACTATGTAAAAGAAAATAAAATGGGGTATTCGCAGTATCTGATCCTATACGAAGTACTATCATTAAAACTGTGATACAGTTCCTTCTTATTAAATGATGAAAAATATATTATCATAATAGGTATTTATGATATGAATTTTAATGAAAAACTCAGAATTTTACTGTTTTTCATTTTTTTTAACGATATTACTTAAAGTTACAAAAATGGTTTACTCAATATAATGACAAATAACCCATTTTTCGCTAGTAAGTACATACTTATTGGAATCCTTGTATTTATTAATCAGCTGCGATAATATTGGTTTTGTAATAATTCTGCAAAATTAAAAGTAAATAATGTAGATTTTTATAGGTTAATCACCCCTTTCATCACCCTACGCCTATAAGTATTGCGATGTTGTAGCTAAGATCATATAATGAATTCCCATCTACTTCTATATGGGAATTCATTATATTCGATTTAGCTATTAGGGCACGGAAGCGCAACAAACAAACTCACTTTCGCATTTATAATATTATATTATACTTACTAGTGATCCACCCGGGCATTGTACGGGCGAAATTTATTTATCGGGATAAAACATAGCCTATATCACTCGGACAAAATGTATTTAAATAAAGAAAAATGTTGTGATAAATAATGTAGCTACCTTATGTTGAATTAATATTTGAAACCGGTTCAGTAGTTTGACAGATTATTTGTTACAAACATACAAATCTTGCCTCTTTATAATATTAGTATAGATAGTTAGGATAAGATAAGTATTTAATTGATGAAAAAGATTTAAAAATAAAGTAAGTATTATGTTTATTTGATTATATTTGTAAAAGTTACTTAGCATTTGTGCTTAACAGTGATAGGTTATTCGGTATTTTTATAACATGAAAAATTTTGGAAAATAATTGCCATGATTGCACTACTGGGAGTACTCTTCATTCGAGCTATACACTACCAATAAAAAAGGGTCGAACACAAAGTCTTTGACTTGTTAAATGTGAACGCTTTAAAAGAAAACTACAGAGAGGACTATAAATTGATAATAAATGAGATTGCTATGGTGCTTTACCTAACGTTATGAAAATTTTATTATGCGCCTTTACTTTAATCAAATATTATAAACTTTGCTTTGGTGATTGCATAATTATTTAATTTAGTGATCTAAGGCAGTTGCCACCATTGTTAAAACAACAGAGGGGAATAACTTCTTTCTTCAACCTGCGACATAAACGTCATTGATTGGTATTGTATATAGGGTGATTAAAAACATTTGAAGTTAACTTCTGGCATCTACATATTGGGTTTCTGTGAATTATGTAGGTATATCAAATTAGGAGACTAGGGACTGACACTGAATTTGTGTATATCACAATCTTAGACGTCCGGCATTGACATGACAATGCAGCCACTGCCAATTTTAAATAGTCGACGAATAAAAGTAAATGAATTTTATATTTACTGCTAAACTATTAAAAAAAAAAACAAAAGATGACTTTTTGAGTAAGTGCTAGTTTACTATAAAATTTACATACATTAGAGATATTTATGTAACGACTTGATTTAACTTCACACATTTTTGCGAAAATTGAGGCCCATCTGTAGACTTTTTGAGTAAGTGCTAGTTTACTATAAAATTTACATACATTAGAGATATTTATGTAACGACTTGATTTAACTTCACACATTTTTGCGAAAATTGAGGCCCATCTGTAGCCTTGACCCCACTGGTGTAAAGTCTTTATATGTCCTTAATAAATCAATCTTTTAGACCGACGCAAGGTACTTAATAATTCCCGCGATATTAATTCCCTTACTGAAGTAACAAGACTACGGTATATACCGTCTTAAAATACTAACTAAAAAGTGTGAAATAAAAAAGGTAAATTTAAAAAATCAAAAAACCCGACTGCTTAATTATTCTTCAAATAAATACTGAAAAGAAAAAAACAAGTCCAGTAGTCTATAATTCTGTTAATAAGGAACAAATCTACTTTAACAGTCGGGACCCACTGTTGAAAAATATTATGTATTCTTGAATATCTAATGGGTCCCGACTGTTAAAGTAGCTTTGTTCCTTATTAACATAATTATAGACTACTGGACTTGTTTTTTTCTTTTCAGTTTTTATTTGAAGAATAATTAAGCAGTCAGGGTTTTTGATGTTTTAAATTTACCTTTTTTATTAAATTGTTTTATTAGGGTTTTTTGATGTGGCCCGATAACACGTTTGCACGTTGGCGGTTAGGTGACGGAGAAGATATTATTATCTTAATCACTTTAATGCTTCAGAAGCCACTTAGTTGTTGGTCCCGATTTAATCTGCTGCGTTATATTGTCTTAAGATAAGGGCCTCGGTATATTATAGGCAAATGAAGTTGAACTAAGATTAATAATTTCTTATTAAAAGATTTGATTTACAATAGATATTAGCAGGAGTCCCCTTTTAAGTAAATCATTGCTTGTGTGTGCCAGGTGACTCCGCTCCGAATATCCATATTTTATGTAAAATTTACAAATGTATTTTTTTTTTATTCTAACTAAAACTTAGGTATATGTGTGCCTATGCATGAATACGTGTATGTATGTTTGTGCTTGAGTGTATGTGTGCGTGTAATCAGTCTTTGTATGCGCATGTTTGTTTTTCTGTGATCGTGAGTGTAATAAATAAATAAAGGAAGTGAGTTTTAGTTGTCTGTTTTATTTTATCTATTGCAAAAATGATTCTATTTTTTCATAATTCAGGGATTCTAACCAAGTATTTACTAACATTTTACACGCATTATATTGGCTTCAATTATTTTGTTGATACTATTATAAATATGAGATGAAAGACTATTGTGTCGTGTCTACTTTGTTTTTGTTTGGGGAACTTTGGCTACTCACTCTTCCAGCCAATTGCTCAAGATACTTATAATTAGTAACCGTTGTAATCATTGGACAATTGAAGTTTTATGTCTATTTGATTACTGCAGCCGTGGACCTTGAGGCAGAAACAGTTTGTGGGCTGATTTTTGTCATAGATACTAAAACAAACTACTAATACTTTATTCTATTTTTGTTTTAAGTAGGTATCTTAAGAACTTTTTTCAATCAATAAATAGTCCATTCAGTATAGGTGACAGGATCGAACCTGACATCTGGACCTCATGGTTTTTTTCAGAAAACAGTCAATAGTTCTTAAGTTTTATCAAACTAACAGCGGCCGCCCGTGACTTCGTCTGCTTTATCTTTAGTTGTTTGAGAATCCCATGGCAACAAAAACATTTTTCCGTTATAAACAGTATCCTATAGCTCGACTCAGGTTATAAACTATACGCGGACCCAATTTCATCCAAATTCGCTAAGAAGTATTTGCGAGATTGAGTAACAAACATACAAACTTTCACATTTATAGTATGATAGGATATTTGTAGGATATCAATAAATTTTAGTAGGTAGTTATATTTAGTTTTAAATAACTAATAAAACCCAACTAACAACTTATTTTTTTTATAATTTTATTTAAATAATGCAGATACCCAGGGTCAGTACTAATTAATAATGAAATGAAGGTTGTACAACATATTAAAAGATCCACTGTAAATTTTCTTAACAATAAAAAGTTATATTTCTTTTTAATGAAAAAAAGATAAAATCGGATTTTAAACTTTCGCGCTGCATTATAAATCTATCATTTCACGGGTTAAAACGCATACTATAATAGTAAAGGTTTTGGTACCTTCTCTATCTCGACGTTTCGACGGTCGGTCGCCCCGTGACCGTCGAATTTAAATCACTGCCAGTCAGTCGCCCCATAACCACAACCGGTGTAACCCGGTGTAACATGTTATGCTTTATCCCGACGTTTCGCCGCTCGGTCGCTCCGTGACCGTCGAATTTAAGTCACTGCCAGTCAGTCGCCCCGTAACCACGACCGGTGTAACCCGGTGTAACATGTCATGCTTTATCCCTATATTTGGACCAGTTCACTGGTCATGGTCACGGGGCGACTGACTGGCGGGTCGCCTCGTGACAAACAACCAAACCTGATTGAAACGTCGGGATAAAGAAGGTACGGAAACCTTTACGATAGTACGCGTTTTAACCCATAAGGCGTTTTGCAGACGACGGGGCGGAGCGGGCATTTTCTCCGCGAAGCAATAAAAACTGCGTCTGCCCGTCGATGTCTGCGGCTGCCCGCGCCGTTTGTGTACGCGGCGCGGCGCACACGACGGGCAGAGGCGATCAGTTCAGGACGTTCGTTCTAGTGAATAGTCCATCACTAAAAAGCGCGTGGCGCGGTCTGAGCTGACCGCCCCGCGCCGCCGTCTGCTTTACTGCATATAAACTGGTTTGTATGATCCACGGCGGGCAGCCGCGGACATGCCCGCCGGGCACCTGCGGCGCGGTATTTTTGCCCTCTGTGTGCGTTTGTAATATAGGATTCACTTTGTGCTATCGTTCGCGGCGAAAAGTGTGACATCTTTCCTCTCGCCTCCTGTAATTTGTGGGAGTGATTTCGTGAAATGGGACGGAAGTGTGTAACAGGAAGTGGCGAAAGCGCGCGCTATTTAATTTGATTTTAGAACATAATGTCCAAATGGCTGATTCCTTTTGTAGTAGATTTTTTTTTACTACTATAGGGTGAGGTTTCAAATGTTACTCATCATACGTGACTACTAGTACAGTCAATCTGTAGGTTGAGTGGTGAAAAAAAAACCTAAAGGGTAGGTCTTGTTTTTTCTGTTGCCAAATGACGTCAGCAAGCCACCTTGGCGGTGGGTATGTTCAACTCGTAGGCGTTTTTTGAAAAACTCAAAAAAACCGTCAAAAATTTTTTGACACGCATTTTTCTTGTTTTGTATACATTTTAGAAACTTTTTTTTCAACCATGATTGTAGAGGGCATTGAGTACTACAATTTATGTCATTGTTGCAATCTCGTACAACAAAAAATGCACATTGCAGGTGGTGCTAAAGTCTCAAAAAAAGGGTTTTTTCACTTTTTCACCCTGAAAATATCATTTTAATGGAAAATTTTAAATGGAAAAGTTGTTCCCTACATAATTACCAACAACTTTTGTATAAACAATTTTTTTGTATTACTTACCGTTTTCAAGTTATAAATTGCGCAGGTATGAAAAATCCAATAGAGCGGTTTTGGGCAGTACAAGTATACATTTGCAGTGCACATTTCAATGTACGTTTTTACTATTTTTTTTTCAATCATGAAAAAAAATAAAAAAAAAAACTATTTTTTTTTTCCTGTTTTACTATTTTTTTTTGTTTTTCAATCATGAAAAAGAATGAAAAATAGTTAAACATACATTGAAATGTGCACTGCAAATGTGTACTTGAACTGCCCAAAACCGCTCTATTGGATTTTTCATACCTGCGCAATTTATAACTTGAAAACGGTAAGTAATACAAAAAAATTGTTTATACAAAAGTTGTTGGTAATTATGTACGAAAAAATTTTGCCATTTAAAGTTTTCTATTAAAATGATATTTTCAGGGTGAAAAAGTGAAAAAACACTTTTTTTGAGACTATAATTGTATTATGGTCGAAAAAAAAGTTTCTAAAATGCATACAAATGAAGAAAAATGCGTTTAAAAAATTTTTTGAAGGTTTTTTTGAGTTTTTCAAAAAACGCCTACGAGTTGAACATGCCCATCGCCAAGGTGGCTTACTGACGTCATTTGGCAACAGAAAAAATAAGACTTACCCTTTAGGTATTTTTGTCACTGAAACGATTTTTTTTTCGACAGATTGACTGTACTATACTACTGTAAGGCTCGCCCAGTTTTTTTTGCAAAACCTCCGTAATGTGTCAGTTTATTTGTCACAGGGATATAACATTTTATGAAATAACTCACTGAATGAGGTACACAACAAAATTTTTTACTGAATGAACACATATGTCTATTAAATCTTTATCGACATGATAATGAAATAAAATGTAGAGTTCGACCTAATAGTAAGCTCAGGGCTGGATTTAGAGATATGGAGGACCTGTAGCAACGAAGGAGGAGAAGCTCGGGCCACTTATGATAGCATCCGTTCCCCCTCCCTGGTTGGTGACCCGTCGAAAATTGGGTATTTTCTATCTGTGTTGTGGAGGCCCCTGGGCCACAGTCCCATCTGCCCTGCTTTAAATATGGCCCTGTGTAACTCATGTTCAATAATAAATGCTACTTAACTTCGGGGGGTTTATTTTAGGGGTGTAGGTATAAGAGACAACTACAGATTTTTCAATTCATTTAAATTGGATGATTGTTTGGTAAAAACGACTAAATTATTTTGAAGATTCAATGAATTTCACTTTGTAAGAGCAATGAAATGATTCGAAATGGCGAATTCTCGCTAGCACAAAGAAGCACGTAAGATAAAATAGCACAAAGTTATTTGCCCCTCGGTTTTATCCGTCGGCGAATGAAGGATGTAATATTTTGCAAAATTAATGAGTTTCATCTTCATCAATTGTGTTGTAATATCATTCACTGTGATATCAAACGAAATTGTTTCCGTAGCAGAAGCAATTTCTGGAACTCGAATTTGTACCTATAATACGTCATGTTTCAATAAATTGAGAACTTATAACAAACGCTGTATTAAATATTTTATCTACAATACAATAAACTAACTGACCCATGCCAGTTAGTTTATTGTCAACATTAAACATAATTTAATATAATAATTGCTTTTTGAATCCCTTCCGCGCCAAGGGCTTACTCATCAGACATAAAAAGTAAAAAGTAATGCTTTTTCTTTACTTATTTATATCTTTTTTTGTTAAAAAAGTTTTTAATTTCCATTTTTTTAAGCCAGAGTTACATCAACTAAGTACAGGCACCTGACATGCATTATCTCTTTCATGTCTCTAAAAAAACCCAAACAAGACTTGAGTACTGTGCAATTCCAAGGAGTTCCAATGTTTGTCTGAGAGTGCTGATCAGATTTTTACCAAATTAATATGGGACCATGTCGCCAAAAAACTAATTGAAACAAAAAAAAGAATCATCAAAATCGGTCCATGCATCTCGCAGATATGCGTGAACAACAATAATTAAAAACATGATTTAATTTGCACATTTAAGTCGTTAAAAAAACTGTAACCGCCACTTTTTTTAACGACGTTGTAAAAGATTTTTAATCAAATGCCGAGTTATGTGTAAAAACATCAGTTTCGAAATCTAACCAAATTGTTGGGAGTACGTTCACATAATATTGTTTAAAACGAGGAAAATTATATTTCAGACCGGAATGCTTGCAGTTGAAATCCGCAGAGGTTTCGTCTTTAAAATGGAAAAGTTTGTTTTGTAATTTTTAAAATATGGGCTGCTCCGCTTTCATGAGCAGGATTTATGGGTGGGGATATATCAAACATGTACCTGCACAATCTGCGATGTATTATGCTTAACTTTTGCTCAAATATGGAGAGCCAATTAAAAAATTGCTTCATGAAAAATGGGATTTCACATTATTCTTGCTTTGTGCTGCTTACATTTTTAATTTGCATTTTTAAAGACGCGAAATTTATTTTTCATTTGTAGTCGAGGAAATGAGATTATAAGTAATTTTTATCACTCTGATAATTTGACCAGTAGGTTATAATATACCGAAGGACTTCATGTCGTTGGATGTTAAATATAATTTAAGAAAATATGGAAAAGAAAAATGCAATATAATGACATTAATAATTTAGATTTGACTATATTACCTATATAGCTTTAAATGTCGGTAGTGACACATCTCTACTCCTAACTTCCTATTCACATGAGTTTTATACCATTCCTTATGATACAAACTTATACGGCTTCCTGATTTAGCATAAGCGGTATTTCCCTATAAGTTTTATGCTATTCGGATCCGATGTGTATCCGCGCGGATCCATATGTGAAAATTTTACAGAATAGCACTGCAGACTCTTTTATAAACATTTTGTTTAAAAAACAACAACTTTCTGTGTATACTAAGAAACACTAAGCGTGTCCACAATAACCAGCACGCGGGAGATATATGAACTAGCCAAAGGTACAGTTAGCAAGCCACCATTCATTTTTTACAGTTGTTCTATTGATTATGTACTTAGTTTCTTGTCAATTTGTTTCGATGGAGCTGCCACGTCATGAGACAAAAGCTCCTAAATAAAGCAGAAAAAAATATTAAGGTCAAATATACAGCTTCTAGTAATCTATTCATATTAATATCATAAATTCCAAAGTAACTCTGTGTGTCTGTCTGTTACGTCTTCTCGCCTACAAAAGCAAAAACAATTTTCGTTTGCAGTCAAAATGAATCTTGCTCAACAAAATCAACAAAACAAACAGTCACATAGAAGTCGAAGTCAAAGTTCTCACAGTCATCAGTCTCGGAGGTATAGTAGTCCATCCCCACAGTCATCTCATGCTAGCAGTCCACATCAATCCCAATATTACCAAAGGTCTAGTAATCAGTTTCAGTCAGAGCATCACCACAAGTCACAAAAAACATGTAATAAAATGTGGTCAAATTTATTACTACAAATGTTCTGCTATTGGTGTAAAATGTATTTTTTGTCAGAAACTGTATCATTATTCTAAAATGTGTTTCTCAAATAGAAAAAATGACAATTGTTTAACTGAACAAGTCAATTCTATGTATAACAATATTAATTTACTTTTTCTAGGTTCCATTTATGAATGCAATTCTGTAAAATGCAATGAACAGTGGTGTGTTACTTTAACTATCAATAACAATGATGTTACTTTTTTATTTGATTCTGGTGCAGATGTCAATATCATGTCACAAAAAACATTTAATTAACTAGCATTGTCGGAAACACAGCTTACATAAACTCCATATACTTTGTCAACTTTCACAGGACAAAATATTCCTACAATTGTTGTAGTCAAATATCTTGTGAAGTCAAAAACAAGCTGTATGTCGTATCTTTTTATATTACAAGTATAGATTGCAGAAATGTACTTTGTAGACATTAATGTGAACAATTAAAATTACTCAAAAGAATCCAATTAGTAACATTTGATGAAAACATTGATAGTCAGAGTCTAGTTACAATAGTCAACAATTCAGTCAAAACAAATCACTAATTATCAATTCACAGTCAAATTGTCATAATTTATTAAAGAAATATAATGACGTTTTCAATAGTATTGGAGCAGTTAGAAATTATGAATGTCATTTGACACTTAAGCTTGATATCAACCCCTCTGTCGAAGCATGTAGAAAAATACCATTTAAATTACAGGATAAAGTGAAAGCAGAACTTAAAAAACTTGAATCAACAGGAATAATAGCTCGGGTTGATGAACCAACAAGTTGGGTCAGTGCAATGGTAATTGTGTCTAAAAAATATGGCAGCATTAGATCATATCTTGATCCACGTAAGTTAAATAATGACATTATGCATTCTCATTTTCTATTTCCACATATTGATGATATTCAATCAGAACTCAATGGTTCTTGTTATTTTTCAACATTAGATGCTAGATTAGGATTTCGGAACTTAATTCTAGATGAGCAGTCATCTAAACTTTGTACATTTATTTCACCTTTCGGTATATACAGGTTTCTTAGACTTTCCTTTGGCATAAATGCAGCCCCTGAAATATTCCACAAAGAGATGGTTTTACGTATTGGTGATATAAAAGGTTTAAAAATAATAATGAATGATTTTCTAATCCATGCAGAAACATTGGAGGCCCATAACAGTATTTTAGAGCAAGTCTTAGGTCGTGCAATAAAAATAGGGTTAAAGTTTAATTTAGAAAAATGTAAAATTTGCCAAACTGAAGTAAAATATTTAGGATTTATATTTAGCAAAGATGGAGTGTCAGTTGATCCAAAAGTAGAGTTAATTTGCAAAATGCCATCCCCTACTGATGTAAAAGAGGTTCAAAGATTCCTTGAAATGATAAATTTTCTTGGTAGTTTCATTACAGATTTGTTAAAACAAACTTCTTATTTAAGCAGTTACTTAATAAATATACAGTCTAATCATGGACACAAGAACATGAGAATGAGTTTAAATAATTTTGATACCGCAAAAACCACTAACTTTATCAGTAGATGCGTCAAAGAATGCTCTTGGTGCTGACATTTTGCATAATATTAGCCCTAAAGCATATGGTCAGCTTCTCTTACTAAATCACAGTAACAAAATTACTCGCAAATAGAAAATGTGTTATTAGCAGTTTTATTTGGTTGCACTAAATCCCACCAGTCTCATTGTTCAAAAAACCATTATTTAATATTCCACCAAGACTTCAACGTATTCGTTTGTAACCCTATGATTTAAATATAACTTACTTACCTGGAAAATATTTAACTGTCGCAGATACATTGTCTAGAGCTGCATTACCGGATACAACATTATTAGGTTTGGATGAAGATATAAAATTACATGTAAACCTTCTTACAACTAACTTGTCACTTAATCGATTTAAATTACAACAAATTGAACAAGCTACCCTGTCAGATCAATCTCTCCAAATATTAATTTCTTACTGTAAAAATGGCTTCCCTAATTCCAAACACAAAGTTGAAGATTGTATTAAACCTTATTTTTCTGTTAAAGATGATATCCATTAGGCAGATAATTTATTATTTTTGCCAGACCGAGTGATCATTCCCTTGTCATTAAGAAGACATTTTTTGCAATTAATTCATGAAGGTCACCAAGGCATGAGCGGCTGTAAAGGTTGGCAAGATACAATTTATTGGCCTAACATTAATCAAGACATAAAAAATTTTGTTGGTAACTGTGGATTTTTTTTTACTTTGAGGAAAAGCAATCCTAAAGAAAGTTTATTGCCTCATGACCTCAAATATATACCATGGCACATAGTTGCAACGGACTTTTTTGAATTTAATAGAAAACCATACTTAATAGTTGTTGATTATTTCTCAGAATTTGTTGAATTAGCATTACTTAGTCAATAAATAATAGCCAACAAGTTATAACACATTTAAAATCTATATTTGTCCGTCATAGCATTCCTCATACACTTATATCTGATAATGGACCACCCATGAATTCCAAAGCTTTTTATAATTTTGCAAATGATTGGAACATACACCATATCACTTCAAGTCCCTACATTAGTCGTTCTAATGGTATAGTAGAAAGAACAGTTGCAATTGTTAAGAACATACTTAAAAAATGTGAACTCGATAACACAGATCCATACTTAGCCTTATTACAGTACCGCAATACTCCCAAAAACAATTTATGTTCTCCAGCTCAGCTTTTAACGTCTCGTAGACTACGTAGTAAATTACCTGTTGTAGAAAAATTGTTGAAACCTACACTGTGTAACTACAAACATTTAAAAATACATTATGATAAAAATAGTACTAAAATGAAACATTACTATAATAGAAATGTAAGAGATTTAAAGCCCCTAGATAAAGGCAATAGAGTATTATTTCAAAAACAACCTCAGTCACGCTGGTATCCTGGTATCATACAACAAGTTTGTCCAAAACCACGATCATACATAATTAATAGTCCCTAAGTTTAATTCCGTTGCAATAGACAACATATTATCAAACAGAAGTCTGAATATACTTTTGATCAAACTCCTAACACTTTTCTTAGTTCACCAGACACAGCTCAGTCAACAATAAGTCAGTCAAACACATTTTATACACCATGTCAACCAATACCTAGATTGCATACATCATCAAACACTAATTGTACATCAAATAATCCACAGTCAGAGCCGTCACATAAAACAACCAAATTCTTGAGATATGGAAGAGAAATAAGAATAACTCAACGATTCTGTCAATAGGATCAGTAATAAAAAATGGTTAATTTATAAGTAAATTTATTAAATTATAAGATAACAAAGAACTATAAAATATGTATGTATGTTATGAGTAAGTAAAACTTTAGGCACATAATTGGTGTACTTTAAATATTTATTTTGTTGAAACATTAGATTTAGATTAACTTATAATATCTTTCTGTTTACTTAAAATTTATATTAACTCAAAAACTGTACTTAGCTTCAAGCACGGACCTGGCTTCAAGTTTACGTTTTATAAATTGTCAATATGTTAAAGTCGAAGCATTGTCAAATAACGTTTTGTTTTTCGCAGTCAGTATGTAATGTCAATAATAGTGAAATAACGTTTATATATTATTTAATAAGTTTCGTTTATATTAAATATTCAAATTAAGTTTGTAAAGCACGTCTTTTAATTTAATGTATTAACATTGTAATGTTAAAAATGTCTTCAAATGGGGAAATGTCACGTAGGTGAATCGAAACGTTGTCTGTTGTCGTTGATTATGTTTTGTCTCACTGAGTCTCACCCTCTCTCTCTTGCACCAACATGGCTGGCAAATAAAGTGCGTGTGAAGTCAAGACATTTTATTTAAATATACAGAAGACCCATCATTACTGAAGAAACCACAACACAGTACTAGTCCTACATAAATTATGGCATCTTCGTCGGAAGAATTTCCTTCCAGTCACTGGTTTAATTTACTCAATGAAGGGTTATTTTGAAATAGGTATCTCGCAATTATTTCTTTGAACATCAAAGTGACGCAAATGCTCTTTGTTCCCGAGTATATTACGAAATAGGACGTTTAATGTGAATACGATCGATCTTTATGAGACCGAGATATAAATATATAGCATAATATTGGAATTCTAGTGCGGCAATTAGTGGAATCTATATTCGGATGAGAACGTATAAACCGACCGACCGCATTTGAGATCGGCAGATTCGCACTCGCGCTGAACTACGCTTGTTCCATTCTGTCGTGAGATTATTTCAGGTATTCCCGTAGTCGATTATGCATAGTTCGTACTATTCCGCACGCTTATGGAGGCGATTATAGAATAGAAATAAGTAGGAGCAAATGTGCAGTTGAAATAATTGGGATTCCTTTTTTAGGGTTCCGTAGTCCTCACAAGAAACCCTTATAGTTTCGTCATGTCTGCCTGTCTGTCCATCCCCGGCTTTGCTTCTAGCAAAACGGGCTGTTAGTACTAGAGAGCTGTAATGTTGTGGAGATATGTATATCAAACATGCCGACAAAATGGCAGACTAAAATTATGAAACATTTGCCAAGAACTGGCAACTGTACTCACTGCAAGAATACAACTTTATCATCATCAGCCTCCTTGTGTCTATTTCTTAATATAAGCATCTACTATTTTTGGTGCAGTGGTTAGCGCTTACGGCAAATTTCGCAATAGGATGAGCCGGTCATAGGATGCGTGAGCAAACTTTGTCTCTGTGCTTTAGAAGGCACGTCAAACCCTCAACCCGGGTTGCACCTGCAGTTGTTAGCAGTCACCACCTTTTTTTCAACACCGACCAACTGCATCGGCATGCAGAACCAACACGGTTCTGGGCTTTTCTGGTCAACGCGCTAAACGGGTCACCTGTTCCGCAACTGTAGTCCATGGTGGATAGTCGGTCGTGATTACCTACCAGAAGAACAACTCCCCGATCTACCCCGGACTAATTATACATAGCTACGGGTCCCCGGACAGTAAGTCATCGCGGGAGCAACCACCAACTTGCGCGATGAGTCTCTTCGTCTACTAGGGTCTCATGAATTGATATTCACGTAATGGGATTTGATCTTTCTGAACATAGATCGCGCAAAGTATCGATGATCAGTATTCGCGTTATATTAAAAAGACGCCTTTGAGGTAGGTTTGTTTAGAGTTGTAGGTATATTTAGCATCATAAAACGTCACATCAATAATACCCTGCCAATCTCGCAAGTGATAAACGCCATGATCTTATGCTTGCAATTTTGTAGTCAATATTTTACGATCAGTCTGTGATTTGGGTTTACCTTTAAAGCTTTTATAAAATACTATTTAAAATATAATACACAATATTATAATTCATATTGTGTTGTTATTACACGCGACAGAGGCAAAATAAGCGTGAGTAAATTTAATATTACCAAAAACTTGAGATTTTCTTGTATAAGTATGTATATACACATATTGTTGGGACAATATTTACTGTTGAACCATATCGATGCCCATTATTTTAATCCATGAAACATATTCGAACTGTTATTTAGAAATTTGTTAATTTTATTCACTGTTATCTTGAGAAGTAATATTGCGCAGTAAATAGTCCTTATTCTTCAGCATACCTAAATTAGTTCCAAATATGGTGCACTATTCTTTGCGTGTGACTTGGTCCGTGCAAACTAAAGAATTCTAAAAACTTTAAGAAACTTTTATTGAGGATAAAATCTCCAGGATATCTGATTTGAATAATAGAGTTTTTTAATTTAATGCCTTGCTGTAGGCCAGCATGACCACATTCTTATAGGTAAATTTTATCTTTTACTGTGAATACACAATGATCCATCTATTTTCGGTTTTTGATAAACCCATCGAAACCTGATATACATAATAATATCTTAATTCAAGAAATCCAAATTTCATCTAACCTAAAAGATTAGAGGTAGTAAATAATATATAACTATCACTATATTCTCAATCCACCTAATTTTGGCTTGAACTACGATAAAATTACCCACGAAGGATCCATAGTCCTATTTTTCCATTCCGGATTGTTATACATACCTATTCAGCTCATCAAGATTTCAGTTTTCACAGTATTTTACTGAAATGTGATATTACATTCATTCAAACTGGGCAGATTATTGCGAGGCTTTCAAAAAGGTTTGAATGACCTTTTTAGCCTTTAACCCATAGAGTTATTATTTGAAAAATATTGTTCACTCTATCTATCTGAAGCAGAATTCCTGTGAAGAATAAAGGTTTAATTAACCATTATACTTCGTCATTATAAGGTTTTGAGATTTCAGTTTTCAGTTGAGGAGCTCGATGGCGCAAGTGGTTAACGCGTTCGGATGCGATCGTTGAAGTTAAGCAACTTTCGCAGTGGTCGGTCTTTGGATGGGTGACCAAAAATTTACTATCTCGAACTCCTCCGTGCTTCGGAAGGCACGTTAAGCCGTTGGTCCCGGCTGCATCGCCAGTCGTTAGCACCCACCAATCCGCACTGGGCCCGCGTGGTGGGTCATGGCCCAATTCCATCTGTAGGGAAGGCTTTTGCCCCAGCAGTGGGGACATTAATAGGCTGATGATGATGATGAAAGTTTTGAGTCTTTTTTAATTGGACATAATATAATTTTTAGTGTTCCCTACAATCAGAGTCAACCCCTATCTTTCATTACGCATTTCTAATTTATATTTAGTAGTAAAATTTGCATAGTACTCATGTAAGCAATTGTATGTGTATAGTTAATAGTTAAAATATCCCACTAGAGCTGATGCAGTTTATTCCAATTCCGAGATGCAGATAATCAGTTTTGGGCTCCTGGCCGCCCATCTATAACCGCCCACGTAACAGCAGCCCATATCTCATTGTGGAATGCAGTTTCCCCGAGTCTGGCAGTTCGGTGGACTGTTCGTCAGTCGCGTATCTTCGATCAAGTACTGCGTGGGATCGAATCTAACTGTTTCCCGTAGTTACAGCAGCACTATTCTCTAGAATAAACATCTTCGACCGCAACGCTGTGGCATCGTCGAGGCTGTTTCTTTTGACAAGTTTATTATAAAATTTAAGCTAGCATGATGACCTTAGTTAAATAAAAACGACCGAAATATCGACAATGAAGGTCGATGGTATTAAGTGTATTATACCTAATCGTTTATTAATTGGGTTGTTTTAAAATGAGTTACTTTATATAGTTCTTAGCAGCGTTCGTCAGTAGTACATTTTCGATCGAGAGCCGCGTGGGATCGCTAGTTACTGTTTGCTGTAGCTGCATCTGCATCACTATTCTTTAGAGTGAACATCTTTAATCACAACGCTGGAACATCGTCAAAATAGAGGGTCTACTTTAAAAATATCACCGAAAATTTTCATTTATTTTTTACAATTTAGATCCTAAAACGTTAAAACAAGGTAAATAAACTTTGCCCTATTTTTATAACTTTTATAGTAAACCATTAGTTCCTTTTGATAACTTAATAAAAATGTATAAACTGAGCTCGATGACATGGGTTAAATTGAAAATAAACCGAAAGGTTGACAATACAGGAGGTATAAAATGTAAATGCCTCATCGTTTATCAATACGTTGTTTTTGAACAATTATTACCTTTAAATAGTTCTTTTAGCTGGCCCAATCTCCCTACCATAGGCAAGGCCTCTGCCCCAGCAGTAAGCTGGTGATGACTTCTTATAGCTACGTCTGCAGCGCAACTTCGGTTTCTTAGCATGATCGTCGTTGTGTTCGACGTCGAATTAGAGAGTACCGCGGCTGAACGTTGCAGAAGTCGATCAAGTGATTTATTTGGCGCTCTAAACAGGCGGCGGCGGCGGCACGACGCCGGCGTGCCTTGACAAATTCTTGTGAAGGTTGCGCTGTTGTTCGCTGGCAGAAAACCCGTTCGCTTATGGTAAATGCTTTAAAATCACTGCGCTGTAGTAATGTGTTGCCTTAGTTTTATTTTATAAACTGCTGAGATTTGATCTGGGGTAAACTGTTACTAAAATTGTGCAGTTAAACTTTGAAGACTTGTATATACCTACTCGTTATAGCAACAACAAGGACTAAACCCCGTATCAGAAGAAAAGGCAAACATACTCGTAGTGCATAGCGGATTATCTGCCATCTTTATCTTATAACAAATTCAAGTTAAATAAGATATAAAAAGAGTAAGTAGGTACTCGATATCTGCAATGAACAAGAAAGAAAGAATGTTGAAAGCATTTACTGACGATATAACAATTACCTTCACAATAGTACATTTGCTTTGCTTAACAAGACAAGACGAGGTAGGTACATTACCAACTAGGCCCCCGCATTATTTAGTTTACATCGTTAGTTTTCTAAATTATTTATTATAGTTATTTAGTTAACGCAATAACTGACACTGTCAAAAGCTTGTCGAAAAATAACTTAATTGATAAGTAATTCCATGAGAAGGGACTCACAAGAGATAACGACCGATTAAAATTCCGTATAACATTGAATGCGGTTATTAATTTAATATAAATGAAATAACGACAGGCTCGGCTGAGGAAATCTCAAAAGCCGTGTTACCATGTCGCATGCATTTCACATCTCATAGGAATATTTAACTGCATTCGTTGCGGTGTTCAATGCTTGTTTTAGATACATATACATAAAAAACCAAAATTGGGATTTCAATTTCGGATAACGAAACGTTGAAATTATTTGTAGGTATAGGAATAACAAAAAAATCGTTATCGCTATGAAAAACATAGTAAGGCGGCAGCGCTTATCAGGTTTCCAAAGTTCACTAGGTACTCTTACAATTTTTGCTATGACCGTCCGCCTGTCCACAGCTTAGCTCAGAGATTATTAGTTCTAGAAATCTGTAATTCGGCATGCATATACTTATTAATCACTCCACAAAAGTGCTAAAATAAAATCTTGATTGGAAAAAATCCTATACAAATACTTTACGCGTAAAGTGGAGATGTTATTTTTTTTCATCTGCCCTATCGTTTGAGAATGTAGTTGAATATAAATATATTTCATGAGATATTGAGAGTTTGCTTAAACTATTTTTTGAAGACGTGATCCGTTTTTGGAATGTTAAGATTTATAGTGAAATTTTTGTAAGAGTCGAATGTACCCTCTCCCAAAGAAGTCGCTATGGACATGAACCGTAAGTTATTGCTTTTTTCATAACCGAGCTTACAAATTAAGTGGTACTTGCCAAACTAAAAAAAGATATTTAGGGAGAATTTCCTTTTAAAGTAATTTAATATAATCTTACGAACTAGACGACCTCCGTGACCGAGTGGTTTGTCTCGTTCGACTCGAGATCCCGGCTTCGAATCCCGGTGGGGACAGATGTTCGTGTGATGAATACGAGCATTTGTACTCCAGTCATGGTTGTTTAATATATATTTGCTTTATAAATATAGTTATATATGTATCAGTATATGTATTCTATTCTTTACTCTAGTATCCTATAACACCAAGCCTACAGTGTTTACTTTGGGGCTCGGCTAATTGGTGTGGGTTTTGGAAATATTTATTTATTTATTTAGTTATACTCAGTAATGGTGGTACGCCCGTACTAACTCACGAAATACAATGGCGTGGCCCAAAAGCGTGAAGAGTATTGTCCAAAAAAATACGGCATTGTATTTCTTCCAAACGGCACGGTAATAGGCATAAATATAGGGATCGGTATCAGGAATCTATTGCCACGGGCCATAGTCAGAACACCTGCTCAGCTCAGGCATTGCTTCAATATCAGCGCGCATCCCGCATAAATATCCATGATGTTTCAATTTATATTCATGATATTAGTAAGTCAGACGGAATGTACGTCACATTTGATTTCCTTTGTTGGCGGAATAAATACGAAACTGTGCGGCTTGCACGCGCCTGTGAAATGTAAGGTTTGCCATGTGAATACATGGTGAAGTTACAGCGGACGCCAAATCGTAAATAGCATCCATTTTGCTCGATTGTAGTCCAGAGTTTCGTTTCTACTGCTCTTTATCTGTGATTATGTTCGACTTACTGTATTAAGGGACTTTGGTAAGAAAGGAAAGAAACAAATAAAAATATTTTGCCCGCAAGCTTATAATATTTATATCCTTAACCTGAGAGCTCATAGCGGAAATGTTCATGAGAGCGTAATGTACGCTGTCTTATATTAGGGAAAATGGTAATGTGATTTGGATATTTTCTTTAATAATAGCCTCCAGCTGTTGTTATTTTGGTCGTTGCTATGTTGCAAGAACCACCCAAAGTATAAGGAAAATAGATTGCTCAAATTGGCCTAAATGCACAAAAAATATTGACATACACGGTAATTCTTGACGTAATTTATAATTTAATTTACAGTCATTAGATTTCAACGGACACCTTTGTATAATATATTTACTTTAAAAAGGACTTTTAATTTTACCAGTTTGGAAAACATACGAATCATTTTTAATGGCTATGGGTGTAGTAACATTCAGCCAAAGACAGATCGAAGTTTTTTATATAACATAAAAACAAATCTATTTTGTAAAGTTTGATAAAATAAATCATTTTTTTTATTACACTGTAGTATTAATATCCACAACTATATTATCATTTTCACTAGATGCAAATGTGCTCAGACAATTATTATAGATGGTAGGCGATATCATAAAGTCTATTGCCATACATTTTTCGCCAAACACCTCCATAAACACATTATAATCTGTATATATGTTAGACTTTAAGGTATCTATCTATGGGCCTACGTTCCCTGACTATAAATAAATAAAATTATAAGGTGTGATACACTCAAAATCTAAAATATGGTTATCTTATAAACATAACAAAAATAATGAAGCTACTGAATATATGACTATAGAACCTAAATATCTTAGCTTTCTTTGGTTAACGAGAGTTTAAAAATTCTCTCTAATCTGTGGCTCATTCACAATCATCACACAGTTTCTGTCACTTAGTACCTTATTATAACCGGAAATGACACCTGATTTTAAAAGTTACTCTTATGCATTAACTTTAAAAACAGGCCACTATCTGTTAATCTACATGCTCTATATACCTGAATCTAATCCATAATTTCGGTACTTGGCTTGATTTCCCTAGTTTACTATATAACTTATTTATTTTTTATTATTTTAATATGTTCAGTGTATATGGTTTATAGAAGTTCTCAGGGGTGTCCGTCAATAATATTCGTTTCTACAGTAATTTATATATAATTTCGAATCTAGGAAACAATTTTTCATGATTATTGGTCTTTAGGCCAAACATGTATGGAAGCTGAACAATCTCCTTTAAATATTACAGTCAACGCAACGATTAGTTCCAATAAACTTAAAAAAATATTCCTTTTGTTTGAGATAAAAAAGTTAATAATAACAACAACCTAAAATAACTTAGAAAATGTAATATTTTTTACCAAATTTGTACCTATATAGGTATAGAGACTGTGAAACGGGACAATTAACAGATAATTAGAAACAATAGATATTGCGCTAGTACCAAATCGTAGAGTCGGCGGTCGAATTCAATTCTGTTTAGTCACACGATCGGTCAAGCACAAAGCGATTGTTCGTAAAACGCGGATTGGGCCTGATGATAGACAGACAAATTGAATTATTGATGTGATATCGCCTCGTCGTGACAGGCTGAAGTTTCGCTTGGCGGGTGGCTCGGCAGGCGCGCCGCTCGCTAGCCCAGCGCATGCTCAATTAGCTATCAGACCGACGTGCTTAATTTAGTATAAATTTTGCAGTCGATCTGATGGATCTATTATCGAGCACGGGAGGAAGTTACTGATAGAGTAGAATGACAATTTAACGGTGCAAATGACTCTGAAGCTTGAAAAAGTCATTATAAAGTTTGAAATTATGGTGTAAGGGGACAAACCAACAGACTGCTCATCTAATGGTGACTGAACACCGTCGCCCATGGACAATATGCAACAGCGTCACAGATGCGTTGCAAAGAGTATATATAACCTCAGTAACGTAATCAGGTCAAACAAAACAAGGAAAACAAGAAATTTTGAGTAAATCGCCGTAACTTAGTTGAAATCATGTTTAAAAGTTTTTACTTTGTTAAAGTATTACTCGTAAACACTTGTAGTTGCTGAATTTTTTAGAAAATATCACGTTTATAAAGTCTGCGATGCACTACAGCTACTTAAGCCCACATGGTTTCGTAGATAATAAATGTAAATTGGGCGGCGTTTGAACACAAACGACGCGCGAGCGGAGATTCCAGCACCTCACTGAAGAGATTCTGCTCCGCTGAGCGAGCAGAGCGAGCGAGCGCGCCGTAGACTAATGATGTACTTGATGGAGCTTTTTTTTAGGTGACCTTTTTTAGAATTTGATGATGAGACATTAGGGATTCTAAATTATTTTGTGTTTACTGACGAAGAAAATCATTTGGTAAAAGAGTCAGGAAGTTCCGCTTGCGTATTTTAATGGTTCCGTTTAACAAGGAACCCCCTGTTCGCAACTTAGTTCAGAGACCTATAGTAATTTGTTATTTAGTAGTTGTTTTTCTCATCCAACTCATTGCGAAATAGTGCAAGTGTGTAGTGGGTTGAATAAGGCTCAGCTCACACTGGCGCACGCTACGCGTCATGTCATGTTGCGCCTGTACAAAACCCATCTCTATTTTTGCACTGCTAAGGTATATCTAAGGCGAAAAATATGACGCGTCGCGTCGTTTCGATTCTGCGCCAATGTGAGTACAGCCTTAAGTCTTTTAAATATCATGAGGGATTTAGAAACCATCTTCATATAAAAAAAAACATTGAAAGTTACATCAATAACTTTGTGACTGGTGTTCAACTGTTATAGTCAAATAGGATTAATTTAAAAATAACCAAAAAAATATACAACAAAGAGAGAGAGTAAGTAATGAGTTAGAAGAGTAAGAGGTAGAGAATAGAGGGTATTTCACAAGTTTTAGAAAACGATCTCACGTTATTGACTAATGTTAATGAATCCGTAAAAAGTGGATATTCATTATTCTGTTGTGTATTTTAGTAAAAATAACCAAATCAAAAACTTCATTTTCAAGTTGCCGCGAAAACGTTTCTTTGGACAGTATGGCGTCTTACTAGTGTGTGACGTCACACGACTGTTATTAAAACGTCAAACGATACAATGTAATGTCACTTTAACCGGAAGTTTTAGGCTCTTTCAATCCCAAGCGTTTTGGGTCACGTGACTATAGATAAGAAAACTATTATCTTCTTTGTAAAATATTGAATAGTTTTTTTTGTAAAAATAGTAAAAACCCCTGTCAATATTCATTCTAAACACAGATGCTAACAATTGGCCCTTTATTTTTAATACTGTCAAATACCCTATTGGAGCGTCCCCGTCTGGGGAAGTACCCTCCACCTAACAGAAGAGCACATTAAAATAACACTACCTTTTGGTGGTGTTGTGTTTATATCGGTGAGTAAGGTTTCAGGGCTCCACGGTGTGGGAGATTGGATCAGGTTAGGCAACGGTGCGAGTGATATTTCTGGTGTCGCGAGTGTCTAATGGCTATGGTGGCCGCTAAAGCTCTGACATAAGCTCTTACTAAGGGCGATACTGGCCAAGTTTGCTACTGTTAAAAACAAAATTCCGTATAAAACACTATTGCAGTTGTATAAGGCACTCGGAGAAACTACAATTCATTACGGCTTGAGTAGCTACGGTCGCACCTTCAAATCGCATCTTGATTCTATAAAAGAGCTTCAGTTAAGAATTCTTAAAACTATAGTGCCAGAAAAGAAAAATACTCAGTACCAACACAACTACAATGAGCTATTCTATCATTGTGGAGTCCTACCTGTACATGATCAAGTATGTTGTGCATTACTGATTGAAAACTAGCACAATAAAGACTTTCTGAATGCCATCCAACGAAAGAAACTAACACGTAGTGCCTCAAAGATTATATTTGAAGTACCAAGGTATAGCAATCTGTATGGTAAACAGTTGCTTCAACACCAGATTCCTAAATTAATAAATAATCTGCCAGAAACAATTAAAAATAAAATTAATCAAAGTAACATTAATCCATTTTAAAAACATATTTTCTATCCCTTTTAATAACAAAAACCAATATCGACATGATATAAAACTAAAACAAAATAATATGAAACACGAAATCAGCCCGCGTGTTTCCACTCTTTTGGTGTATTGCTCTGCGCGGTGTTTGGCCAACAGCTACCTAGCTTTTTACTAAAGGCGGTGCAGTATATATAAAAAAAATATTAATATCATTACCTTATCGATTAACGTCTGATGAATGAATGGTTTAATTTAAATTTGTTGATTGAGTAGACGTACCTGCGGGTCTTGATGGCGAACGTCCGGGAAAACCAATACTGGTTTATGAGACACTGTTATACACTTAAGATTATAATGTATTTCTTATAATATAATAAATAAATAACATAAATAAATAAAATAAATAGACCTGGAGCTTTACTCTCTTTCTCCGAAATGAAATTTCGGTAACGAACGAACTTTAAACGATTTTTTTTTCTCTATTTCATTTTCGAACAGGCACATAACCTTCGGAATCACAAACAGTTTTCGTGAATGAATGGAATGAGTCATGTTTGTGAGTTTTTTTTATCCCTACTTTTAAGATTACGTTTTTGGAGTTTTTGCATATATAAGGGGCCCGGTATGAGAAAAATGTGAGGAGTAAAATCTATCGATGAATGACCTCGTTACGTTTTTGGTGCGCATCCTATGTCGCGCAACTTTGACAAACAAAGATGACGGATTGACATTAATAAATTTTTAAAATCTGAACTGAATTTAGATATTGTTTCTTATAGAGCAATGGTGTCCCCATTGCTCTATCAGAAACAATATCTAAATTCAGTTCAGATTTTAAAAATTGGTATGGTACAACCATTGATGCGGTATTTTCAAGATTCGTGGACCACGTATCTACGAACGTCCATGTGTCTTATTTTAGTTACCATAAACCACTTGTCACTGTAATTAATAATGCAGACAATGTTGATTTAATTAATATTTAATAAAATGATAATAGTCTGATAATAATAATTACATAATTTATCAACATTCCTAATGATATATTTATGCACATCTGAAATTGGCTATTGTAAAAAGTTTAATGTAAAATATTTCGTCGATTAGTTATAATAAATGTATTTGAAATGAATAAATATATATTTATAAATGTATATTATTTTCATTAATTTGTTAATTTACCCTTTCAAACAGTATCAATCTTTTTTAAGTTAAATAAACTCTTTTTGCGTCTGGTTAGACTATCGAACTTAAGGAGTAAATTCCAGTCGTGCGTCGGAGCTGACACACACAATTTTTTTTTACTTGGAAACAATTTAGGAAGTTTACGGCAATTTATTGATGACATTGAAAAAACCTTCTTTTACAGTGTTAGCCGACTAATTTATAGAGTTGGTACAATCTATTGTATGTCAACCTAAATTTGTCGTTAAATACTTTGAAGTATAGGAATTACAATAAATAATAAAAAATGCTTTATTTGTTAATTTTACATGCTAAAAATGTTTCTCGAGCTAAGCAGCCTTGATTAAAAATACTCTTACAAGCATTTTAGGCTTAATTAAAACAAAAATCTCAAAACGAAAACGAAAAGGTAACACTTTTTATTTCGTCAATTTGATTTTTTTTTGGTTAAGTTCTCCCTTTTCAGGGAAGGCAAGGGGAACAATGCCCATACAGCCTAGTCTTGAATTAAATTATTCTGTTTTTCTTTTTACATTAGAATGTCGGTGTGACGCATTCTAATGTTTCTTGAAGTGTTTGGCACGAAATGTATCGAGCTGGCTTTTTCGATAAGCTTCTGTGAGGTAGTCAATACTACAATAAAATTCTCACGTCCACTTGACCGGAATAGCATATATTTTGACGATTCTACTAATTCTTCAGTTACGCAGACAGTTGTAACACAAAATCACACCAATTTTATTTCACAATATCCACTATGAACGAATTTAAGAATAATTAAAATAAGACGCCAACCACACTCGATGAAATCCCGCCAAAAAACTCTCGTCAATTTGAGGTTAAAATTTTGAACCATTATCTGTCAAAGTCAACTTTTCCTTTGAAAGATTTGTGAATTAGAGTTAGCTTGAAGAATTTAATTGTCAAATTATATTCGGACTAACGAATTTTCTAAATAAAAAGGAAACAGAGTAAGGAACATGCGAAATTTCGATTGAAATTTCGTTTTTCATTGAAATAGAGTAGACCCTTGGCTCTGTTGTCAGTATTCGTAACTTAGACACAATCTGACAGTGCCCTGTATATTCTACGTTGGCGAATGAAGAACGACAGAGTTTACGGCACGAGAGTGACTATATTACACAAAGTAACAGGTGTTTTCATAAGCTCGAGCGTCTTTAAACTTGTTAATCTCGGGAGAAATAAGGTCAAACCTGTAAAAGGCTTTGTGTTTAACATAACACGTTAAGTACTTACAGCAGAATCTGCTAAGACTATAATATTGTCGACGACTCCTCTGCTATTATGCAAGAGTTAAACCATCATTTAATTTGAAAGTGGAGCTTATTATTAGCGCTGGTACAATGCTTAAAATTTTGATCATTATTTCCACTGATTTTTTAGAGTTCACGTTTGTCTGTTCACATGTGCGTTTCCTTTATTCCCCAATAAGCAATGAATTGGTATGGGCTGATTTAGACTAGATCGGCAGCTGAGGAGCAGGTACACCAAAAAAAATTATCCTACTCACCAATCCAAACTAGGGCCGCGTGGCGCGTCTTTGTCCAATTTCCCTATTCCCTCAAAAATAAACCTACCTATAGGATGATGCGTGAGTTTCTCGGGTGTTGTAAAATGAGTGCAACAAAGTTCACAGTACTCACGATTTATTGTTTACACAATATGATCCTAATAAATATATATAAGCACTTGATGCAGTTGTAGAAGGTGCACAATGAGTTAGCACGGAGATAAAATACAGCGCAATAACTAAGTATTACGACTCATCCGTAGAACAGAGTCCGATATGCAGAATTGATAGTTTTCAGTAGAGGAGTTAGAAGTTCTTGACTTGTGTAACTCTTAAACGGCAAGAATTGACATTTCGATTTTTTGGCATGTTGTTATTATATCACAGCGTAGTTAAATGCTCTATATTGTATATTTCTAAATAATTTACTTTACGATATAGTGAGTTCCATATCAACATAGGACGTTTTATAGCGTAAGAGCGGAGGTCCGTAGAAAACATTGAACGTTGTTTTACGGAAGAAGTGACGTGCTACATTAACATGAGTCGTTTTTTGTTGGAATTACCTATATTCAAAGGGTCTTATGTGTATGAGAAACTTAAGCATGTAAGCATAATATTAGTTTTACCTATCTCCCCATATTGCAAAATGAAAAAGTGAATTGTTATCTCAAATCGTTTATTAAAAATAAAAATCTCAATAGAACATTGGATGGAGTCATCTATAATAATAGCAACCATAAATCACAGCATTAATTAGCGTAGTCTGACCATCTATGTACCTAGTAGAACAATGCACGAAGGTGCATATAGAATTATAATATATGCACTAATTACAAAATCAAAAATAACATTTTTCTTCTTAATAATTTTACTAATCAAATGAACGTTGAGGTTGTACATACTTAACAAAAATTAAATTGTACTTATACCTAGAACAAAACTAATAAGTAATTAAATGGCAAATCGTATCACAGTAGGTATGATCTTAAACTTATAGATGTGTTTTAATACTTATTGCAATAGTGGAAAAGTTTTGTATGAGTACATTTGGACATAACACTAGGTACTTATTTCAAAATATACGATAAAACATACAGTCTTCATAATATGATCAATCAGTCTTACATCGCGGTTTAGCAGTGTGTGCACATAGGTAATAATTAAATCAATTAGGGGAACTTATAATTATTATGTGTTTTTCTAAATCAGCGGGCATTCAAGAAGCAATAAGCATTCAAGTCTAAAAAGAATAAACAAAAAGTAAAGAGCATAAGCAAGATGAGAATATCTTATTCTGACCGGTCATCATCTGATTCCTCAGAAACATCAACAGTGATATGATGTGGCAAAGAGTTAAAGTATTGATGATATTCTAATGGAATAACTCCTGAACTGCACATATCCATTAGATCCTTATATTTAGCAGCGGGAATCTTTATTGGTTCAGAATAGGCAGGTTTTAGTTCGGTTTGTGCCTCTAAAATATGATAATCAGGTTGAATCAGGTCGTATTTAAAAAACGATTTGTTGGCATCAATCCCATCTGCGTGAACTTCTCTTATGCTACTCCAGTAACGGCAAGAGTGTTGAGGAACATTATTTGGCATATTTCAATTTTCTCGCAGTGAGATTCGCTGGTGCCCGTAATGAGAGGGAGATAGTACTTAAAAGTAAACTTTCTATTATTAGGAATATCTTGATTGAGGCTTCTTTTCTTCTTCATTTTATCGGAATATTTTATTATGAAATTCCATTGCTAGCTCGATCTCCCAGTTGCAAAAATTTTGTGAAGCAGTCCAATCTCTGTTGGTGAGATACTTTACCAGAACATTTGTAGCGGCACTTGCATGGCGGCCCCGTAGTTTTTTCATCCACGGCTTTTCCCTTCTTCCTTACATATTTTTTACATAAGTTTTAAGGCATTTGCATTTAACATCTATTCATTCTTTTGGACGCCGCTGTCTTTTTCTGGTCACTTTAGGAGTCACTGTGTGGTTATTAAAGCATGAAGTAGCCGGCGAATTTGTAAGTGATGATGAAATAACAGAGGAGTCTACATGATTAGGGCAGAATACGCTATCGCAAGTTGAATGAAGGTTAGTAGGAGACGGCATAGGAGTTGGTACTGACAGTTCCAAATTAACCGGGGTAGATCTGTGGTGAGAAACCTCTAACTCTTCAAGCTGTTTAATGGTGAATTTTCGAAACTAGACGGCACTTCCAAAGAAAATGTACTAGGTTGATTGCTGTAAATATCGTTAACAGACTGAACAGACATGACATTCCGTATTGAGCTGTCGCAGATGATTTTCTTGCTCCCACCATCTTCCTGCGAAACTTCCTCCCATATATCAGCTATATCTTGACTAATTTCTTCTGCATCAGGGGGTAAAGATGACAACATGCCGTTTTCTACAAAATTCACAACTGAAATAAAAAATAACTGTATTAGATATTAAATGTAATACTTTTTAAATGTATATTGCAATAATATGTACCTAGTAAGTAATTAAGCTAATTAAAAACAATATATCTTTATATTTAACGAAATTTTCAAATGAACAACGTCCTAACTAATCTCATTATCCCATTTACAACGTCCTATCTTAACATCAAACCATCAAATTGTATCATAGATTTCATAGAAAAACGTCCTATAGTAACATAAGACGCTTAGAAGTTCAATAATGTTCGTGTGAAATCGTCTTAACTTTTCATAAGACGTCTATTTTGCGTCTACTATTTAATGCATACTATAACAGAAAAAATGATTATCCTGTGCATACTCATTACGCAAATCGTATTTTTGCGCGCCTAAAATGGGTTCTACAAATCGTCGTCAAAAAATGTCCTATATAAATATAAATCGTCCACAACTATTAACTAAGATAAAAAGCAATTATAGACAAAATGTAGGTTTATTTAGAAATTAAATAGTGTTAATCACGAAGTAATATCACTATAAATCGTATACTTACCAGTATCTACATTTTTATTTAAATATTCGGCATGAACATTTGAAAATGAATAACTAAGTTCGGGCTCTTCTGCACCTTCATTAAGCATTCTCAATATTTTCAGTGATCGCGACATCTCTAAAATTATGCTTTTTTTTATTTTATTTTGCTTTCACATACAAAACACTTAATAAATTGATTTAATATTAAAAATCAAAAGAAGCTTAGCACGTGTCACAAAAACGCCCACTCTCCATTAAATAGTGGTCGAACTGACTTACGGACCGGAGACTCGCGATGCCCCCGCGCCGCGCGCACAGTCGCATGTACACTCCGTGCGTTGTAACGCGGACGAAATATCATATGGAACGTTATTCGATTCTATATTTCGAAAAGTTAATAAGATACGAAAATTCTAAAAACATACGTCGATAGATATTGTATTTCTAATCTCATTTAGCTATTAAAACAGGATTTGCTCTATAATCACATCGGACTCTGTTCTACGCATGAGTCGTAGCTTAACGTTAAACAAGCGGATGTCGAGATCGTTAGGTACAGTGAGAGAACAAGCGACAAGCATACAAAGCAGAGGCTAAGATCTGACTGCGGAGGCCGCGCAGGAACAAGTGGTGCGGAGGCCCCGCCCACTGAGACCGGTTACGTTCAAGCGGCCGCGGCCTGCGTCCGCGCAGAAGAGTATCTATGCGCAAGCAAAATATGATTGTCCGCTTGTCTACTAAAATATATATTTTACATTACAATATTATGTTTACCATATTTTAACATAATATTTTATTATTAATACAAAATTAACACAAAAACAAATATTTAAATTATACCAAATAACAATTTATATTATGTAGGTACACTACACCACCCCTCCAGAGACCGTCCTACGGGCGATAATAGTCCGGAAATTTAACCCTACGACCAGAACGGGTAGTTTTAACTGGAGTATCTACCGAATCAGGTAAGTTGCTATGTTAAGTGTTAAGTGTGGGTGAGTGCGAATGTGATGTTTGTGAAAGATGGGGTGTGCGAGTGATGGTGTCTGGATCGCGCAGTATGTATGCGGGTTTTACTCGGTCAATTGACACGGTGACCAGCTTACCATTTTTTTTTTCTTTTTTATAGATAGGTCCGACGAATGACTCCACCCCACCTGATGTTAAGTGAAGGTGAAGTCCAGACGTGACGATAGCTGATACAGCAGCTAGCTTTACCTGTCACACCAGCCATCTTCACCCTGCCGGCCCGCATGTTGCTTCTTCACGCCTCTTTTAAAGGATCCCAGGTTGTAAGAGGGAGGGAACACGTGAGCGGGCAGAGCATTCCATTTACGGATAGTGCGACAAAGAAATGAGTCACCAAATTTCTTTGTACGCGTTGGAATTGTGGCCACAGTTAGACGATGACAACGTAGGCCAGCGCGCGTGGTCCTCTGAAGGAAAGGAGAAGGTGGGATAAGAGAGAATAACTCCTCAGAACACTCGCCGTGGTACAGACGATAGAACGCGCTTAGTGACGCCACGTCACGGCGTAATTGAAGAGGCTCAAGGTGTTTAGTCACCTCCTCATCGACTGTGATGCGGATCGCGCGTCGCTGTAACCTATCCAAAGCATCGAGCAAGTACTTGGCGGAGCCATCCCAGAGGTGCGAGCAATATTCCACGCAGGACCGCACTTGCGTTTTGTACAACAAGCACAGTTGATCGGGCGTGAAAAAACGCCGCACCTTGTTCAGGACTCCGAGTTTGCGTGAAGCTGTTTTGATCACGGTTTCGATGTAGTTCTTTGGATTCAGGTCTGAGCGAACTTCCATACCGAGCATGGAAATGTTGCTCTGCAGCGGTAGTGTTGTGCCCTGAAGAGATGGAAGGGGAAGGAAGGACGATGTTTTTGCCGTGAAAGCGCAAGCCTGAGTTTTTTTGGCATTGAACTCAACCAAGTTCCTGGTACCCCATTCGGAAATGTGGTCCAAAGCCTGATTGAGTTCAATGACAAGATTCTCGCGTTTCTCCTTGGTTACCGCCAGCCCAGCCGCTGCTTGTCCGAGATACCCCGCATGCACTGTACTATCGTCTGCATAGCAATGAATATTCCCAAGAGGAATTAAGTCATTGATATGCAGCAGAAAGAGAGTGGGGGATAGGACGGAGCCCTGGGGAACGCCGGCATTCACTGACATGAACCGCGAACTGCTACCATCCGTAAGGACACGAATTCTACGCTCATGCAGGAAGTCAGCTACCCAAGAACAGAACTGGGCTGGCAGACCGTATGCCGGAAGCTTGGAGAGAAGGCTTTTGTGCCAGACCCTGTCAAACGCCTTGGCAATGTCAAGGCTGATAGCCAACGACTCGCCACGCTTGTCGATAGCCTCACCCCAGATATGAGTTAAGTACGCTAGAAGATCACCCGTCGATCGTTTCGGTCTAAAACCATATTGACGATCATTAATCAAGGAGTGATCCTCTAGGTAGCGGGTCAGATGGTTATTAAGGACCTTTTCTAAAACTTTACATAAAACTGAGGTGACTGCTATTGGCCGGTAGTTTGCCGGGTCTGAGCGATCCCCTTTTTTGGGCACCGGTTGCACATTGGCATCTCTCCAAGTCTCCGGCACACGCCCCAAAGAATACGAGCATAGGTACAAGCGCGTGAGCACGGGAGACAACTCCGCTGCACATTTTTTGAGTACTACTGCTGGGATGCCATCAGGTCCACTAGCTTTCCGGACGTCGAGTGATTGCAATTCGGCACGAACCTCGCGCTACCTGATTTTAATATCAGGCATCGTTGTGCCACAGTGAGGTAATGATGGCGGCAGTGCATTGCAATCATCGATTCGGGAGTTAGCCGCAAAGAGTTTTGCCAGTAAATCGGCTTTCTCCTGCGGCTTATGGGCTAGTGTTCCGTCTGGGCATCTCAGAGGTGGCAGCGAGGGCTCGCAGAAGTTTTTTTGCACGGCCTTGGTCAGACGCCAGTAGCTACGGGAGCCCGTAGGATGCTTCATAAGTTCCTGGCCAACACGTGCAACGCGCTGGGCACCCGCTCTAATGTAAGCCTTCTTACAGGCCTTGGAAGCAAAATTGTAGGCTGCTTTGAGTAAATCGACCTCGGGATCCTTGAGAGCGCGCCCTCTGATCCAAGCACGATATGCTGCTTGCTTACGCGAAGCAGCTTCAGCACAGTCGTGATTGAACCAGAGGTTACGCGTGCCCTTACTGATGAGATCAGAATGAGGAATATAGTATTCCATACCCATTATAATCTCCTCAGTAATGGCAACGGCACTGGCCGATAGGTCCCTGTCACTGAAGCAGCGCTGCTTCCAGGGGACGGACGCAAAGTAGTCACGCATAACGTCCAAATCTGCCGACCCATAATGCCAGATACGGCGCTTGACCACTGCTGGACGCGGAGGCTTGGCCTGTGGTGCTTTGGCAGATATCAGGCAGTGGTCTAACGAGCCCAGGGGGGCTCTTACCACAACCTGATAGCCCTGTGGATGGGTCGTGAGCAGAAGGTCCAGTAAAGAAGGCGCTTGACTTGGAATATCTGGGATCCTGGTGGGCTGATCAACCAGTTGCTTCAAGTCATGCGTGAGAGCGAATGCGTGAGCAGAGATCCCTGCATGGTCAGTTTTGGAGGAACTTAACCACAAATTGTGGTGAGCATTAAAGTCCCCCAAAAACACCAATTCTGCATTGGGAAATTATTCCTGCGCGTCATCTGCTGCCCGACTAAGGTGTTCAAAAAGTCGAGTTGTCTCAACATCGCCGGTGTGGGATCTGTAGAGACACACGTAAACTCTGGCCAGGGGGCCAGACTCGACGTGTACCCCCAGCATGGAGAAGGAGGGATCTTCCAAGTAGCGGAGACGGCGACAACAAACATCCGCCCGAACATACAGGCATACACCGGCTTTCGCTTTGAAGGACTCTTTAAGCACGTAGCCGGGATAATTAAGGTAGCCTGTGTCAGCAGGCGGAAGTATTTGTGTCTCCGTCAGGAACAACAATGCTGGCCGTGCTGTCTCAAGATGGTGGTGGACAGCGTTGAGGTTAGAGTGGAGTCCGCGTATGTTGCAGAACTCGACCTCAAACAGCGTTGAAGGCGTGGGGGTGTGCACCGCTGAACGTCCAAACTTTGTTTTAGGAGCTGCCATTATGGAAGTGAAAAAGAGACGTGAAACGAGTGAACGTTGTCGCGACAAGACCGGGCAAATTAGGGAGGCATGTTTCCCCGAATGATTGCCTGCAGAGGATATACGCCGACCCGCCGGACGGAAGGGCCCCCGCACCCCCCCGGAAGTGGCCGCCGGGACCCCACGCCCCCCATCTCCCTGGCCGGCGGGTCGATGCAGTCCTCCCGGCATCGGTTCCACGGATGCCTAGCCCTGGACCGAATCCGTCGCGACAACCTCCACTCGAGCCCTGGTTGTACGCTGGCTGACCCCGAAACGCGCGAGAAGCACTTCACGGGTTTTTCACCATGCGCACGGTGGTAACAAACCAGGCGGGTGTTAGGCACCCTACCACCAGCAGAGCGGATGGAAGCTCCGATATCCCTTAGTCGCCTCTTACGACACCCACGGGAAGAGAAGGGGCGGTGAGTTGTATTCTTTCTCCGTCACCGCACGGATAAATTGCGAGTTTAAACACCTTATCTCCTCGTTCTAGAACCTCATGTGGTCCTGTGTACGCTGGTTTGAGGCAGCCGGCCCCTGCGTCATCACGAAGGAAGACGTGAGAAGCCGTGGCTAAATCTTTGAAGATGAAAGGAGACTTCTGGGAACCATGACGTGAAGCTGGGGATGGTTGCAGCTGTCTTGCGAACAAGTGAAGACGTGCCACATAATCCGACATATCTACAGTTCTTTCCTCGTCTGGTTGGAAAAAATCTCCTGGTAGGCGCAATGGTTCACCATAAACCAATTCAGCGGAAGATGATTTTAGGTCTTCTTTATAGGTGCTGCGAACACCCAACAAAACAAGGGGAAGAGCCTCGACCCAATTACTGCTAGAGTGGCAGGTTATGGCAGCTTTCAGATGCCTATGGAACCTTTCCACTAATCCGTTGCACGACGGATGATAGGCAGTGGTTCGTCTGTGCTGAAATCCAGCAATATTAGATAAGCACTTAAAGAGTGCTGACTCAAATTGCCTACCACGATCAGTGACAATTTTCGTGGGGCAACCAAACCGGGAAATCCATCCGCTGAGCAGTGCTTTTGCGACCGTCTCTGCTGTAATGTCCTGTAAGGGTATTGCCTCAGGCCATCGTGTGAAACGATCAACGGCTGTGAGACAGTATCTGAACCCTTGGGAAATTGGCAGTGGTCCAACCAGGTCTATGTGTATGTGCTTGAACCTGGCGGATGGTAAACTGTAACTGCCAACAGGTGACGAGACATGCCGTGTCATCTTGGATCTCTGGCAAGCTAAGCAGGCGCGTGCCCACTCCTTGCAGTCGCGTCGGATACTAGGCCATACGAAGCGATCACTGACCAACTTGACTGAAGCCCTTGCACCGGGGTGACTTAGTGAATGGAGGCTATCAAACACTTGGCGGCGCATGTCTTTTGAGACATACGGACGCTTTTTGTTACCCCCTACATCACAAAATACCTCCAGGTTCGTACCAGGCAGTTTCACTTTCTCAAGGCAAAGAGAAGTGTTGTCCGAGTTTAAAAGCATAAGTAGTTCAGTGTCCAAACTTTGCATGGTGGCTAACTTCTCCATGTCGATAGGCTGTACAATTTCATCGACACGAGAAAGTGTATCGGCCACCACGTTATCTTTGCCTGAGATATGCCTGATGTCAGTGGAAAATTGGGCTATAAATTCTAAATGCCGAAACTGCCTGGGTGAACAATTCTCTTTTCGAGAGTGAAAAGCGAATGTAAGGGGCTTGTGATCAGTGTAAATCACGAAATCCCGCGCCTCGATCATATGCCGAAAGTGCTTAATAGCCTCATATATGGCCAAAAGCTCGCGATCGTATGGCGAATATTTGGTCTGTGATGGTGACAACTTACGCGAGAAGAATCCAAGCGGCTGCCAAGCGTCACCTTTAGATTGCTGCAGTACTGCACCAATTGCGGTATCCGATGCGTCCGTGACCAAGGCCAACTTTTCTTTGCAATCCGGATGCATCAGCATTGTCGCCTGAGACAAGTCGTCTTTGCACGCTTCAAATGCGTTCATTTCAGCAGCAGACAGATGAACGGGGTGGTTTCCTTTTACTGACCCGACAAGGAGGGCGTTCAAAGGTGCCTGATGTTGAGCTGCGTGGGGGATGAACCTGCGGTAAAAATTCACCATGCCAAGAAACCTACGTAACTCCCTAACAGTTTTGGGGACGGGAAAGCTCTTAATAGCCGTCACCCTGTCTAGTGGTGGTTTGACACCAGCAGCAGACACGTGATAGCCCAGGAAGGTAACCTCAGAGGCGCCGAACGTACATTTAGTAGTGTTGATGACCATACCGTACTGTTTCAACCGGTGGAACACTTGGTGCAGATGGTCTTCGTGGGTCTTCTGGTCTTTTGAGTAGACCAAGATATCGTCAACGTACGCGTAGGTGAAGTCGAGCCCTCGCAGCATCTCATTGACGAAGCGCTGAAACGTCTGTCCGGCATTACGAATTCCGAATGTCATATACGGAAATTCGTATAAGCCGAACGGCGTTGTGATAGCAGTCTTTTCGATATCGCTGGGGTTTATGGGAACCTGATTATAGGCCTTCACTAGGTCCAGGGTTGAAAAGACCGTGCAACCAGAGAGGTTGTAATCAAAGTCCTGGATATGTCGGATGGAGTACCTGTCCGGGATGGTTCTGGCGTTCAGCATCCGGTAGTCACCGCATGGTCGCCAGCCGTGGCCTTTCTTCGGTGCCAGGTGTAGGGGAGAAGACCACGCAGACTCTGAAGGACGACAGGTGCCAATCTGCAACATTGCCTCGAACTCGGCCTTAGCAATCTTAAGCCGATCAGGTGCCAATCGACGAGGTGAGCAAGCTACAGGCGGTCCAGGTGTTGTGCGTATGTGGTGTACGGTATTGTGTTTTGTGGTATTATGTAAGCCAGAAGGGCGAGTGATGTCGGGATACTCAGCTAGTATGCGATGATAATTAGTATCACCAGATGCTACCTTGACGGAAAAAATGTCAGGTGTTTTAGCAAGCAAAGCCGAGGTGCAAAGCGTAGTATTAGCATCTACTAAGCGTTTATTCCGAACGTCAACAATTAAATTATAATGGGACAGAAAATCGACCCCTATTATCGCCCGCGTTACGTCTGCAATAATATGTTATGTTATGTTCAACACAAAACTTGCATAACCATACGTGTTTATTATTGTGCCATTTGCTGCGCAAAGTTCAAAATTGGTTTTGTGACTATGCTTGCTGACTAATTTTCTGGGGAAAACACAAATGTCACTGCCAGTATCTACTAAAAATTGTACTTTTGTACGAACGTCCGTTACAAATAAGCGACCGGTATTTGGACAGGCGTCGGTCGCCATAACCGTCTGCCCTAAACTTTTCCCGAAAAATCACAGGGTTTCACGCACTTACTTGCCTTACTCCCAAATTTGGCATGATACCAGCACAACGGAAATTTCCTATAGTTCGACTGGGAGCGGGTAGATCGAGAATTTTCACGGGATCGGCTATTCACGGTAAATCTTCCTCGAGACCGGGGCCGTGACATCCTCTCGACCTTAGACTGCAGCGACTGGACCTGCCGTGTGAGTTCCGCAATCTGGCTGGACAGCTCGGTGGAACTTCCAGGTCGAACCGATGCGGCTGCGACTTGGGGATTGGGCGGGACGATGTCGTGCACTCTGTCCGCCAACTCTGCTACTTCTTCCAGGGACGCCTTTGATTGGGACGCAATAATGGATTGCGTGCTGCTGGGTAATCGACTCGTCCAGATGGTCTTCAGAAATTCCTCTGGGACATCAGGGCCTGCTAGGTGTTGGAGGTGGCGAAGGAACTGGGAAGGTTTTCTGTCACCAAGTTCCTCGTGAACTAGGAGCTGCTTCACCTTTTTCTCCCTCGACGCAGAATATCGTTTGATCAGCTCCGCTTTTAGACGCTCATATTTGTTGGGTCCTGCCGGTGCTGATATTATGTCTTCCACCTCTGACGCGTAGACAGGATCCAGCTGGCTGATCGCGTAGTGGAATTTCGTAGTGTCTGTCGTTATACTCGCCAGATAAAATTGGCTTTCGAGTTGTGCAAACCACGACGCCGGTTTTTCTGGGTAAAATGGAGGTATTCTTACACTCACTCGATTCACGTCGCTTGCCGAATTCAAATGCTCACCAACGGTCGTATTCTCCGTATTACTCATAATGTGCTCAATAGGGGTCACCAGTTATAGGATGATGCGTGAGTTTCTCGGGTGTTGTAAAATGAGTGCAACAAAGTTCACAGTACTCACGATTTATTGTTTACACAATATGATCCTAATAAATATATATAAGCACTTGATGCAGTTGTAGAAGGTGCACAATGAGTTAGCACGGAGATAAAATACAGCGCAATAACTAAGTATTAGCTTAACGTTAAACAAGCGGATGTCGAGATCGTTAGGTACAGTGAGAGAACAAGCGACAAGCATACAAAGCAGAGGCTAAGATCTGACTGCGGCGGCCGCGCAGGAACAAGTGGTGCGGAGGCCCCGCCCACTGAGACCGGTTACGTTCAAGCGGCCGCGGCCTGCGTCCGCGCAGAAGAGTATCTATGCGCAAGCAAAATATGATTGTCCGCTTGTCTACTAAAATATATATTTTATATTACAATATTATGTTTTCCATATTTTAACATTAATATATTTAACATTATACATATTTATATTATATTAATATATATATTGTATTGCCTTATAAACTATATAATTAAATTTAAATAATAAAATATTATGTTAATATCGATTTTTCCTTTTCGGACGACATGGCGGATGGGGGCTAGGCGAAAAATTATGTAAGATTTTTCCGTCACAACCTAGCGAGGCAGCTAGCTAGACAGCTGAGTAAGTAGCTAAATGAGAAAATAGGTGGGCGATCACTGACGGCGGTGGCTGTGGACTTAATTTAAATGTTTATTTAATAGTTTGACGGAATCAGGGGATTGTGCCATGACCCACTGCGCAGGTCCATTGCGCATTGATGGGTAGTGTAGTGTACCTACATAATATAAATTGTTATTTGGTATAATTTAAATATTTGTTTTTGTGTTAATTTTGTATTATTTAAATTTAATTATATAGTTTATAAGGCAATACAATATATATATTAATATAATATAAATATATATATTAATATATATATTGTATTGCCTTATAAACTATATAATAGTACTAGCCCCCATCCGCCATGTCGTCCGAAAAGGAAAAATCGAAACTCCACAGAATATCAATAATGAATTCATCAATGAATGAATTATTAGGTTTAATGAATTTTATGCGTTTCGGTGTTTTTTTTTATAATATGGGACTATCGATCAACCTACCGAAACTAAACGAAAAATCTGACCCACAGAAGCCTTTGAGACAAAAACGCTACCAAAGTTCATTAAAGATATCCGATATGTAATATCAGCTCCGTAGGTATTGATTGAGCTACCAATAAATGTAACATACTCAACAGAGAACAAGTTCATATTATTAATTCGCTTGAGCGATCTCGCTCCTTTTGCTCTGAAGTTCTAAACACCTTCAGATTCATTGAACTGTAGCTTGTAAAGGCTAATGATGTCTTCGGCTCGAAGTGGCCTTATTTTCGATATCCGTGGAATGCTTTACTGATCAGTTCTTATTTAGACGTTTCCTTATTATTCGGTTTCAATTGTATAAAGTTCACAATTTTCTGAAACATAAAAAAAATATGGTAATATGTAAACATATTTTATTCTCTAGAAATCATTATTAACTAATTTGAAGACCTCATAAAATTAAATGGTATCGGATCTCTAGTATTTAATAACAGAATAATTTATTATAAACATGTCATAAACTATTTTCATAATCAATGTCTTCCATAAACTATGTATATAAAGTAATCTTTATTAATTAACAAGTCTCATGGAGGCAATCATTGTGTCACTCTGTAGCATCTGGACCTCCCGGGTAAAACGGCTCCAATTAAATTTTCCGTTGGAGGTAAATTGACCGCAATACGCACTTCTATTATGTAGAAGCTCGATGACGCAGGTAGTTAGCATGTTCGGTATGCGATCGTGGAGGTTAAGCAACTTTCGCAATGTCGGTCATAGGATGGGTGACCAAAAACTAATTATCTCCATCTCCTCCGTGCTTCGGAAGGCAAGTTAAGCCTTTGGTCCCGGCTGCATCTGCAGTGGTACTCTGTAGTGCTTGTTTTTAAACAGGGCGTGACACTGACACACGTAGGACAGCTGTTTTGTCTATGATAGCGAACCGCTTACGTCGGCGTAGCTGTCAAACTTCATTGATTGGGTTGGTAGCATTGAGGAAATAGGCGATTTTTCTATTCGACTAAAATATTCGCCTTGAGACTTATGAAAAAAAAAAAAGTAATCAGGCAGTGAATCTCTGTGGGGGCGCGTGGATGAATGGATGGAGTTTGACAGTTGTTGAATAGTTTTTCCCATATCGATTTGAGTCCCTGTTCGGGCGCCACATGTGATGTTAAATTCTCCTCCACTGCCCTCCTTTAAGCTAACTCAGAGCCCCAGGGAAACAATGAAAGAAAACCAAAAGAATTAAGATAATGTTATAAGTATATTTTATCAACTTCAGATACCAGAGCAGATGATTTCAGTAGTTTTAAGTTATTGCTTATATAAATCATAAGGCTCGCACCTGCAGGAGCTGCAGCGCGCCTTCAAGAACCCCACCGCCAACCTGGGACTCATCTTCAGCGAGGCGGGCCGCCGCGCCTCCGCCGCCGTGGGGCTCAGCTCCGGGCCCTCGCTCGACCCGCATGTGGCGCCCGAACAAGTGGAAACAAGGCTTTGTAGCATTTACTTTGCTCTTTTTTTTGGTCGTTGATTGCTCAAAAAAAGGTTGATCGATATTGGTGATTTTTTTTTTAATTTTTCTTTTTTCTCTGAATTATTTGGCTTATATCCAAAGATTTGTTTATCTGGTTATACTGTGTTGTAAACATAATAATTTGTAACATCACAACCCACCAATCCGCACAGGGCCCGAGTGGTGGATCACGTTCACTATCATCGTGACAGGGTTTTATTTTATTAGAAAATAGCACACATTTGTTGTCCTGTTCGATGAAATTAAAAAAAAAAACAAATAACCATAATCATATTAGGTCTTTTTTCAAGGTACAATCTCCGTAGCAAAGTATTTCAAATTGACATTCAACTGTTTGAATGTAACCCTCTGATTATTTTGGCCTTTAACTCTTACATATCAATTGTATAAGTATTAATTATTCGCAACTGTGTTTACAGTAAAACATTCAAATGTATGGTTAAACCGACTAATGAGCAACACATAGCAGTTTGACTGAGTGATTTAATATCGTTTCGGGGCTTAAATCTGGATTACCCCCGGATGATTCGGGGTCGTGAGTTATTGCGGGGGATATTGCCGTCGTTTTGGCTATTCGCTTGTTTAGTGCGGATGTCGAGGGGAATTAAACAGTTATTGCCCGTCATGTGTTCGTAATAACAGTGTTAATTTTAAACTCTCTTCTTTTACATTCATAGGTTTCCGTTTTATAAATTACTGATAGTTACATAGGTATCCCCCCCCCCCCCCCTGTTAAAGTGAAACTTTAATTACATCGCTACATTTTTTTTGTTCATCTTTATCAAGTCACATTACTTTTTCATTGTTTTTTAAAAAATCTGACCTTGTTAACAAACATCGGTGGTTCAGTAGTAGGCCGCCGGCGGCGCGGGTTCGATTCCCAGCCGTGAAAAGACTTTTTCTAATTATTGAATTTAAAAGTTTCACTTGCATCGTGGTTTCATAAAACCATATATTTTTTGGTTAGCAGAATCTTTTGTTGTAACTTAAGACATGTTGCACTGTATTTAAGTGCGAGTTTTGTGATAGTACTAGCCAAGCAGCCCAAAAAGGCTCCGTAGCCTAATGCGCTTACCACACGCACAAGCTTCACCACAGTTTGGCCTGCGCAAGCAACTCGCATGAAAAAACTGTACACTTTGTGCGTTACCACACGGCACAGTTAAGTACGCGCAAGCCTCATTCTTATCGAAATCATTGGAGTGGATACAAACAATGTTTCCTAATGAAGAAACATTTCTTATGCTACTATTTTTCAAGTATTTGCTATTAAAAAAAAAGACAACGCAAAAGTCAAAATTAATGCGATCAAAGTGGACAAAAAAATGGCTGTTGAATAGAAAAATTCATACACGATTTTCGTAATTAAATACGGATGGATAAAATGCTTATGGTGAATTGTTACGTTTGGTTACGTCTTTCATCCAACGGCAAAATACGGTCAAGCCCGTCACAGACGTAGCTATAATATATATTAATATATCGAAATATATATTATATTATAGCTAACTACCACAGACGGGAGCTATACTATAATATATATTTTGCCCTCACTCGGTCTGCGGTCGTTTTTGCAAGCGCACGGTTTTAAAGCTTATTTTCTAGCACAGGGTGTTTTAATTTTGAAATAACGTTATAATCAATCTTACAATGAATGAATGAAATGAATTCGACAAGAGCACTACTTTAAGATTTAATTGAAAGTTCCTCAGAGGATGATTCCGATGCTGAATTTGATATGCATGTTGCCTTGTCAGGAACGAAAAATATAACCATATGGGTAGTCGCATATAAAACAAAAGAAAACTTGTGGTGAATTTAATTTGTATCGTGTTTTGTCACCCAATAAATTTGCACAGTATTTTAGGAGAGGGAGGGTGGGGGAAAAATGCTCGTGCGCACTTGCACATCGGGCAGGCGTTAAAAGAAAAGTTGAACATTCCGTATTAAAAATATATACTAATATGCCAAAATATATCCCGTCACAGACGTAGCTATAATATATATTAATATATCGAGATATTATATTAAACAAACTACCACAGACGGGAGCTGTACTATAATATATATTTTGGCAGGCGTTCGGTGAAAAATGGAACATCGCGTATCATAAAAATATATCAAAATATATATTAATATGGCAAAATATGCCCTAATATGCCAAAATATATCTGTCGACATATTTTGGTGACGTCATAGAAATATATATTATAGCTGCGTGTGCGGTCACTCGAAAATTTATATTGTAAATATGTTGTAATATGTTTTGCTATGATTCATATTAATATATAGTATAGCTATGTGTGTGACGGGCTTGAGCCGGAGATCGGGCAGGCGTTCAGGTAAAAGTTGAACATTCCGTATTAAAAATATATACTAATATGCCAAAATATATCCCGTCACAGACGTAGCTATAATATATATTCATATATCGAGATATTTTATTAAAAAAACTACCACGGACGGGTGCTGTACTATAATATATATTTTGGCAGGCGTTCGGTGAAAAATGGAACATGCCGTACCATAAAAATATATCAAAATATATATTAATATATCAAAATATATATAAATATACCAAAATATATAGTAATATGCCAAAATATATCTGTCGACATATTTTGGTGACGTCATAGAAATATATATTATAGCTGCGTGTGCGGTCACTCGAAAATTTATATTGAAAATATGTTGTAATATGTCTTGCTATGATTTATATTAATATATATTATAGCTACGTCTGTGACGGGCTTGACGATGACGAACGAACTCGTGAAACGACGAGCGAGCCTCGACACAAAGTACACTCGACTGTGGCTTGAACACTGAACGCCCAACCACACGCACAGACAAGTACGCGCAGGCCGGGCTTGCGCAGGCAAAATTTCAAGCAAGTCGAAAAGTGCACAGGCCGCGCTGTGGGGTTGGCGCGTGATACAGTTTTACCAACTACACGCACCGTGTTCCGTGTACAAACCGGCCTGCGCAGGCAAAACTGTGGTGAAGCTCGTGCGTGTGGTAGGCCCATAAATGTAGAGATAGGAGAATCAATAGATATATCATAACAACACTCATACCAATTAGCCTAGCTCCAAAGCAAGCACTATAGGCTTGTATTAAGGGATCCTAGGGTAACGGATAGAATACAAATACTGATACATATATTAGTATATTTATATAGGAATATATATTAAACATCCATGACTGGAGTACAAATGCTCGTATTCTTCACACAAAAATCTGCCCCCACCGGGATTCGAACCCGGGACCTCTCGAGTAGGCGACATCTTGAAACCCGGCGTAAAAACGACTTCAAACCACCAGCCACCTTCGGTCGTCGATAATATTCCGATAAAAGTTTAAACAATGTCTGATTTATAAGCTATATGTTAAATATGATATTCATGTCAGCTCGCTTATGCATGCAATATTGAATTGGTGAAATAGATAATTTGCAGATATATAGCAACTTTCGTAATGGATAGGATGGGTGAAAAAAAAATTTAAACAAAATATAAAACCGACTTCAAAATCGACAATGGAACTAAAAAGTAAAAAAATAATATCTGGTTCATGATTTGGAAGTCGGGCGGGGTCAAGATTGAAACATTAAATAGATTTTTCGTTTCTGATCGGTAATAATACTTCTTTCAATCTTGACCCGCCCGACTTCCAAACCATAAACCAGATATTATTTTTTACTTTTTAGCTTAGCTCCATTTTCGATTTTGAAGTCGGTTTTATTTTTTGTTTAAAATTTTGTTATTTCATCCATTTTAGTGAAAATTACATCGTCCAAGTAAACAATGACACAATTGACGCAAAAATCAGTGAAGATTCATAAAAAAACATCGTGCGTGCCTTTGAAATTTAAAGGCTTCCCTCGATTTCCCAGGATTATATTATCAGATCCTGACTTGGTTCCAATGGGACCACCTCGGAAGTGCACTTTCTTTAAGTTTTGTTGAAATTTTTTTAAAGCTTTCGTTTCATTGTAGTTTTTTTTAAATAATCAAAGTTAATTAAAACTGTGTTAAAAAAAAAATATAAGTATGGATCAAGGTACAAACTTTGACTTAGCGCACTCTGCTGGTGCATTTGAAAACTAATTCACGTTCCAATTATGCATCAGCACAATTCGGCATTGTGCGCCACTCGCTGTAATTGGAAAACTAAGCCAAGTGAAGTGCTGGCATTAGGAAGAAATAGTGTTTTGTTTGCAGCGCTGTCATAAATTATACACATAAAATGGTATTTATTGTATCAGATTATTTTTTAACTTTTTAATTTAGCTTACTTAACTGGAAGTGTCCGTCACAATCTAAATACTGATAATTATCGCAAAAAATATACTAAGAATTATCATAAATGCCAAATTGGTGTTGGTTCTTAGGCCAATTTTAACATTGTCTTTTAATTATGTCTTCCAAAACAAAGGTGTGAAATTACACCTGTTTCTACATAACGGAAATTGTTAAACAATGTTCAAAATCAGCCGACTAAACAGCAATACGTACATAATGTATTTACCTGATCGTCCTGTACCACATGATGCGAAAATAATCATTAACCGAAGCGCAAACTATTACCCGCGGCATTTTCGGCAACTGCCAGTATTTTCCAAATGAACATGGAATCAACAGTAATTGACGTATATCAGTGCTTACGGGGGTTCATAATGAGCAGCCGGTGGCAGTGAGACAGGGTGATTAACTGGCCACCTAGTTCAGGAAACCCTTTCTGAATTAGCGTTGGCGAATTCGAACCGTGAGATATTGCCGTGTATTTCGTTCACTCTGTTATTAAGGTTGTTTCGTTCGTACTGTACGTCTCGACGTACAGATCCGCGATATATTGTTGGTTTTCGAGATGAAAAGATCATTGTTTTATCATTTGACTTGCAGAGGATAGTTGCAACTACCTAAGGTACTTTATAAAATACACATCTTTATGATCTGATTGTACAATCTTTTACAGACAAACATAACATGCAATCATTTAACATGGTAATTTTTTTTTATTCTTTTTTTATCTTCTTTCATTACACATTCAAAATACAGAGTTGAATGCTAAACTGTACCAATGATTTTATTTCTTTAAACTAATTTTCAGTTATATCATTCATATTAATAATTTCTATTACCTTTCTGATTATTATTTCCAACGATAGCGAGGTTTTCGTAACGAACTTACTACCTATATAATTGAACTAACTTCGATACGACTGCTCTAAATTGACCATTATACTTAAGAATCAAACGAACTTACCTGGTGAAGTTTGATTCCAATTATGCGAGGGTCTCAACCGAAGACGATTACTTCTATTACATGCAGCATTACGCAGAATGGTGCTATCTCCATCACACATTTAGATACTAAATACTAAAAAATAAAAAGGTAAAAACATATTTTTATTATTTTTTTACTTTTTAATACAATATTAGTTTCACTGTCACTCGGCACTGGCAACACCGGGACGTCTTTAACTCATTATTTCAGAGTAGATTTTTGTGTTATAACTATAATACTGCCTTTTTATTAATGGGTTGGGGGGGATAGGGCAGTAATCGTCTTCGGTTGAGACCCTCGCATAATTGGAATCAAACTTCACCAGGTAAGTTCGTTTGATTCTTAATTATACTTCGGGTCTCAACCGAAGACGATTACTTCTATTACATGCAGATGTTTAGAGCAATGCCATATGCAGATAAAAGCAAATAAAAAGGCATTTTATGGACTACAAAACAAGATTTAATTAAATATCTGCAAAAGTCTTACAGATCAAAGTATATTTATCGTTCTCTTAACAATAAGGCATCACGTTAATTATATAAACGCAATTAATCGTCGACATTAGGGACCAAATATAGAATTGACAAAAGTGGTGTCATTCAAGTCTACCACATCTCTATAATAATACAAATGTTTGAGCAATCGCTCCAGCCTGCAGCCTTGCGAACCACTTCCAGACTGATCCCAGATCTATGCACGGCAGATGAAGACGCTGAACGAGTACTATGAGCACAAAATATGGAAATATCTATACCCCTGGCATGCAAGACCCTTTTCACCCAGTGTGCTAGCGTTTGAGGACCTACATTTTTATGAGGTCTACCTACACTTATAAAGAAATTGCCTTCAGGATAGTCATTTCGCAAAGATCTAGTTTTTTCTATGTAGGTCCTAATAGCCACTGCTGGACAAACACAGGGATTTTCGCGAATGTAGGGCAATCTAATAAGTGGTTGGTATGCTACGGGCCCTGATGTCTTAATTAAATCACTAATTTAAATTATAACCTCATTATCTCGCATCAATTTTTTTTTTTTTTTTTACTTTATTAAACTAATAGTCTGCATTCTTTGGACAGAAGTGATAGCCAATAATGTGCAAGTTTTATAAGACAAATCAACTAAAGACATATTATCATAAGGGTTTAAATCAGAAAGGTATGGCAAAACCACGTTCGTGTCCCACGTTGTATTGTATTTTGGTTTCGGGGGAGTGAGTCTAAAAACACCTTTAAGGATGCGATTGATGTTATTATTATTTATAGTAATATTATGGCCTAAAATAACTGAAAGAGCAGACCTATGCGTATTTAAAGTACTGTAGCTAGAACCCTCCTCATTTTTTTTTTAGTTAATAATGATACAATTTTGGCACAATCCGTCGCGTAAACATCAAAGTTATTGTCTTTACAAAAAACCCACCAAGATTTTATAGAACTACTGTACTGCTATAGTGTTGCATTTGCAAAGGAGTCCATCAATATACGCAATGACGTTTGTGGTACCCCACGTTTGATCAACACTTCCCTGATAATTTGGCTGCCACCAGGATAAGCGTCGCGTGAAATGGGTGGCGAACTCTGAAAGAAGATTTTAAAAGTTATTCGTTAGGACCAAAGAATACCTTTTCTGATATAACGAGTCTGGACCATAATTGGTACCATGGTTGAGATGGCCAATAAGGTACTACTAAAATACCTATAGCATTGTAATACAATTTTTTCTAGGACTTTAGTGATTAGACAGACAGAAAGGGGGAAAGGCATAAAAGAAGATATTACACCAAGAAAAGGAAAATGAATATCATTAACTTCGGAATACGGATCAAGTTTCCACGACGCATATCTGCTACATTTGTAGCTTTGAGAGCTCGCGAAAAGGTCAACTTCCGGTTTTCCAAACAATTGACTAATATGAAAATACAGAATCTGAAATTTCCCACTCCGTGTCAATATTAATTCGTCGAGATTCCCAATCTGCTATTACATTATCACCAGATTTGATATATGATGCAAATATAAATATATTTCTTGTTTCATACCACTGCCAGATATTTCGAGAAAATTAAATGTCATTTAAATGTGGGTGCTGAACACCACCCATGCGCTTAATGTAACATATGGCAGTGGTGTTATCAATCCTTAACAAAGTAACTCTAGTAAAAGTTTTTAAGACATAGAATGCGGCCGTGAGTTCTAGTGTTCTTATATGTAAGGACATTTCTATCTCTGGTCAATTTCCATTCGCAATTTGACCACTGCACGTTGCACCCCAGCCAGTATTCGATGCATCACTGAAAATCTCCAAACAATAATCTTTGTTTTTTTTTTTTTTTTTTTTTTTTTTTCATAGGGGAAGATGACATTAAAATGTTATTGGTCCACCACGAAAGATCTTTTATAATATTATTGTCCTGTTTTCATGTGTTTATTATAATAAATAATAATTAAGCTAAGCTAAGAATTTCTCACGCTCCAGCAATTTTGTATACATCCAACCGTAACTGAATGCCGGACATGCGGAGGTCAATAATGCTAATATTTCAGCAAAATACCTTATAGTGCATTGTTTTTTAGACATCAACTCAGTAACTTTATTTTTTATTCGATGTTTCTTTTCATCTGGTAAAGTAACAACCATGCTTAAGGTATTATTAAATGAAGCCTAAAAACTTACAAACCCTGCTTGGCGATATAACGCTTTTATTAGTGTTTATTAGAAAACCTAATTATTCTAAGAGGGTTGCTGTAGTTCGAACATTAAATAAACATTCGTTAAACGAACTACTTATACATAAAAAATGTCAAGATAGTTTACTGATATTAATCCTTGAATACGTAAGTATAGAACGGGTTTGAGCAATTTCGTGAATACAAATGGTGCAGTGCAAAGGCCGAACGGAAGAACATTACATTCATATAACTAAGATTTCCATCTCAACCGTAACTTTTTGCGGTCAAGGGTTAATTAACAAGGGTTTAACAAATAGGAATCCTTGATATCTATTGTCACCATGAAATAGTTAGGACTTAACAATTTACGTGCAGTACGATAGTCCTCCATCTTAAAATGAATAATCTTAACAAATTTATTGAGCTCTTTTAAAAATTAATCTATGGGTGCCGTTCGACTTGGGCACCGTAAATATTGGTGAAATAAATTGTCCTTGGCAAGGTGTACATGTTGGTATTAAGTCAGAACGTATCAAGTCGGATATACATTCGTCTAGGATTCGATTTTGTGTCTGCGAGTTGCATGCAAAGTTATCGGGCTCCGCTATTTGTATAGATTCTTCAATGAAATGAATTTTATATCCTTGAACCCAGTCTAAAATCGTATGATCGTTAGTGAGCTCGCACCATTTATCATAAAAGTATAATAAACGGCCAGTAATGGGTACCTGTGATCCTAATATCGCCTCCTTGCCTGTTGCCGCGTGCTGTTGGTCTAGCTGCGTCCCCGTGATGTTTCCCGACGTCGCCGTCGGTTCCTCGGCGGTCGGCGTAGTGCAGGGGCCAACCGCGGCTCGACCGCTGGTGCTATGCGTGGCGGTGCCCCCTCGAGTTTAAAGCGCACAGGAGTTGTGAAACAGTCGATTTTCTATACACAGGTCGTTGAGTTTTTAATTTCAGCTCTGTACCAGTCCTCGTTATAGCTTTTAATGACTTAATATGCTCAGACAAATCGGAACCGAACAGCTGTTCATCTATGTTTGTGTTTATAATCGGAATCCTTGATATCTTTATTTAAAGTGCTTAGTACCGCATATCGTCGCGATCTAGACTATTTATAGTGACTATCACATATAACTCTACCGGCATCACTCAAGGATTTTATCATATCTTGTGGCACCGAGCTCTCAGGTGATAGGGGCCAATTCAAAACTCGTCCTATTGCAGCGAGACTACAACCGAGCTGATTCTGCTTATTTTGATTGTTTTTTTTTTTTTTTTTTTTTTTTTTTAATGTTAATATTCTTAAGGGCTGTCTTGATTTCTAAATTAAGTTTTAGCGCTCTCATAAGTGGGCAATTTTCTGATGGTAATTAACTCCACATATGTATCCTTATACAAACCGTTAGCCAAAATATAGGACCACCTTGAAGCAATGTCTTTGTGTAATGCATCTCCATAGTTTTTCAGATTGGCGATGTCCGCGCCGAGTAGCTGTAAAATTTCCGAGTCTTATTCGATAGCGTCGCTATGTGGTCCTTCAATATTTTTGGCGTTGACATCCGGCGTGGTCAGTGTATGTGCGGATACGGGGTCTGGCGCCGGCATTACAGATGATGTAGATGACCCGACGAACGGCTCGTCGTCTCTGCCAGCACTTACACCTGATTGAGGATCATCATAGGCATAGATGACGTCATCGGGATCCACTTCCTCTATTGATAATAAACGTTAAAATAAACATATGAATTTAGCTAAGTATAATTTCGACATGATATACATGGAGTACAGTTGCCTCAACACATATAGTAGAGGAGTAAGTACCCTATGGCTACAACACAATTTACGTGGAGCAAAGTCTTTCTTAAAACTTATAGCGAAGTAGGTTCCTAAAACTACAACAAGATTTGCGTGGAACCGTGTTTCTCGACACTTATAGTGGAGTAGGTACCTGTAGCTACAACACGTCTTACGTGGAGCAAAATTGTTCTCAACACTTATAATAGAGTAGGTACTCAAAGCTGCAACACGATTTTCGTGGAGCAAAGCCTTTTTTCGACTCTTATACTGGAGTAGGCACATGTAGCTACAACACGATATACGTGGAGCAAAATTTTCTCGACACTCATAGTGGAGAAGGTATCTAAGGCTACAACACGATTTACGTGGAGCAAAGATTATCTCGACACTTTACAGTGGAGTAGATACCTGTAGCTACAACACGATTTACGTGGAGCAAAATTTTTATCAACACTTATAGTGGATTAGGTACATATAGCTACAACACAACATACGTGGAGCACAATTCTTCGCGACACTTATAGCCAAGTAGGTACCTAAAGCTACAACACAATTTACGTGGAGCAATTTTATAGTGAATTCTAATCTTGACGCGACTTTACGTGGCACAAAGATGGCTTAACTTTTATGTATAGTTAATGTAGTTACTTTTACATAATCAAATACTCTAGAAAACATTCTAAATAGTCATTACTTGGAATTTTTTCCAAGTGATAATTGTAATATTGAACGAAAAAGTGGGTAGTTAAAAACTAATTTCATATTATTATTGTAAACTTTTGTACTTGTTTTAAAGACTATTACGTTACAGAATATTTAATTACCTGGTAAATTGGCATCACGATAGTTTGGGTGGGTATCATAGTAACGGTCACTCATCACTTTCCACAATACTGACGATGACAAAAACGCCGGCGTTTAGTTAATTTAGACTTTAATTTCCTAATTTTTCGTAAGATGTTGTCATAATTACTATCTTTTGATCTTGACTTCGCTTTCTTTTTCCCATTTTAACCACAAATATGAAACTCCGTGTGACTTCGATAACACAAAAACACGTAATGAGTTAAAGACGTCCCGGTGTTGCCAGTGCCGAGTGACAGTGAAACTAATATTGTATTAAAAAGTAAAAAAATAATAAAAATATGTTTTTACCTTTTTATTTTTTAGTATTTAGTATCTAAATGTGTGATGGAGATAGCACCATTCTGCGTAATGCTGCATGTAATAGAAGTAATCGTCTTCGGTTGAGACCCGAAGTATAAATAAAATGTCAATGCATTTCTTCTTTATTAATAAAATAATAACCGAGGTCTTGAACATAACTTGAAAATAATATTAAATGCGCCTTGTAAACCTACCAAAAGTATTTAATTATATGATTCAATAGTAAATCAGGCGTTCAATTCAATTCATCAGCAAAAATCAACCGGTTTATTGCACATCATTGCTTGAAAACGATTTCTACCTACATATACCGAATTCGGATTCGGGGTTAATATAGGTAGGTCGATGCGGAGTTAGCGGAGACTGTCGTAAACTCTTATAGCAAAAATGATACTCAAGAAAGATATTAAATACTTACAATATCCCCACACTTTTTTCGATGTGGTAAAAATATCAATACCATTCTTGGTCGTTCCAAAATGCGTAAATACGAAATTCTCAAGTAAATACGTAAAAAAACACAAATCAAAAGGAACAGGAACAATCTTTAAGTCGAGCAAATAATAATGATTTTGGGAAACCAGATAATCAAGCTTAATAAGATAAAAAACTATTCAGAAACCATATTTGTTACAAAAGAAAGCAGATAGGTACTACGTGAAAATTCTACTTTGATATCTTGTTTATTTACGTGCTACTGTTTCACTGGAAGTGTTCCAGTGTGGATCAACATTGCGACTGTAAATATGACATGTTAGCGGTCGCCCGCATATGGGTGGAATTCCACGACATCCCGGGCGAACTACCGTAATATTTGCTCAAACTGTCGCGTACAATTTTGGGCTTTTACATTTCAACCGCCTTTATGAAACTTACCTCTGTGGTATATTCATTAGGAGGTAAACTGTTTTTACTTTGTATAATAAGTAATTATTATCCCCCAAAACGATGAAATGAATCCAACCCAGTGGGTTTTTTTACAAATATTTTTTTGTAGATTAATAAAACTTTTGTTTAACTAAAATCTAAATCACATTTAAGGGAATAATTACCAACAGTGTGACCAGATTAAATTTTACGAAAATACCGAGGCACCTCAAAAAAATACTGAAATATACCGACTTATATAGGACAGATATACCAATAAAAATACTGATTTTCTTAACACGTTTTATTTATTCATACTCACAATAAATGTTAGGGTTATATTTTAACATCCTTTTCGAAGGATTAAAATTTACACAACCTCCTTCACTTCTTCACGCTCTATCTAATAGTGCAAACCGCATTAAAATCGGTCCAGCAGTTGTAAAGTTTTAGGCGAACATACATTCTCGTTGTCATTCATGCAAGTCTGATTAATATTATGTATTGATTGATAATTGTATATTTAGTATTACAATACTACAACGCCGACATCGGCTGTCTTTCTTGTCATATCTATAACTTACTCATCTTTGCTCATAGATAACATGTATAAGTATAGGTAAACTAAATCCGGGAAAGTCCTCAATGTTCGCGTTCCGGGAAATTCCGCAAACAAAGACGATCACTCACTACGGTGTTGCCATAACTTCTACCAAAATATACCCAAAAATACTGACTGCCAGCAATATACCTGAAAATATACTGATGTTCGGAAAAATCGATAAAATATACTGAAAAAGTATTAATATACTGAATCTGGTCACACTGATTACCAAAATTTGGATTTGGTACCGCCAGAAGTAGTAAACGGTCACCCTATTATTAAAACAGGCGTAAGAAGATCCCCTTTTTAAAGACAGTTAAAAAATATCATAGTCTTGTATTTGACACTATGTCAGCCTTTGGGTTCGTCTCCGAACATAGGCCTTCACTTCAACTTTCCACCGACTTCTGTCCCTGACCACTTGCATCCAGTTATTCCAGCCTGTTGTCGGATGTCATCTGTCTTAATTAGTCTTCCTCTGCCGAGGGTATCATTGCGGTGTCTTCAGCCTAGGGTCTTTTTAGCCCAGCGATCGTGGTTTATCCGTGCAATGTATTTTGCCCATCTAAATTTACGTCTCTCAATCTCTTCCACCACGTCATTGACCCCAGTCCTTTCTCTAATCCATACATTTCTCCTGTGATCTTGTAGAGAAACGCTAAGCATCTTTCACTCCATTGCTCGTTGTGCAACGTCGAGTCTTATAGCAGATTTTTCTGTCAGCGTCGTGGTTTCCATTATTAGATGTTGAAAAATCTTCTTGGAGCTCAGAACATGGTTATTTGCCCCCAATGCTGCCCAGGCTTGCCCGATGCGTCTTCCTATTTCCGCAATCTGATCTTCGAAACTAAGAGTAAGTTTGTCGCCTTGATAAATATCTAACATATGGCCTACCTGTAGGATTGGTCGACCACTACGGTCGCTTAATCCTACAGGTAGAATATGTTTTTTCACTTTTTCTATATACGTCATGATTTTGGTTTTCGACAAATTCATTATTAAACCTATATTCCCTTATTCACGTTGTAGTACGTCAACCATACCAATAATATTTTGGTTGTTATCGCTGATCAGTGCGATATCGTCGGCAAAGCACAGGTTGTTTAGCCATTCTAAATCGATTATTATCCCTTTGGTTGTCCAGTCTAGCTTCTTAAAGTTGTTTTCGATCGCAACGTTGACCATATAGTGTCACCCTCTCCAGTCTAAACGCATTTGTTAACTTGTGAAGGCGTATCGAGGATTTTCCTGATAGTTGAAGGTGTTTCATCAGTTGAATGTACCTTTCATCGACTCTACTGTCCGCCAAGGCTTTTTCCACTGCCCACGCTTCCACTAAATTGAATGCTTTATCATAATCGATAATTGGCTTTCGGTATTCGTGGCATTTTTCGATCACAGTCTCCAGGTTTTGTGTGGTGGTCGTTAGTTCCGTATCCAACAGTTTATACACGTGCACGTGTATTTGCTGCATTATTATGCAGCAAGGCCCCATCCCATTGAAGAGAAAACCTATTGGCTTTCCAAACTATATCCGTCCTCAGCTTTAGCATTTCAGGCATGATGTTGTTATGTACCGTTGAAAACAAAAGAGCAAAACGTATTTTCTCCTCAGTTATGTCTGGGATTTCTGCAAAGCCAACATTGGAGATAGAAGCCCTGTATGAATTTATTTTATACAGTAGTTTGCGATAGAAAACACTGCAGTTAACCCTATATCTTTCACATCCGATATGCATTTTTAGGGTTCTATACACAGAGTGGCAATGGAATCCGCTAGGCTCCTCTGTTCCTTTTTTAGCAGAGCTCATTAAATTCTTTTACTGACTATCAGCATTTATAGCTATCTATCTGCTATCGTTGCTGTTTGGTAATGTACTGAAAGTCAACCACATCTCAAAAAACGTATCGTACCTAACCCTTATCTTAGGTACGCGCTCTGCTAGGCAGACAGCATAATAGGAGTTCCAAGCTTACAGTTGAAACTTAAACTCCAAGTAATAATCTCTGATCCAATAATTTTGTTTTTGAAGCATGTAACTGCTAGTAGTTTAAATATAAAGGCAATTTTACTAGAAAAAAATCCACGCGGTTCAGGAAGCAGACGGGAACTATCCGGGCGGATGCCCTGACTATTTATGCTACTTCAACCATAATGGCCACATCGAATTTCTCTGATCCTGTTAGTCTAACAGCTACTGCTGCATGTGGTTGTGAAAGTTATGACACTACTCGTATCAGCGAACCGAAATTTCCTTGAAAGATAATATTAGAAAAATACAATCGGTCCAGGCCGTCAGTCAGGATTCGAACCGACACCATTCGCATTTCGGGCGGATTTTTTTTGCGCTGCTGCGTTTGAGAGTTCCATTACGGGTGTATATGAGATAATGATATTACTTTTATCAATATCGAGGAATTTTGATAATATTGGGAGGGATTAACCGTGCTCACTCTCGAACGCAATGCGGATCCATCCAAATTGGAATTGGATATTGTCGTATAGGTAGGTACTGTTTACTGTCAAATAATTGCTATTGTAATTGGAAGAAATAAAGTAGTTAAATTCTTATACATATTTTTTTAAGCATTTAACTGCCAGATGCTTAAATCTAAAGATTTTTTTACTAGAAAACAATGCCTCGCAGCCTAAGAAATACTATAAAAAAAACGAGACGGCCATTAGGGCCGCGGTAGCTTAGTATAGTCAGTGCATCCGCCCGGGTAGCGGAGGGTGAGGGTTCGAGTCCCGTCTGCTGCCTGGTTTGCGTGGAATTTTGTCTAGTAAAAATTTTATGTACTCAAATCCTTAAAAAAAAAATATAAAATTATTTCTACTATCAAATATAAAATACTTGTAAAGGCAATTCGTTTCCCATTGTGAGTTACCTACAATGCGAAGAGATGGCGCTGCCTTGCAGGCTAAGAAATACTAGAAGAAATTCGACATGGCCATTGAGGTCGCGGTAGCATAATTGGTCAGTGCATCGGCCCGGATATTGGAGGGTGCGGGTTCGAGTCCCGTCTGCAGCGTAAATTTAAATTAATTATTAATTTGAATTTATTTAAGTAAAACTTTCTTTTGATTTAAAAATATAGCAGTCGAATGTTTAAAAAGTAAAAATACAATGGAGAAATAAAGTACTTTACGTTGATGGTTTTATTTAAAATAATGTGTCCGAATAATAGCGATCCCCAGCTTTTCTCTAGTTTTTTGATTTACTGTGCCATATTCTTCGCGGAGCGTCTTCGGGCTATATTTTGTGTCGGATAATCCATACTTTTAGGATAAAATATAAAAATATACATTAAGACTGAGAAAAGTAACCGTTAAAGACTTGCGTTTGAGGAAATGTAAAACAGGTATTGTTAACTTGACCAAGAAATTGTTGATTTAAATAATAAGACAGGTCTGCAACAAAAATGCTGTCTGGATATTTTCAACTGATTTATATGTATTAAGGTATTCTTAAAACTAAAAAAATACTTAAAATATTCCAGAACGTCAGGTTATTCTGCAAAACGCAAAACTTTGGCAAACAAAATGGCATAAAAAATAGGTAAAAAATTATTTTGCTCATTGTTTTTAAATGTTCACGGGACTTAACCAACATTACTTTCTTAATAAAGAACGCTCTGTGCGAGCTGAATTAACATTACTCATATATTTTATGTTGTAACCTGAAAATGCGCGCTCCAATAGTGTAGAACAGCTATACTCTAAGTGTGTTCCGCGGAACCCTAGGGTTCCGTGATACCTCTGTCGGGGTTCCGCAAGAATTTAGAAATAAAAAAATCAAAACACCTCTCTCTGGTCGCTCCGCGGCTGTGCGGACTCCGCGGCCGCGCGGAGACAAAACGCTATGAATGTTATTTATTTATTTATTTGTATTTGTATAAGCTTGTGTTACATTAGCTGGTACAATATCTCATAAGTTTGGTCTCAACAATTTTATACTTGTACAACGCGTTCGCTCTAAGTTTGCCGGTCTGTGGAATGCGCGTACCCTCCCCCACGTGACAACAAAACTTATAATGTGTCATAGTTTTACCCAAATATCTAACGTACACAATTTTTATTGTTACAATTAAATAAAAAATTTCGAACGTCATACACTCATACCTATCGCCAGCGGCAAACTTAAAACGAGCGGGTAGTATACTTGTAAGCGCTCAGTCTCTTTGATAAAAGCCGCCTCTGAATTAGACGCTATAGTTGTCAACTAGCGACTTTCGTCTCTAACTTCAAAGGATAAAGTCGATATTGTTTACAACGCTATTTTTAAATTTCTGTTTTTATTTTTGCTTTTTGTTTATCAAAGGTGCCGACTCGAGTATTTTCGAGAATATTTGAGATCGAGTCTAGGACTAAGTATAAAAGCGGCGATCGCGCGTTGGCGTCGTCAGTTGATGATTAGCGTTCGGAGCGATAAGTTACTACCTACTTACAAGCTCGCTAGCGAGAAACTGGTGTTCATTGTTTTACTGCCTGCTGTATTCTGTTGTCTCAGTTTTATACATTTCTTCCCTGTAGGTTCTAAATTTAGTCTCTTATACGCAGTAACGATTGTGCATTATTTAAACCCCACTATCCTGACTTGTAACATTATAAATAAAGAAGAATGGAACGTTGGCTTAAAGGTGTTAAACGTGTTCCAACAACATCTTCTAATGACGCTGAATGTTCAAAAGCAATGCGCGCGGAGAATTTAGCAATCACCGATCCAGAAGATGATGCCACGAGTGCCACGACGTCAAGCTCGACGGTTTCAAAGACGAAAAAAAGGAAGTATGATGAATCTTATATCAGTTTCGGATTTGTTGATTCCAACGGCTCACCTCTCTGCATGCTCTGTAGTAAACTGCTTCCTAATAGTTCCATGGCACCTGCCAAATTGCGTCGACATTTAGAAACCGTACACCCCGAGACTAAAGACAAGAATAAAGAATTTTTTGTTCGCAAAAAAGATCAGTTATTAGAAAGTCAAAAAAATATGATGCATGTAACACAAACTACCAACGAAAAGGCCACGGAGGCATCATACTTAGTTAGCTATCGCATTGCACAAGCAGGTGAAGCGCACACTATCGCTGAGAAATTAATAAAACCATGTGTATTAGACATAACAAAATGTATGCTTGATGAAAAATCTGCAAAGCATCTTTCTACTGTTCCGCTATCAAACGATACTGTTTCACGACGAATCCATGATCTGGCAAGCTACGTCAAACAAGAACTAGTTACACGTCTACAAAATACACGATTCGCTTTGCAAATGGACGAGTCGACTGATGTCGCTGGTTTGGCTATCCTGCTGGTTATTGTGAGATATCCATATAAAAGTTCTTTTGAAGAAGACATGCTTATGTGTTCATCGCTGCTTACAAACACTACCGGGGAAGAAATTTTTAATAAAATAAATATATTTTTTGAAGAACATAATCTCAGTTGGAACAATTGCATTGACATTTGTACAGATGGGGCCAAGGCGATGACAGGTAAAACAGCAGGAGCAGTGTCACGAATGAAAAATAAAGCGCCTAATTGTAGTTCCAGTCATTGTATTCTGCATAGACAAGCACTTGCGATGAAGCAAATGCCGTCTAATCTAAAATTAGTTATGGATGAAGCGGTAAAAATAATTAATTTTATCAAATCACGACCACTACAATCCCGATTGTTCTCATTATTGTGTGAAGATTATGGCAGCAAACATAAAACACTGCTGCTCCATACAGAAGTGCGATGGCTGTCTCGGGGAAAAACTTTAACAAGGCTATTTGAACTTAGAGCCGAGTTACAAATGTTTCTTTCAGCAGATACTTCTTTTAATTTGAAGGACCGTTTGTATGATAAAACTTGGTTGTTCCGATTGTCTTTTATGGCGGATATCTTTCAAAAACTTAACGAATTAAATTTATCATTGCAAGGTAAACAGACAACAGTGTTTCAGGCCTATAATAAAATAACTACTTTTAAAAGAAAATTAGATTTTTGGATCATTTGCATTGGTAAGAAAGAAATAGAAAGTTTTACGTTACTCACTGAGTTTGTTAGCGAAAACGACTCAGAAATGTTTGAAGATAATGTGTTTGAAGAATTGGTCCAATATCTCAGTTCGATGCGCGCATCTTTTGAAAAGTATTTTCCCGAAGAACACAATACAAAAATTAAAGTGAACTCCTGGATTCATAATCCTTTTTTACCCAACTTGGAAAAGCCTGAAAACATGTCAAATGAGATATATGAATCTCTTTTAGAAATGTCATCAGACACAAGTATGGAGTCATTGTTCAAAACGACGCCTCTTAATGATTTTTGGTGCAGAATCCAAGATGAATATGCAATGCTTGGCCAAATGGCTCTGGATATTCTTCTCCCGTTCCCAACTACATATTTGTGCGAAACAGGATTCTCTACCTACGCAGCCACGAAAACAAAATATCGCAATAGACTGGACGCCGAAGCTGACATGAGACTCCAACTTTCTTCCATCAAACCTGATATCAAGCAATTGATGAAAAATAAAAAACAGTTTCATACCTCCCACTAGTTAGATTTTTTCTTTTTTAATGTTTTCTATTATTGTCCTTACCAAGTGGTGAAGTAAATAATAATTAGTAACGGATACATTGTACTTTTATTATGCTGATTAATATAGAATACACTTATAAAAATAATTGTTTTATTGTAGGGTTCCATCAAGTATTTTGCTTCCCAAAAGGGTTCCGTCATTTAAAAAGTTTGAGAACCACTGGTGTAGAAAGTTACAGGGTAGTATTATGTGTTAACTCGACAATGTTTTATAGATATTGGTTCAATATACTAGTGCGTAATATACTTGTGATAATACATAATATAAAATTTTCCAGACTTCTCAGGGGCAAAGTTGAAAAAGGTGTTTTTGTTGGACCAGATACTAGCTGACTTATAGCTGATCCACAATTCATCAAAACCATGATGGATCCTCCAAGAGAAGGGTGGATTGACTTTAAAGAGGCCATAGAGAAATTTTTAGACATTAACAAAGACGCTAAGAACAAGAACAACAAATTCATAAAAAATAATAATAAAAGGATATCAAGCTTTATTTATTTATTTATACGTAATGCACAAGTATACAAAGGCGGACTTAATGCCATAGGCATTCTCTACCAGTTAACCATAGTGTTGTGGATAAATAGTGGCCGGGTGCACAAATTAGATGGAAAAAAAGACGAACAGATATAAATACGAAGTAGTCATATACATAATTACTCATACATATATAAGTACTTACATATAAATAAAAATATACACATACATACATATATAAACATACATACTAAATAAATACATAATATTGACGACTAACGTTTAAGCTAGACTGCTTGTTCCTGAAAAAAGCTTCGTAGCTTGGTTTTAAAACTAATTTTGTTGGTGGACATTCTAATATATAGAGGGAGTTCGTTCCACAGAAGTATTGTTTTGACCGAAAAGGACGAGTGAATCGTATCAGAGCAATGAGATGGAACTATAAGTAAGCGATTAGAAAAACATCGAAGATTTTTTAAAATGATATATTGGTGTATAATAAAGTTTTTAGGAACATTTTCTTTTCATTACCACCTCGACTACTTTCCAGAAAATGTAGGCAATGTAAGTGAAGAGCAAGGTGAAAGATTTCACCAAGATGTTAAGGAAAATAGATACTAGGGATGATGGAGCGTCTAAATGATAGCAGATTGCTGTTATACGCTTCGGAGAGACCTTTTTTTTGTGTCTGGAAAATGCCTTACGCATCCTTCAACCACTGGGGGAGCGAGAAGAAGGTATGTGGGACTCCTCCCTGTCCCCTTCAGCCAGCCCTGGAGTTCGCTGAAGGGCCCTGCCTACGCCCTGAAAAGGGCCACTAAAAACCAGGTAATACTCCTGCACCTTCACTCGACATGCACTATGAGGACCGCGGTCCCCCTAGTGCGTGCCGAGAGGGCGGGTGTGGTCGTGGAACCCGTCTCCGAATGGCCGCACACCCACCAGGTGACTTCAGAGAGACCTACCAGAAGCTTCCTACAAGCGAATATGTACCAAAAGGAGTCTAACTGGGGAAAACGATATGTGTATATGTGCTTACTAATGAAGTAGTTTATATATAAAAATAAGCTTAGTTACGCAATTGTAATTGAAAATTTTTATAGTCTTTTAACTTTAATTTTCAGATGTTAACTTGTATAAAATAGATACCTACATTGTCAGAAAACGTGACGTTCCACGACAAAATGAAGGTCGTTTACGGATTCAGCACACCCAAAAACATAAGAATTACGCAAAAAAAAACCAAAACAGCTTTCAATTATTATTTCTTTGCAGAGTTGTAATCTATATCTATACTCGTATAACATGGCTTTCTATTCGTAAAAGTATTTTCAATTTCGGGTCAGTAAATAAGAGGTAACCCCCTGCTACTTTACAAACTTAACCTCTTTATAATATTAGTAAAGATTTATGTATCTTGTCTATCAGAAATAGTATCTCTTATCTATTAGACAAGTCCGTCCGTCCGTCCGTGGTGCTGTTTCAGCGGCCAAACCGTAAGAGATAGATATAGAGAATGTTTAAGTTATAAGTTAAGAATAGTCTGATAAGACTACAAACCGGATGTGAGTAACGTAGCACTTCCGGTTTTCGAGAAATCACGTGATTTCTATTTCAAACGAAACCACACAAAATCTCCGAAGTTCTCAATTAATTTTTGTTTTTTTTTTTTGGTGAACATTTGGTTCACTGGTTTGCTAGTAGATTACTATAGATCAGCTATACTCTAAGTGTGTTCCGCGGAACCCTAGGGTTCCGTGATACCTCTGTCGGGGTTCCGCAAGAATTTAGAAATAAAAAAATCAAAACACCTCTCTCTGGTCGCTCCGCGGCTGTGCGGACTCCGCGGCCGCGCGGAGACAAAACGCTATGAATGTTATTTATTTATTTATTTGTATTTGTATAAGCTTGTGTTACATTAGCTGGTACAATATCTCATAAGTTTGGTCTCAACAATTTTATACTTGTACAACGCGTTCGCTCTAAGTTTGCCGGTCTGTGGAATGCGCGTACCCTCCCCCACGTGACAACAAAACTTATAATGTGTCATAGTTTTACCCAAATATCTAACGTACACAATTTTTATTGTTACAATTAAATAAAAAATTTCGAACGTCATACACTCATACCTATCGCCAGCGGCAAACTTAAAACGAGCGGGTAGTATACTTGTAAGCGCTCAGTCTCTTTGATAAAAGCCGCCTCTGAATTAGACGCTATAGTTGTCAACTAGCGACTTTCGTCTCTAACTTCAAAGGATAAAGTCGATATTGTTTACAACGCTATTTTTAAATTTCTGTTTTTATTTTTGCTTTTTGTTTATCAAAGGTGCCGACTCGAGTATTTTCGAGAATATTTGAGATCGAGTCTAGGACTAAGTATAAAAGCGGCGATCGCGCGTTGGCGTCGTCAGTTGATGATTAGCGTTCGGAGCGATAAGTTACTACCTACTTACAAGCTCGCTAGCGAGAAACTGGTGTTCATTGTTTTACTGCCTGCTGTATTCTGTTGTCTCAGTTTTATACATTTCTTCCCTGTAGGTTCTAAATTTAGTCTCTTATACGCAGTAACGATTGTGCATTATTTAAACCCCACTATCCTGACTTGTAACATTATAAATAAAGAAGAATGGAACGTTGGCTTAAAGGTGTTAAACGTGTTCCAACAACATCTTCTAATGACGCTGAATGTTCAAAAGCAATGCGCGCGGAGAATTTAGCAATCACCGATCCAGAAGATGATGCCACGAGTGCCACGACGTCAAGCTCGACGGTTTCAAAGACGAAAAAAAGGAAGTATGATGAATCTTATATCAGTTTCGGATTTGTTGATTCCAACGGCTCACCTCTCTGCATGCTCTGTAGTAAACTGCTTCCTAATAGTTCCATGGCACCTGCCAAATTGCGTCGACATTTAGAAACCGTACACCCCGAGACTAAAGACAAGAATAAAGAATTTTTTGTTCGCAAAAAAGATCAGTTATTAGAAAGTCAAAAAAATATGATGCATGTAACACAAACTACCAACGAAAAGGCCACGGAGGCATCATACTTAGTTAGCTATCGCATTGCACAAGCAGGTGAAGCGCACACTATCGCTGAGAAATTAATAAAACCATGTGTATTAGACATAACAAAATGTATGCTTGATGAAAAATCTGCAAAGCATCTTTCTACTGTTCCGCTATCAAACGATACTGTTTCACGACGAATCCATGATCTGGCAAGCTACGTCAAACAAGAACTAGTTACACGTCTACAAAATACACGATTCGCTTTGCAAATGGACGAGTCGACTGATGTCGCTGGTTTGGCTATCCTGCTGGTTATTGTGAGATATCCATATAAAAGTTCTTTTGAAGAAGACATGCTTATGTGTTCATCGCTGCTTACAAACACTACCGGGGAAGAAATTTTTAATAAAATAAATATATTTTTTGAAGAACATAATCTCAGTTGGAACAATTGCATTGACATTTGTACAGATGGGGCCAAGGCGATGACAGGTAAAACAGCAGGAGCAGTGTCACGAATGAAAAATAAAGCGCCTAATTGTAGTTCCAGTCATTGTATTCTGCATAGACAAGCACTTGCGATGAAGCAAATGCCGTCTAATCTAAAATTAGTTATGGATGAAGCGGTAAAAATAATTAATTTTATCAAATCACGACCACTACAATCCCGATTGTTCTCATTATTGTGTGAAGATTATGGCAGCAAACATAAAACACTGCTGCTCCATACAGAAGTGCGATGGCTGTCTCGGGGAAAAACTTTAACAAGGCTATTTGAACTTAGAGCCGAGTTACAAATGTTTCTTTCAGCAGATACTTCTTTTAATTTGAAGGACCGTTTGTATGATAAAACTTGGTTGTTCCGATTGTCTTTTATGGCGGATATCTTTCAAAAACTTAACGAATTAAATTTATCATTGCAAGGTAAACAGACAACAGTGTTTCAGGCCTATAATAAAATAACTACTTTTAAAAGAAAATTAGATTTTTGGATCATTTGCATTGGTAAGAAAGAAATAGAAAGTTTTACGTTACTCACTGAGTTTGTTAGCGAAAACGACTCAGAAATGTTTGAAGATAATGTGTTTGAAGAATTGGTCCAATATCTCAGTTCGATGCGCGCATCTTTTGAAAAGTATTTTCCCGAAGAACACAATACAAAAATTAAAGTGAACTCCTGGATTCATAATCCTTTTTTACCCAACTTGGAAAAGCCTGAAAACATGTCAAATGAGATATATGAATCTCTTTTAGAAATGTCATCAGACACAAGTATGGAGTCATTGTTCAAAACGACGCCTCTTAATGATTTTTGGTGCAGAATCCAAGATGAATATGCAATGCTTGGCCAAATGGCTCTGGATATTCTTCTCCCGTTCCCAACTACATATTTGTGCGAAACAGGATTCTCTACCTACGCAGCCACGAAAACAAAATATCGCAATAGACTGGACGCCGAAGCTGATATGAGACTCCAACTTTCTTCCATCAAACCTGATATCAAGCAATTGATGAAAAATAAAAAACAGTTTCATACCTCCCACTAGTTAGATTTTTTCTTTTTTAATGTTTTCTATTATTGTCCTTACCAAGTGGTGAAGTAAATAATAATTAGTAACGGATACATTGTACTTTTATTATGCTGATTAATATAGAATACACTTATAAAAATAATTGTTTTATTGTAGGGTTCCATCAAGTATTTTGCTTCCCAAAAGGGTTCCGTCATTTAAAAAGTTTGAGAACCACTGCTATAGATATATCACCAATAGTGGAGACGCACGTCAATCCTCTATCCCTTATTATTTATGGCGTAATCTCTCACATCCCGATGCGGATTGGGAGGTGTATGTATAAGATGTGTTCACTGCAACCTATAGGGTATTGTTCGTATGAAGTGATTTGTAACTTCTGAGCTCAGTGCATGTAGATATGAGTTTAAGCAATAATCTATGTGTCATTATCACTTTAAGCAGAAAACAAAGCGGCGGTAACGTACTTTGAGCTTTCAGTACAACGATTATGTTTTTAGGGTTCCGTACCTCAAAAGGAAAAAACGGAACACTTGTAGGATTACTTTGTTGTCCGTCCGTCCGTCTGTCTGTCAAGACCGTTTTTCTCAGAAACGCGTGGAGGTATGAAACTGAAATTCATATCTAATACTCAATCAAATAATAAAAAAAATTTTTGAAGATTCAGGTTTGTACGGAACTCCCGGTGCGCGAGTCCAACTCGCACTTGGCCGGTTTTTTTAAAATACATAATTAAAAAGTTAATAATGCAGTTCGGGTATTTTATTTTGTTATATCCATATGTGATTTTGATTCGGAGCTTCTTAAATTTTATATATTGAAAATGGCCCGCTAAGTAAATAAAAAAAAGTTGGATGGATGATAACTGATGTACCGAAATATAGCTTATACTAGAATACAAGACTTAAAAGGTGTTTCTTGACGTCTCTTTTTGAGGATTCAATATTGCGATAAGGAGGCAATGTCTATCTAAGTCAGAAGTTTGTGGCGAAAAAGCCTTATGCGCCGTATTTTATTAAATTATTCCAATAAACCTGAATTTTGTGTTATGTTTTTCGTGTGTGTAAGTATTATATTTTGTAACGTACCTCAGGGATGATCCTTTGTTTTTGGCAGTCACCATACTTAGATTAAAACAAGTCACCATACCTGAAATGTGTCAAATGGAATCTATACTAGATTCCATTTCACACACAGTTTGTCATCTATCATCATATTTATACACTTTTCTTTCTTATCTTTCAGTGTTAATTCCTGGAAACGAACAATTTCAAAAATATCACTCACTATTCAACCTTTCGTAGATAGGTATCAGAATCCCATCTTACTAAAATCGCTATTCCAGAGTGCTGGACACTTACCGGCATTTCTCTATATTCTGTTATTCATTTAATTTTATTGTTTTTCTCCGATTTTATTTATTTTTAGGCATAAAATTTGCTCATTTATTTTCTTGACATTTGTGACATCTTAATGTTTTTATACGTTGCCATGGCTACCCATGACATGGATACTCTCTCCAACTACGTCTATGCCTATTTAACCTCCACAGACCACCTACTTTTTAGTTCGATTCGAATCGTGTCCAAATTTAAATGGTTCTGGACCTATAAAAGGCCGAGCCATCCTGATCATTCATTCATTTCTACGGCAAAAGTTGCCAACTCAACTTTTGATAGCTCGCTACCGAGCTCTAAATTTATAAAAGGCCTTGTCCGGGACTCAAGAAAAGACCTCAAAGCTAATCAGCACCCTTTACCTTTCTAAAGTACTCTTTACTCGACTTTACTACACTAAACGGTCATCCTCTTCAACGGACCCCTACTGCCGTCTGGACTCCAGCAACGTCATCCAGGATCCAGCTTTTTCGGCCCGCCTACCACCAGCGCTTGCCGTTCCACCAATAGTGCCGGTCGTCTCAAGACTTCGCCGGCCAACCTACCAGCAGCGCCCGCATTTTAAAGAGCGAGATATTGCTAGAATATTAACAATACTTGTATATTAAAAATGATACTGCCTATGAAAAAAAAGGTGTGCAGAGGTAGGCGCCAATTTGTTTTATTATTCATTGATTAATATTGAAATATTAAATTGTATTGATGAGTAAATTTCAAAACTTTATTTATTTTATATTTACTAGTGGAGGCCTTCGACTTCGCCTGCGAGGTTTAATTGGTTTCTCATACAATCCTCCAATCCCCTTTTTACCCTCTTAAATGTTTTCTGGGATAAAACTATCCTTTGTCCTATCCCGGGATTCAAACTATCTCTATACCTTATCTCAATAATTTCAGCGGTTTAAGCGTAAAGAGCCAACAAACAGAAAGATAGACACACTTTCGCATTCATAATATAAGTATGAATTATATATTTTAAATATGTAGGGCCATACACGTTTAATAAACACAACATCTCTGACTGCAAAACCGTATTTATTTTATTTTATTTATTAAATAGGTCCGACAAATGACTCCACCCCACCTGATGTTAAGTGATGGTGAAGTCCAGACGTGAAGATAGCTGGTACAGCAGTTCTACCTGCCACACCAGCCATCCTCACCTTGCCGGCCTGCATGTTGCTTCTTCACGTCTCTTTTAAAGGATCCCAGGTTGTAAGAAGGAGGGAACACGTGAGCAGGCAGAGCATTCCATTTACGGATAGTGCGACAAAGAAATGAGTCACCAAATTTCTTTGTACGCGTTGGAATTGTGGCCACAGTTAGACTGTGACACCGAAGGCCAGCGCGCGTGGTCTTCTGAAGGAAAGGGGAGGGTGGAATAAGAGAAAATAACTCTTCAGAATACTCGCCGTGGTACAGACGATATAACGCGCTTAGTGACGCAACGTCACGGCGTAATTGAAGAGGCTCGAGGTGTTTAGTCACCTCCTCATCGCCTATGATGCGGATCGCACGCCGCTGTAACCTATCCAAAGCATCGAGCAAGTACTTGGCGGAACCATCCCAGAGGTGCGAGCAATATTCCACGCAAGACCGCACCTGCATCTTATACAACAAGCACAGTTGCTCAGGCGTGAAAAAGCGCCGCACCTTGTTCAGGACTCCGAGTTTGCGTGAGGCCGTTTTTACCACGCTTTCGACGTAATTCTTTGGATTTAAGTCACAGCGAATTTCCATACCGAGCATGGTGATACTGCTCTCTAGCTCCGGTGTTGTGCCCTGAAGAGAAGGACATGAAAGGAATGGCGATGTTTTTGCCGTTAAAGCGCAGGCCTGGGTTTTCTTAGCATTGAACTCAACCAAGTTCTTGGTACCCCATTCAGAAATGTGGTGCAAAGCCTGATTGAGTTCAATGACAAGATTGCCGTTTTTCCCTGGTTACTGCCTGTCCAGCCGCTGCTTGTCCGAGATACCCCACATACACTGTACTATTATCTGCATAGCAATGAATGTACAGATTTCCAAAGAGGAATTAAGTCATTCATATGCAGCAGAAAGAGAGTGGGGGATAAGACGGATCCCTGAGGAACGCCGGCATTCACTGACATGAACCGCGAACTACTACGGACATTAAGGACGTACTAAGCACACGAATTCTACGCTCGCGCAGGAAGTCAGCTACCCAGGAACAGAACTGGGCCGGCAGACCGTATGCCGGAAGCTTGTAATTAAAAAGCATAAAGTATGAATAATATTTGTTTCTTAGATTTTACGCACATCACTCATTGAATAAAACAAGTTTGAACGGGTTGAAACTTGTTTTATTTAAGTATGAATAAGTTTAAATCTGACTGCCCCTCAAAAACGGAAGTAAAACATTACAGGCCTTATTAAATTTTTGAAAATATCTTGTTTATTTCAATATTTTACAATTAATCTCAATGGCAGCTTTATTGTTTTCCATTATAAAATACTTACCAATAGTGAAATGTTCAAGCAAGATTTTGATAAAATTAATTTTGTAAATAATTAATAATCAAATTGTGGTCGTTAATTTATCAAGGTTTCTCTGTTTTAAATGTCTATCTGTTAGATTGAAATTGAATTATATTAAATTGTAAAGCACATATTTCCAATTTCGTTTAGGTACATTACCGACCTAATACTTATTCTTATAGCTCATCTAAAACAATGCCTAGAATCTGTATTTGAGCACGTGTTACTAAAATATTAACAGCATTGTTGGAACATGTTCATAATATTTATCGAGATTATATCTCTGGTCGTCGCGGTACAGGGTTTCGCCATTAGTTGTAGTTTGTAACGGAGCTGATAACATTCCCGTTCGTGCCCCAACATTTCTGTATCAACGTAGCTATACTGCAATTACACTTTAAAAGATTTGTTACCGACTACTCCGAATGTGGTTTAAGTCACAAGCGTCTTGGCGACGAAACCAAAATAGGCACATCATCATTATAGAAATGGGATATATAGATCCTGGCCTAACCTATGTCCCACCGCTGACGATGAACGAGAAGAACTAGAATCTAGAAACGAGTTGGCAAGCAGTGCAAAGAGAGTGTGTAGTTCCGAAAGTTTTATCGCTGGATTCTAAGCGAGTGTGCGAGTACGACGGGCGATTTTGACGCCACTCGCTCGCGGAAACTGAATACACGCGCACACGTTCTGACGGCTAAGCGAGCATCTCTAAGCTGGTATTTCTGAGCGAGTATCATTTTTGATAGCTCTTGTCGCCCAGCGACAAACTACAGTGTGTACATCAGGGATCAACTGTTAATATATGTATCTCTTTTGTTTAGACATAATTTGTATCTATATATTGTTTTAAACTTTGAAGGTCACTAACATTATAGCTATTAACGGGATTGTTACCATATACCTTGTTTTTTACTCCGTGATCATGGTGCTTGCAACAGAGCCGAAATATCGGAGACTCATAAATAACAAGGTTAGGTACCTTACCGATATTTCGGCACTCTTGCAAGCACCATGATCACGGAGTAAAAAACAAGGTATATGGTAACAGTCCCGTTATTTGCTTTAATTTACATCTATTGTTCGTTTCCTGAGCGAGGGAAAAGCCAATAGTTAGTCTCTTTCTCGCCGGCGTTCGGACAACTGCCTGAAGCTTCCGAATGTACGTCTGAATTTGAACAAAAAGATGTTCTCGGAGCATTGCTTTGAATCAAGAAAATTATTAGTTCATTTTTGTAGTTTATCTTTTTCCAGGTTTGATAAAAAGTTCAGGGTCAAATTAACATGCTGCTGAAGCTGAAGGGTGCGGGTTCGAGTCCCGTCCGCTGCCTGGTCCGCGTGGATTTTTTTCTAGTAAACTTTTCTTTACATTTAAATATCTAGCAGTTAAATGCTTAAAAAAACATAACTATAATTGCTATTTCTTCTTTCAAATGTTTAATACTTGAAAAAGTATTCATTTGACATTGCGGGTTACTACCTACAATGCGAAGAGATGGCGCTGCCTTGCAGCTTAAGGCTAGGAAAATTTCGAATAGGGCTGTGGTAGCATAATTATCAGTGCATTCGCCCGGATTGCAAAGGGTGCGGGTTCGAGTCCCGTCCGCTGCCTGGTCCGCGTGGATTTTTTCTATTAAACTTTTCTTTAGATTAGAACATCTAGCAGTTAAATGCTTAAAAAATAAATAAAAACATAATATGCTGCTATTTAGAAACATTAAATAGAAATAACGACGCGTTTTGTTGACTCTATTCACGGTAGTTTTTATTATGTTTCGCACGCATCGCACGCCACACGCATCGCACGCCGCACGCATCACGAGCTTGCACAAACGTCGCGAAGCCGCCCGCTCGCAACAACACTATCAGTGTACTACTCCGCTACTGTTGTCGACTTGTGAACACATACGAAATTATGATAATAATATAGATCATAATCACTACAGCTCATGCCTTGTCGCGTGGAGCACAGTTCGCGGCGCCACATCCCGTTCGCCCACGCGCCGCACGCATCGCGAGCTTTCACAAACGTCGCGCAGCCGCCCGCTCGCAACAACGCTACCAGTGTACTACTCCGCTACTAATGTCACGAGCGAGCGTACGTATGAAATCTCTTTCTTAGCTTGAAATCGTTTTCTATACTAATGTTACAAAGAGGAAATATTTGTATTTTTGTATATTTATAACGAATTAACTCAAAATACTACTGACCCAAAAAAAATTTATTTTACAACTCTACCCGATGGTTAGGTGCCGGGATTTTTTTTTATTCGGCAGGACAATGTTTGTCAGGCCGTATCCTCCTTCTTTCCTATTATTTCGCTTAAATAAGATTAGATGTCCTTCTTAAACACACGTTATTGTAACTGATCTACGTAATTAAATCATGATTTATGGTTCTTGTATTATATAATGATGCGAACCGACCGCTTGCATTTATTCTAACTAAACAGGTAATCATCATCATTGACGAGCTCGTTGCGCAGGTGGTTAGCGCGTTCAGCGTGTGATCGTAGAGGTTAAGCAACTTTCCCAATGGTCGGTCATTGAATGGGTGAACAAAAAACTTATTGTCTTGAGGTCCTCCGTGCTTCAGAAGCCACATTAAGCCGTTTGTCCCGGCTGCATCTGCAGTCATTAGCACACACCAATCCGCACTAGGCCCGTGTGGTAGGTCAAGGCCCAGTCTCCCTATTCCATCCATAGGTAAGGTCTGTGCTCCAGCAGCGGGGGCATTAGTAGGCTTGTTGATGATAATGATAATATGTAACTAAATTAGAAAAAAAAAATAAGTATGAAGAGCAGTTAGGGTAACTAAAAATGCAAAAAACATTGGTAAAAAGATGAAGAAGCTAAAAGAGCTCTAAGAACGCACTTTTCGTGATAATTTTACTACATTCGAACCACGATATCTTTGCAGAGTGAATAATCTGGTGACACCAGAAAAAAAAATATCTGGCTGCCCTTTTAGGACGTCATGCATAAATGTCAGAAATGTCATGTCATGCAAGAATCTTTCATTTGAAGAACATTTTCGTGTATGGTTTTGTTTGTGGAGTCGATAGAACAGAAAAAACTATTGTCAGAGAAGTTATTTTTATATATTATTGCAGATTGATTATAATAATTCATAATAAATCTGCAAAAGGACAAATAGAATTGGTTCTTATGCAAAAAGAACAATGTTATGAAGAAAACCTAACGTCAACGAGTGAGTTTCAATCAATTTCTTGATAACTAGCACGAGTTTGTTTTTGTATTGGTATTTTATTAACATTTCAACCATTACATTCTATAATAAAAATTATCGTTTTCATATAGTTAGATAATAAAATATAGGTTTGATTATGGACGAACACTTGTTTCGGAGCATTTATTTATCTATTGTTCATAAAAAAATATTAATTTGTAGTAGTAAATGTATAACCAACAGTTTGGCATTACGTTAATTGAAAAATTGTTTTTTTAAGGTACTTTATATGCAGATGATCGTATAATAATCGGAAATAATCTGCAGAGTTGACAATATGAGAGAAAGATATGAGTCAGTATCAAAGGAGAGATATTGAAAATGTAGAAGGAGGCTGAGTATCAATGAGAAGAGGTAAAGGAAGACATTTAATATGGAGGAATTAAAGTTTTGGGTTCGGAACTATCTTTCAGTGATTAACAGAATTAACAATTTTTGAGAAAGAATCATCGAAATCGGTCTCGGAATTATACAACAATATCACGAAATTTGACAAAACAGTTTATATTTTTAACTTTTTATTAGCCAAAAAAGCAAAATAGTATCGACTAACTAAGTATGACAAGCTCGGAGCAATAATTATTTGCTCCTAGCTGGAATGCATTACTCGTTTTATTTATAATTATGTACTGTTTGTAATTAAGGAATTTCCTCGTTTCGTCTCCCAAAGTACTCAACAGAACCTCAAACTAATTAATATACAATGAAATAATCCTATAATTGAAACAACCTAATATCACTGTTCAGTATTTGTTGTTTAAATACAAATTTTGAAATTAAAATCTCTCACATCCTTAACTAGTTTCGATTTTGAGATATACCCCGTAGCAAAAACGGTATAAAAATTACAACTTTCACGGCTACCCTTTTTAGTGCCTAGACCTCAACGAGCTCTAGGCTATGATGTATCACGTATAGGTATATATACACATATATACTTATGTATATATATAATTGAGAACTTCCTCCTTATTTAGTCTATTAAAAATAAAGTATCAGGGATAGTTAATTAAACTGTAATCAGTACTGCCATATGTAAAATTTAAATATTTGCATTTATCGTGGGCAGAATTAATGTGGTCCGACTGTTGGTATATAATTGGGATTTTCTCCTTTTTTAAGTCAGTTAAAATAAATTATCAAGCCTGGTCAATTAAACTACAATTAGTATTGACATGTGCAAAGTTGAATTTGCAGACTTATCGTAGTTCGACTGTAACAAAACATCATCATTAGCAGGCTATATAATTATGTCCCCACTGTATATTAATAGATAGACTTATAAAAAACGAGGAATTTTAATTCATAAGCATGGGTACTTACATATTTTGTAAAATAAATGTTATTTGTCCCTTTAATTAAATGTTTATAATTAACTAGCTGTGCCCCGTGGTTTATTAGGGATTTTCCCGCAGTAAAACGTAGCCTATGCGATAAGGGTGTCAGTTAACTCCATACCAAGTTTTATTAAAATTGTTCCAGTCGTTTAGACGTGAAGAAGTAACAAACGTACACACTCACAAACTTTCGCCTTTATAATATTAGTGTGATTCTTATTGCCTAATAATATTGTCCTTGTCCTATGACCGTGGAACAATAAAAAATCCAAAACGTTAAATTTACAATGTAAAATTAATCACGATTTTCTTTAGTTATCTAAAGTCCAAACTTGTATAATATCACTAAACCAATTCTTTTTGACTACAAAGAGATACTAATATGTATAACACTACTTAATTGATATTTGAAATACCTATAACATTAACATATCTTACAGACATATTCACAAAATTATAATCCTATAAACTGTTTTAATTTTACAATAGTGAATATAAAAAGATATTTGCGAAAATTATGTAAATTGACGATCATAAAATACAGTTGTTGAACACAATAGGAATTGCTAAATTATGATTAAATTAGTATAATTTGGATGTTATTTTGAGGTGAAGCTACATTTGTCAAAGGAGTCTTTTCTGTAAATCTAATCAAATAAAAAAGATGTAATATTTTTAGAAATCAAATATTATTTTTTAGCGGCCTTTCGTTGATCTGTCGCTGTTGAAGGAAGCAATTTTTTTCTTTTTTTGTTAGGTACCTATTTTGTGAAAATAGTTGACAAAAAATTGTTGCCCCACAGGCTTGCGAACGTCTGAGAATTTATACGACAGTGCTGGGAGATAATCCGGCTGAGAAGGCGTCGGAAATTTATCACGTCCCGTGTTATTGATGCTTCATAGATCGAAATACCAAAGTGGAAATAGTTGAGATTTAAGTTGATAGCTGGCTACGATATAAACGAACATAACGAAAATCGTCTCTAAAGAATTCTGCAGATTTTGTGCCAGTAAATGCTTTTATTAGTAACTAGAGGAAGCGATAGTGGTTAAACTGGAGAATATTAAAAGTAAAACCTGACTGCAGCTAAACCTATCGAGTAAAGTTGTAAGATAGGTAAAGTTTCCTATGTAATTTTTGTGTCTAAGAACCTTTTACAAAGTATTAAAAAATTTAGAAGATTGATGAATCGTTAAAGTCGTTCTCAAGTCATGGCGTGACCAAGGGTAAAAGGGGTTCATTATTATATGTATTTTATATTTAACTTGCAACAGGATGAGTTGGCAATCAAATAAATACTATAAATGTGTGAAAATTAAGCTCTGGCATGACGTGCTTAATTCAACGGCTTCCCTTATTTACGATCCGGAGGTGGCGCGTGACAGCCTTCAGTTAACGCCGGCGATCTGCGCGCGCGCACGCGTACACGATACTACGCATACCGGGAGCGCCCCACGCACGCACGCTAGCTTTATCATAAACACATCGATACCGTGGGAACCGCTCCTGTGCCGCGTATGCTAAACTCTTGAATAAGAATCACATAATTATACTACCATGCTAAACTGATTAAATCTCGAGATTAAACTTTCAATTTGATGACTTTCTGTTTAGTGAAATGTCGACGCCTGGACAATATTTAATAAGTTGTTGCCGCCGGTTTTATGCACTTCGGTGGCCGTAAATAACGAACATAATGTGACATATGCATTTGTAGTGGTCGCAATAAAAAGGTGTCCGACTGACAATTCTGCGACATGAAGCTGTCAACGGTTATTGTTTACGTTATCGCGATGGCGTTCATCGTCGGGTGCGAGATCAAAATCAAGGGCATAGTGAGAAAAAGGTTCCTATCGCACAGGAGGCACAGAGCCGCGCTGCCACCTTGCAGTTTCAACGATACTATAATAAAAGACGAGTGGTCGTTGATGGAAGCGATAGGGAGGTCGAAGTATATTTTTACCGGGAAAGTTTTGAACGTGAAAAGGTTTAAGGATATAGATGGTGCGGGCAAATCGAATTTGTATAGAGTGTATCTACGTCGTGTACTGAAGGGTTCGTTGAGTGAGTTGAGGATGTTTGTGAAGGATGGTGCGGAGGAGTCGTTGAGTGGTTCGTCGTTGGTTGCGGAGCGGTCGCCGTCACGGGAGACATGCGCGCCGGGGCCGCGGCCGCGACTGTCCGCTATATTCTTGAGTAGCGGCGTGCGCTCCGATCCGCAGAGAGGACCCAGTCCCCGTTTACTACTGCTGACCGATCCCGTGCCCTTGACACTTTACCACTTGGACAGAATCAACGCGGCTGTAAAAGGTATCTAGTTTTGTTTTTATTGTATTCGTTCGTATACCTACGTACTAGGGATAGTTATTCTTTTTGTTGCTAGTCAAAGGGGAAATCGAGATATGAAATCTAAGTTTATTTTATTGAGTTCTTTTTTATTTAAATATCTGTCTGTTAGCAACACCAACAAACTTCCTATATTTTTATAATAAGTGTTAAGTTTTAATATTTGGATCGATTAATTGCTAATTTTTTACATTCGATTGTATAAAATAGATTTATCGCACTAGCAACACTATACTGGTAGGTCCTAAAATATTTTAATCGATTTATAGCTATTTTTCCGTTACCGATTATAGTTAAACGATTATGTAACTATTAAATAGATTGATAACACTGGCAACACTAAATGAATGAAGTTCCCCTAGAAAAAAAAAGTCCCCCACGTTTCAAGTCGTAGAAAAAGGCGGGAGACCGAGCAGGACGTAAAAATAATGTTGTATGGGGTGTTGGTTCAGAGATTGTATATATGAACATAATTATACTCCTCACTGGGTAAATTATATTCGCTGCTTTCTTTAGGACTATGACATAAAAATATTCAAATCATTAATGAACCTGTCTTGTTGGTGACAATCAAGGAACTGTTTTGAATTACATAAAATTTTATTTTCTCTCCGTGATTATGAAATTAAGGAAGCTTCGTATAAAAGTACATATATAGGGGACGTGCAGGAACTATCGGTGGCAGCACTCAAGAGACACTATGAGTACATATACATTAAATAAATCTAAGCTAGCTGCGACTATTTTATCACATCAAGAACCTGGCAAGCACCTATGCCCTCATTTCCTATTCCATTTATATAAAGCACAACTAGATGTGCGATTGATTAATATTTAAGTTGATACATCAGCCTTACGAGCAGGCGCGGCTCTTCATATCGCGTCAAAGTAAACATAACATCAGGTGCGCTCTAAATATTGGACTATGTTATAGAGTAGACGAAATTCAAATGCACGACATTGTATGCTGCGATGTTGCGCAATCAAGGTACACATATGCTTTTGACTTTTATAAACAACATGTGACTTGAGCATGTTTTACGTGCAAAATCGTATCATTGTTAGCATTACTAAAAGTCGAGTTGCAATGGTTTGCTTTGAATTTGGCCGATAGCTTTTTGCGTTACCTCACTGGACGTTTAAAATACTGAAGCTCTAAGGCCGTATTGTTCCATCCATAGTTAAATTTCAAAAATAACCATTTGTTAAAATCTTACAACACATCAGCGGAGGACTAAGGTCCCTGAATCGGCGAAGAAAATGTCCGCCGAGAACTTGTCATGGACTCAACGCACCCGATGTGCGAACATTTGTCCTCCGAAGCAAACGCTATGGAAGTAAATATTCTCAGCTTACGTTGTGTTGTAATTTACATGAATATTAAGAAAAAGAGAAGAAGTTTTAAAAGGGAATAGTGTTTTAAAGGGATTAATCTTTTTAAACCAGATCGAGCACCCATCGCGAGCCAAAGTTCGCCGAGTGCGTTGCCCTGTGTGTACCTTGTCATATAAGTTCTATTTTATTCGGGGACCCCGTGTAGGTAATTTTCTCCTGTCCGGTCCCTCAGTGTACTCGGTTGTTTGGGGACTTGTTGTTCGCGGGATTTTTAAATACTTGATACTGCTGTAAACAATCTATTTTTGCGGACAAAAAATACCGCTGACGACTATGTATTTCATATGACATAATCAAATTTAACTACGGATGAAACATCGCGGTTTTCGATATTGGCAATAGTACTTTCTACATTCTAAGACGAAGAAGAAATTTATGGGTATACTTTCCTAGAGTCATAGTAAATAAAGTAGACTTTTTAAGGTATTCTTGTAAACAATACATAATTTCAGCTCAATTTTCATAGTAAAATATTCTTAATATTCAAAATAAACAACTAACATTTTAGCAAAAATCTCGAAACGCTATTAACATCAATTAAGTTGTTAAACGAACAACGGCGCTCAGTAAGCGCAATCGGTTTAGCATTATGCCGTGTATGTTGTATTATTATATTGACGTGTGGGCGCTGTATGTATATCAATAATGTACGTGTACGACAGGGCATTAAGAGCAAATTTTGATCGACATCTCGACAACTGTTCGTTAAGTTAATGGAGTGAATGCTATCGCGGCGTTTGTGTTTCTACCGACCAGTGTGCAGCGTGGCGCTACGCTGGTCAGCTAGGGTTGCTGGAAAAAACAAAACAATAACATAAATATTAATATGAACCGTGTTTTAGAAAAAAAAAATGTATTACTATTTATTATTTTGACGATCGCCGTGGCCGAGTTGTTTGTACGCTGAGTTTCAAGGTGTCGCCTACACGAGAGGTCCCGGGTTCGAATCCTGGTGGGGGCAGATGTTTGTGTGATTGAAATTATAAAGTGGTAATAAATTAATTATTATTAAAATCCACTTCTGATTAGCAATTGGTATTTTACTCTTGAATAACCGTTTTCACCAGCTTCATTTCATATCTTTATGAAATATAGCTCGAGTCATAGAAAAAGCATCTAAGGTAACAATAATCTTATTTTTTACAGCCCTACTATCAGTACGTAAATATAAGTACAGAGGGATCAATCAATAGGTACTCGCGTAAACATGGCATTGTCCCGGATAAGGTCTTTAAGTTAACAAATGATAGTTTACTAACAGAGATTTAATATAGATTATCTTCTTATTATTTCTAGTATAATAGGTACTATGCCATGATTGATGTAAATAACAGCTATTATAATAATCTTGAGCCTTGTTCAGGACAAGTTTCGTTGTCCATTAAGCAATTTAAAGTTCGCACGACGTATATCATGTTAATGTCTGTTTACACAAAAATAGGATAAATTTGTTGCAATATCTTTAGTAGTTATTAAAAAAAACATAGATATGAATTTCATAGGACTTTTGGAGGCGGTAAAATTTCTATTATTTTAACATTAGATTAAAAGATTTTTTAAATTTTCATGACGATTATTTTCAAGCCACATAGGAAAAACTCATGCAAGTCTGAAACAAGGGATTTTATTTCCTTTGTCTTAAATACATAATTAAAACGAAAGTCAATTATGAGAACTAAAATATAAGAAATGCCTAGTTGATTTTTTTTATACCACTAAGGTGGCAGATATGCATAAGACACCTCGGTATGTGATCAAAAATCATTCATCTCACACAATCATCAAATGATCACCGCAGTCTAATACGGTCGCCTGCATGTACCCTAATACCAGAAGCAAGCAAAGGGTTTCAAATCATTTTTGCGAAGCGAAAATCTTTGCAAAAAATATTTGAAACCCTTTCTAAAGAACTTCATGTTGTAGTCTATCTATAGGGTTAGTGCTAGACCCGACATCTGGCATTTAAGATTATTAAGATATGAAAAATAAAAGGAGGATTCCAACTTAAGAACGCGGTCCCTTTTTGCAGCAGATAGATAGCAGAACTTGTGTTTCATTGTGTACGAGTTGATTCCTGCTATTTGAAGCTGCTGCCCGAAACTACTGCCCAAGGTTTCTCCATAGGAGGAGTAACCGGATAGTACCATGACGAACTATTCCTTGGAACTTGGAACACATTCCGTAATATAGACTTAGAAGCTCGATTCCGCTCGGGATAATCAACAATTCTCTACATATCTAAATCGAGTCAAAAAAGCAAAGTGGTACCCAGTGTCTAGATTTTGAAGATGTAGGTACCGTCATTCCAGGTTTCTTTGGAAAGTAACAGTAGGTACTCTGTATGAGAACTAACTAGCCAGTCATCAGCTCAGTGAATTATCATGCGCATTACCTTTTTTGCGAATTTGACTTTATTTTTAATCTTTCTCGTAAATTGTCATTATTGAAATTCTATAAAATAGAATGCTTAAAGTTCACAATTATTGTTAAAACGATAAACATAGGTTATTTATCATTTTCAATTAAATATTTTATTTATTTTGAATTGATAAATTTTTAGAGTTATTATTAATTTTATTAATAAAAATATAATAAATTGTAATAGCAAAAATAACAAATAAAAAATTAAAAGGAAATAATTCAATTTACAAGTATTTTATGAGTACACTCTACTCTTCTCTTGAACAATATAATGCGAAAAATTCAACTTGATAGAACAAAATGTTAATTTAATCGTTTCTCGAATCGTCTTAATACCCCAGTGCTTCAACTCATCAAGTTCCAAATCCGCTAAGACAAAATAATGTAAATAATATTATGAACGCTAAGATGCTCTTTAATTGAATCCGCTGTGGGTCACGGATAGAAAATTTATTCCAAGTCAAACATCCCGCAATAAATTTTATTGCGAAAACCCATTTTAACCTAAAAATTCCAAGAAGATCCAATTTAAGCTTCGCATAATCCGTGGGCGAGATGAGTATCGCTCTCGGCTGAGGCTGGGAGTTGTGGGTAAGCTGATGCATAGCATACATGAGTATTATCTTGATGCCTCATCGTTGTGTTAAGTTCTTAGGTTAGTTAGACGGCGCCGCTGTTGCTAGCGCCGGTGATACGTATCAATCTACACGACTCGTGAGAATCCCCGCAGATAGTGCACCAGAGTGCAGTCACAATTAATGCGCTAGCAGCAAAGTAAGTTTTCCAGTTTTCGGTCGATTCACGCATAGGTACTATCTTTGAAGTTCACCTTATCATGAAACTTCAACCAGTGTGTAAGCTGAAATTTATTAACGTGGTAGTAAATAAAAAACTGTCACAGAGGATTATATCTGGTAGGTTACGTTGTTGCAAAGTCGGATAGTAACGAAAGATGACGTAACTATCACACTAAGATAAGTAGGTTAAATTATTAGTAATTTTATTAAATTTATTTATTGGAAAATTGCTCAGTAACTAAATGTGTTGATTTTTCTTACTGCGACGAAAGGATTATGAAGACTTAAAGCATGGCTACAAGTGAAACGATATAAGTTATTGTTAGACTCTTGAGGTTAGGTTACCCGTATAAATTGCGAAATATTCGAGTGAGATGCCACATTACATACAAAAAAAATACTACCCATTGTCCTCAACTAGACGTACTGCTTCACACAGTTTTAGCATTTCGATATAAAGTCACATATGATATTATCTGCTTCATTACATTGGCTGCACATTGCAGGGGATCACGCGACGGCAAACAATCAGGATCATAAGTTATATTAAACCTAAGTATGTCGCAATAAGTGCCATATCGATCGGCCATCGCTATGCATCAGGCTTAGCGTTCCACCAAGCTGTTGGTATCTGAAGCCAGGATCGCGGCAGGCGTTATGGAGTGTAGAGAAAGTAATAGCCAAGTGGATTCGTCACGATACCACCGTACCCCACACGAAGACTGCTCTGATAGCGTTATTTGTAACTTTATCAGCAATAAACATTTAGTTTGTGGCATTTAGTGCCGCATGTTTTATGAAAAGCCGTTAGTTTTTATTGGGCTTCTGAATCTGCGTTACAATGATGATGTAAGTGTGATCTACTGCAGTGTATTGTAAGAGTAACTTAAACATCTTTCTCATATACTGCATAATTAGGTATAATTATTTTATTGCGAGGGCAAGACGGTTGAAATGGAGGATGATAGAAAGAAAGAAAGAAAGAAATTTTATTTGTAACAACATGTGTAAGTAAGATTGTCAGTGATAATTAGCTAAGTACATAACATGTTGTGCCAATATCGGCATACAAATTAATTATGATTTATATTCATTATTATTATTCTAAGATTCAAATTACAAAAATGAAAAGGTCAATAATGTCACACAATAAAAAATGACAATAAATTGGGCAAACACTTTAAATAATATGTCAATACTTTCAAAACAATCATAATCAAATATCAGTAATAGTCCAGGCAACGAAAAGGTATAGAGGGAATTGCTTAGAACACAATTTTTGACTTCGTGACTTTGTTAGGACTAGTTAGGAGGTAAACATATCAAAAGTCCCCGCCCGTAGCCCTTAAGCCGGGGGGAGGGGGGGGCTTGAAGGTCCCATTTTTAGGTTTTTCGCATATATCTCGAAAACTATGCATCTTAGTGACATGAGACTTTCACAAAAGTGAAAGCTGATTAAATTTGCTACAAGTCTTATTCAGTCAAATTTTTTGATATCTTGTATAGTTTTCGAGATATCCGCTCTTGAAAGTCTGTAATTATGGAAAAAAAATTTGTTCCCATTTTTGCTCTATTTGACCGGATAACTCTTCAACAATGCACCCAAAAAATAAATGCCGGCCGTAGGGTTGTAGAGCATTAAATTATCTTCAATAATAGAAACAATTGCCTTTTTTTTTTAATTTAAGGACAAAATTGTTAGTGTAGTAGACGTATGGGGGCGGTACGGTGGGCACTAGGTCGCGTACTCAGCCCCCACGCGCGGGCCGTCCTGTGCACGTCTCTGGGGTCCTCGCGATACCCCGGGAGGCTGCTAGGTGCGGAGACGCGGAAGAATCCCTAAACGGGGATTCCGCGGCTTCGCACTAAGCAGCTTAGAGGGTGTTCGCAGGGTTTTTTAGCGGATATTATGCCGTAAAGCGCCCGTAAGGGTTACGGGGTCCTCAGTGGGCAGCCACTGCTGGGGCTCGTAAGGCTTGCGGGAGCCAGGTGTGAGGTCCGTTCGGCGGTGTGCCTCTTAAAGGCGCCGTCGTCTGTAAATAGTATTTTTTGCCTGCGTATAAAAAAAAAGGGTAGTAGACGTATTGACTAAAGGGGGTGTCCTGCGTTCCTGTTCCCCAGCGTGCCAAAATTGCCAGGGGAACTGCTTGAATGGGGTCCCTCAAGTTGACTCCGAAGGTGAAGAAGAACAGGAGGATCCTCTGACAGTTTCCCTACAGGGTTCCGATGGAGAAAATGACACAGACAAAGAAAATGTAAACGAAGACGAGGATCAAGGTCCTTCCCACCCCAAAAGAGCAAGAAATTAACTATATTGGATTTTTTTACAAATCTCTTTTTGCACGTCATAGTGAATTGTATCGAAAACTGCTGCCGTATTCGTACCTGTATAGCCAATGAGAACCGGAAAAAAACCAGAGGCACAGGGCCCTACCGTCTCAATTTTTTTTAAAGTCCAGTTTTATAATTTTAATCATTCTTAATACTACTTTTTGTGTTGAGCTGGACCAATACAACACCAGACAATCTTATCATTTAAATAATCATCTAATTTATAATAACCTTTTTTGCATAAAGTAGTTAACTCTTGCAGTTTTTTTAAACTTATTTTCTGGATTGTGTGAAGAACATGGTCAGTGGGCCAACAAGTACATATTCTAAAATGAGCATGTGTGCTATTTAGACATCGGTGCATCGTTAAAGAGTTATCCGAGAGTTATCCGGTCAAATAGAGCATAAATGTAAAGCATTTTTTTTTTCTATAATTATAGATTTTCAAGAGCGGATATCATTATTACAGATATTATTATTAGATAATTACAGTTTCTCAATGACACTAATTTACTTTCTTTTTTACTTATGGACCTCACACCTGGCTCCCGCAAGCCTTACGAGCCCCAGCAGTGGCTGCCCACTGAGGACCCCGTAACCCTTACGGGCGCTATACGGCATAATATCCGCTAAAAAACCCTGCGAACACCCTCTAAGCTGCTTAGTGCGAAGCCGCGGAATCCCCGTTTAGGGATTCTTCCGCGTCTCCGCACCTAGCAGCCTCCCGGCCTTGCCGAGGTTCCGCGGCAGGGGTCTCCCGGGGTATCGCGAGGACCCCACAGACGTGCGCAGGACGGCCCGCGCGTGGGGGCTGAGTACGCGGCCTAGTGCCCACCGTACCGCCCCCATACGTCTACTACACTAACAATTTTGTCCTTAAATTAAAAAAAAAAGGCAATTGTTTCTATTATTGAAGATAATTTAATGCTCTACAACCCTACGGCCGGCATTTATTTTTTGGGTGCATTGTTGAAGAGTTATCCGGTCAAATAGAGCAAAAATGGGAACATTTTTTTTTTCCATAATTACAGACTTTCAAGAGCGGATATCTCGAAAACTATACAAAATATCAAAAAATTTGACTGAATAAGACTTGTAGCAAATTTAATCAGCTTTAAACCTAAAAATGGGACCTTCAAGCCCCCCCCCCCCCAGCTTAAGGGCTACGGGCGGGGACTTTTGATATGTTTACCTCCTAACTAGTCCTAACAAAGTCACGAAGTCAAAAATTGTGTTCTAAGCAATTCCCTCTATACCTGTTTTTGAGCATTCGTTGCCTGGACTAAAATTGGGCAGAAACTGTTAATACATGTCAAAACTGTCAATTCAATAATTAAATGTCAATAAAATTGGGCAACTAAACAAAATACTAATAAATTCAAATTTAAATTGAGTAATAGTTGCATTTCAAATGTCAATTTAATAATCATTTTAATAATCAAATGTCAATAAAATTGGTCAAAACTAAAAATAACATGTCAATATGTACTTGCAATTCAAATAGTAGAATAAAAATAAAATAAAATCACAATTTGTCAGTTAAAAAATCTGATACACCATAATAACATTTATCAGTTAATAGTTTCTTAATTTTCTGTTTAAACACATTATAATTTAAATCTTTCAAAGATGTTGGGAGTTTATTATATATTCGAGGAGCCATACAGAATATATTATTTCCCATTAGGGCTGTTCTGGAGTTGGGCATGCAAAGTCTAGTGTTATCATGTCTGTGGCGATCTAGTACATCTGCCATTTTTACCATCAATCATGATAGATGGTACAGAAATCAAAATTACCAAAGAATTGCTCTCCATTCAATCGGAGGCGGAGAACTTAGTGTTAAATAGAAGTACTAAGTAGTAGGTAACTATAAAAAATATTACTCATATCGCTACCATAACTTTAAACAAAGAGTTTCTAATATAATATTAATGGATTAGGTAGATAAGTAGACGAATAATATATTGGATCTTCGTAATGATTAACTTGTCAACCTGGTGCAGTTAGTAATCCAGGAACCATTAGTAATTTAACTCGGAAAAAAAGAAGCAGTTGGTAGGTAGATGCCGAAATGGTACCACCGATAAGAGGTGTGTAGGTTTAAATAAATAGACTCTGTGTCGGGTCCGTGAAAAATGTTATAAAATATAAAGTGCGACGTAGTAGATTCGTCAGAAAGCGGCGGCAGCGGCGCGGCGCGGAGTAGTGCCTTCTCGTCCGCCCACGCTCGTAACACTTTCCAAATTCTTCGTGTAAGCTCTTGCAATCACGTATGTTAGTGCAAGAGACTAGCGACAAAGGAATAGCATATTATTTTATAGCGAGTAGCGAGGCTAGTTTAAATAAAGAACTGCTACATTATGTGTGATGTTAGACGGAGACTAGTGACACATTTTTTCTAATTCAGCCAAGTGCCTGGCGTCTGATCCTTTTTTTATTTCGGCCAAGTGCAAATGTATCCTCGCTCTGTTTAATTAAGATTTACAAACAAGGTTTTTTTCAATATCCTTCCTGACAAAGCGCAAATCCCTTCTGGGATTTCTTAGGCTGCAAGGCAACGCCATCTCTTCGTATTGTAGGTGACCAATGTCAAACGAAATACCTTAACAAGTCTTAAACATTTGATAGAAGAAATAGCTATTTTAGTTTATTGTACACTATTTATTTCAAGTATTTAATTGCTTGATGTTTAAATCGAAAGTTTAAAAAAGGATAGTTAGAAGAAGGGTGCGGATTCGCGTGGATGGTTTCCTAGTAATATCAGTTTTTTCAAATTTGAAATTTGATCAGTTAAATGCTTAAAATAAATATAATAAACTAAAGCACAAATCGTTAAATTAAAGGTAGAATTTCTGGGCATAGAAATGCCCAGAAATGCTGTTCAGACGAACAGCATCTTTATGAAATAAGCAGTACGAACTTACCTGAAAGAAGTTTTATAAAGAAACGAATGTACTTTTCCGATTTATAACTAGTAAAATTATACCTTTGGTTAGCTTGTCGTTAGTTTAATTATTTATAAGTAAATAGGTACTTACCTAACTTATATTTTACCGAAAGTTGTTTTCAAGAAAAAAATATATTTACCATTTCGGTTAAATATAAATTAAGCACTAGAGACCAAGAAATATTAAAATAACAGCTTAATACATGTACTAATAGAAAAGCCATCTTGGTAAAAGAAGTGTTTACTTGAATTATAGATTAGTTAGATGACTGAAAACAGTCATCTATAATTCAAGTAAATAAATTGTGAGAATTAATTTCTACATAATCGTATTTAATTTACATACTAGCTGTGCCCCGCTGTGTAACCCGCGGTTTATTAGGGATATTTACCCGCAGTAAAACATAGCCTATGAGTTAATCCAGGGTGTCAGCTAACTCCATACCAAATTTTATTAAAATCGCTCCAGCCGTTTAGACGTGAAGATGTAACTCACATACTTTGCCTTTATAATATTAGTGTGATGAATCTAGAAATTAAGATTGCTATTGATTCCAACAGCTTAATTATTGTAGATACCTAGTAGGTAGGTATTACCTACCCACCCCAATCACTAACAGTATGTAGGCTGTAATTAACTTAGTGGCAATCTCGAGTACCTTCTCAATTTCACGCTTCAAGGGCACGGTTCTTACGGCTTGGAGGGAGAATTTCTTTTAACAAAACATTCTGATATTGGATGAATTTTCCAGTCTGCTAGAATAAAATCATCTACCGCTGCGTTATAGTGGCTGTATTCAGGCTTTCATGAGCCAGTTAGTTCCTGGTTGCGAAGCGCGCTAAATGGAGCGGAGGTTTTTCTACCCTTGCTGTTATATAAATATGTATATGACTCGTTAATGAAACGAACTTGCCACAACAGACGCTATTGTAGGTTTGTTTTTCTCGTTAGAAGATGTTGTCCCGCATTTGTATTTGCTTACAATTATTTCTTGTATCTACACCAACCATTCGATTAATAAAATGAAAATGCTAAAAGCCTCCACACTGCAGCTTTCCGAAGGAACGTTCACCAGGCGACAAATAAAAAGTCTAATTTGATTATTCAAAGCGAAGTGAACGTTTGAAAATCGTAGTAAACATTTGCCTCTGCCGTGCCGGGGCGGGCCGTGTTCTCCGAAGCGGCACCAAATTGACCGGGTAGTCCCACCCTCGGTAAGAACATGAATATTCAGTCGCGACGTCGACGGAGTATTCGGCAATAACTGTTAACTTGGCTCAGGTTATGTCTCTGTCACCTAGATTGGACTACCCGTTCAGTGCTCTTTAAAGCATCGTTAAGCTGGATTTCCAAGGCCAACCGATCCTTTAGTACGTTGTACAAACTTAGTTCGTCAAGTAAAAAAATTCAGTTGATCTAACAAAGTCTATAGAAACCTTATCGGCTTAGTTTTAAAATGAACAACACGAAACTTGATTTAACTTGATTTCTTTATGAAGAACAAATGTTAAACAAAGTGAAATGTAACACTTCGTCCACTGGGTCAGCTTAGCTAAAGCAAAACATTAACGTTAGACCACGTTTGTTTACGTTGACGGAGGTTGCATCGAATTGCGAGGTCCCCAGTCTACGCGTGAGGCTGCGCTCGCGCACGCGTCTCGGTGGCGCCACGGCCAGCTTGCGCAACGACGCGACGCCGCGTTTACGATCCATCTCAATCAAAAGTTTCCACATAAAAGTCACTAAAATGGCTCTTATTTATATCCTCTTGAGTACCCCGTAAAGCCATACATTGGCACACTCCCGATAAAGATGAAGCTTCATTTTTTAGTGTTATTGCTCTACTACTTTACTATAATTCATGCGCAGTTCCGCATAAGGGGTGTCGCGAAAAAGCGGGACACGTTTCACCGCAAGAAAAACACAAATGGCCCCAAATGTGTTTCAAACGAGACGATAACTAATGACTACGAGATTTTGTCGTCAGCCGTGTCTGAATCTAAATACGTTTTCACGGCTAGAGTCTTGAGCGTGAAGAAGATAAAGCGCGGGCGAAAACCTCACGCGAAAGTGTTTATGTCGTATAAATTATACATACGTCTAGTTATGAAAGGAGATGTGGACGAGCTGAGGAGTCACGTATTTTCAGGAGACGGACGCAGTTTGAATGGTGCCATTGTGTTTGTCGACTGGCTTCGGACGAATAAGTGCGCTTACAAGTTGTATAGACATTCCTCCGGTATATTTTTGAGTGATGGTTTTTACGGAGTCTTCAACGGTGGGAACGCCCCACGAATGCGGCTGTTGAACGAGCCTCTCCCACTGTCACTTTATGATTTGGATAGAGTAAATGCCGCGTTGAAAGGTAAATGTTTACTGCTATGAGGTGTCGGCTTGTATTAAAGTTCAAACATGACATAAGTCGATGTAAGAAGGGTCATAAAGTTTTCCTAATAAGCATTCTTTCTCGAGTCGTAAGAATTAATAAACGTAGAAATAATATCATCACTTTTATTATTATTGTCCACCGTTTACACGAAAAAAATTCAAAGTCATTTCTTACAATTACCTAACACAATTGTATTATGTTTAACTTAACTTTGCCCATCTCCTCAACTTGTTCTTTTGATGCTACCCTTCAGATCCCTTTTGGTTGATATAGTTGATATAGATCAGTATTAGAACTTCAACATTGTGTATAAGGAACTTGTTGGGCAAGACATTTCATAGAGTTTACGCGAAGCACCTTATGCCTCTGCAGTAAGGTTGATTTCCCTACAAAATTATCAAGCTTGTGTACATACATTCGACTTTGAAAAGGTATTTGTTGATTTTGGGTGTATCAGATATTTGTTAATGCTCGTACCATTTTGCTACTACTTCTTAATATTTGCTAAAGTGATTTTTATTATGTATTCTCATTTTGAATGTATAATGTTTACAATGTTCTCCTTACATCGAATATTGTTTTTATAATAAACTGGGAGATCAAAAGGTCCTTCCTTGGGATTAACTACTTTATAAGATAAGAAAGATAAACGTTCAACTTTAAACGGAGAACAGAAGTGGTTGGTTGCTTACAAACTTTTGACAGGTTTGACAGCACTGTGATTTTATCTCGTCTGGCGCTCTTTGCGTTTTTGTAAGAGGTAGACAAAATATTGTCCCATATTTTCAACTGAGAATTTTATCTTTTACTTTCTTTCCCTAAATATGAATAAGTTGGATATTATTTTATCTGATATACACAAATTATAACACATATTTTCATATAATTAATATAAGACTTTATAAAGATAAAATTTCAGCTTGATTGTAAGTAGTTGAGTAAGCATACGCACATAATTGTACACACATATTAACGAAAAACAACCTTCTCAGAAATTTACCTCTAGCCTGTAACTTACAAAAGACCATAGTAAAATATCATACCCACATTAACTTTCGGGGGTGATGTGTTTATAGAAATAATACTTGGAACCTTAATCGCTACTATTGGTGAGTCGATATTTTCAGGGCTTTACAAAGTAGGGGAATAGGTCTGAACCTATTCTCTCCACAATCCAGTCTTATACCTGAGTATAAGACTGGATTGTGGAGCACATTTTTCAGTAAACTTTGCGACTGATCGCCTTAACATCAGAAAGGGTAGGACAATATGCTTCACCTTGTACAACTTCAACTACGTCCACAACAGTTCAGTTAGCGTATTCGTTCATAATTGTTCTGTCCATCAACAAGCTACCATATGAAAATTTGATTCTCCAGATAGTGTCCTCCAGTTTCTTCTGGAAAGCTTTACACACTAACATTAAACTCATTCTCCTTCCTTCCGTCCTTTTCAGTCTCATCATCGATATGTTTTATATATGTATGTATATGTGTGTATGTATTTATATATTTATATGTATGTGTGTATGTACATTTAATTACTATTAATAAACTTACAGATAAGTACTTATTATTATGTTGTGATAACATTAACTAATTACTTTATTTACCAAAGCCGTATTCGTGCTCTTCTGTTTCCTAAAGGTTGACGGGCAGAGAATGCTTTTAGCGTTAAGTCCGCCTTTTGTCCATTTTTGCAATTATAGAATAAAAATCCGACTTCATTCCTCGTCCGTATTCAGCGGAACCGGCAAGGCCAGGCGCCGCCAAGGTGGGTGTTGCTAACGTTATATCCACCACTGACCCTCCCCTCCGCCTCATACAAGTGTAGGCCAAACCCCTGTTTACGATTGCCAACCCGGAGGCCACAGCCCAGTCCAAAATAACGTCTCCCTTTGCGTCGTCGACCGGGGACCTCCATGCTGAGTGCTTGGCATTAAAGTCCTCTATATCGACGACCTGTCTGGGGGCCATCCTGTGCACCACCCCTGCGAGATTATCTGCCCAATTCTGCAGGATTACCAGTGGCCTGTTCGGGGAGAAATATGTGGCTAAGACCCCGATACCACAACAATCCACGGCTACGTATACCGGTCCCAGCTCTAATTTATGCTTAACTTCTGAACCGATTCAGATGAGATTAAGTATAGAGATAGTTTGAGTCCCAGATAAGGACACAGGATAGTTTCTATTCTAGGTTTTTATCCCATGACTCTTTAAGAGATGACAAGGGGAGATTGAAGTTTGAATTGGTAACTAATTTTTCCACGCAGATAAGTAAAGTCGCGGGCACTCACTTATCTATAATATAGTTCAATTTGCTCCGTTTGTCCAAACGTATTCAATATTTTTTTTGAAAAAAAAAAGTGGTTGTTCTAGGTAAACTACGAGCATCATCCGTCTAACCAAAATTTCCACTCAGCGCAACTGGTCTATAAAAAGAATCAAGCTATCGATCGTCAAAATTAATTTATGTATATAGATCAGAGTTGTTTCTTCTTAAAGTAACTATTAAGGTTTCAAATTCATTACTGTGATGGCAAAGACTGTTTTTAAAGTGGCCATTTAAATGTCATTCTAAGGCTACGTGGGAGTAAACTTACTTACTCTGTGCAATTTATTCCAAACCGTGGCTTCAATGTCCTAACTAATTATGGTGTTATGGCAGTGACGTAAATTAGAATTAGAACACAGTCGCAACCCGGGCGAACGCCGGTAGCTTAAAGCTATACAAATTAACTTAAGTCAATTTAAGTTAAGGTGATATAAAAGTAAATTAATTCGCAAAAATAAGGCTCTTTGCTTAAAAAAGAGATCGGAAGTAAAAACCAAATCACGTATATAAATTTTATCTTTTTTCAATTATATGGGTCCACTAAGTGACACTTTATTTAATTTAAAAAATAATATTTATAGGCTGTTTGTATTTCATGGAAAGAAAATAATTTGTTTGGTAAGTATGCTATTGTTTGGCTCGTACTTGACCCTTTGTTTTATCTAAAATTTCTCACGAAGAGTGCTGCATATTTGTAGCATTCTTCGTATATTCAGACCAAGTATATAATATTTACCTTACTATTAAAAAACTATATTTAATAATTGTCAATAACGAGACTAACTTGTTGTGAGCAATTACATACATACATCATTATTTAAACAGTTCTGTAGCTATAATTATTTGATGAATGTTGTAATGTTTGTTTAGACTTGGCGTAATTTTGTTTGTTATTTGTGCCCATATTACTGATATAATCCAATATATTGAAATATGCAAAATTATATCCCTAAAATGGTCTACCGGTACTGTCTGCAGAAACCATTCAACAACCCTGTAGTTTGACTATGGCGATTTAAAAAAATATGGTTACAAGTAATAGTTACAACCAAACTTTAATTTATTTGATTTCAACCAATAAAATATGAAATGAAATAGAAGAAGCTCACGCATTGCGACAAAAGAGACGCACAAAATCTTCATTTGAAAAAAATACGTTCATATTTTTATACGAGTTACAGCATTTTTCCCCACCCCCAGTCAATCACATTCGAGGTAATTTGGTGTAATAGTATAAAGCTGCTGCGGTAAACAAAAATTTCCAGACATCCTATGGATGAAATATCGAATGGACGGGTTCTTCCCCAAGCCCGTGAAGCTATGGACTAAACTCACCAACAAAATATAACACCACTGGAAGGTAGTACTTCTATTTTACTGTGTTCTTCTGTAAGGTAGAAGTTACTTTCGAGCCGATAGCTTCGATTTGAGGAGCAAATCCGTTTTGTTTTTGTAATTGTTTATTACAGTGGTTCTAAGAACAAAGTACGCATATTATGCTAGTAAATAGAGCAGCGTTGAACTTTTCTAATTACTTAAACTTCCCTTATGAATACTGTATCTCACAAACGCAGCGAGATAGGTAAGGAAAGATAGCAGTTAAAGAAATATCATCTGTCATTATTAAAAAGTTGCCTACATTACAGCTTCGCTGAGCTCTATTGAATTTGCCCTCACATTTGTAAAATATGTATGAAGTAGGCTATAAAGTAGGATGATTTGTCATAATTATGTGAGCATTCAGAAATGTTTAATTATTGTTTTTGTTAATTCGGTACACAAATTGGAAGTTATTTGATGTGTAACATCTTTCCTCTCGCTTTCCTGTAATTTGTGGGAATGATTTCGTGAAATGGGACGGAAGTATGTAACAGGAAGTCGTGAAAGCGCGCGCTATTTGATTTGATTTTAGAACATAATTTTCAAATGACTTATTCCTTTTGCAGTAGGTTTTATTTCTTTTTTTACCAATATAAGGTGAGGTTTCAAATGTTACACATCATACGCGACTACTGTAAGGCTCGCTCGTTTTTTGAATGCTACAAAGTTTTTCGATACTAGTGTAATGATTTGATACTTTTGCGATGGAGAAAAAAAATACTGTGGCGCTTAAATACATTCACGCGCGCATGTGTATGTAAATTAGACAGATAAATTTTTTTACACTTTATATTATGTGACTATAATTCTTATTTTCTTTTGTATTTTTTATGAGAGATTCTATTTTATTATGAAATAATCACTAAAACGAAGAAAAAATTATGATATCACGATTTTCTGTGTAACAAGTAAATTACACTTTTGATGGCCTCGGAAAAGAATGGTGAGCATATAAATCTCCCAGCTGCTAGGGCAAAGGCCTGCCCAATGGAGGACGCACAGAACACAGACTATGTTCCAATTATTATTTTGCAATGATAAAAATATCCTGCATTTAAAGGAGAGAATCTCTTTTAATAAAATCATTATCAACGCATTCGGGTAAGACGTTTTATTCTGTTCAATTAGCACACGCATCTTACTTATTACTGAGCCGAGTCGTAGGCAGGTATTTAATGGTGCTAAAAGTTGCTCGAGTAAAGCAAAGAATTCCTTTCCCTTTTTAAAACTTAATAATCCCACTTAAAGACAAGTGCCCCGCGATGGTAAAATCTAATCGGCGCTAAATGGATTTAGCCCGACCTACCTACTTGTGAGTGAATTGTTTTTTGTGCCGCTTTTATTTTCAATATTGTTTGTGTTTTTTTGGTTTTCGGTTGTAAATACACATAAACAAAAATTAACAGGTATTTTTACCACTCATACCAATTAGCCTTGCCTCAAAGTAAGCACTGTAAGGCTTGTGTTATGGGATGCTATGGTTACAGATAGAATACATTTACTGACACACATATATTTATTTTAATACATTTTTTTTGGTGGTTTTATGAACACATATAGAAAGACAAAGTGTTTAGAGACACATAAAGCGTATAATAAATAATTATATTTTTTTAAGTATATTTATCCCGAAATATATATGTGATGATGATATGAATGATGAACGGTTGGCAAACAAGCGTATGGCCCGGCTGATAGTATGCGACCATCATAGTCTATAGATGTTTGCGATACCCCGACCCTCTCCCCTCCCTCGTGGAGCCCTGAAACTTTACTCACCGACGAAAACAATACACCACCAAAAGGTAGTGTTATTTTACTGTGGTCTTCTGTAAGATAAAGGTTATTTCCTCAGACGGGCGGTCCAATTCGAGCGGAAAATCCGATATGCCCTACCTCTCTTACTTAAGTATTTATTTAATGAAATAAATAAATATTTCCAACACTCACACCAATTAGCCTAGCGCCAAAGTAAGCACTATAAGGCTTGTGTTATGGGATACTAGGGTAACGGATAGAATACATATACTGTACATATATATAAGTATATTTTTATAGAAATACATATTAAACATACATGACTGGAGTACAAATGCTCGTATTCATCACACAAACATCTGCCCCCACCGGGATTTGAACCCGGGACCTCTCGAGTCGGTGACACCATGAAACCCGGCGTACAAACCACTCTGCCACGGAGGACGTCGATAGTTGATAGTTTTTCATTAGTTGTTAAATTTTGCCGGTTGTCTTTTTTGATATGTAGCCGACAAATTTCACACCATCTCGTAACTATCTCGACTATGACACCTGCAGAAAGATATTCAGCACTCTATCCGCCGCGATCTGCATAAACGCATTAACATAAATTAGTGGTTAGTGTGAGATAAAAAAAAACGGAATCCTATATCATAACTCGTCTAAAGGCATTTTTTTATAATTTATTACTAATCTATGAATTAGTTGCAGTTTAAAGAATATATGATTGGGCGGGCAGTAGGCGATAGGAAAGAAATTGTAATGAATAAGAACCTATACGACAGAACTGATTTAGCATGTGATGATTTAGGTATACGTGTATTTAGCTACCTACTGAATTAGACAATATAGTTTCATGGAAAGTTATCAAAACTAATTACGAATGAAGATCCGGTTTTAATTTTTAATAAATTTTCGGCTATTGACAGTAATAAGACAAAATTGTGTTATTAAAACGTCAACTAGGTTCTTCAGTCAAAGAGTAAAACGTATTTAACAACAAAGTAAGTTTTATTTACAACCCACTGCAAAACTATCGTCCGCGATTATCTATTGACACTTGACTATGATACTACTGAAAACCTATTATGCCCTCTAAGATAAACAAGATAAACAAGCAAACATGACGATATTCGTAGTTTTGAGATTTTAATTTCGCCTCTGCAACTGTTGAAACTAATCATTCACACACGACTGCACATACACAAACATACACACACACATACACTACACTGCATACATATCACATACACAAAAAGAACGAAATCACACAAACACTTACTAACACACACATACACGCCGCTTTTGGTTATTATTTTTATTTTTAGAAAATGGATAATTTTTCTAGCTTTCTATTAGATAGAATAGTTTCTTTGATTATTGTTCTTGTTTACTTATTTTCTTTTATTCAATGCTGTTGAAACAACAATGTATAATATCTTCAACTGTCCAAGGTATTGTATCATCCGTGGAAGTCTTGCTATCTGTGATTGGGCCTGGTGACCTGTAGCACAGGTTTCTATTGCTGAAACCTATTTCAGGCACCAGTTCATCACAAATAGAGGAGCCACAACACTGTAATTGATATACATGACTAACTATAAATCTCTGTTGTGATGGAAAATAAATATATTTTTGATTTGATTTGATTTGATCTATAAACACAATCTTTACTAGTTATCTGATAGAGGGCATCTGAAAGAGAACCACCCAAAAGAAGAAGCTCGAGAGATGATGATAAGACAGATAAAATCTGTTGCTTTATTAGCACTGAAGTAACTAGATCGTATTTCGAGTATTTTGACAATTTTTTCCCTAGGTGTCTTTTAGAATGAAATCTCTTTCTATTTCGAATTCTAAATCATTAGGAGCTCTTATACAACATTGGAATGTTGAAAGATAATGTCTCCAAGCTCATAAGACGACTAAGTCTAACCGTTTAAAAGCAGCAATCTAGCTTAATAAACATTAAAGGTTTATAGCGCTTTCATGTTTCAATCTATTTGCATAATTAGTAACAAGATTTTTTTGTAGAGCAACGTTATAGTTAATATTACAGGGGATCTTATCTTACTTATAAGGGAATCTACGGGATTGTCCGTAAAACTATAACAAGTCGGTAATAAGTATGGCCCGGGTTAATATGTAAATACATATTTTTAATTTACACAATTATCGGTCTCGTATGCGTTCTCTATCTAGATTATCATTTATAGACTCTATTTTACAAAAGACTATCACAATCATCTATATTTTCGATTTTCATATCATAAAACATGAGTTAGTTCACAAAAATTGATATAATTTTACGTTTGCATTCTTGCCACCAGACTGCCGCGTGTGTTTCATTTCTCTCGCGTAATATTCAACGTAATTTGATTTTTGATTTTATAAATTCATTTTTTTCTCGTTGTCCACCCCCGCGCCGCAGCGCCGCGGTACTAGCGGCTAGCAAGTGCGCGAGAGGCCGCAATTGAGAAATTATTTTATTAATAATATTAAGTATTTTATCCTCAAAAGAACTTCTTGTAGATTCATCTCTTTTAAATGATTTGGCCTATATAAAAAGCAATTATTGCTTTTTATGTCACAGGATAAAAGCACCAGAAAATAATTCAACATCGCTAAATGAAAACCTGAAGATTATTGATGGAATAGAAAAAAAAAGTTTCAGAAGCGGAGGGACTTGTTGCTGAAATAGCTAAACAAAAACTAAAGTGTAAGGTATTTTAAACAAAAATAAAGGATTGGATACCCTAAAAACAATTGTTAAAGTACTGAGCGGAAGCTTTGCGGGTACTGCAGACGTGCATTACACAATTTCAGAACAAGACGTGAATTACTTGAACATTTGGCCACCATTTTTTTTTAATGTAACTGTTACTGCATAGTAATTTTTCACAATAAACATTGTTTAATATGAAAGATAAGATTTTTTTATAGGTAGGTACTCCATATTTTACATTTATTAGTCCATATTATATGTACATATTTTGAATTTTTTAATACATATTTATACGTGCCCTAGTAATAAGCTTTGAAACTGTTTTACAACCTACTGGGGAGTGGCTAGTACTGTTTACAAAGTCGTCAAAAGTTTTAATTATCGAGCCAACAATAATGTAGAGTAGAATTTCGAGGTTTATTGTCGGCGTTTGTTTTTTGTTTCTAGTTTTGAGGGTTCTTTAGCCACACTGAAGTTGATATCCAAGCTTTCCGCCTATCAGTGGAATGTATCTAATAAATACATCCCACTACCTACCTACCTACCTAAGATATAGGTATTTAATTTGTAATAAACAATAATACTTAATCATCTAATAAAAGTTAATCGATACCGATATAGTGATAAATATGTTTTGCTTTATTAAAGGGATCACAGATGAATGATTGGTCTAGGGAAGCGAGACCAATCATTCATCTATGGGAAAAATATACCTACAATTCTTTTTCAGTAATAACTAAATACCATCAAACCCTCAAAGTTTTTAAAGCATTTTTGTTACTATTTCAAAATTTTAATTAGTTAAGAATTTGAAATTTTCGTATGTGATGTTATGCCTTATTTAAGCAACAAATGCCAAACACAAAATAAAATTATTATTTAAGTGTGTCTCCCGTATAACAAACTTGTTTTTTTTTTGCCCTTTTTGCTTGATGATATGTTGTCTAATGTGGTATAGGAAATGGTACGGAACCCTTTGAGCTCGAGTCCAAATCGCACATGACCGATTTTTTATAATTAATATACCTACACAAACACAATCATACTTATCTTTTCGATAATTACATTTGTTACTAGAAAACTTTCATCTAATTATCATGTTTTAGTTAAACACAGTCACATATGCCATAAATTCTTTAACAATTAATATAATACTAGCGGCCGCCCGCGACTTCGTCCACGTTAATTTTAGTTATTTGAGAATCCTATCCTATCCTGACATTTTTCCGGGTTAAAAAGTTCTTCTTTCTTTTTTTTTCTTAATCAAGGTCATAAACTATATGCGTATTAAATTTCATCCAAATTCTTTCAGTAGCTTTTACGTGATTGAGTAACAAACATACAAACTTTCACATATATGTATTATTAGGATTTCTTACCATGTGGATAAGAACCTTTCGTTCTCTTATGACTATTTACCGTGTTTTCTTCCGTGCTTATTCTTTTTATTAGACTGATAAAGAGTGAGAAGCGCTAGTAGGAGAGAGTAGTTGCTAGACGCAATGATATTTTTTGAACCTTGATTTTATGTGTTATGTACCCTTCCCGACCTCAAATCACAAGTAAATTGTTTTTCTCTATGTTAAATGCTTTTCTTTTCCTTCTGAAATGGGTTTCATCCTGTTCTTTTTTTACATTTAACTTTTTTAGAGGCACCCGTATAGGCCAGTATAGAAGATCTATAGGTCACGACAGGTGCCTTTAAAAAAGTACCTATAGGTACACTGTCCGTCCACATTTTAAACCGAAAAATATTTGAAACAATTCGTATTAAAATAGCGATCAATTGGGCCATGACGCGCCGCCACCACGCGGGCTCAGTGCGGGTTGGTGGGTGCTAACGACTGAAGATGCAGCCGGGACCAACGGCTTAACGTGTCTTCCGAAGCACGGAGGAGCCCGAGATAGTAAACTTTCGGTCACCCATCCAATGACCGACCACTGCGAAAGTTGCTTAAATTCAACGATCGCAGCGGAACGCGCTTACCACTTGCGCCATCGAGCTCCTCCAGACTCCATCAAAGTTATGAAGGACAGAATTTGGATGAATTCTGTCTGGGAAGGTATCTGAGGAAATTAATATTGCATCGACAACCATGTCGCGTATTGAAGTAGTCGCGCTTATAAAGTCACAGTTTCTTAACAAATAAATTAAAAAAAGGTAAATTTAAAAATCAAAAAACCCGACTGCTTTCAAATAAAAACTGAAAAGAAAAAAACAAGTGCAGTAGTCTATAATTCTGTAAATAAGGAACAAAGATACTTTAACAGTCGGGACCCATTAGATATTCAAGAATACATAATATTTTTCAATAATGGGTCCCGACTGTTAAAGTAGCTTTGTTCCTTATTAACAGAATTATAGACTACTGCACTTGTTTTTTTCTTTTCAGTTTTTATTTGAAGTATGATTAAGCAGTCGGGTTTTTTGATTTTTAAATTTACCTTTTTTATTTCACACTTTTTAGTTAGTTAGTATTTTAAGACGGTATATACCGTAGTCTTGTTATTTCAGTATGGGAATTAATTTCGCGGGAATTATTAAGTCTAAAAGATTGATTTATTAAGACATATAAAGACTTTACCAGCGGGGTCAAGGCTACAGATGGGCCTCAATTTTCGCAAAAATGTGTGAAGTTAAATCAAGTCGCACATAAATATCTCTTATGTATGTAAATTTTATAGTAAACTAGCACTTACTCAAAAAGTCATCTTTTGTTTATGTTTTTTTTAATAGTTTAGCAGTAAATGTAAAATTCTTTACTTTTATTCGTCGACTATTTAAAATTGGCAGTGGCTGCATTGTCACGTCAATGCCGGACGTCTAAGATTGTGATATACACAAATTCAGTGTCAGTCCCTAGTCTCATAATTTGATAAACCTACATAATTCACAGAAACCCAATATGTAGATGCCAGAAGTTAACTTCAAATGTTTTTAATCACCCTATATACAATACCAATCAATGACGTTTATGTCGCAGGTTGAAGAAAGCAGTAATTCCCGTCTGTTGTTTTGGACAATGGTAGCAAATGCCTTAGATCACTAAATTAAATAATTATGCAATCACCATAGCAAAGTTTATAATATTTGATTAAACTTAAGGCGCATAATAAAATTTTCATAAAGTTAGGTAGAGCACCATAGCAATCTCATTTATTAACAATTTATAGTTCTCTTTGTAGTTTTCTTTTAAAGCGTTCACATTTAACAGGTCACAGGCTTTGTTTTCGACCCTTTTTTATTGGTAGTGTAAAGCTCGAATGAAGAGTACTCCGAGTAGTGCAATCATGGCAATAATTTTCCATTTTTTTTTTTGTTTAAAAAAATACCGAATAACGTATCACTGTTAAGCACAAATGCTAAGTAACTTTTACAAATATAATCAAATAAACCTATTACTTACTTTATTTTTAAATCGTTTTCATCAATTAAATACTTATCTTATCCTAACTATCTATACTAATATTATAAAGAAGCAAGATTTGTATGTTTGTAACAAATAATCTGTCAAACTACTGAACCGGTTTCAAATATTAGTTCATCATAAGGTAGCTACGTTATTTATTATAACATTTTTCTTTATTTAAATACATTTTGTCCGAGTGACATAGGCTACATTTTATCCCGATAAATAAATTTCGCCCGTACAATGCCCACTATTAAGTATAATATAATATTATAGATGCGAAAGTGAGTTTGTTTGTTGCGCTTCCGTGCCCTAATAGCTAAATCGAATATAATGAATTCCCATATAGAAGTAGATGGGAACTTGGTTCTTAGCTACAACATCGCAATACTTATAGGCGTAGGCTGATGAAAGGGGTGATTTACCTATAAAAATCTACATTATTTACTTAGAATTTTGCAGAATTATTACAAAACCAATATAATCGCGAGCTGATTAATAAATACAGGGATTCCAATAAGTATGTACTTACTAGCGAAAAATGGGTTATTTGTCATTATATTAAGTAAACCTTTTATGTAACATTAAGTAATATCGTTAAAAAAAATGAAAAACAGTAAAATTCTGAGTTTTTCATTAAAATTCAATAATCATAAATACCTATTATGATAATATATTTTTCATCATTTAATAAGAAGGAACTGTATCACAGTTTTATTGTTAGTACTTCGTATAGGATCAGATACTGCGAATACCCGTTTTTTTTCTTTTACATAGTACACCGCGCTATCACTTTGTCATCGTTGTAACTTTTTAAATATTTGTCGAAATGACATAGTGCAAAAAGCAAAGTTTATCGTCTTTAAATATGAAAAGCGATAAAAGTATTTGTATGGATAAAAAATGATTTGTTAATACAAAATGTGCATTTTGGAAATAGATATCAAATAATATTTTAGTTTTGATTCACTATTTTAGCGGTAATGACTTACACATTAAAAATAGATATATGGTGTCACGGACTTTTTTTAGAACTATTTAAGAGATACATTTTCACTCTACATTACATTCATGTAACTTTTATTGTTTTTGCAGTGCAGGCCAAAATGGCTCGCAGATGGGAGATTTTTTTCCGTCTTATGTGACACTTATTGTTATATATTGGCCAATTCACTCAATAACTACATAAATTATGATATATATGTAATTATCATATATGAGCTATATTACTGTTAAGTTTCATTAAAATCCATTTAGTATTTTTTAGGTGAAAGAGTAACAAAGAACCATACAAACGTAAGATTGAAATTAAAAGCGTAAGTGGTTAATATACAACTTTAAAGCGTTGTAGATCCTAAACAATCATATAAAATGAAAAATGGTGGTAGGAACCTAAATATGATTTTTGATTATCTAGACAGTGATACCCCACTCGACATATTTTGTCAACTTATTTTTTTTACTTCGTCACAATATGGCGCCTAATGTTGCCCATATTGAATTTTGATTACTGTCATATCTTTAGTAGCACTCCCATGATTGAGACGAATCGATTGATGTATGAATCATCAAAATCGGTCCAGGCGTTTGGTCTCTGGTGTGCCACAAAGGAACAAACATACATATATAGACTGTTAAACACATAACCCTGTCTGCGCGTCGCGCTTCGCGCTCTTGCATTGCGCAGCCGGGTAAAAATAAGAAGAGTACTAAAATTATGGTTGTCTGTAAAGTCTGTTTACGGACGATAATTTTACGTGATAACGTATCGTTCGCTGTTTTCCTCGGGACTTTGTGTTTGGGTTTTTGTTCTGGTTCATTATTGAGCCCAAGAACGATTCTGCAGCTTTATGGGGACCCGAGTTAGGCCCCTCGGAGGTGAAGGGGACAGGATGATCAGGGGGGTCTGGGGGTCAGAGGGGCAGGGTAGTAAGGGTCGAAGGAACCTCTCCGAAACTAACTCGTGACAACGTGACATAACGTCACACGTTTTCGTGCGTGCAGCCGGAGTTTATCGATTTATAAGACGTTATCACGTCAAAAAATTATTGAAAAGATTATCATTCTATCAAGCAATATTATATGTAATAATAACCATAACGAACAAGATTTATGCTCAAAGCCCTAGAGAAGCTTTCCGATTAGTCAGTAGGCGGACGAGTTCTTATAGTAACGAAACGGCCAAGCCACATATTTTGACTGAGGTGAAGGGTTTGTGAAGTAAGGTGTTATAGAGTTAGAAGTTTGGCTCTACATAAGATCTGATAATTTATTGAGAGTGCAAGTCACATGGTCTCTTCTTGGCAAGAGTTTACATGAAAATATTTTTGGTGGGATTAAAATATTCTCTACAAAAACGCAAGAATCGGTCTTCAAACTATAAGAAAAGTGAGTAAATTTTTTACATAACTATTTAAGTAAGGGCTGGCGAGCCAGGGATCTTACTCTATTATCCTTTATCAGTCAGTCAGTAAATATCTTTTTCTGGAGAAAAATACGTTATACCTATTGCAATTTTATTCCAAAAGATTCGCATTAAGTTAGTAGAGAGAATAATTTAGATTCTTTTTCATCGTAAGCTTCAAGTGTTCAGAATAAAATGAAGTTTTTTGCTGTTATTCAAAAGACTTGCCATGATATAAAACTTTGAATATATGAATAAATCATTTGCACATAAAAAAACACTTCGTTCCTTGACTACAGTATAAAAATAAAACGAGCCAAACAGTGTATCTTATTTAAATATAAGATATCCATTATTTTGAATGTATCAAAGATTGTTTTTTTTAACTTAATATGCAGACAGGTAATTCTTTTTCAATGTATTTTTCTTGGAAAAAAGTTATACCCGTATTTCAAACTTAAATCATTGCACGACAAAACAGAAATCGACTCGGTTCTTTAATCAGGTCTGCTGTGTGTTTTTTTTTTGTTTTCTCACAGAAGCGGAAGCGGGTGTGAAATCCTCATGGATACCCTACAGCCGGCTGTTAGGAAACGTTAGTCTTTTACTGAGTAAAACACACCCTCGGGGGGATTCTTATATATACAGGACGTCCCACGGGTTTGTCACATGGAGGGAAACTATTTTAAATATTGAAGATAGAATATTTTACTGAAAAAAGACATGATTTTATTTTTAATAATAAGTAGAACTGCATTCTATAGTTTTAAAAAATCGCCAGCCGAAACTGGGAATCAAACTCTTGAAATGTGAAACAAAAAAACGTGTATTTTATGATTACCGTCGAAAGGGTAAACCATGAGGATTATTTTTTCCTAAATAACATTTCTTGACCAGGCCTTACAGGCTTCATCTTATCCGATCAACTCCTGAGAAGGGGATGATGCAGGTGTGTGATTGTGAGTTTTGAATTTATAGGGTTGTACCAATATAGTAAAAACGAGATCCTATCACTTAAACTCCACTGTCTATCTGTCTGTTCTTCACCAAGCTGTATTTCCATGAAACGTGATAGCTAGACAGTTGACATTTACAAAGATGATGTATATATTTTGCCGATCTAACAACAAATACTAAAAACAGAATAATATTTGTAGGAACATGGCTGATATCAGAAGGGTTATTCAAGTTTGTCAATGGCGTGGATAGGAGGGTGAGGAGATGTTAATTCAACGAATACAGCACTATGGTTTGAACATGACTTCTTGATGGTTTTAACAGATTGCTGCTGCACAAAATAGTTCCCATTCACAAAGATGATACTTGATTTAAAATAACGTTTACCGAGCATGTAGCCATGAGCGCATCTTCTGTCACACGTCAACGCAAGTTACAACACTATAATTAGGCATGTTCCTTGTACTTTCTTTCAACTTATACTGAACTATAGAAACGATAAAGTCACAAATTAAAACACTTTTGGCACAGTCACAGTAGGAAACCAAAATGGCGACCGGCCGCAAATAGGCATTTCAATGAGGTCACTTGCAGATTTCAATGATGTCGCCGTTACTAGTTCAGGCAAATATAATGTTGTCTCTTTTCGCGTGGAGTATTTTAGGTTAGTTAAATGAGATGACTACAAAGGAGAATGCCCATAGGTAGTATCGTCCTTGGTCGGCCTTGTACATTCACCTAATTTATATCAAAAATCAAGTTTTTAATTTTCACAAAACCATGTTAAATAATTTGCTTTAACTTCGCCGAACAAAAATTTCTATAAAAAAATAGTTATTCATTCACTTCCATTTCATTAGTATTTTTGACACACTTGTCTTCTCAGTGTTGCCATTTTGTAATAACCGTATCGATTTATCAAAATATAATCGATGCACTTGTAGTTATTTCATCAAAATAACGAGTTAGATTATGCGTACAATTCAATATGCTAAAGAAAACATATTATATTGCATTACATTTGTCGCAAAAAAAGTAGTCTGATCTGTATATTAAGATTATTAAGTATAGATATAGACTCGAAAGTCTATAATACACGTTTAGATCGACTGCTAACAGTTTATTTACCGGATAATTGTCCATATTATCGAGGGGTAGTCAGAAAAAGTATCGCAACGGCTCGGTGTCTGTTAAAAAAAACGATTTTTTAGGGTCGTACATGATACATATATAGCCCTAAACGTAAATGCTGCATCACATGCATTTATGTCTACGTGCATGACCGACGATCATCCATACGAGTAATTCATAACTTGCATGCTGTTAATAAAAGGAACTCCATGGGGACTTCTCATTCATCTGCCTGTACCTAGCCTGAACGCTGTTTGTTTTGATATCAATATAATAAATTCTTTTTTGCTTTGCTAAGTATCTCATGTCGCAATACCGTCCACAGATTTAACACAAATAATGTATCAGATATACTATGTTTTATTTTGCACGTATAGCGCTATACATGTGCTATACGTGCAAAATATAACATTTATGCTTCTACTATGATCATAAATCTATGACAGTGTAATAAATAATTAAGCGGGATTAAACTATTGTACCAGTAGTGATAAATCGGGAAAGAGGAATATCGATTCATTCATATTTTTTTAGAAACTGGTAATAATATTACCAACGGTGTCTGTCAAATTGTTTTTTTTTCACTGACGTTTCTAATTTCGAGCAGATTATTTGGTAAATATTTCAGTGTTTATAATTATTTTCATCTATTTCCTTTAAGCTGAGTTGATTTTTGATTTGATCCAACCATTTTATAGATAGATAAACTTGAAAAAGAGAAGGCAAGAACTATTAATATAATGACATTTGTTATATCGTTATTCGTATTACCCGTCGAGCTAGAGAAAAAGTATATTTAATTATTGAATCTACTTATATTATAAATGTGAAAGTTTGTATTTTATTGTTTTTGTATGTTACTTAACCACGCAAAAACAACTGAATGGTATTGGATAAAATTTGGTACGCATTTAGTTGAGGACCAGGAGTGAGGGATACGATACTTTTAATCTTAGAAAGATATATAAGATACTTTTAATCTTAGAAAAAATTAAGGTTCCCGTGGGATCTCAAAAAACTAAAGTTAACGCGAACGAAGTCGCGGGCAGCTGCTAGTTTACTATAACTCCGCCCAACATTAATGAAGAATCACTGGTTACATAAAAGTTGTTAACATTTGTATCGTTGTTTGCACAACATACATTTGTTCTAATTTTTTTATTTGTAGATAAGCCATGTTAAATATTATTTGCAATAAATTATGTTGCATTTTATTCTTTCATTCAAAAGTTAATTAAATAGGGTATGAAAAATTGATAAGTTAGGTGTAAGTGGATTATTTTAACCTTAGTACCGTTTTTTTCTTCAAAGCTAACAAAGCTGTTACACTAACTAAATTAAAACTTAGATATTTTTGGGAATGTTATGTTTCTTTTGGTACGTAAGGTTTTCGGAGCTCTTCAGGGTAGAAACAAACTGAGTGTCTACCTTTTGGTAATTCTGTGCTGGTTCTAAGCACGATTCCCAGAACATCATCAACATTCTAATAATGTAAAATAAGTGTTGTACCTGTAGTAAACTATATAAATTAATATTTCGAAAATTTCGATCAAAATATTTACATATACAAAGGTAATGCATTTGTCTATCATAAAACTACCTACGGACATCATTGACATATTTACTTATAATCATTTGTATGAGCATTAAAAAAACTGTCGCTCAATAAATATCATTACGAACACACGTTTCTTTGATTCAAACTTCTCAGTGATAGTGAACCTTGTCACCAAAACAGTACCTATACCATGTTTCGTAAAGTTAAGTGGGTATGCTATCTATAACCTTGTTTTAATAGATAGCGAAAATGATTTAATAGCGATCTAGCTCCATAAAATTTATTATAATGTAGAATTAAGAATATTTTTTTGAAATCGAGTAACAGTTTAATCGATTCTGAAATAAATCGAATTTACTTTCACTCTACAATTACTCTTTTGTTAATTTGAGTGCTCGTTCAATGTTTTTATGAACACATCAAGTGGAACGCGTTCCGTTATCAGTAAAAAAACATGTCAATTTACTTAAAGTTTTATTATGAACGCCACGTGTCAATTTATCTAGTATAAAAACAGATAAATTTTAAACATCAATTTAAAGACGTACTGTCCCCGTAGCATGAGCACCTCAATTTACGTTATTTATCGCGTCTAACTATCAAACTCCATAGTAATTTTTTTTTTTTTTTTTTATATAGATAGGTCCGACAAATGACTCCCCCCCACCTGATGTTAAGTGAAGGTGAAGTCCAGACGTGACGATAGCTGATACAGCAGTTTTACCTGCCACACCAGCCATCTTCACCCTGTCGGCCTGCATGTTGCTTCTTCACGCCTCTTTTAAAGGATCCCAGGTTGTAATTCATTTACATTCCATTTACGGATTCCATTTACGGATAGTGCGACAAAGAAATGAGTCACCAAATTTCTTTGTACGCGTTGGAATTGTGGCCACAGTTAGACGATGACAACGTAGGCCAGCGCGCGTGGTCCTCTGAAGGAAAGGAGAAGGTGGGATAAGAGAGAATAACTCCTCAGAACACTCGCCGTGGTACAGACGATAGAACGCGCTTAGTGACGCCACGTCACGGCGTAATTGAAGAGGCTCAAGGTGTTCAGTCACCTCCTCATCGCCTATGATGCGGATCGCGCCCCGCTGTAACCTATCCAAAGCATCGAGCAAGTACTTGGCGGAGCCATCCCAGAGGTGCGAGCAATATTCCACGCAGGACCGCACTTGCGTTTTGTACAACAAGCACAGTTGATCGGGCGTGAAAAAACGCCGCACCTTGTTCAGGACTCCGAGTTTGCGTGAAGCTGTTTTGATCACGGTTTCGATGTAGTTCTTTGGATTCAGGTCTGAGCGAACTTCCATACCGAGCATGGAAATGTTGCTCTGCAGCGGTAGTGTTGTGCCCTGAAGAGATGGAAGGGGAAGGAATGACGATGTTTTTGCCGTGAAAGCGCAAGCCTGAGTTTTTTTGGCATTGAACTCAACCAAGTTCCTGGTACCCCATTCGGAAATGTGGTCCAAAGCCTGATTGAGTTCAATGACAAGATTCTCGCGTTTCTCCTTGGTTACCGCCAGCCCAGCCGCTGCTTGTCCGAGATACCCCGCATGCACTGTACTATCGTCTGCATAGCAATGAATATTCCCAAGAGGAATTAAGTCATTGATATGCAGCAGAAAGAGAGTGGGGGATAGGACGGAGCCCTGGGGAACGCCGGCATTCACTGACATGAACCGCGAACTGCTACCATCCGTAAGGACACGAATTCTACGCTCATGCAGGAAGTCAGCTACCCAAGAACAGAACTGGGCTGGCAGACCGTATGCCGGAAGCTTGGAGAGAAGGCTTTTGTGCCAGACCCTGTCAAACGCCTTGGCAATGTCAAGGCTGATAGCCAACGACTCGCCACGCTTGTCGATAGCCTCACCCCAGATATGAGTTAAGTACGCTAGAAGATCACCCGTCGATCGTTTCGGTCTAAAACCATATTGACGATCATTAATCAAGGAGTGATCCTCTAGGTAGCGGGTCAGATGGTTATTAAGGACCTTTTCTAAAACTTTACATAAAACTGAGGTGACTGCTATTGGCCGGTAGTTTGCCGGGTCTGAGCGATCCCCTTTTTTGGGCACCGGTTGCACATTGGCATCTCTCCAAGTCTCCGGCACACGCCCCAAAGAATACGAGCATTGGTACAAGCGCGTGAGCACGGGAGACAACTCCGCTGCACATTTTTTAAGTACTACTGCTGGGATGCCATCAGGTCCACTAGCTTTCCGGACGTCGAGTGATTGCAATTCGGCACGAACCTCGCGCTGCCTGATTTTAATATCAGGCATCGTTGTGCCACAGTGAGGTAATGATGGTGGCAGTGCATTGCAATCATCGATTCGGGAGTTAGCCGCAAAGAGTTTTGCCAGTAAATCGGCTTTCTCCTGCAGCTTATGGGCTAGTGTTCCGTCTGGGCATCTCAGAGGTGGTAGCGAGGGCTCGCAGAAGTTTTTTTGTACGGCCTTGGCCAGACGCCAGTAGCTACGGGAGCCCGTAGGATGCGTCATAAGTTCCTGGCCAACACGTGCAACGCGCTGGGCATCCGCTCTAATGTAAACCTTCTTACAGGCCTTGGAAGCAAAATTGTAGGCTGCTTTGAGTAAATCGACCTCGGGATCCTTGAGAGCGCGCCCTCTGATCCAAGCACGATATGCCGCTTGCTTACGCGAAGCAGCTTCAGCACAGTCGTGATTGAACCAGAGGTTACGCGTGCCCTTACTGATGAGATCAGAATGAGGAATATAGTATTCCATACCCATTATAATCTCCTCAGTAATGGCAACGGCACTGGCCGATAGGTCCCTGTCACTGAAGCAGCGCTGCTTCCAGGGGACGGACGCAAAGTAGTCACGCATACCGTCCCAATCTGCCGACCCATAATGCCAGATACGGCGCTTGACCACTGCTGGACGCGGAGGCTTGGCCTGTGGTGCTTTGGCAGATATCAGGCAGTGGTCTGACGAGCCCAGGGGGGCTCTTACCACAACCTGATAGCCCTGTGGATGGGTCGTGAGCAGAAGGTCCAGTAAAGAAGGCGCTTGACTTGGAATATCTGGGATCCTGGTGGGCTGATCAACCAGTTGCTTCAAGTCATGCGTGAGAGCGAATGCGTGAGCAGAGATCCCTGCATGGTTAGTTTTGGAGGAACTTAACCACAAATTGTGGTGAGCATTAAAGTCCCCCAAAAACACCAATTCTGCATTGGGAAATTGTTCCTGCGCGTCATCTGCTGCCCGACTAAGGTGTTCAAAAAGTCGAGTTGTCTCAACATCGCCGGTGTGGGATCTGTAGAGACACACGTAAACTCTGGCCAGGGGGCCAGAGTCGACGTGTACCCCCAGCATGGAGAAGGAGGGATCTTCCAAGCAGCGGAGACGGCGACAACAAACATCCGCCCGAACATACAGGCATACACCGGCTTTCGCTTTGAAGGACTCTTCAAGCACGTAGCCGGGATAATTAAGGTAGCCTGTGTCAGCAGGCGGAAGTATGTGTCTCCGTCAGGAACAACAATGCTGGCCGTGCTGTCTCAAGATGGTGGTGGACAGCGTTGAGGTTAGAGTGGAGTCCGCGTATGTTGCAGAACTCGACCTCAAACAGCGTTGAAGGCGTGGGGGTGTGCACCGCTGAACGTCCAAACTTTGTTTTAGAAGCTGCCATTATGGAAGTGAAAAAGAGACGTCAAACGAGTGGACGTTGTCGCGACAAGACCGGGCAAATTAGGGAGGCATGTTTCCCCGAATGATTGCCTGCAGAGGATATACGCCGACCCGCCGGACGGAAGGGCCCCCGCACCCCCCCGGAAGTGGCCGCCGGGACCCCACGCCCCGGTCACCAACCGGCACGACGGTCCACCCCGAGATTATGCGTGACATGATGGGCCAGCCTCGCGAACTGGTTAGGAACGCTCGGGCCCCTGTACTGTGCCACGGGCGGCCAGCGGGACAGCCGTTTCTACGGGTCTCCCTGGCCGGCGGATCGATGCAGTCCTCCCGGCATCGGTTCCACGGATGCCTAGCCCTGGACCGAATCCGTCGCGACAACCTCCACTCGAGCCCTGGTTTTACGCTGGCTGACCCCGAAACGCGCGAGAAGCACTTCACGGGTTTTTCACCATGCGCACGGTGGTAACAAAATTTGACACTTTAGCGTGAGCGAGGAAACAAAAAAAACGACGGGTTGCACTCCGAGAGTGCCGGCAGAAGTGAAAACTTGAATATTAACGTTGTGCATTTTTGATATTTTGGAATTGTTAGGTAATAATTTTGCATGAATTGCTTTAACTATCAGTATAAAAGTACTATCATTTATGGGGTAGAATACAATATTTATTTATAGCGCTATCGTACACAAACATGACAATTTATTTTACATTAAAAAGTTTATCTGTCAGAAAAAACAAACGTACATGAATCACTTTTAAGCGCACCTAGCGACATCTATTGTAAAAAAATGCATTTTCTTCGCAATAAAGCTGCCACCTGGACGTCCTAGTTAGAGACTTATTTCGTCCAATAAATTGAAAGTCAACAACTTTTCCAATTTTATTGTTTTCGTCTTAGGAATTTTCGATCAGGCCACGTGTCCTGACGCGAGTTTAAAATTTTTTACCCATTACAAAAAAGTGTATAACGCCGCTAAAGAAGTTTTCACTTCAAAAAAGCATTGTGCACGTATAGCACGTGCTATACGTGCAAAATATAACATTTATGCTTCTACTATGATCATAAATCTATGACAGTGTAATAAATAATTAAGCGGGATTAAACTATTGTACCAGTAGTGATAAATCGGGAAAGAGGAATATCGATTCATTCATATTTTTTTAGAAACTGGTAATAATATTTCCAACGGTGTCTGTCAAATTGTTTTTTTTTCACTGACGTTTCTAATTTCGAGCAGATTATTTGGTAAATATTTCAGTGTTTATAATTATTTTCATCTATTTCCTTTAAGCTGAGTTGATTTTTGATTTGATCCAACCATTTTATAGATAGATAAACTTGAAAAAGAGAAGGCAAGAACTATTAATATACATAGACATTTGTTATATCGTTATTCGTATTACCCGTCGAGCTAGAGAAAAAGTATATTTAATTATTGAATCTACACATAGGACCCTACAAAATAAGGTAAGAACCGTCATTGTACAAAATTTTTCGTAGCGATACTACAGTCCATACTACGATGGGCATTCTCCTTTATGAATACAATGTCGATATCAATCATGTTTGTCTAACAGGTTGTTAATGATAGTATATTATGCTTTTTTGAAGTGAAAACTTCTTTAGCGGCGTTATACACTTTTTTGTAATGGGTAAAAAATTTTAAACTCGCGTCAGGACACGTGGCCTGATCGAAAATTCGTAAGACGAAAACAATAAAATTGGAAAAGTTGTTGACTTTCAATTTATTGGACAAAATAAGTCTCTAACTAGGACGTCCAGGTGGCAGCTTTATTGCGAAGAAAATGCATTTTTTTACAATAGATGTCGCTAGGTGCGCTTAAAAGTGATTCATGTACGTTTGTTTTTTCTGACAGATAAACTTTTTAATGTAAAATAAATTGTCATGTTTGTGTACGATAGCGCTATAAATAAATATTGTATTCTACCCCATAAATGATAGTACTTTTATACTGATAGTTAAAGCAATTCATGCAAAATTATTACCTAACAATTCCAAAATATCAAAAATGCACAACAATTCAAGTTTTCACTTCTGCCGGCACTCTCGGAGTGCAACCCGTCGTTTTTTTTGTTTCCTCGCTCACGCTAAAGTGTCAAATTACTATGGAGTTTGATAGTTAGACGCGATAAATAACGTAAATTGAGGTGCTCATGCTACGGGGACAGTACGTCTTTAAATTGATGTTTAAAATTTATCTGTTTTTATACTAGATAAATTGACACGTGGCGTTCATAATAAAACTTTAAGTAAATTGACATGTTTTTTTACTGATAGCGGAACGCGTTCCACTTGATGTGTTCATAAAAACATTGAACGAGCACTCAAATTAACAAAAGAGTAATTGTAGAGTGAAAGTAAATTCGATTTATTTCAGAATCGATTAAACTGTTACTCGATTTCAAAAAAATATTCTTAATTCTACATTATAATAAATTTTATGGAGCTAGATCGCTATTAAATCATTTTCGCTATCTATTAAAACAAGGTTATAGATAGCATACCCACTTAACTTTACGAAACATGGTATAGGTACTGTTTTGGTGACAAGGTTCACTATCACTGAGAAGTTTGAATCAAAGAAACGTGTGTTCGTAATGATATTTATTGAGCGACAGTTTTTTTAATGCTATTACAAATGATTATAAGTAAATATGTCAATGATGTCCGTAGGTAGTTTTATGATAGACAAATGCATTACCTTTGTATATGTAAATATTTTGATCGAAATTTTCGAAATATTAATTTATATAGTTTACTACAGGTACAACACTTATTTTACATTATTAGAATGTTGATGATGTTCTGGGAATCGTGCTTAGAACCAGCACAGAATTACCAAAAGGTAGACACTCAGTTTGTTTCTACCCTGAAGAGCTCCGAAAACCTTACGTACCAAAAGAAACATAACATTCCCAAAAATATCTAAGTTTTAATTTAGTTAGTGTAACAACTTTGTTAGCTTTGAAGAAAAAAACGGTACTAAGGTTAAAATAATCCACTTACACCTAACTTATCAATTTTTCATACCCTATTTAATTAACTTTTGAATGAAAGAATAAAATGCAACATAATTTATTGCAAATAATATTTAACATGGCTTATCTACAAATAAAAAAATTAGAACAAATGTATGTTGTGCAAACAACGATACAAATGTTAACAACTTTTATGTAACCAGTGATTCTTCATTAATGTTGAGCGGAGTTATAGTAAACTAGCAGCTGCCCGCGGCTTCGTTCGCGTTAACTTTAGTTTTTTGAGATCCCACGGGAACCTTAATTTTTTCTAAGATTAAAAGTATCTTATATATCTTTCTAAGATTAAAAGTATCGTATCCCTCACTCCTGGTCCTCAATTAAATGCGTACCCAATTTTATCCAATACCATTCAGTTGTTTTTGCGTGGTTTAGTAACATACAAAAACAAAAAAGTACAAACTTTCACATTTATAATATAAGTAGGATTAAGAATATTTATGTCATTTTAGACACCTTTAGGTTAAGTCAAGATAGTAATATACACATATATATAAATATATAAGCATGTAATATTCTTATACATATAAGAGTTGTATTCACGTTATGATATTTCGATTGTTTTTTCTGTAACCTTTTTAGTGTCAAAAGGAGTCAAAGAGTGAGAACGACTCCTATTACCCTCCCCCGTACGTCCGTCAGTATGTACGTCCGTCTATCAGACAACGAGCTTTATTTTATGAATCGTAATGAGTAAACAGTTATAAAACGAATTTTGGATTACTTTTGCTGTTATAATGACAAATGATAAAATAGTTATTTATTATACAAGAGTGGAAAGTTCCTTTTTAACCGCGTGCTCGATTTGGATGACCGAGCAAGCGAAGGATTCTAAAGTTGAATCACGAGCGCAGCGAGTGATTCTAAATTAGAATCCTGAGCGTCAGCGAGGGAAACAAACGAGCACAAGGTGAAAAATCTTTCCACTCGAGTGCAATACGTAACTTTTCATCCCACCTCAGCGAGGAAATGACAAAATGAAAAAGAAAACAATTTATAATGACAAAATATTTTTATTTCAATTAAAACACATTAAGATAATCTATAAATTGAAGAAAATAATAAGAAGTAGAAAATAATTAAGAAATATTAAATGTAACGTTGCTACAGTTACTTATGTTAAGTTTAATATTTTTGTTAGGTAATGTTATGTTGGTGTTTGTGAATTGTGCGCTGTTTTGTGGTAAACTACTCGTATCAGTAATTTTAAATAGTTGTGCCGATTCATTGGATTCTATTGGCGTAAATGTTGGCGAGAGAGGGCTATTGTTTCCAATCTTATGGGGGCTCATTTTAGATGTAGAAGGGCGAGACCAAGAATCTGACAGAGGTTCTTTCAGCGTTATGGCCTCCACGATACTATTACAAATTTTTGATTTACTTTGGATTGAATCCTCTATGTATCCCTCTACAACCGAATTAGACTTCCAGCCTCCATGGCGCTTAAGCGATAGAAGATCAGCCCCTGATTCGGCCAAAAGTGTGGCTGAGGTTCTTCTAAAACAGTGACCGGTGTATAACGGGGGTTCTAAAAGTCCGAGAAAAGTTGCTATTTCTCGTGGAATACTGCCAATTTTATTCTGACCCATAGGTTGTCGGATACACTTTCCGTTGCGATATTGTAGAAAAAATCGTTCAATTGGGGTGTTAGAAGGACGTAAAGCTTGATATTTCTGAACAATGTTTACATATTCCTTGCGAATAACGAAGTTGCGGTCTTTTTTTGTCTTGGTATTTAGTACATTAATTAATAGCAATTCATCAGAATTATGAGAATATTTTGATACGTTATTGACATTAAGTAGTGTAAGTTCATTTGTTCGACATGCTCCGGTTATACCAATAATAAGAACAACCTGTAACAAAAGAAGTATTTATAATCGTAAATAAATTAATCAAATTAAAAATATTGTAAGTACTATGTACAATTTTATCAACAACAAAAAATTACACGTATTGACTTACTTTTGCCGCTAAATATACGGAATCAGGTGCTTCATTAATAAACTTTGCAATTTCAGATGCTGTGAAAACCTTCGATTTTTTTGGTTTATAACCAGATGAGGCTCTTTTTAAAAATGCCACTAATTTATGATAGGTGTCGATATGAACGTCTTTCTTCATCTTAATTGTTAATTTTAGCATTGAATACGTACTCCATAGCGTGCTTGCTTTCTTGGTCTCAGATAATTCTATAAAATATGCCAGCAAAACGTTTTCGGAGAAAGTTTTTGCTCCTTTAGCTAGTCGCCACATGTTAAATATATCGTACTGTTTCAAATACTTCTCTCGTGATTGCTGAGGGAGAAGGCTCATTTGCGCATTATTAACTGTTTCAGTTAACTCAGTTGGCGTTAGATAAACTTCATCGTCGCTAATGTCACTCATTTTAGTTGATTTTTTTGTACAGTTTTTAGGTTATGTTAATTATATTAAGCAATAAAACGTGAAAAACTAGAATGGCGCGAAGCACGCAAATAAAACAAAGAAACCAAGAAGGTTCCAAATTTAAATTTTTTCACAATTTAAAAAGTTCTAATCATAAATTTGGCACCATAGAGGTTACATTAAATAGGTTTAATGACGTTTTGAATTTACAATTATATTGAGTACTCATTATATGTGATGTTCTAAATTCAAATCTACTTTGCCGCTCAAGCGAATAAAATAGAATTTTCCAGCCAGATTTCGAAGCGCAAAATTACACTTTCCGAGGTAGTGGGATGAAAATTAAATTAAAGTAATTGAAAGAAGACCCCTCAATTGTTTAGCAAACCTGATTTTTTTAACTGATTGAGAAGGTCGTTGCATCAGTATTTAGACCAAAAACAAATTCTTCCGAGCTTTGGAAGACATGTTTATTACTTGGTCTCGACCGCATCTGCGGTCACTACTTAGCAGCTACCTCTCTGCATTACTTATATGAAATTCTTCCGAGCTTCGGAATACATGTTAACTCTGCAGTCACTATATAGCGCCCACCAATCTGCACTGGAATCGCGTAACTACTATTCCACGTGAACCAGGCAGCAAATACTAGAGAAAAATCGAGACGTCATCAGGGCCGCGGTAGCATAATGGTCAGTGCATTTGCTCGGACAGCGCCTTCGCTATTCGGGACGGGACTCGAATCCACACACTTGTGCGGGTTCGAGTCCCGTCTGCTGCCTGGTTCGCATGGATATTTTTTCTAGTAAGATTTTCTTTAGATTACTATTACGCAAATTAGGATTGAGTTTTGCTTTGTCAGTACTCACGACGATAGGTAAACAATTTATTATGACCAAGATAGTGGCTTTATCTACAAATGCTTTGTTTGTATACACAAAAAAATGATAAAATGATTACGTCAAGTTATATAAATTTAATGAATTGCTATAATGTGATGTGTGATGCTGATGATTAATAGTGCTTTTATGTAAAAAAAGGTGGCAAACAAACAAATATCCCACCTGGGGGTTAATCGCCTTACGTGATTGCTATGACTATCGCTATCGCTTACGATTTCATTTTGTTATTTCTGACCGCCTAAGGTTTTTTAAAATACCTCACGCTCATTTTCTTTAATATTGTTATTACCAACGCAAAAGAAAAAAAAGAGCGCGAGGCATTTAAAAATCTCAGGCGGCCAGAAATAATAAAACCAAATATAAGCGATAGCGATAGCCATAGCAATCTAGTGACGCTATTCGCCCCCTGATGGTAAGCGATGGCCATAGCTTATAGACGCACTCGTGATAAGGTAACGTAGGTACAGTAGAGTATAACTCGCTATAGACCTTGAAACTAAGATTATGATGTACCATTATCATTGTTTCACTTTAATAATAAAATAATAAAGTTCCTCAATTAGAGCTGCTTTATTTCATTAAATAAGTATACTTATTAATCATATTGTAACTTTTAACACTAAAGCTTATTTATTAATATCGCAGGTCAAGATCCTCTTGGGTCATATTAATTATTATTTCCAGGGTTCCATATCCTAAGGGTGATAACGAAATCTTATCACCTATCTCATCATTCTGGACTGTCCGTCCGCAAATCACAAGTATGCTTTACAGCAAAAAAAACGGCGGACATAATGCCATAAGATGTAAAAGAAGAATGTAAAATACATATATTTAAATATAGGTAGACCGCTTAACTTAGTCCTCGCCTGCGGGGTAAAGAGTGTGGGGGAGGGCGAAAGCGAGGACCGTGAGAGGTGCGGGCGGCAGACAAATTATTGTCAAAACTAGCGGCCCGCCCTCGCTTCGCTTCGGTGTAGAGCTGAAGTGTAGACTACAGTTTTTGTTCTTAGGCTTGTTTTATACACAATGACATTCATCTATGATTCTTCTTATACCTGCATGCAAAGTCTCAGCCCGATCAGTTTAAAATTGACAAAGTTTCATACAATCTTTCATTCTCTATTTTATCCTCTTGGGGCTAGATCAAAATCCTTTCTTAGCGGATGCCTACGTCATAACATCTACCTGCCTGCCAAATTTCAGCCCGATCTGTCCAGTGGTTTGGGCTGTGCGTTGATAGATCACTATGTCAGTCAGTCACCTTTGAGTTTTATATATATAGATTACAAATGCTCGCCGCCCGCACCTCTCACGGTCCTCGTTATCATCCTCCCCCACACCCTGTACCCCACAGGCGAGGTCTCAGTTAAGCGATCGACCTATACTTATCTACGTTTTTATTGCCGCTGTTAAAAACCAATTTTTTAAAGAACGATCACGTCTTTTGTGTGAAGTGCATTATAATAAGTCGTGATTATTCCAACATTTAAACATATCATATTGCAAGTTTTGTTCGTGTTCGGTGTTTGTCGATTGTTCGTATAATCTATTATTCAGTAAATAAAGCGTTCATGCTATAAATTATTTTCTGTACTTTATCATCTATGTTAATTATAATTTACTGCTAGGCTTCTTTTGGATCATCGCTCGTAGCTGTCGCCGCAATATTTTTCCGCTACCTGTTTTTGGTATCTCCTCAATAAATATTACACCACCCCTTAGCCTTTTCCATGGAGAAACCTGGAATCAGCAATTTTCATTACTCCACAAGATTATAATTGTTCCAAAGATTTATACGTAGTTGAGTATAAGTAAGTATTTTTATCTCGTAATTGCTTTGAGAATACACTCATTTTATTTGCTAATATTACTACACTTATTGACTCTAAAAATAATCAAGTTCAATAACCGTGAAAGGTATCAAATATAATCAATTATCACGAATTCTTCCAGAATTAGAATTTCCTTCCGTATTCGTCAATCGTGAATTTAAGCTGTTATAGTAATATTGATTAACCTTTGTTGCAACGAAGTCAAAGATTTCTTTCTCTGTTACAAAGGCACCAGGTTTCTTAACTATAAACGCAACCGGAAGTTCTCCTGCAGTAGGGTCCGGTATGCCTGTAACTCCAACATCTTTAACCGAAGGGTGTAACAGCAAAACAGCTTCTAATTCGGAGGGTGATACCTAAAATAATGAAAAAGTTACTTTAAGATTATTTACTATTATTACACTTAGGTGGTATTTAACAAGGTAAAACATAATGGTCGGTGCATTCGCTCGGATAGCGAAGGGTGTGGGTTCGAGTCCCGTCTGCTGCCTGGTCCGCTTGGATTTTTTTTCTTGTAAAATTTTCTTTAGATTTAATCATCTAGCAGTCCAATGCTTAATAAAATAAAAATATAAAGGTAAAAAATTATTAATTCAGTGTTACGAGCTATGGATCTCTAATCTCAATCTAGAATTATAACTGTTCTTATACTGAATAACCTTAATTTATTATGTCCACTCACCTGCCATGCCTTATATTTGATTAACTCTTTGATCCTGTCGACTATAAAAAAGAAGCCTTCATTGTCATAGTATGCCACATCACCGGTTTTGAAAAAGCCTTCTTCGTCAAAATCATCACCACGTTCCTTGCCAATATACCCGTCAAATAAAGCCAGTCCTTTGACACAAACCTCGCCGGCATGATTAGGTCCGAGAATTTTTCTTGTTTGCGCGTCTACTACCTGAGAAGAGTCCAATAAAATCTATTTTGTGGTTTAAGAATAAGCAACACGGACATTAAAGTTATTTTAAAGTTTAGATAATTGTTTATAAATAATTATTATGTTCACAATCCGTGTATCGTTATCGTTTGTTGTGTTTGGAAGTAATAAATGATACCAATGTGAAAACTAAGCATTCTCTATTTGCATGTTGCAATGTTAAACATATAAAATTTTAAGATAATTACAATTTGAAGCTGTGTTGTATCGTTTCACCAGAATATCATAAACTAGCGTTGATAATGCCATTAGCCGTACGAAATGCAACATTTTACGAGTTGACCCATCGGAACTTAGTATAACTTCGTTAACTATTGTGTGCTTCGCTCAAATGGCACATCGCGATAATATTAGAAATTTAATGATGAGGCTCATGTTACAGTCAGACTAAAAACTATTATTTACTAGGCAAATAAATAGAATGAAACGAATATTTGTAAAACTACTCAAAGATATGTTATTGACTGTTAAATTTACCTTAACTGTAATTCCTTCTAAAACCTTTCCCACACTACCCTGCTTGGGATATAAATCAATATCCCTACATATGATTCCAGTAGCTTCTGTCATCCCGTAACCCTGGGTTACATGATGTAAATTTTTGAATCTGAAATAGTTATCATAGGTAGTATGTTTTAAAAATTAGACCATTTAAAGGATATCAGATTATGAAAATTAGCACTCAATAAAAAAAATAGTCATTATTTTATTTATCACTCTACTTAAGGAGGATCCTTACCAACGATTACGAAATGATACGTATAAGACAAATAATAATTTTTCTTGCTTATTATTACATATTGGTTTCTTTTTCATTGCGATTGTAATTGAATAGATTATGTGCTCGAAGGTATTATTGTATTTAAGGAATTCCTCTTATCTCTGGTGGGACTGTGACAAGTTTCTATTGCTTAAACTTATTTCAGGCACCACAGGGGAGCACGCTAACAACATAGTACCTACCTAATGAATAAGAAAAGTATATGGACCTCTATTGCCTTGAAGAACAAATATATTTTTGTTTTAATTTGATTTGAATCTTTTTAACATGGTACGCACGGTAATAGATGTGGATAACGCATAAGAATAAATACCTGGATTTGACTAAAGTAATGACGTCGGAGTCTAAAGGCGCACCGCCAGAGTGCATCAGCTCCACAGAGCTCACATCGTACATGTCTAACACTGATGATTTGGACATAACTATTAAAGTTGGTGGAGCAACCACTAAAGCCTTAACCTAAAAAAAAAGTTTATAACTTTAATATCATACTATCAAAGTGTAATAAATTCTACCTGTCTTTCTTTTTGTTAAAATTTCTCGCATTTACTGCAAAATATAATTTGGAATATTAATGAAAGGCATAGACTACTTTTGTGGAATCGCTTACGACAATTAAACCGATTTTGACGGATGAGGTCTCATCGAATTAAGTTATGTGTTAGGTGATATGGCCATTTAGAAAGAATTAAAGTAATATGAATGTCAATCATGTAAAATTGGGTTCTTATGTTCACTAAATGAATCAGGAGTGAAGTTATATTTTGGATAAAATTGCCCCTTGTTAACTCTGTTAATGCTGCGTTTCCACTTAATGTCAGAATAACTCTGAACGAGCAAACGTTTGCTCGCTCGGTAAATGGAAACACCAGATCGAGTGAAGAAGTTCGTACAACGATGTTTGACTGGATCCAGGGAACGAATGCTCTCGTACTCAGTTATCAATTAAAATAACGCAACACTGTTTTGAGCATTACATTTGCCGAGCAAACAAATGTTTGCTCGCATGAAACTGTCCTGAGCACTAGATGGGAACGCAGCCTGAAGTTACAATGGCAATAATACAGTCTAGACAACTACAACTATTAAGTCCGTAAGTAAGAATATTATACCTCCGTGGCAGAGTGGTTTCATGGCGTCGCCGACTCGAGAGGTCCCGGGTTCGAATCCCGGTGGGGGCAGATATTTGTGTGATGAACACGAGCATTTGTACTCCAGTCATGGATGTTTAAATATGTATTTCTATATAAATATACTTATATATGTAAAGTATGTGTATTCTATCCGTTACCCTAGTATCCCATAACACAAGCCTTATAGTGCTTACTTTGGGGCTAGGCTAATTGGTTGGAAATATTTATTTATTTATTTATAATATTCACAGACGTCATGGTTCTACTGTGTTGAGAGTATGGTACTTATTGTTTTCTGGTACTGTTGTACCTTTTACCTAGTCTAGAACAAAATATAAGGCATTAAACAAATAAATGCTCTACAGGGATTCACACCCAGGATCATTGAAACAGGAGATAAGATGCTCCATCAACCTTGTAACAACAATTATTCAGTGCCGTATTATTATTCTATCTGTAAGTTTTATATTATTAGATATGTTATGGAGCATAGTACGTTTAATATTTCTGGATCATCTGCAAATACATATTCTCTTGGGTCCGTTCTAAAAATATAAACAACCATACGACAACCCATAATTGAAGCAGGATATAAGAGTGCTCCAACAACCTCGTACCAACCGTTATTCAGTTCAGTATTATTGTTCTATTTGTAGGTTTTATTTCATTATATGTGTTATGGAGCATAGCTGACCTTATATTTCTGGATCACCTGCAAATACATAGTCTCTTCAAACCTTTCCAAAAATATAATTGTACGACCATACGACAACCCATCTTTCATGGTCATAATCCCGTAAGTGTTACACCATGGTGTAACAGTAAGTAAAGTTGAATCATTACTAGTTATCCTGAAACAATATAAATTTGGACGTGTATATTTTACAAGACGACATAAAAATGTGATTAACAATCGTCAAATGTATCTAGAGATCAAGTACGTAATTAACGCCACCGTTGACTTGGGATTTCCCAAAATAGTCAAAAACTTCAATTTCTTTTTGTTTTACAAAATGTAGTGGTAAATTGTTAAATAGTCAACCTAGAATACAAATTTTGCTAAATATTGTTTAGAAAATAATAAATAAATATTTCCGACACTCACACCAATTAGCCTAGCCCCAAAGTAAGCACTATAAGGCTTGTGTTATGGGATGCTAGGGTAACGGATAGAATACATATACTGTACATATATAAGTATATTTATATAAATACATATTAAACATCCATGACTGGAGTACAAATGCTCGTATTCATCACACAAATATCTGCCCCCACCGGGATTCGAATCCGGGACCTCTCGAGTCGGCGACAGCCATAAACCCGGCGTACAAACCACTCGGCCGGAGGTCGTCTATTGTATTGCAAACAATATTTTGATTGATACTGTATTGCAAACAATATTTTGATTCCTAGATACTTATAATGGTATATTTTGAGTCGCTTTGCATTTACAGATGTGTCCCATTTACCTGACTTTAATTTGTGTCTTGAATACTATTTAACTACTCCGTGGAATACTACACAATATTGTTATTCCGTATCTCCCAATACCTCTTCACATTCTGCCATTCCTCTGCTCTTTCTTAGGTATTGCTAAGTAAGAGCAGAGGAATGCTTGTAATGTTAATATAATTTGCCTTATTAATAATTAAAAATCGGCTAACAAGAACTTTGCATTCATGAGTCAAACAAATAAGGCACTTACTGTTTCTGAAATAGTGTCGTGATTAAATTTTGATTTGTAATTTTTGCTCCTTTTGGTAAACCAGTTGTGCCGGAAGAATAGAGTATTAATGAGGTTTGAACTTTACCTGCAAATACAAAATGAATTGTTGAACTAAGTTTTGCATGATTGGATTTTCATCGTCATTATAGTCCAGCCGGTCTTGCCTTTTAGGGGTAAAATTTTTGAATCAGTAATTTATGAGTGATATTTATGTTTTCAAGTGTGCTGAATTCAAATATGAGGTCAGAATTTAATTTCGACTATTAGCTATCAGTGATTAGCAAATACACTGTGTCATATCCGAGTATCCGATTTTAGGTTTTTGTTTTATTTTCATATGAATCGCTATTATTTTTATTCTCTTTCAAATGAACTTTTGATATTTACAAATACGGCGCTGCAATCGCATATTTAAGAAACCAGCCATGTGCGCGTAGTGCCACGCGCAGTGTAGGGTTCCGTAGTTGCCTGTAGTAACCACAATATAATTGAGTACAAGTCTTTATTTTCTGTGTCGGAAATTAGAAAAACCAATTAATATCAATCTATGTATCTCAACTAAAGTACCTCAAAGTCAAAATCGTCCTACTCGAACAAAAATTTGAACTTTAAAGTTCAATATTTCGCAAACGGATCCGTAAATCGAAAATAGTCTTATAAAAACCAAAGTAATTTAATTTTTTTTTAACATCGGTATCCCACACAATGGGGTAGATGATAAAAAAATGGTTGCCTGTAAAGTCGGTTTTACGGGCGAAGATTTTACGTGACAACGTCTTTTTCTCGGTAGAATATTTATTGATATGAATATAATTAAATTGCACAATAGGAACAAGGAATTGAATGAAAATAAGAATTGCACAAATTTTAACTATAGAAATATATTTTGTTTACTAAAACATTGTACATGTAAACTTAAACTTAACACGAGAGACTCATCGTAACGTTACCGAGCGTTACACTTTTTCATAAGTGACTCCCAGCCGCAACCTAATTTAAGACGTTGTCACGTCAAAAAAAAATCATCCACAGGTTACATAAAGGGGGCACCATTACCAGTTCTCTAGTGCTAATAATCTCAAAACAAAACCGGGGACGGGCAGACGTACATTACGAAACTATAAGGATTCCTTGTTAGGACTACGGGACCCTAAAAAATACTATATTTGACGATTGCGGGGCAATAAATGGGTCTATGTAGAAAAAACAAAGTGCGAAACTGAAGTTTGTGATGCTCTCTATGTATTTCGGGAAATTTTGAGCATTTGGTCCATAATTGAGCCCAGGAGCAACGATAAAAACAAGTGACTCAAAAAAATAGGTAAGAAAATTTTATTCAATGAATTAACTTCAGGGATATTTAGAGAAATCCCTCACGATCATTTCTAGCCAAAGTATGTCACAATTGGTTAAGTAAAACGCGAGTATACCGGATTCTACCTTTGAGATTTGCAGGCACCATAATATTGGCTAATTACTCAAAGCGCGATTGTCGAAATTAAATTCTGACTTCATATTCAGATTCAGCATCCCCGAAAACATAAATATCAGTCATAAAAATTTAATACAGTAAGAGTATTTAAAACTGTGTCAAAAAATTTACCCCAAACAGTGGAAAAAAGACAGGAGGACTAGACTATTATGTCAATCACCAAAGGTTCTTAATTCATTACTTGATAATGTTGATGATACAAGGACCAAAGCAAATATAATTATTTATATAAATATTTTTTAACTATAACAATATATACAAAATTAAATTACAACAACTTTAGAACTACTTAATGTCTAAAATTTGAATCCAAATTAGCTTAACCTATCTACGAAAAATTATAATATTTTTTACATCTTTAAAATATTTAAACCTGAAAATTTGTACGTCAGCTTATTTATTAATTACCTTGATGATCAGCTGGTAATACATCTTTTTTAGCCTCTTCAGAAAAAAGGTCATCGAATGATATCCCCTCTTCTGTTGTTTTTCCGAAAACAAATACATTCTGCAATATATTAAGTTTCTTCAATGTTTCATAGTGAACCTTGTGGGCAGTCGTAGAGAAAAAACAATGTTTAGGTTTTGATATATTCGCTGTGTGAATAAGTTCATCTGGAAATAAACACAAAATATATGTTTTAAAGTAAATATTTTTAATAATATTTTTCTCGAACAACATTTGCACAACAAGAAAGCATTAAATAATTATAAATGTAATTAAAAAATATATAGACCTTATCAACAGGAATCGGCGATTCAGTGAAAGAAAGAAAGAAAGAAAAAACTTTTATTGACCTTACACATGAAAAAAAAAACAATAAACAAAACAACAAAAATAAAATAACAACAGTGTTCAAAAATATGGAGAGAGTGAAAAGGCCAATCAGGACCCTGCCTCAGCTTAATGCTGTTATAGTAGGAATGGAATATTCCCACCATAACAGCGCTGGTATTCTGGCGTGGCCTGTACGAGATTGCTAGACAATATACATAAATAATTACATAATAATACATAAACTGAGACATAAATAATTAGAGTTCATAAGATAGATAATAAATTATATTAAATAAATATTAAGGCCGCAAGTGCTATCCACGCGCCCAAATAGCGACAGCCGCGCACAGAGTGCAATTACTGAACGCAACCCCAGCGGCCCGCCTGACGTGTTTTAATTTTAACGCAGTGGTAGAAAGAACGACACAGAAAGCTCACTTGCCACGCGGGCGGCCCGACGGCAAGACGGAAAAAGACAGGTAGGGCAAAGCGGCCTTTCCGCTCGAATTGGAGCGCCCGTCTGAAGACCGCAGTGAAATAACACTACCTTTAGGTGGTGTAGTCTTTTCGTCGGTGAGAACGGTCCTAGGGCTCTACGGGGTGGGGAATGGGTCAGAGTAGGCAATGGTGCGTGTGATATTTTAAGCGTCTAGTCTCGGGCCATACGCTTGTTTGCCACCCTTTTAACAAAAAAAAGGCGGGCATTCCTATCTAAAGGCAAAATTTTCTATGCCATTGTAGACCAAATTATTGGTGTGAGTTGTAAAAAAACCTGACAAGTTTGAATCAGAATCGCTCAATGTGGGTTTCGTACAAATTGATAGGTACAGAACATAAACAGCCGTATCCTTTTTATGTTAACTTGCAAGTTTGAATTTTCAAATTTTCGAGGGACCGTAGATTTGAGTATTGTTTTGATATCAACTCGATACGGGTTCCCGAGATAAATGGTCTTGAGATGGACAAAAATATGATTCTATGACGACCTTGACGACCTCCGTGGTCGAGTGTTTTGTACGCCGGGTTTCATGGTGTCGCCGACTCGAGAGGTCCCGGGTTCGTATCCCGGTGGGGGCAGATATTTGTGTGATGAATACGAGCATTTGTACTACAGTCATGGATGTTTAATATGTATTTCTATATAAATATAGTTATATATGTACTGTATATGTATTCTATCTGTTACCCTAGTATCCCAGAACACAAACCTACAGTGCTTACTTTGGGGCTACGCTAATTGGTGTGAGTGTTGGAAATATTTATTTATTATTATTATTATGAGGGTGCTTACTTTGGGGCTACGCTAATTGGTGTGGGTGATGGAAATATTTATTTATTATTATTATTATTATGAGGGTTCCGCTTTTTTTCTTTTGAGGTACGGAACCCTAAAATTAATAATTATAATTCGGCAATGTGTTGTTATAAATGATTAATAAAAATAGCTAAAAAATAGCTAAAGTAGACTAACTTTGCTGTTTCAGCATCACTCAGAATCCTTATTCTTTACAGCATACGCCGCTGAGCTAAGTCTACTTGACAGAGAATCAATATAAGTATACCATTACAATCTGGAATCTAAAGTTATCCCTAAAAAATTTACACTCTCAACAAGAGATACTACTTCTTCGTTCATATTTAAAGGTGTATTAACCTGCCTTACATTTGGAACAGAAAATTTAATTAATTTAGTTTTCTTTGAATTCATCGAAAGATTATTTACTGTGAACCAATGTAAAACTTTTGAAGGAGCACTATTTAGCTCGTTCGAACAATTGCTGCCTCTGTCAACTTTAAAAATAAAAAAAGTGTCGGCGGCAAATTGCACTGTTTCACACAAGGGGCTTGTGTAGTAAGGTAGGTCATTTATATATATTAAAAACTAGTGGCCCGCCCTCGCTTCGCTTCGGTGTAGAGCTGAAGTGTATACTATAGTTATTGTTCTCAGGCCTGTATTATACACAATGGCATTCTTCTTATACCTACCACCGCCGCGACCCGTGTCGAGCGCGGCAATCGTTACACAAAAATAATCCTTATAGCATGATTCAGTATTCACGTGCGACGGCGCGATGACTTATTTCATGTATAAGTTTGGTGTTTCTATACCGATTTCTATGATTCTTTTTTTATTGAATAGGTAATAATGTTAACTTTTTTAAATTAGGGATGAGTGAGAGTATTATAAACGTAAGAGTAAACAAATATAATCAGAATGCTCCGAACTGCTACGCTATCAGGAGTTACACGTGTTATTGTGAGTCAACCATAAAAGATATGCTGTTGCGGGATATTTTTTAGACAATTTTATGTAGAATATTTCCGTGATACATGATTTCTATGTAACTTTAACCATTAAGGCTGCACACGCAACGGAAGCTAAAAAAATGGAGTAACTTCTCCTGTTTTCCCAACATTTCCCTTCACTACTCTGCTCTTATTGACTGTAGCGTGATAAAAAGTATACTATAACCTGCCCAGGAGTATGAAGAATAATTGTACCAAGTTTCGTTAAAATCCGTAAAGTAGTTTTTGTTTCTATAAGGAACATACACACAGACAGACAGACAGACAAAAATTTTACTGATTGCATTTTTGGCATCAGTATCGATCACTAATCACCCCCTGATAGTTATTTTGAAAATATATTTCATGTACAGAATTGACCTCTCTACAGATTTATTATAAGTATATATAGATAATAAAGATCCTAATATTGATCCTTGAGGCAAGCCTATAACCAAAGGGGTTCCAGCGGATTCAGTTATTGATATTTTTTTTGGTATTGATCAGAGAGAGAGATCATATTTTAATAAGGTCGACTGATTTGATAGAAACACCATCATGCCCCAATTCTTCAATAATTTATGTCGTGGCTAACGCAATCAAACACTTTAGAAAGATCACAGAATATACCTATTGAATATGGCCTGCCCCTGGCTTCAAAAATGTAGTACCAAAAATGAAATTCTCAATACTGCTTTCCTTAGGCAGTATTAACCTGTACAAGCTATATTGTTAACCTGTACTATAGCTTTGCTAATATGTTATCCTGTGAAAATCTACGGTCATAAGTCCTGGTTTTACAGTTGTATCACAAAGTCAATATGTATTATAATCTTATTTTGCCGCCAACTACTTTTGTGTAGTATAGTTGATTTTCCCTGTGTTTACCGAATGAAATATTCAACAATTATAATTAAATGATGCTATAAAATATCATCAATGCTGCATTTCTGTATACACAGAATCCTACGTGGCGTGACAAACGATAAATAGTGATTGCCTTAAAAGCAATTATAACAGTGCTCAATTCTTCGCTGGGGCCGTGTGCGTGACACTGTCTATTTGTTTCCCACGGTCGCACCCGCCCATTGTGCGCGTAGCTGGAAAACGGGCACATTTTTAAAGATTTTCAAGGAATGCTGAAATAAAAGTTTATCTTAGCCGATTTGTTCTTTTGGGTTGTAGTAAAGTCAGATGCTTGGATTTCATTGAAATGTCGTTTGAACATTCGCATTATACTAAGGATAAATCTCCAGATAAATATACGGTAGAAACGCAACGAAAAAAAAATCTCATCGCATTTATTGACATATCAATATCCCAAGTACGAATTATTAGCGATAAAGTATTCGTATCACTATCGTTAAAGTTTCTATGAAAGGAGCTAGCTTTTTCTTACGTTCGGTAACGGCTGCTTAGTTTCCATAGAAACTTTAACGATGACGATACGGATACGGTTCTGTCAAAGTTCGTGCTTGTGGTACTGAGTATTTCTCAGAACGACAAATGTTTACCTCCTTTGGGGGGTAACTTTTTATTATGGAATCATTTTTAACCTAGGGTACGAAACCCTAAAACAAAGAGATAGTTATTAATACATGTTTTATTTTTTGATAAAAGGTAATATATCCATTCTCTAAAAGGTAATATGATTAAGGTAATATAATAAGATTAAGTTATGTGTATACAACACATAAGTTATCATAAAAAGTATTATTTCTTGAAATAAGGTCGGAACGTTCTTTTCCGGAATAATATAAATATTTATAATAGATTTACTAAGAATACTGAAACAGAAAAATAGCTTTTGCTAAGATAAGCATTGGCAAAAATATACCTTTTAGATCCAGGAAAAACTTATTCGACAGAAACGTACATCCATTCTTCGAGATTTGGTACTGCACTTGATAAAACGTTATTTAAATGTTTATTTGCATAATGTGACCTCTAATGCGATGGGACGGAATATCTATTTAAACTAATATCTTATCGAACTTTTCCGAAACGGCTTCACCGATTATTATGGTTTTTTTGTGTATATTTGGTTGGTCTGAGAATAAGTCGTAGGCTATTTTTATTATTATTTTTACCCTTTGGTGATAAGAGTGGCCTTGTCCAGATTTTATATATATTTATTGGATATTTTCTTTTATAATTTGTCACAAAAAATAGTTTTAACACTAAATATCCCGCTTCTACCACTAACCCCTATTTGCCGGTACGAATTTTGCTGGGCCAGCTAGTACTTTTATAAAATATACGTGTACTTATAAAGTTCGCTGCATCTATTTATGGTTTCACCTTTGCTATCCTCATGTCTAGTTAGCAAGCCGATGCTACTTCACAATTTCCGAGTAAGGTATTGCATCCATTACCGTTATTGACAATTACTAATGACTGGAATCTAAATGTACTCTCGACTCTAAACAAATCAATTAGGTACGATTGTGTTTGGACTCGTCGTTAAATTGTTACTGCATATGGTGTACACCTAAGTTGGAAACCACTTAAGGAAAAGCGTCTATGACAAATTTGTTTCCAATAAATTGTTAAAAACTTAGGCTTGCAAAGTTTTTGTTTTCTTTGACAGAAACTTTTTGTAGGCAAGTAAACTGCAGTAGATTCCCTTTTTTAAAGATCTCGACGTTTTATTGGTAGTCAATGCGGGTATTTACAAAGGAGAGTAGTCCCGGAAACGGTTTTGACGCTGGTGGCGTATTGATCCCGCTCTGTCGTCCGCCTATTCATCAAGAATAAATTCTCAACCATTAAAGAAGATCGTCATAATACTGGATTTCCTTTCTTATTTGGGTGTTGCAAGTTTTTGTTTTTTATTTGATATTCTTTACGTGCTTTGTAAAATGCCAAGAAAAGATAAACGTGTTTTTTAGTAGATCAAGATAAGAGATAAGAAAAAAAAACTTATGAAGATAGGCATTTTAATTTCTTTAGCAATGTAATAAAGTTGTTTATTTTTATCATTAAAATGACCTTTATATCAATATGACTTGAAAAACAAATTCATTAAAAGAATTCATTTCTATTTCTTTGCTTTACATTTATCCTCATCAGCCTAAAATTATCCCTATTCCTATAGATTAAGTCCTAAACTTGTATGAGTAAGTGCTAAGCTAATTATTTATCTTGTAACTTCACTTAACTTTATCTTTACTGATCCTGTTATTGTTTGTGTACGAAATTGTCTTACTCAATTATCACAAATTACAATAATACATCGTGAGTTTATCAAGATTGCTAATATATTGTGCTTTGCTATATTAAGGTATTAAGCCGAACCACGAATAAGCTGACCGATGGCTCGGCAGGCCGTCAGTAATTACAAGACAGATTATATAGACATAATTACCTTCTGGGCCATTTCCGAACATTATTCTGCTCAGTATCCCTAGCACGAACCAACATCGAATTCGAATAGTTTGTGAGTCCGAAATATCATTGTCAAATTTTGTATGGAAATTTGAACAGCAGCGCCTCAAAGGACGTAACGAGAACTAAAAATCAGTGCACTTTCGACAATGACATTTCGGACTCGCAAATTATCCGAATTTGATATTGGTTCGTGCTAAGGGTACTGCTCTTTATTTTTATTGAAATATCACGTGAATCTTTTAACATGCATTTATTGAAAACTATGGGTCATCCTTAATGTAATGGATAAATTTTGTTGCTTTATTAGTAATAATAGTAATCAACAGTAGTTCGAAATCACGGAAGCAAACAGAATGTGAGTGGAACACAAATCTATGCATAGTATTTATTAAAGTCACTATCTTTGTCTTTTGGTATGTCCGATAACTCCTTCTTAGTCACGCAAGGGATTACGACGCAATTTTTACGATATATATATTGGATATTTTTTACGAAAGTTTATAAAGTATAGTACAAATCCGAGAATAAACATTGAAACGAAGAGGGGCACCATTATAATGTAAAAAGAACCATGAAGATTGATCTTACTTACTTGCCGCATTTTCAATGCTCATGAACATTAAAAATGTAAAAAATAGACCGAGTGCCATTCTAATAATAAATAACTCGACCATTATGCCGGTCTACATTAAACATAGCTTCTAGAATATCCTCCAAGATAACTGGACAAGATAAATGAGCCTAACGTGCAAAACGTTTAAACCCATTTCCAACTAAAATCCTACCAGTCAGTTCCATATATTAGTGGCTAAAACGTTCCTGGCGCGAATCTTCATCATTAACGATATCCAAAGTAGTTGGGTTGAGCTGGGTGTGACCTCGTGGAAATTACTTTGTTCTAATGGCATGGTTGATGTAATTCGAATTGAAAAATTCGAAGCCCAGTTAGTTTAGTGAAGACAATTAATTTCATTTAACACGCAAACTGTTTATTTTTCATGCGGATGCTCTGAAGAAACCACAAGTTGCAGTTGTTTTTAACTAGGGCAGGATCGTTTAACAAACGATTCAATAAAATTTAAACTTGTATTTTATAGATTTACACTCATAATTAATTAATGTATTTTCTATTTGTTTCAGGTACCTATTGCTGACTAAATATGTCTCAAGTATGGTCCCAAGTTACACTCTCGCTTGCTTCTATAATATCTAGATATAATGTACACATCTTTTATTCACAGGTTGGTATTTTAATCATGTAAACCTTGCGCGACAAATTTTATCCTGCATATGGAACTACCTGAAAATCAGTTAAGAAATTTTAAAGCTGATTGCAAACAACCACAAATACAGATGCAGGGGAACTTAATATCTTTCATAAAATGTAGTGATACTTCCTTCAAAAGGTTTTCCCTACCTTAATGATGGGAAGCACGTTCTTCCCGATCATTTTTAACTTAACTATGTGTGTTTGCCCATTGTATTATACTAGCAGGACTAAAATTATTACCATTAACTTTTATAATTTTTTGCGTAATGTTTCTCATTTTTTTTTGTCACAATCAGTTGCCTAAATTTCTATACGTGGCTGGCTTACAAAGGATCTTTTTACTTTGATTTTGGCTATATCTTCAATGTAATCTCTGTATCGCAAAAGGAATGTTTGGCGATTCCGATAATACTGACACAATGAGAGGGCTCGTAGGTGGTCCGCACGCTTGGGTGTTATGCTAGAATATTTTTATTGAACTATATAAGGTTTTACTGCCCCGACTGAGATATCTTTATTGCGACACATGAAGTGTTTTCTCGAAAACAACGTGTTATCTGTTCTTGGACAATATTCAATACGTTGTGTGAGTAATAAAATAATTTTGGTGTTATGTAGTCATTTTAAGTAGGTGCTTACCGCTTTTGCTACCAGCGTATTGGAGTTTACTCCTTAAGAATCGATTTGCATATATAAGGGCCCCGGTATGAGAAAAATGTGAGAAAAACATCGAAAAAATCTATCGATGAAAGACCTCGTTACGTTTTTGGTGCGCATCCTCTGGTCGCGCAACTTTGACAAACAAAGATGACGGATTGACATTAATAAAATTTTTAAAATCTGAACTGAATTTAGATATTATTTCTGATAGAGCAATGGGGACAACGAGGTATGGTACAACCATTGATGCGGTATTTTCAAGATTCGTGAACCACGTATCTACGAACGTCCATGTGTCTTATTTAGTTACCATAAACCACTTGTCACTGTAATTAATAATGCAGACAATGTTGATTTAATTATAATTTAAAAAAATGATAATAGTCTGATAATAATAATTACATAATTTATTAACATTCCTAATGATATATTTATGCACATCTGAAATTGACTATTGTAAAAAGTTTAATGTAAAATATTTCGTCGATTAGTTATAATAAATGTATATGAAATGAATAAATATATATTTATATATGTATATTATTTTCATTAATTTGTTAATTTACCCTTTCATACAGTATCAATCTTTTTTAAGTTAAATAAACTCTTTTTGCGTCTGGTTAGACTATCGAACTTAAGGAGTAAACTCCAGTCGTGCGTCGGAGCTGACACACACAATTTTTTTTTATTATCAGCAGAATATCTAATTTAATAAATACTTTCTTAATTGCTATGATGTTGATAAATATCTTACAATTGTTTATTATCATCTATGAGTATCGTTAGAGTTATTTTGAGACACGAATGTCAAATTGTTTGTTGTAATGTGTTCAAGTATATGTGAATGTTGATATGCACTAAGGAATTAAATCACTTGCAGAATAAATTATAATGTTCGAAGTTTTCAAATAACCAACTCTTGTTAATATAATGCTAGCTAATGGTACACAAAAAATAGTTCTGAGTTAATAACACTAGCAAAGAGAGATGATTTTTTATAATAGTGGTCAACACGTGGACATAAATAAATAAATAGAATATAATTATTTCCAACACTCACACTAATTAGCCTAGCCCCAAAGTAAGCACTGCATGCTTGTGTTATGGGATACTAGGGTAACGGATAAAATACATATACTGATACATATATAAGTATATTTACGTTGAAATACATATTAAACATCCATAACTGGGGTACAAATGCACGTATTCATAACACAAAATAATTAATTCATCCCAGTTACTAAGCTTAATCGAAAGATAATTCTTCGACTTCACCCTTTCGGATAAATGCATGGATTAATAAGTTACTGGGATCTGAACTAACGTGTCGAACATTGAGGAACTCGATGACGCAGGTGGTTGGCGCATTCGGCCTGCGATTGTGAAAGTTAAGCAACTTTCGCAATGGTCGGTCATTGAATGGGTGACCAAAAACTTATCATCTCGAGCTCCTCCGTGCTTCAGAAGGTACGGTAAGTTCAATCTGCACCGGACCCGCGTAGTGGATCAAGTACCAGTCTCCCTATTCCATCCATAGGGAAGCAGTGGGGACACTCATAAGCTGATGATGATGACAATGTGTCGAAAATAAGCCTATGTTCATAAAGTTTGTATTTTTGAACAAGTATGATATGAATTTGTTTGCTGACGTCATCAAGCTGTTCATGGCAATGAAATGAATGGACGTTATATTGAACTCACAGACGGTGAGACTTTCTAAAGTACAATAATTGAGTCAACTCGTCGGTCGGTCTGTCCAGATGGCTCGATGCGACAAATGCATTGATAAAATGCTACTTAGAAGATTAGTCATCACCTCGAATACTTTCACTGTATCTTTTATTTAATGTTCTTATCTCAGCTTCTTTATGGAATTTTGAATTTTCGATTTCAAGAGGGGATTTGGGGATTTACTCGAGCGCGGCAGATTAATATATGAGAAGATAGAAACTCAGGCTTGCGCTTTCACGGTAAAAACATCGCTATTCCTTCCCCTTCCCTCTCTTCAGGGCACAATACTACCGCTTCAGAGCAAAATTTCCATGCTCGGTATGGAAGTTCGCTCAGACCTGAATCCAAAGGATTACATCGAAACCGTGATCAAAACAGCTTCACGCAAACTCGGGGTCCTGAACAAGGTGCGGCGTTTTTTCACGCCCGATCAACTGTGCTTGTTGTACAAAACGCAAGTGCGGTCCTGCGTGGAATATTGCTCGCACCTCTGGGATGGCTCCGCCAAGTACTTGCTCGATGCTTTGGATAGGTTACAGCGGGGCGCGATCCGCATCATAGGCGATGAGGAGGTGACTAAACACCTTGAGCCTCTTCAATTACGCCGTGACGTGGCGTCACTAAGCGCATTCTATCGTCTGTACCACGGCGAGTGTTCTGAGTTATTCTCACTTATCCCACCTTCCCCTTTCCTTCAGAGGACCACGCGCGTTGGCCTACGTTGTTACCGTTTAACTGTGGCCACAATTCCAACGCCAAAGAAATTTGCTGACTCATTTTTTTGTCGCACTATCCGTAAATGGAATGTTCAGCCCGCTCACGTGCAGGCCGGCAGGGTGAGGATGGCTGGTGTGGTAGATAGAACTGCTGTATCAGCTATCTTCGCGTCTGGACTTCACCTTCACTTAACATCAGGTGGGGTGGAGTCATTTGTCGGACCTATCTATAAAAAAAAAAAAAGATACCTTACATCTAGTTGAGTACCTCTACCAAATCTGTTCTCCATGTAGTGCCGCGCGCGTAGGTAGACCAGCCGATCAGAATAGTAAAAAAAAATCGATAGGCGGAAATACTCGAGCGCGTCAGATGAAGTTATGGTGGTTTAATTACATGCTGAAAAGTGTGTATTTCAATAATCTGACGATTTGAGCGTGACGTAAGAGAGTGGGAGGGTTGCAAAGTTGCAAAAAAAACGATGTCTGGACATTCTCGAGCGCGGTTGAATTTTTCTTTAATTTAAAGGAAGGAAAATAATTCAAGGATCATGGAAAACATAATTATAATCTGCCGATTTTGACAAGCCGAAGTAACAAAAATCGTTAATAAAGTGTTGCGCGTGCAGCTGCAGCGAAGCATGTATTTCATACTACGTGCCTCTCTCTATTTCGCTCTTTCTCTATCTTCCACTCTCTCACACCGTCCTCACATCACTTTTTGTCTATCATTACGCTTTCACAGCTGATCACAGCGCTCGTGAACCTCGTGGTATTATATGTACAACGCTCTGGTTTGTTTGTTTTATTTGAATTTTTGTGAGTTAGATATTTACCATCACGAAGATGAGTGAATATTATAAAGTGTGTGTTATGTGGACAAAATATATGTCAAGAGATTGTAAAGTTTACATTGAAAACAATAAGGAAATGCAAGACGGTTTTGGAGTATCATCGGAGTAAACCTACTCTCAGAAGATCGAGTACAACGTACGATAATCTTCAACTTCCGGATGAAATATCATTTTTTACAATAAGTGTATCTTGACCTAATTTAACCCTTATTAGATTTTCAGCTTTCAACATTCTTCCGTCATCAGAGACACAAGGGGCATATACAAAATCAATATCTGCTGCGCTCGAGTATTTCCATTTGACTATTATTTTTACATTTTTGAATGCTTCTAGACGCTTGTTCCACCTGTGAAAGGGTATGCATCATATAACCTTTTTTTCTTTCTACCATCTGATCTTCAAAATTCAATAGGTCTCCACAACGCTCGAGTTAATCCCCATTTAGCATCTTGGCCTCCCCTACTATAATCCTATAATCTGGGGTCCTTTAAGAGAGGCATGAAGGAGCAACAAGAGCAATATTTTTGCCTTTCGTTTTAATAAGCGCCGAAGGTTACTGTTACCTATATTAATACGAAATATGTCAAATTCGACAAGTACGGTTAAATATTTTTAACATCTCGAATGGCCACCTCAGAGTCAGACTAATATCTTGCCTTTCGTTTAAATAAGCGACGAAGGTTAAGTGGCTCCGTTGTCTGTTTCATTTAAATCGTTGCCCGCAGCACGGAGTAAACGGTGGCCCCTTGTATTCACTACATCATATTATTATGACGGCAACTCCGCCGCTTAACGAGACTAAAAAAACCGGCCAAGTGCGCGTCGTGCTACGCTCAGTGTAGGGTTCCGTAGTTGCCTGTAGTTACCACAATATATTTGCAGCAGGATTTTAGAGCAGGAGTCTTTATTTTCTATATCGGGAATTAGGAAAACCAATTTATATAAATATATGTATCTCAACTAAAGTACCTAACATATTTGTTTCTTAGGTTTTCACGCACATCACTCATCGGCAGGTCATCGGCATCGACTCAGGTCTGCATCGGCAGACCTGAAAAGGCTGCGAAACGTCAATAAATAAATAAAGTTTCGTGCATTGACCCGTAAAAACTAGTTTTATTTAAAGTACCTAAATCAAAGTCAAACTGCGTCTGAAACTCAAAATCAATTCAGTATTATTTTTTATTAAATACGAATGATAACCGCCGATTTCTTTCGTTTCCTCCCAGGCGCTGGAGCGTGTGTGAAATCCTCATGGATTCCCCTACAGCCGGCTGCAAGGTTATGACATTATATCAGACTCTTACCGGCTAAAACACACCCCTAGTTCATGCTTATGGCCAGAAGGGCCTTAAAATCTTCATCTGCAGTGATCATTCCCTGAGAAGAGGATGATGCGGTATAATCACTGATTTTTTCAAGTGCTTATTTATTATTAATTTGTATAAAAACGTAACGTTAGCGCGACTCAGACGCGCCGTTACCGTTGGTACTCGCGGTAGCGTTGTGGAACTAATAGTATTTTATTGTGGTTTTTCAATAGATTTTTGTGATTTTGTTGCAATGCAAGGTTCTACGCTACAATAACTTCATCTATGTTACTATTAATATTTTCTTCTAAGAAATTTTCAATAGGTAAGAAATTTTCTATAACCAAATTTGAACGACTATTGCTCTTAAATTAAGAAATTTATCTTAACCGTTATAGTTTTCCTTAGAAGTTCATGAAAGGCACATTTTTTTATATTATCACGAATTTTTTCAGGTTTTTCAAGCCAATAGTTAAGCTTTAAGAGGAGGGGGGGGGGGGACATTTTTCAAAATTTTGTTCTACCATTTGGTCGGTGTGAACGATATACATATCTCCACAAAATTACAGCTCTCTAGTGCTAATAATTTTCAAGAAAAACCAGGGACGGACAGACGGATATGACGAAACTGTAAGTATTCTTTGTCAGGACTACGGAACCCTAATAAAAATGAAATCCAAGCCGCGCAGGATTTGTGTAGACACTGCCGCATTTTGTTTTTGCATACGCTGCTGGAGCATGTATTCGGTTGTAGTGTTTTCGGGGCTTATTCCCGCTCCGAGAAAAAGAACTGTTGATGCTGAAAGGTAATTTTAATATAAACTAAGCTAAAATAATAAAGAAGGTAAATTTCGACCAAAAAAAAAGAATTATCAAATTCTTTTATATTCCATCTCTAATAAGTGTCAAGAAAGCATAATCATGGTCAGCCCAATGATAAGCGGCCACCATAGCCTATACTGATAACACCTGAGTGGTATACCCACTCTACCTTATATATGATGTAATGCAAGGTGACTTCAGACGTATTACTGAAATCATTTTTCAACTTGCTGAGTTTCTTGCCGATTCTTCTCAGCACAAGATCTCCCGCCGTAGTTTTGCGAACCGATGGCGTAGCTTCTTGACCTTCACAAGTGCTTGTAACAGCCTAGACTGAATAAATGACTTTTCATTTCATTTCATTTCATATGTCTCCCAATGGAGCATTGGAATTTTAGCATTCACGTGAAGGTAGTGGAAGTTTTTCTTCCAAACGGGTGCTCCAAGGTACCGGAAATTCTACTATCCCCTATTTTTTTGTCCGACTTTATATGGTAAAAAAAATGAACCATTTCAAATAAATTCGCTACATCAAGGCGTACCGAAGTGTACTTCAATAATATAGAGGGAAAATTGTATTTCAATATTACCGTTCCAGAACAGTTTTGTGGGCTCACAAGTTTGTGGTGACTGCGAGTGCTCTCGGTGGCACTCGACTGGCGGTCAACTCAATACACACTCGTCCAAAATCGTTTTCACTGACGCTGAGATTACTTAGGTTGTTGGTTCTGATTGAATTCACCCGAACGACCGGTTGCCTCGGACGCCTGACCCGGAAAATTAACTCAACGAGATAAATGCCTATATGTGTCAAGTGGTTACGAGGATAAATTAAATACCCAAACACTGGGATTCTTTATAACAATCCTTTATGTAACATACTTTGAAAGCACGGCACTCTTAATTGGCGAAACAAGTTGTATAATCTATTTACAACAGCATCCAGCAACCAGAGGCAGTTAAATTAAATGAACATGCGGCAAACTGACGCTTTAAAACACTATTGTTGAGCATCATAAAAACTTGAATCTTTGTACAATGTAATGTTTAACGTGGAGTATTAATCACCACGCGTATAGAGGGTCAATGTATTCACATTAAAGACCGTTGCAGTTTTATAATCGTTAATTTGTCTTAGACGAGTCAATTGAACAAGGCCCTTAGAAATATAGTACGTGGCTGTTAAATCAATTCAACACTTGCTCTCGCTCGTGACTTCATCCACGTGGACAACAGTATATTACTTTCACAGACCCTAGACAGGTTGCAATATCTGATTCAAATTCCCTTTCTAAATCCTGGAAATTATTTGCGCGAAATTGGATGGTAACTACTTGGTTTCTTTTTGCTTATTGGATTCCCACATAATATATTTTGTTTGTCAAACGTAAATTTCCTTTTCTATTTTTAATTATTATCATAAAATAAATATCATAACAAAGTACTCCCACGTTTTGTAACTTAATAATTCTGAATTTTTTATAAGTAGGCAATTTTATATGGGATGGGAAATACCAATATCGCTTTCGGGTTACGGGTTCGGGTTATTGCTCCGTGCCTATGATTCATGGCTCACTGATAATTAGATTGTTGTGCCGAATTCTTAGTGGAGGGATAATCCGGCGGAATTAGGATGTCGTAGCAACTTAGTGGGGCTCAAGGGGTCTCCTAATTAAAAATTCCTCTGAAAGCGATGGCGGAGACAAAGTAACTCGATAATTACGTCGGGCGAAGCCCTAATATACTGCGGCTGTGATGATAGTAACTCCTCAAAGTTGCAGTCTCGTTAGCGACTCTGGACGTTTGTCACCTTAACTGGAGTGCTTTACGGCTTTTCATTCGTGCGCTTTGTGAGCGGAGACTAGCGACGCATAAATTGAAAGTTTGAAACACAAATCGCTTTTTGCGTGACATCAAACGAGAACCTTACAACGACGCCTTACTGAAATATTATAGTTTTTAAAATGGATAAATTGTTCACGACTAAAAATGTGCGTCCATTATAATAAGTGTAACGACCTATTCACATTTTATGTTGAAATATTTTGAGAACATCCATGTACAGAAAAACATAACGCGACAACCGGATTTTGTTGCGGTCGGCGTTCCTGCCTCCTCCTTTAAATGGTTCTGGGTTGAAATCCCGGTACCTACTTGTGAGTTGAGTGTAAATGTTAGTACCCACGTCATGGTTGTTTATCTCGCTTGGTTTCGAACTAAATATCTATTGTGTGACGTTACAATTCCTTATTACAAAATAATATAGGTACCTACACATTGACAGCACTTTTTCTAATGAAAATACCACCACCACTACCACTAGGCACCATAATTGATGTCATATTTGTTTTGATTATTAATTTGAAGTGAACAATATATTTATTTCACTTTGTCTTAATATAAATCTAATGCAGACGCCGGTATCATTTCAGTGAAATTTATATGCCCGACTAATGATACTTTATCAACACAACAGTCATTAGTCGCCGCAAAACTTTATTATCACGTACGTACCTACCGATATGGATGCGCTCAGATGGGCACACAGATCACCCCTACTAGAGTTGGCATTACTCAACTTTTTTTTGAAATCGAAATCACCAATCAATATATTGGCAATTTGAAAATCTTATATAGGTATAATCTTATTAATGATTTTAAGCCCCCCCCCCCCCCTCCACCCGCCAGAAAATCAGTCAGTCAAATGTGAATATAGGTTAGTAACGAATGCCTTTCTATAGCTTCGGCCGCCCCGCGCCATGACGTTCTTGGACCTCACGCCCCTTATTTTTTTAATTATTGATTTCTGGCTTTGCTCTTGATTCCTGTCCAGTTCTACGCATTATACCGGTAGTTGAAAAGCGTTTGATGCAAAGAGGAGGAACAGCAACCAAGAAAAGATGGTAACATGCAGTGCGTCTGAATGCCCTATAGTAGAGGGGGGAAGGCGGAATGAGTTCATGTAACTTCTGAGCACACTCCCCGAAGTACAGCCTGTGTGTTTTGATTGGATTGGACACGTTAGTTAAAGTTACGGTCAGATGCCTTTGGTGAAATGATGTAACGCCGTTGGTAGACGTCTGAAGGCGTGTCGCGCATATGCAGAAATACTACCTAGGCTTGGCGCAAGCGGGTGCCCTTGCATACGGTCTCTAGTGAGGGCGCTCTGTGGGCGGGCAGCATCATTTGCCGGTGTGCGGGGTAAATGAGTGTACGTGATTACTAGTCTATTTATCGCCGGCAAGATTAATGAGGGCAATATTTTGGCTAAGGCAGAGTTATTGGTTCGCTGTGCAGCAAATATTTTGCTGTCAATTCAGCCAAGGGGCGAAATCTTTGCACTCTTATAGTTTGTGTTTGTGTATTAAATGTTAATGGGGCAACAGGTTTGTTAACTCTGAAATAAGCAGTGAATTATTATTCACGTCCGACGAAGTCCGTTTATAATTAGTTTTGTTAACGAGCAATGTGTAATTTTTCATTTTAAAATATTTACATTTATACTCAGTTCCTACAGAAAAAGAGTTATTGATTATTAATAGTTTTATGTTAACCTTTATCATATCAGAAAGTTAACTAAGTTTATGTTCGTACATAAATAATATGAATAACTAGCTGTACCTCGCGGTGTTACCCGCGGTTTATTAGGGATATTATTTGCCCGCAGTAAAACGTAGCCTATGTCTTAATCCAGGGTGTCAGCTAACTTCATACCAAATTTTATTTAAATCGCTCTAGCCGTTTAGACGTGAAGAAATTACATCGTCACACCTTGAAGGATTATATTTGCAAATGCATCAGTGGCAATAATATTTTATCAGTCTTATCTTTTCTTCGTAAATTGTATAATTTGTTAAAGAGCATATTTATTTACTTCCACTTATGGCATGCCTCTTACATAATTAAGAGTCATACTCTTAATGGATTCATGAGGACACCTATATCGATTTTAATATTCATATCTTGTTCACGATCTAAGTAATCACTTTGAAGCTGTTAAGTCATTCGATTAAGGGAGCGCGCGAGAGCTTCTTGCTGTGAATTAACTAAGAACCTTGAGAGTTGTTTATGATATGCTATGTCTCTACATTTAAGTCGATGATAATCCGTATGCCTTATATGTTACATAATTACGATAATACAAATGAATGAATTCATATTGGATATCTAAAGAAGCAATGTATGAATTTCGTGCCGTTTTAAGCGTAATGCTAAAGCAGCCTAGTGACATGCCTGCCACAGGGACAATCTAGGGTGTAAGAGTGGGGATGATCCTTAATTGCCTCCTGAATTGTGATGTGTGTAGGCAAACAGGGGCAATTTTCAAAATCGGCCTTGCAGCAGGCCGACAAGGGCGCGAGACCACCCTTGGTCACTAGTTGTCCCTGCCGCCCCGCACGTGTGTAGCGAGATCTGGGCAATTTCTCAATCAGTCGGTTAGTAGCTGTCACACGGGGCTCACGTATTTCGATGAAGATGGCGGCAGATCATAACGAGCATGAAGTGTGGTCTCAAGTGATAGAAGTATTTAAAGACTGACCTCACATGTGGGATAAAAAAAAACATTATTTATATTTTTTTATAATTTTTATTTTTTAAGATAGTAACGAAAGTAAGAAAATATTAGTAGAAAAATAGAAATTGTTTCTTTTTCTTGTAATATTTTCTTTAGATTAATACATCGACCAGTTACACGTTTAAACAATTAAAATAATAACTTAATTGCTATTTCTTCTTTCAAATGTTTAATATTTGTAAAGGTATTCATTTGAAATTGTTGCCTTGCAGCTTCGGAAAGGCAAGAAAGAATTCGATACGTCCGTTAGGGCCGCGGTAGCATAATTGGTCAATGCATTCGCCCGGATAGCGCTGGGTGCGGGTTCGATTCCCGTTTGCTGCCAGGACCGCATGACATTATTTCTAGTAATATAAACATTATTTATTTACAATACATTTCTTTTTGTTGCCAATTCTTCACCCAGTATTTGCTTTTTTGCGCTAACACCATAGAAAAAGCCTAGGCCCTACCTTCCGATCTTCTGATTTTTTGATAACACTGGGACCAACAACAACGCGTGTGTTTAGCTCAACATACCCCCGAACACTGAATAGCAGGCATAAATGTAGAGACAAGCCGATATTGCCCCGACTGCCGTGCACCCTACATTGTTCCTGCGGCAAGGATGTCAGCAGGCCGCTTAAAACTGAGAATATTATTTTTTGATGTCTGTTAAAAACAAATGAAAGGTCTTTCTTAATAGATTTTGAAAAATATGGATTTCTAATTTTTAAAATGTTCTAAGCTACGGACATTAGATTTCGTGGTTTAAACATCTGAGTTGACATAAATGATCATTGCTTACAAAAATGCGGTGTTTGGTTAAAATAAACGGTTTCCAAAGCCGATAGGACAAGTTCCGATAATGCGCCCGACTCAGTAGGGGAGCTTGTTGGGTATAAATCATGGGCTAAGTGCGATCGGGCCGATGTGTGAGCCAGTAAATCAAACGACTGAATGAGACCCAACTGGCCCGACGTTGATGGTGGCTGGCCATCTTAGAGCATTAAATTAATCGGGCTTCAAACGATACATCACCATCTCATTTTGATTCGATTGAAGTTAATCTAAACAATACGACAACTTTTTTTACTCGCTTGCTTTCTTGTAATATATAGCAGTGTCTTTTGGTTAAAATGTGCAACTTTATATAAGTTTTAATTTAGAATTCACTTTTTGAGTTACGTCTTTATTTCGATTTTGTTTTTATGTAAGTGGGTCATTATAGACATAGAAAACATTTAAGTAAAAACACCGTGGATTGATAACGTAATATACCTACTTATAACGAATAATGAAGTAAATTATACTTCTTTTTGTTTCAAACAAACATTTGACACGCCTTATGATACGGTCATCGTAGGCACTTCCACAATTCAATTATTGAATACAGGAAATTGAAATTTTAAATATTCGTTGATAGAAGTGGATTTAATAATTACATTACAACAGATAATACATAATTTTCCTGTCGTCAAACTAACGACACTGCTTAATGATAGTTGTTATACATATTTTACGAATTTTATGATGTAATTGTGTCACGCAATGTAATTACATGCGTAGAGCCATACACGCATAAGTGGTACAGTTATAATGTTTATTAGACATTGGCCTTTTTTGCTTGTGGCAGAGAGCGGAATATCTTTATTACATCAGGGAATGTGCGTTTAAAAATTATTGCACAGTGGGAATTAATTAAGTAGTCGCGTTTAATAACATTGTATCAGAATGTACGGGATTGTCATTAACCTGATATGGAGCTGTGATTACCTGTGTGCGTTCGAGAGTGACGCGGAACGGGGTGAGCCTAAAAAGATTATTAATGAAATTACACTATCTTTCGAAGTATAAGAATAAATAATAATAATCGTCCTCAGGCACGATGGAGTGATGATTTTGCGCAAGATGGCTGGCAGGAGCTGGATGCGACCCAATATCGAGTGACGTGCAATTGGAGAGGCCTATGTCCAGCAGTGGACTAGGATAGGCTGCTGATGATGATGATGATAAGAATAATAGGTTACTTACCTCGAAGAGTAACTTATCGAAGGAGTTGACTTATAAAACATACAACAAATATATTCGACGACCTCCGTGGTGACAGTAGTATGTAGATACGCTAGGTTTCAAGGTGTCGCCTATTATGAATATGAACATTTGCACCTAAATTATGGCGGCTTATACACCGCGAATTTTAAGTTACTCGTAATAATAAAATAGTGCACACAGGTATGAACAGTAAACGTCGGTACTACAACCCCATACAAAAATATTGATTTATATCGTTTACAACATATTCTAAAACGGAGCAAATTTGTTAATAACATACCTATTGTAGAATAGTTACCCGTGTAAATGTCTGTGTATTTTCGGGCATTTAACTCAAAAAACACGGTGTATATTATATAATAAAAATAATAGTAATCTTTATTTCTGAACCGTGACGTATACAATATAACAATTTAGCGTTAACAACCGTAGTAGTCTAAGACTGTGTACTATACTTCTAGATATATACAGGTATCCATATATGCATAAATATAATGTATTCTATCCGTAACTCTAGTATCCCATAACAGAAGCCTTTCATTGCCTGCTTTGGGGCTAGGCTAATAGGTGTGTGTTAATATTGTTTTGCTATTGCGGCGGGTGCAAGAGTTCCTATTTGGGGGGGGGGGGGGGGGTCATAAAACGGAAAATTTACCTACAAGCTTGAGCAGTGCGCTTACAATATATACTTTGTTAGTATTTCTCAAAACTTTACTGGTCTTTTGCCCACACAGAGATACTGCAGCTAATAATGATTTCAGTTTGATCCAAAAAGGCTTCAATTTGTTTGAATTCGTTTTAATTTCTTTTTATTATAATAATTTCGGTTTCACCACTAAGATTTAAAATGTGAGCAGGAATAAAGATTAAAATGGCTAGTTGGGAAATTACCTGTTTTTTGATACAAATAAAAACCACATATTACTGAAAAATTACTATTTATAACAGTAAATTTTCAAAACTCCTTCCTCCAACAATCTTCTTAAAAAGTTATTTTTTAATTGTCTGGAGCTACTTGAATATTGTTGTTTTATTTTTCTTTCCGCTTCTGTAAGTTTTTGTCTCAATTCTTCTACGCATTTTAAATCTTAGTGGTGAAACCGAAATTATTGTAAAATTACACATGCTAAAGTTATTTTACAGGAATTTCAATTAAATTTAATTTGAAATTACATTTTTAAATTAAATTTACCATAACAATGATAAAAAGTAGATAAAATATTTTTTAATGCTTTAATCATGTTTCAAAAGCCAATTACAACAAAAATAGGCTGATTAAGTTAAATTTTTTTTCATGATTTTTGGTAGTTTAGAAGCATGCGGAGTTTGTAATTTTAGCGAGAACCTATGGGAACTCCTTTTTTATAAGCTTTTATTTAACTTGCTATGTATGTTTGTTACGGTCAAATCTTACAACTCAATTTTAAAGCACTTGCCCTCAACCGATTAAGCTGAAATTTGGTATGCTCGTTCAGTTCGGATGACAATGCATGATTAACAGTGTGACGTCATTCTAAATTCAATATGGCGGCATACCCAAAATGGCGGACCGATCATTTTTAATGCATTCCTACAATATGGGTATCAAATTAAAGGGCTTGCTGAGAGTAACTCGAAAAAAATGTGACGTCAATCTCAATCCAATATGGCGGACTTCTAAAATTTGAAAATCTATTTAGAAAAAACTTTCACTAAATTTTCTTTTTTTCTTTTTAGCGCATTTGAATAAAAGCTTGTTTTTATAAAGGTTTTTTTTACCTTAGTTTTATGTACTTTTAAATTGAAGTTGAATGTTTGAGTAAATCCTACTAAAAACTAAAGTTCCAACTTTCAAGCCTTTTTTGAGTACCTTTAAGTGATTGCAGGAAGCTGAGTTATTTTTTTATTAAAACAACATTCAAGACAATTATGCCACAAAATAAAAGACTGCAAAATACTTATTACGAAAAAAGATAAGAATTTTTGAAACCTCGCTGGCAGAAATAATTAAAAATAGACAAAAAAATATAACTCGAAAACTAAGAAAAATCGCGGAACATACTTGGGGTATTTTTGGATACCCCCAGGTGCGAGGATTCTAAAAAAAATTGTTGACGTCACTAGTTGGACCACCCTGTATATATATATTTAAATATAATTAAGCACATATATTTTTAAGAAGTATTATTTAACTCCAATCGATTGTAATATATATCTGGTAAGTTCAACTCCACTACGCGAACTTGTTCCCATTCTGTTACCTACTGCAACGTCTTTAGAACATGTTATTTAAGCAATATAACTGAGACTTGTATCTTATACGTCCATTAATATCATCTGATTCTATTGGGCAAAGTACGGACTTTGACTTTTAGATATTTATACGGATAAATATCTATTATTTACGATCCACATAGTACCCAACCATTTGTTACTTTAGGTACTCGATTAAATCTCTCTTTTAACTTGCTTCAAATGGCTGCCACAAGCTAAGAATATCTAATAAGAAATTATATTAATACACGAAGACAAATAAAATAATTGACCATCGCACTACATCGCATACGGAGTGTTTTTACAACAATGAGGAATTAAACTACAAAAAATTGCCACCATAATTGACTCCATATAATAAATGAAGTAAATATCCATGTAATTCATCCTCCATATAATAATAGTAAATGAAGAAAATGTTATGGAAAAACTGGACAAGTGCGAGTCAAACTCGCCCATCGAGGGTTCTGTATACATTTGTAGGTACGCAACATAAACTTGTTTTTTTCACAGCTTCAAGGGACCGTAAACCTGAATATAAGGTTTAAATTTCAACTCGATACCTCCACGCGTTCCCGATATGGTTAAGAGGGTCTTTGTAGATTCACGGACAGACAGACGGACGGCCAGGCGAATAACAAAGTGATCCCATAAGGGTTCCGTTTTTTCTTTTCTAAAATCCTAAAAATGGCATAAATATCGTTTAAAATGTTTGCTACTTGTTTAAACATGATTTGGTACTTATGATTGGCGATGTACTCGAACATTACTAAAAATTACTCTTGAATTGATATAGCAATAGATTGCTCAGCATAATAAATGCTAAAATTAAATGATGCGGAGCATAATTATCACAATTGACTTGGGCAAGACAATATATCGAATACACTCCCTATTAGGTATGTTAACTGTGATAGGGGTAACGGCGGCGACATTCAATTACATCGAGAGTGCATCAGCCGTATGTTTTGTTTTGCACTTAAGATATTAAATTTTTTGTTTTACTTATGCTTCGATGCAATTTTAGGTCAGCATGATCTACAAAGTGGTATTGATCAGATGACCGCCTAATCCAGTGAAACAAGTACTTAATTTCACTCTCTTTATTGACTTGACTTGTTGAACATACTAAAAATACAGTTTATAAGACGGTTATAAACTGTATTTTTAGTATGTTCTTTACACACTTAAAGATCGGGCAATATAAATTTTCTTCTGTATTTATTGTGTTTTAATTGATGTTATATTGCTGCAACTAAAAACACCTTATGATTGAACCGAGATGACATGGAAATTTCTTTCAAAAATGCTGGAACGTAGGTGCGTATTTTAATGAAGAACGTAACCAGTGATGTAATTTGACTGACAAACAATCAAAAACAAATTGATCAAAAAATCGATTAATCATGCAACATTCTTATTAAATTCGCCGACACATTTGCAGCTATGTCAATGCTGTCCAAGTTTATTTATAACCAACACAGTACTTAAATCATAATTTATGATCGGCCAAAGAGAAATAAGATCTTTACGAGGTTGTTCTTGTTCTTAAGGTGGCGCCATCTAAATATCAATTTATGTTATCTGTTCGATATACTTACTATGAATACCTACTAACTGTACATCGATGTTTTATTGGTTACAACATGTTGATGTGACTTGGAACGTAAATTATGTTGTAGAGTCGTTGTTCAGGGCGTTAATGGAAGAAATATAATATTAACATTGTAGGTAAAAGTGAATTATAGTAGTTGAACAATAGGCATATAAAAGATAAAAATAGAAAAAAATCTAAACATACAATTTTATATAAAAAATGAAATTTTATCAGACGTCTCTACACACTACAACCGTTGTAATAAGAGATACTTACACTAGTAGTAGACCTGATTCTCATAACTAGAAGATGCAGGAATTAATATTTATAGAAAAAGCCACACAACCACTATTTAGATAATTCCGTGACAAAAAAAGATAATCACATAATACAGATAGCAGAAAAAGATATTATACAAAATATTTAATTAACCTCTAAAATGCATTCCAGAGAATAAACTTTCTTTCCCTAAACAATTGAGGCGGCACATAACTTTAGGCTATAGAAATTTCCATACTCTGGACGGCCAAGGTGACGACTGACTGACGTTTTGACGGCTCTTCGTTAACTTAATGGAGCAACAATGCTGTCAGATACTGATGCCGTGTGATCATTAATAAAGACAGATGAATTCGAAGGAGTAAATAACTGGTTCCGATCACTTTTCATTCTGTAATCAGGAGAAACGATTGGAAGGCATTCTGACGCCGATTAATTTATCACCGTGCTCTGGTTATGCGTCGGAGATGTAAATGATATGCGTTCTTTTTTATGTGGAATACCTACCTAATTTACTTAGTATTTGCATAAGATTAATAATTCGGCATATAACTTAAGAAGATATAACAATAAAATACAACTAACATTAACAATTTCACATCATAAAACTATAAAATACACTAACTATAAACAAATAAGTCTCTATCTAATTACATAATTACTATATATAAGTAAAATATAAATACTAGAATAATAAAACTAAAACTAAAATTAAAAACCTTAAAAACATAAAAATTAATAACTAAAATATATTATTAAAAGGAGTCCCTTTAGGCAAGGAACCGAAGATACTGGCAGCGTTACCTCTTTGAATGGCTAGACTAATTCTTTGTCCGAGGTAGCTGCCAGCTCTTCGGTCTCCTGTGACGTCGACTAACCTTTTTGCTATTTCCTTAAATAGCCTTAAAGCGCTAGGACCCCACGGACCAAGGGTCTCGACACCGAATGGGACAAAATCATATTCGGAGCCTAGACCCCTGTATTTGCCTGCCTTAGCTTTTTCAGCAGCTTCACAAGCCGCACCAGCTCTGTTGTTGGTTCCATGTAGATGGGAAGGGGCCAGCGTGTCTGAACAGGTTGCATCTCATACTAGCACCCGACCCATCTTCCATGGAATCAAACTCATACCGTCCGGTCTCTTGCCATCGTCTCTTGCAATACCAGTTGGCTCAAGTAGACTTGGCACGTTGACGGTGGCAAGGGACCGGCGTATGATATCGTTAAGTGCGGCGTGTCTCGAGAAGCGGCCTGCACTTTTTTGGCAAGACAGTCCGTGATGTCCTAGCTTGTCGACATCACTGCCACAGGGACATTTATGAGGAGCGCAGACCGGGACCCCAAGCCGTAGACAGGTTGCGATTCGGAGCGTGTCAGGCTCAAGAAATGTTCCTGTATTTGCCGAGGGGTACGCGTGAAGCCAGTAGCCGGCCTCGTGCGCACCCACGGCCAAAAGCCTAGCACGCGCCGAACCTGTACTACAGCTCAAAAGGTTACAGTTTATGTCATCCCAGCTCCTCTGTGAATTTGGAGAAACTGGAAAATTTTGACCTGGGCATGCAATTAAGAAAGCGTTTCTAGCTTCTTCCAAGCCAGCAATCTCAAAGTTTGAAGGGGATGCCCTTAAAATTTTACTTATGAGATTTGCTGAACTATGGACAGAAGATAGGAAGGCTGGTAAAGCGACACTGGATATTTTGCGAATCCCTAAACCACCATAACGGATGGGTAGGGATGCTTGGGTCCAAGATTGCTCGTTAAGCTGCATATTAAGAATTGATTCTAAGTTATTTTTGATTAAGCCGTCTACTTGTGCCAAAAGATCTGGATGATTCCAAAAGGAGCAGCAACGGAGGACATACGTTAATTTTGGGACAAAAAGACAGAATTTTAAGATGCAAAGTGCATAATGTGGACTAATTTCAAGGAGACGGTCAGCGGAATTTTGGAATTTATTAATTGAATTATTAAAATATTCAGAAATAGATTCATCAAAAATTGGAGAACCTAAAAGGTAAAGGGAATTACTGTTAACTATTTTAATATTTGGAGCCAAAATATTAAATTTTTGTTTAACGTCATTTAAATTTAAGTCACAGTTATTTATAAAAAGTTCGCATTTGCTAAAATTAAGCTCCAAACCAATGGCTTCAAATTTGTTTTTGATTAAAAAAAGGTCCGAAAACACAGTATCCACATCACCTCCTAGGGTTCCGTCGTCCAAGTACCAAACGTTGAATTTAGAATTTAATTTTTTTTATTATCGGATTTATAGCCAAACTAAAAATTGCAGGCCCAAGGGGATCACCCTGTTGACAACCTACTTCCGAGGACAGTTCATTAGAACGATATAACAATTTTGTTGGGTCTGCGTAACTGAGAAGAAGATAATTGTATATTTCCGGTATATGTTGTTTTATTTCCGTCAGCAGGGTATCCCATGAATTTCGAACTCAAAATTTCGAACCTAGAAAATAATATTTCACGATTGTTGGTTCTTAGGCTAACTATGTATGGACGCAGAACAATGTCCTTTAAGTGTTTTGAATGGGTTTATTAGGTTTTAAATCAAGAATTTTGGAAATAATTTGCAGTTATTTTGTTTATTCATTAGCTATTTCAGGAAGTATGCGTCGTAGAGCATAATGGGTTTTACCTGTAGATGCGGCTTAATGAGACGGGTCGATTGGTATTATAAAAGTTCAGTAGCGGAAAAGTGTAGATAATCGGTTTTGGCACTAAGGGGACGATTTACTAATAATAAACTTCTCGCTTTCTAAACGCGCTTTGTTCGTTATTTTGAAAATGTTCATATTAATAATTATAATTAGTAATAATATTTAATAGGAGTAACAATTAAAAAATTCTTCATTAATAATTCTTATTAAAAAATAATGAACAAAAGTATTTAAAAAGAATAAAGACGTTTATTTAAATTCAAAATAGGGAACCCTTCTACTACAAAGGCGATGTTCTTGGCTGTATCATTTCGGTGGTAATTTTTTACCATTTCGGTAGACAATTTTCATTTCAGTGGACTGCCGAAAACTCATCCTTAAATATTTCAGTAATTGATGATTGTTGAATTTGCCCCGTAGGATCGTTTAAAATGGAAAAAAAAAGCATAAACAATATTTTTTATTTTTTTATTTTGCACCTTTAATTGCATTTTGTGTAAAAACTATGGGAGATACGCGAAAATAAGTTGATACCTTTTTTGTAGGAAATTAAATTTTCTACAACTTTGTGCTACAAACTTTTTCTATTTTTCCAGCCAGTCGCGAGATATTGACGAAAAACTCGTTTTTGCACCATTTCGCATTTTTTTTCACCCTTTGCCGTCAATGCAGCACCCTGCAATTTTAGTATATTAATCTACGAACCCTTGCGGAAATTTTCGCGTTGGTTGCAGGTGATCAACTCAAAATGGCAAAGTTAAGCCTTCATTGACTGGACTAATGGTGTGCAAATGGAATAATGCTTAGCAAAATGTACCTATAAAGAAAAATAAATAAAAAAAACATCCAAAAAAATTACCAACCAAATTTTTGATTTTTAATGTGAATACTTCTTTAAGCGCTTAGAGAAGTATTCACATCAAAATTAAAAAATGAACAAAAAAAAATGTGTGTGTAAGCTCCGACACACGACTGGAGTTTACTCCTTAAGTTCGATAGTCTAACCAGACACAAAAAGAGTTTATTTAACTTAAAAAAGATTGATACTGTATGAAAGGGTAAATTAACAAGTTAATGAAAATAATATACATATATAAATATATATTTATTCATTTCATATACATTTATTACAACTAATCGACGAAATATTTTACATTAAACTTTTTACAATAGTCAATTTCAGATGTGCATAAATATATCATTAGGAATGTTGATAAATTATGTAATTATTATTATCAGACTATTATCATTTTTTTAAATATTAATTAAATCAACATTTCTACATTATTAATTACAGTGACAAGTGGTTTATGGTAACTAAAATAAGACACATGGACGTTCGTAGATACGTGGTTCACGAATCTTGAAAATACCGCATCAATGGTTGTACCGTACCTCGTTGTCCCCATTGCTCTATCAGAAACAATATCTAAATTCAGTTCAGATTTAAAATAAAATATTAATGTCAATCCGTCATCTATGTTTGTCAAATGTTTGATGCGCACCAAAAACATAACGAGGTCATTCATCCTCACATTTTTCTCATACCGGGCCAACCAAACTCCAAAAAACTAAGGAAAATGTAAACAAAAAAGAAAAAAAGTTAAAAATTGAAATTCTATCGGATCTCAAATAATCAACATTAACCCTAAAGTTGCGGCTGATTGAGAGCTGGCAACCATTGATTTTTGAATGATTCCCATCATTTCTTTTTCTTCTTCTTGTAGTGCCCTGTCCTCATCGGACGTCGGCGACCATTCCTCTGAACTTGTCCCTATCCTGAGCCATCCTGCTCAGGCTGGCAGCGTCCTCAATATTTGTCCAGTTCTTTATATTGTCCAACCAGGTTAACTTTCTCCGTCCTCTACTTCTTTGTCCCTCTATCTTCCCCTCTAGTATTCTTCGCAAAAATTGATATTTATTATTTCGATAAATGTGTCCAAAATATGAGATCTTTCTTTTCTTAACTGTTTCCAAAAGTTCCAATTTTTTCTTCATTCTATGCAAAACTTCTATATTAGTTACACGGTCTCTTCACGATATTTTGAGCATTCTTCTGTAGAGCCACATTTCAAAAGCGTTTATTTTTGCCTCTATGGTTTTGTTCATGGTCCAGCTTTCGACGCCGTACATGAATACAGACAACACATAGCATTTTACCATTCTCCATCTGAGTTTCAGGTTGATGTCCTTTTTGGTAAATAACTTGTTCATTTTCATGAATGTACTTCTTGCTATCTCTATCCGCGCACGAATCTCCCTCTGGGAATCCCATTTTTCATTAAGAGTGCTTCCTAGGTATTTGTAATGTTTGACCCTATCAATTTGGTTTCCGTTAAGAGACAACGTAGTCGAATCCACTGAATTCTTACTCATTATCATGTACTTGGTCTTGGATATGTTCATTTTTAGACCATACTTTTCCACTACAGTATTTAAGCGGTTCATGAGTTGTTGGAGATCTTTTGAAGTATGAGCTAAGATAACAGTATCATCGGCATATCGGAGATTATTTATTACTGTACCGTTGACCCTGGTGCCAATTTCACATTCGTCGAAAGCTTCTTGAAATATAGTTTCAGAGTAAATATTGAACAGCAATGGTGACAAGATACATCCTTGTCTCACTCCTTTACGAATCCTTATCTCATCTGTACTTGATGTTCCTACTTTGATGTGTGCCGACTGGTTCCAGTATAGGTTTCTAATTATTCTTTGATCTTTGCTATCGACTTCAGTATTGTTCAATATTTCCATCAATTTGTCATGCTTGACGTTATCAAATGCTTTTTCAAAATCAATGAAGCATGCATATACGTCATTGTTGAATTCTAAACTGTTCTGTACTAGAGTTTGCAATGCAACTAGTGCTTCACGTGTTCCTAATCCATTTCTGAACCCAAATTGGCTTTCTGTAATGATTTTATCAATTTTGTTATAAATTCTCATATGTATAACTTTAAGAAATACTTTTAGGGCGTGACTTATCAGGCTTATCAGTCTGTGGTCTCCGCATGTCTTAGCCTTTGCTTTCTTAGGGAGCGGAAGGAAAGTAGATTTGAGCCAGTCTTCTGGTAGTGTACCCACATCGTAAATACAATTGTACGTTACAACAAGTAATTTTAAGTTGTCACTATCTAAAAGTTTTAGCATTTCTACATATATCCCATCAGGGCCAACAGCTTTCCCCTCTTTCATAGATCTAATTGCTTTTTCGATTTCTGTTTGGAGTATAGGTGGTCCCTCCATTTTGCTTCCTGTTGTTAATAAGTTTGTATCCAAATTTGCTCCCCCATCTTCAAACAGTTCCTCTATGTACAGTTCCCAAGTTTTACATTGTTGTTCACTATCAATTACAAGTTTGTTATGTGAAGTTGTTAACTTGCCAGTTATCTGTTTCCTATGTGTCTTTGTAAATTCTTTAATTTTCTTGTGTAAATTGAAGCTGTCTCTTTTCTCCTGAAGTTTTTCAATTTCTTCACAGTCTTCATTTAGGCATTTATCTCTAGTTATTCTTATTTTATTCCGAATCACATTATCTATTTCTTTGTATTTGTCTTTATCTATTTCTTTGAACTGCTTTCTCTGTTTCATAAGGTCCAGAATTTCATCTGTAATCCATTCTAACTTTTTGTCTTTCTTCTTCAAACCTAAATACTTTTCTGTTGTAGTTAAAATAGCTTCTTTAATTGTATTCCAATTACTTTCAATGTTATCTACAGGCTTTTCTTTTGGGATGTTACGAATTTCATTGTTTAAAGCTTTTGTGGTTTCAATTTTTACATCTACATTTTTAAGTTTTTCAATATCAATTTTCTTGTGAGTGTTTGGTTTCCTCAGAATTTTTAGTTTTAAATATAATTTTGCAACTACGGGGTTATGGTCTGAACCAATATCCGCACCAGGATACGTTTTAACATTTACTATTGCGTTTCTAAAACGTGAATTTATCATTACATAGTCAATTTGATTTCTCACAATATGGTCCGCTGTGTGTTGTGGGGATGTCCACGTGTAGAGACGTCTTGGTGGGTGTTGATACCAGGTATTAGTTAGTATCAGATCTTTTTCTACGCAGAATTGTAGCATTCTGTCACCCCGTTCGTTTCTATCGCCCAAACCATAGCTTCCCACTGTCTTATCAACTGCTCCTTTTCCGATTTTAGCATTCATATCTCCCATTATAATAACCATGTCTTGAGAATTGATGCTTTCTATTAAATCTTCTAGTTCTTTGTAAAAAGACTCTAATTCCTCATCTGTACTTTGCGCTGTAGGCGCATAGACCTGTATAATACTTAAGTTGAAGGGTTTAGCATTAAACTGCAACAACATACATCTGTCTGAGTATGGAACAAAACTGGTTACAAACTTGGCAAACTCCTTCTTTATCATAATACCAACCCCGAAATGGTGGTTTTTCTCAGCTGTTGGCTTGCCAGAATAGTATAAAGTAACGTCTTCCTTATCTACTCTACCATTGTCAGACCATTTGATCTCACTCAGTCCTAGAATACTAACTTTCAGCCGTTTCATTTCTTGAACGGTGTTTTCCAGTTTTCCTGCCTTAATTAGGCTTCGTACATTCCAAGTGGCAATCAATAGTTGTTCATTTTTCCTTCTTCTTGACAATGGCATGGCTTCAGTTATCGCATGTTCTTCTCCGGTTACACATTTAACATCGGGAGACCCGGTACTCTCCCGACGCCGGGCGCTAGCCGGATTACTGGGCAAAATATTTTCGTTGGTTGTGCTATTCATGTTGTTTGAGGATAAGTTCGAAGTGGTGTTCTTAGGGCATCTATATGTGCAGTAGCACCCCATGTCTTTCTGCACTGCTATTTTTTGAGGGCATTTAGTCCTCAAGGCTTGCTAAGCCTCCTCTGACCGGTTGCCCGGCCAGGGTAGTGGTTATACCGCCACTGACTCGGTCGCCCGAGCCCCGTCTGTTATCCAGCAGGGAGCACCACGGCAGCCTTTTGGTTGCCGCCGCCATACGGCGCGTGCAGGAGGGGTTGACATTTGGGTCGGATGAGCTGTTATTTCCGTTCTCCCCATACTCCCCATTTCTTTTTAGATGACGTAAAATTTATTAATAAAGACATAGATTGATGCGATTAACATAGATAAATAAGTGTCACAAAATCCCTATTATCCCTATCCGTCCCCTATTTATATATAATAGGTATCCCTATTTACCGAATTGAATGCATTTTTGACATCAATAATAAAATAATAACAATTTACTTGTTTTAAAAAGAGGAACAAGTATTTATTTACTTGTTCCTCTTTTTAAAACAAGTAATTTATTTAAGTAGTTTTTTTGGAAGAAATTCGAGTGTAAAGTTTAGCTACTTTTATAGTACCTTCTTATGACCTGTGTTCAAATACAGATCCTCAATGATTAAAAAAAAAATATTTAAATGCATATTGTATACCTATTTGAAAATCATCAATTTAATCAACGTTGAAAATGAGATAGCATTTTACTGAATTCAAGTGCTGTGAAAATAAATGTTTTCTAGGTCTAATTTTTATTTATAAGCATGTAACTGCTTGATATTAAAATCTAAAGAAAGGACATTGGGCAAAAATGTATGGACGTTGCACCCACGTCCGCCACGGCTTAAACTACATTTATTTGAAAGGTATTATAGTCATGATCATATGTGACAAAGCGCATCAAATTCCATTCCGGGGGTCTTTAGTTATTTATAGTTAAATAAGTACAAGTTAATACATACCTATAACTAACGAACATTAATAAAATAAGGGAATTAATTTAGTTAGTTCGACCCTACATAGAGGGCTCAGGTATTATGGGAGTACTCCATAAGGTGGCAAGGGTGCCATCTTGTGTTATTCTGCCGCGTTAGAGTAAATCCAAAAATCCCCGCATGGGTTGGGCTTTTTTCAGACAGTCTGTTCGTAGTAGTAAATTGTCTTCTATGTAAACCGGAGCGATCACAAATCACACAAACTTGTCCACTCTTCGAAGAAAACGTGATTCCAGTTCATCCATACTACACACATCAAAAGTGTCTAGGGATCAACATATATTTTTGCAATAACTTTTCTCCTGATTGATATTAATTAAAATTTTCTTTAAGGATTCATCAAATAAAGTGTTTTCGTTTGTCACAGTAACGATAAACCAAGTCACCTTTGCATTAATAAAGAAATTTGCCATTTTCCTAATAAAGGGATTTTTGACATTTGAACCACTAACACAAAAGTTCGAAAAAGACTGAAATAACAGTTTTCTCTAAAATTTTATTGGGTAACTTAAACAATTAATAATCCGTATTTCTACCGCGAACACTAACAACACAAGAACATCGGTTTGGCATACTCAAAATGAGTTCATCCAAATCACGCTGTGGAATGGCCGCCCATGTTCGTTGCAACAACAAAAAAAGGTCTTCTTGCGACTGGATACCCTCCATATTCGGCAGAGCTCTTCTCTGTAGCATATCCCATGCATGCTCAATCGGGTTCAAGTCTGGCGACTGAGCAGGCCAGGGCAGGACATTGATGTTAGCTGCGGCGAGAGTCTGTCTTACAACTCTTGCGGTGTGCGGTCGTGCATTATCATGCATTAACTGAAATAAGGGACCGATTTGCACTTGTAGAGGAACGATGACGTCTGATACAATCGTCTCAGCATAAATTTGAGCGTTGAGGTTGCCTCTGATCCAAATCAACTCAGTTCTTCCGCCGATCCAAATACCCGCCCATACCATGATGGTTCCACCACTATAAGGATGGACTTCCTGGCAGGATTTTAATCGCTGTTGGCGTCCAGGGGTTCTCCAGTGTCGTATACGTCTTGTATCCGGTCTCATACCAAAACGAGACTCATCAGAAAAGCACACGAAACGCCATTGTTCTTCTGCCCAATTTCTGTGTTCAAGAGCCCATTGATATCGAATCCTACGATTGTGCATTGCTATAGGTGGTACCCGTAGCGGTCTTCGGGAATGAAGGTTCACTTCATGCAAGCGGTTTCTGACTGTTTGGTCGCTAATTAAGTTCCCTGAAGAGTGATGAAGCCTCACGGCTAACATCATGGCGGTTATTGTTGGAGCTCTTCGAGTTAAGATTTGAATGTATCGGTCTTGTCTCCGTGTGGTGCAGCGATACCGTCCTCCATGGCGCTCAGCCACGGTACCAGTGCTTCGGTATCGTGTCCAAAGTCGACTGATAACACTCTGACTTGTATTCAGAGCTAAAGCCACAGTACGTTGCCGGGAACCAGCTTCTATCATTCCCACGGCTCTGAGCATTTCTTCCCTGCTTAAATGACGTCGCCGCTCCATAATAACGTTGGTTTTAATCAGTAGTAGGGAAACAGTAGCACTAATAATGTCTTCAATGAGTTGTATGTTTTTATAGGGAAAATATTGACAGCTGATTTTCATCTTTTACTCGAATTTGATTCACAGTTCCTGATTCAAATTATGAAATGCACCAAAAAGGATCCATATAAATTTATAAAATCATAAATTTATTACAAAGCCACATCTCAATCTCAAGAAATCCGCATAAAAATGCTTGATCCCTAGACACTTTTGATGTGTGTATTTGACAAAACCGATAATCGTGTTCCAATGTACAAAGCGTGTTAGATAAAAACCAATCAAGTGATAGGGAGCGCACAATTACAACGAAGTAAGACGAGTGGAGTATTTGCAACTGCAAGTCCTTCAACCCCCGTAAACCGTTTTGAGGTGGTTTAGTAAGTGCAAGCGCAGGATGGTCGGCAGGCTTTGTCATATATCTGGTTGTATAGCACGATATGGCATATTATTATGGTTACTAATAATATAAAATGAAAGCACTATAAAGTGAATTTATTTAGCTACTTAAAATTTAAGTGAATTTACTTTACATGGGCATATTTAATATGCCCATTTGTCGTATCTTTTGACTACCAGGATATTTTTTTACGGTGTCATAATAAAAAAGGCTAGTTTTTCATACATCTATTGATTCATACTAATTACATTGTTGGCGGAGCTGGGTGCGTTTTGCCCATTGTCCTTTCTTATTTTCTGTGTTTGGATATATTTTATCTGTCAGGTAAATTATTTATTAAAGCCTATTACCAAAAATAAAGTACTGTACACTTTTGCGGCACGTTACATAGGTATGACATAACCGCGGTGTCGGTATATTACCTACCACATGATTATTTTAAAACGATGTCACAGATGTTATAATTAGATTAGAAAATAACCCTAATTCGATTTTCACTAAATCAAAAACATTTTTGTAAACCCCATTAAACTAAGTAATCATATCGGAAATCTGATGAATTTTATAACTGAAAAAAAAAACGGATTGTTTATTTCATCCATCACGCGCGGTATCCGTAAAGCCGTGCAGTCGCAACATGGGTATACTCAATTTACCGTAACGTGTGCCGGATGCGGCCCGGATGCCGGAACCCGCCGCCCGGTGCGCCCACCGCGCATCAACATTATTCCGCACACCGATTTGTAGATTTTGGCAACGATCATTATTGCCTGTAAATTTAAATCGAATTAACTTTTTTAAAACGATCCATCCCATTTTTTGGTCGTAGGTACTTTCGATTTATAAGGTAATCTCTATTTTGTTTTGGGTGGTTATATTTTGGATAGTCATTAATCTACTTTTGTAATGTCACAATAGTTACCCACGTATTCGAAAGTGGTTTAAATGTTATTTCACTCGACTTAACATCTTGCATGTCAATTGGCTTGAATGATTATTTATTCGTTATTACTTACAGATCCCATAAAAATACTTTTCTAAATAAACTTATAATTTAGAAACATGAAAACGACTTACAGTTATCGATTCAAATATTATGTAATTTATTAGCAAGTCCAGCTCATTCGGTTAACTAATTAATTGCAACAATCTATAACTTTCCCACTTTCATCCAAACTATGTCTAAACTATTCGGGGACCCCACCTCAGCAAAGCGTTTATCCACCACAATGTCGATACGGCTTATAATAATGAATTGATAACAATGTCTCGACATCTCTGTGAACCAGGGATCCTTGCCATTTGACGCCCAATCTACAGAATACATGAATATTCATTTCCGAAGCCGATTTTCTGTATACTAGGTACGAGAAGGCGTCGCGCTCCGTGTAAAATTTTAGAATATTAAATGTGTTTAATGTTGAACTTTCAGCTAGATTTCGGGGGACCGCTACAGAATTTTATAACCGGATAACGACTAAGAAAATAAGTATATGAATATTCATAGCGTAAACCAGCGTAAACCCAAAGGTTTATCTCGGGTCCTAAGTACCTGCACATTAAAAAGAATCTGAACTTTATTAAGATTTTATGTTAATTCGTTTGTACATTTTTATCATTCGGTATTTTTTCGTTATGTCTAATGCAAATATATTATTCTTTACTCTCAAAGTTTGGAGTAAGTTTTGTTCGAATACCAGCCAGAACGCGTCAAAGTAGAGAAAAAAAATACATGGGAGTTATGGTGCCTTATGTCAAAACTGATATTATTGACACTATAAGCTGATAATAATACGATCGTAAGTAATTATATTATGTAAGTAATCAATCTAATAATATCAAAAAATGGTCGTATAGCACGATATGGCCTGTTCTCTAAACAAACACCAAAAACTGCACCATAATAAAAAAAATACAAATTCTCGATAAAGGTATTTCACAAAATTTTCTTATCAGCATAGAGTGTGCTTATTAACCTACTAAATTTCCTAACGAAACACAATCACATTAATCAATCCCTATAAAAAAACGCTTAAATATAAGCGTAATAAATAAAAAATAAGCAATATCCGAATGGCCAAAAGATTAGGGGCACGTTCGCGTCCTATCTTGCAGATAGCGTAGATCGGATATGCTCCTGGAATATATACCTATACTATTAACATAAATTCCAGCTGCTAGTAGCATCTACTTCTTACTATCTTGTATTTCTGTTCGATCTACGAAGCAATATGCCGGCGAATACTCTAGTTTCACAGGGATTAAGCGCATAATTTACATCGAAAGGCAATTTACATTCAATTAAAGTATACCTTAGGCTGCGTCATTTATAATAAGAACTTTGAGTTTGACATGTTAATATTAGTTGTAGTTTATAGTACAGCAGTCTTTCTACATACTGACATATTTCCGTACCTCAAAAGAAAAAAAACGGAACTCTTATAAGGTAACTTTATTTTCCGTCTATCCGTCCGTTAAGACCCTTATTCTCAGGAGCGCTTAAAGGTATCGAGTTGAAATTTAAACCGTATACTCAATAGGCTAGTTAACCCTTTTTGAAAAAAGGTTTTAAATGGTAAATAAATGTTCTATTAGACCGAAAAAAATGTATTGTATTTTTTTGAGACCTAGAAAGCTACAAATCTTTAATTTTAAAATAGACTTTTCATGGACATACAAAAACGCTGCCGGCCATTTTTGTCTATAGATTATCTATGCTATGACGTTGACAGTAGTAAACAAAAACTCGTAAGCACGTAGAAAATAACCCATCTGAGTTTATAATAAAAAGAAAACATGATTTCTAATAGATACCACGAAAAATATAGTAATTATTATTATTGTATTGTACGAGAATGTAAAAAAAAATCTTTGAAGACTCTAGGAAAGTTGTGGATTAAAGTGCCGAAAGAAATTAACCTACGCAATATCTGGTTAGAACTTGCTAAAAGGGATCCTGCAACTTTAACGACTCATAGTAAAATTTATTTTTGCGAAGATCACTTTGATGTAAATACTCATTGAATAATATTTTAAGTGTCTTCATTTATTATCAGTTTTAATAATACAAGTTTTAAAGTTATGTATGAATGACATTTAGTTGTTTACTAAAACAGACGTCACAATCATGGCGGATGTGGCGAACAGCGTTTTTAGTGTTTAAAAAGTATAGACTAAAAATTGTTTTTTTAAATTAAATTTCTACAGCAATCTTCTGCTTTTATGAAGTGAAATCGATATATTTAGGTTCCTTAGACAAAATACTTTAAGAAATAAACATTTATTTAATACAATTCGACATGAGCCAACTAGCCTATTCTGTGGTTTCTTAAAGCCGGGAAAAAACAAACTTCTAAGTTAACGTAAAATAAACATACGTCTATTTTTCTGTCTGTCAATGCCTTTATATCGGGAGTGCGTGGAGATATCGAGTTGATATTTAAACCATATACTCAAATCTGCGGTCCCTTGAAGCTGTGAAAAAATCAAACTTCTAACGTAAACCACAGATACGCTCTTTTGTATTGCGTTTCTACAAATTTGTACGGAACCCTCTGTGGGCGCGCCCTTGCCCCCTTTTTTTTGGACGTATATAACATAATAGGCATTTTATAGAATTTTTTGTTATTACGAACGCGTACATTATTAAAAGATAATATATTACTACGACCGTTAAGTAGATATTGTGAAATATCGTTTTTTTATTAAACATTTCAAAACAACCAACAGCCACCGTTTTAGTAATAAAAAAATCCTGAAAAGGGTCCGTAAGATGAATCAAATAAAGGTATTTCAAAAATATGCGCTTAGTAATCCGTAACCAATGTTATATTAAACTCGTTACTTAGGCACGGTGAAACATATGGAAATTTTTCATCAAATTAAAGGGTAATATCGTAGTCCTGGGAGACAAAACTGCGAGATGATCCAGTCTAATATAACGTGTTTTAATGAAATTGATTACAAAAAAAAACAAATATTTGATTCAAATGTAATAAATTCCAAATTAGTTTGAGAAAAACGTCGAAAATCCAGAAATAAATTTTAAGTTTGTTACGTTGAATTTGACCAATAACATTACTTATAGCATAAAGAGCCGTGGGTTAAATGTCTTCATTAGACAAACATTGTTCCCGACTCGATACAATTTCGTCTAGTCATAGTTTGGAATGAAAGAGCCTTTGGAATAATAAAATCAATTGAAGCTGCTAATTAAACTTCTCAACATTCAGCGCACGTAGGTAGTTTCCGAACGGAACTCTAAATGTGCCTATTTGTTTTGGGTAGTTGTAATTGGTTGCACATTTTGTACAAGGAACGACAAAATTTGTTTTATTTTGATACATTTTATCTGAATCTGAATTAGTGAAGCTAAATGTTATAATTATTCCGCGGGGTAGGGGATTTGGTTCAGGCCGGCAAGTGAGGATGGCTGGAGCGGCACATCTTCTGCGGCGTCATCTATCTTCCCGACTGGACTCCACTTGCACTTAACATCAGATGGGGTGTGGGAATTTATAGCACCTCTTATAAATAAAAAACCTATCAATTCACAAAAAATATGCATCGATATTAATACATTATATATTATTTGACGACCTCCTTGGTCGAGTGGTTTGTACACCGGGTTTCATGGTGTCGCCGACTCGAGAGGTCCCGGGTTCGAATCTCGGTGGCGGCAGATAATAATAATATTTATTTGTTCTCTTCTCACATACTGAAATTTACAAAAACTTATAGGTAATTTATACAAATACAATCTGCCATCATTTATAAATATTTCAAAAACTATGTATTTGAAGTGTGAGAAGCTGGTGCCTGAAGTAGGCATTAAAGGCCTGTAGTACACACACACACACAGTCGCCAGGCTCCCGCCCTACAGAAATTATCCTACATTGACATATATTATAACATTACTTATAACTTATAAATATTACTTATATTATTATTCTACTTTTTCTTTATTGCTTTAGTGATCATTTAGTTTAGAGTTATTTGTTTGTTAAACCTAGAATTTTATACGTTATTGTTGAGTTATAAAGAGGGACTCCGTGCTGTCATAATTCATGGCACTCAACCAATCGTGCACCTTTACTTTGCATTCGTATGTATTACATGTGTATATTTGTAGTTTTCTATCAATGCTGTTATACAAAAAGCCACCCAAAAAAAGATGTTTGTGTGATGAATACGAGCATTTGTACTCCAGTCATGGATGTTTAATATGTATTTCTATATAAATATACTTAAATATATGTATTCTATCCGTTACCCTAGTATCCCATAACACAAGCCTTACAGCGCTTACATTGGGGCTAGGCTAATTGGTGTGAGTGATTCTTTGCTGTTGAAATTAGATTCTAGGGATATTTGAGCAGTTCATTTCTTCATTAATATATGATTCAAATGCAATAAATGCCCTAAAATAATACCCTATAATTACAATTTGATCCTCTGAGTATTCCATTCTCTAAAAGTAGTCATTATATTATTACCTCGATTTGTGTCCATTGCTTTTATTAGTAAAACACCTTAGGATCTAAGAAAATGCCTACGAGTTTAATCTTCTCTCTCAAATTACGTTATTTATAAAAGAATACATCGGTCATAGTACACCCTATTAAACCCCATTAAAATGGTCTCCTTTAATTAAATTAACTTTTTCCTAAATTAAACTAACAAACGCTGATGTTTCAAGCTTAGAAAAATCTAATAAACACACTGTACTTAGTGTTCTTTAACTTACAATTTTAACAGCCACAGACAATGCTCAATAGATCTATGCGGCGCAGGCGCCCAGTGTGATCGCTTGCGTCGTGAGCTTTCTGCCAAATAAAATGGAAAGATATAATTTTGTTAGAAGTTAACTTACGTTCGTCACATGCGATAAATCAAGTTTATGTGACGCGGTCGAATTTATGCGATTGTAACTTCGTGCGTCGCCACGAAATATATTCCTATAATAAAATAGAAGTTCGGCATGTACAATGTATTACCTATTTCACATTGACAGTCGGCTTTTGGTCATTGTTAGATTACTGACTTTATAGGCGTTAGCGTAAGTTTTATATTATTTACCTTTTGATAAAAACAAAACTTAAAAATAAGTCTGTTTAAATATACGCTGCGTATAACCGTGCAAAGTATTAACTATAAGGGCAAACATAATTTGTATGCACAATAATGATTGTTGAACATGTACGAGATATTATTATAATGAATAATGGTCTTTAACAACTCAATATTCCCCTTTTGTTCTGATCCGCCGACGCTACGTGACTCGATTTGAATAAAAATCTCTCCGAATTTTAAACACAAAGAGTAATAATTAGGGTCGATAATAAGGCTGCATCGCGTAGCCGACTGGCTATGTAAATCGTTATGATAATATGGAATTTAACATAAATGGAGCAGAAATTGTAGAGTCATCACGGTGGTACCGGAGGTCTAATATGACCGGTACCGGTGTCGGTACCCGCGCGACGTGATGCAGCGAATACGTGACGCGAAGCGTTACAAGTTATAAACGACCGCGTGAATGTTCAAGAAGCCTGAATAGACAAAATGAACTTTTTCTTAAGGGGTTACACGCTATTGCAAGGCCAAAGAAAGGTTTTCCTTCTAGATTATTTTTCTGAATAGGGATTTCATTTGACAAATACAAGGGTATTAAATAAATGTAATGGTGACTTTTTACCTGACTTGGGTGCTTTAAATTTTTAAATATATGAATTAACACTGCTGTTGTATACGGTCTCCTGGAGGACCACCAAAACGGTGTTTGGGGGTGAGCAACATATCTCCGGTTTGGATTATCTGATATTACAAAAACTATAAGATTCTATTAGTGGATGAATAAATCTAGGTATTGATCGAAGGAATAGACAAAATGTTTACTTTTGCCAAAATGCTAGCTCTGAAAAGAAAACAAATCCCATTTTCGACCAAATTGTTATCTTTAAATTGTTTTTATAAATATAAATTAATATCACATATCTTAAATGTGAGAAGAATATATCTGAAAAAGTTGTGTTAAAATTTCAGACCGATCAGTTAAACCGTTTTTGAGAAATTGTACTCACGGACATTGAAAATACCGTTTTGAGAAAAACGCATGCAAAGTTTTAAAAGACGTTTACACATATTTGCTAGATTAATTTGAAATTTTCAGAGTATATACTCAAATATATGTATATTCCGAAAATACAATAAAAAATATTAACTTCTTCAATAAAATAGAAGTTCGGCATGTACAATGTATTACCTATTTCACATTGGGACATTCACATTCGAGCCGCTCTGTTTGCGTATTCAGAGCGATCTTTTAGCATCCTCTGAAAGCGCCACAGAGCGTGCTCGCCTTCTAGCGGTATTTCAGGCAGAGTCTGGTTACTGGCTGCAAGCTTTACCTTCAGCCAATATCAGGACTTTGCTTGACAAGAACACTCTGTCTCTTGCGATATCGCTTAGACTTGGCGTCAAGACTAATCATCCCCATCGCTGTCGTTGTGGTACTCGCGTCGGTGAGCTGGGACACCATGGCCTCTCTTGCCAAATGAGCGCTGGCCGAATCTCCCGCCACGCCTGCATCAATGACGTCATCCGCAGAGCTCTTGTCGCTGTCAACGTACCAGTGGTCCTTGAGCCTAAGGCATCTTCCGCGACGATGGCAAGAGACCTGATGGGATGACGCTCATTCCTTGGAAGCAGGGTCGTTCTCTTGTATGGGACGCAACCTGCGTGGATACGCTTGCTCCGTGCCATACAGGTAGTACCTCCCTAGCTGCAAGTGCGGCGGCGGCCTCTGCCTCTGCTCTCTCTGCCAGTGCTCCAAACGACGCAAATATTCAGCTCTCAATGAGAGCTACATATTTGTGCCGTTTGGTGTTGAGACTATGGGCTCATGGGGACCAAGCGCTCGTTCCCTTTTTAAGAAATTGTCAAAGAGGCTCACCGAAGTGACTGGTGATCAAAAGGCTGGCAGCTATCTTGGTCAACTGATCAGCCTTGCCATCCAACGCGGCAATGCTGCCAGCCTATTTGGCACCATTCCTGATGGCGGCGCTGGGGCTGATATATTTTTTATTTTGTAAATTATTTATTTAAGTAGGTAAGTAAGGTTAAGCTATATAGTTTTAAAGTTTGTGTTATTTTAATGTATTGTATTATAATCTTTGTATAAATAAACTAATAATAGACAATAACTTCTTCACTGCGTATAACTCTTTAATATGTTTATTGAGGACTACGCGAACGATAATAATAATGATTAAGAAAGTCATATAGTAGGGATGGACTGTACAACTGAACACATCCACCCTGACAGGGAACGGCATCGTGACAAAATCAATCAAATATTTTATTTGCACAAACACAGTTTTTATGTCTTTTTATATTTAAATCTTTTTATAACCAAAAGAAAAATAAATATTCTTATTATTTTTATATATTTTATTTTTAAGCATGTAACTGCTAGATGTTTAAATCTAAAATCATTGTAGGTTACCTACAATACGAAGAGATGCAGCCTACCTTGCAGCCTAAGAAACGCTAGAGAAATTTCGACATGGCCATCAGGGTCACGGTAGCATAATGATCAGTGCATCCGCCCGGATAGGGAAAAGTGCAGGTCCGGGTCTCGTCTGCTGCCTGGTCGGAGTGGATTTTTTTCTAGTAAAAAAAAACTTTTTTCTTATTAATGTTTACTGAGGACAAAGCGAACGATAATAATAATGTTTATGAAAGTCATATCGTAGGCATGGGCTGTTAAACTATATACATCCACCCTAACAGGGTAACGGCATTGTGACAGAATCAATCAATTTTTTTTTATTTGCACAAACACAGTTACAAAGGTCTTATAATATAAATCTTTTAAGAACACCCAACACATACAGTAAAACCCTTATACGAAAGTGATACTGTAATAATTATAAATTAATGAACAAATAAAAATATCTTATTACAGTTGAACAGTAAGTATTCTCTCTAGTCTTGATTATTTGAATACTCGGTTGCGGGAATGTTGTCACAGGTAACATAGCCAAGTTTATTTAACGACTGCGTCATGCAAATTTGCTAAATCTCGATTCCACTAAAATGAGATTTAACTCATGGAAAAATGCCAAAACCTCAATGTCAATTTGACATCATTCGTCATTTGTGATTGGCTAAATCTAGTTTTAGTTAAATTGAGATTAGGCGACATTGCTGCAAGTGGCCCTTAATGGATGGTAATTGGTAACCAGATTGTTTCGCGTGCGTCTTCTTCTTGGACATCCAAATCGTATTATTTTATTCTCAGCGTAGGCGTCAACGTCAACTTTTCTGTTTTGTATCAGAGCTCTTTATTACTTTGATATTTAAATTATGTATGAGAAAATTTGTGTTGCAACACAATAAACGAAGAATCCGATATAAGTAGTCTGGCGGTTTGACCACGACTACCAATACTATTTATGTAATTGGTTGTTAAGAAATCCACTTAATATGATGCTTCAGACTCATTATTAATATTTGTAATCGTGTAATTGACAAAGTTAATTGATTGTATTTCTCTACGTTTACATAGATATTATCATCAATAAGTAGGTACTGATGTTATAGTGTTTAATTGACATGCCGACGTTAACTGATCTTTAATAAGGCGGTTTTATAATTACCTACCGCTGTTTGATTGGTATCCGAACTTAAAGAAAAGAAAGTCTAGTTTATTTTTTAAGAAATCACCTACTCTATAACAATAACACTTGCTCATACTATTGATTGTTGATGTGTTCTACAGGCCAAAGCTTACGTTTAAGCATCTGGAAACTAGCTTTTAGATAGAAAAGGACGCTTTTTCCACGCCGTTAAACCGCAGATCGATCTAGTCATCAGTTTTCAATATTTGCATGTTAGTTCGGACGCAGCCGGTCGTGTGCTCCAAATTACAAACTGGTGTTGTTGGCGCAAAGAAAACCAATAGCCCAGATTCACGCCACCGGTTTTATTGAAAAGCCTCGTACACGTACATATGTGCGCTTATTTTTTCCCGTTTTTTGTTCTCCCAGACAATAATTCCACACTCCATCTGTATTTTTATTGAGATTGGAAACAGTTTTTTTTTTTCATTTTTCATTCTGCAGATTTTTGTATACACTAAAAGTCGTAAAGTCAGCGCCAGGCTTTTCTGAAAACGGATAAAATGATTTCACTTTATGAAACGATGAATATACATAAAAAAAATTAAAACAATATCGCTCGGTTGGGTAATTTAATGGCAGATATTCTAGGTGTTTGAATTTTGTGGATCAGTTTTGAAATATCAATGGTCAATAGGATGGTTTTGTATTAGCTTTTATTGAGTATATCTGTTGAAACTTCTAGAGGAAGAAAGAAAACTACAAACAAATAAAGTGTGAAATACTTAGCGGCATAACCTGCGCTGAAAGTGTCCTAACCGTTAAATATTATTATCTATTCAAGTGTTTTATGAAAAGAGCAACGAGAGGAAACTTTTAGTTCTAGAATTTTTAAATAGTTGTTTACATCTTACAATAGGGACTATTTTCGCTAGGTCCACAGAGGTCTTTTCATATCTGCTACTGGCAGACATTATAAACTTCAAAACACTGCTCCGAGACATATTTAACTGGAAAGCAAGACTGGAACTTTCCTCTTTATACCGAGAGACGCTTTTTATACACTTACTGGATTTCTCGAATGTTCTGCCAGTTACACAGATAACTAAGACAAGCAGCTGTATGAGAATTGTAAAGCTTTTATAACTTGAGCTATTAAATTCTTCAAGCGTTCACAAACGTCGACAATTCCATAATTTCAGTTTGATATTCTTTGAGTATATTGGATGAAGAAGATTCGTGAAGAAGTATAGTGAAGATGGCTGAAGTGATGAATTTTACTCCATTAGACCAATGTAATCCTTTCGCTACTAACTTATTTATGATGCCAATTGTAAGCTCCCAGCTTAATCTTGTAGGTATTTGCCATTGAATGTCGCAATACTCGCCGTAATGTATGTCGTAAATTCAAGTGATGGAATCAAATCAAAAAAGGTGGCAAACAAGTATTTGGCCCGCCTGATGGTAAACAGCTACCATAGCCTATACGTGCTTGCGATACCAAATATATCACTAGCGCCTTTGCCTTCCTTTACCCAATCTTCCTCGTTGTGGAGCTCTGGGCCCATACTCACCGTCAGAATCATAACACCACCAAAAGGTAGTGTTATTTTAATGTGATCACTACCTTAAAAGGGCCTGAGCGTTCTTATGTCGTTGCTCTGATGATGTTGCTTTAACATAAGGTTGAATTAACGTGGAACTTCTTTTGTTTCCAAAACTAGCAATTACACTGGTGTGGGAATCCGCCACTCGTCGTTTATATGCCTACAGATTACTGTAGAACAGTGTGTGTGAACAACATATTATGTTCTAAATTAATTTTATCACAAATTTAATACCTCGGTCTGCCATGAATAGTTCAATACGTGTGTAATAATTAACTGAGGCTCTAAAGGCTTAAATGGAGCGGTGTTACAGCTTATAGTTAATTTCAATGATGGAACATTTCAACGCGTAATAATTAAAGGTTGCGTGGATTGATGTGATTTACAGTCTAGGTTTGCAAAACTCACCGCTGTGTCCATTGTTCCGATTTGATTACCGAGTAAGATATTTTCATTATTACTAACACACAATAAAGTTACTATTAGAAATTTGTAATATCTAAATGATAACATCAAATAATTTCTTGTCTATGGTTTATCTGTATGATGAGTAGACTATTTTTGAATAAAGTCGGTCTGTTGTCAGCTTTCACAGAAATACGTCGTTTTATTAGTTATCTTTATTTTTTACGCACGGGCACAGAATACATAATAGCACCAGACACGAGGAGCACTTATTATAACAGCTCTGTAAATTCTATAATCGTATTGTTAATGTCAAATTTTGTATGGAAAAAATGTGAGCCGTCAAGGGACGCCTGGCAGATGTGAAACATCTACATTATTTTGTAAAAGTAATATGCAGAAAAAAACAGATTGCGATAGGAACTAAATATGACATAATGATAAATATACCCTTTTTTTAACCATGCTCCTTCGAAACGGCTTGACTGATTTTTATGAAATTTTATATGCATATTCCGTGGATCTGAGAATTGGCTACTATCATCTATTTTTCATATCCTTAAGTGAGAATGGTTGTCCACCTGTAACGTTGTGTTCTGAAATCTACAATGCGCCTTCGCGCCTAAATTCATACTATTGGGTATTGTAACGTAGTGTTTCTCATATGGATGGGTTAGGAGGCATGTTATACCACGAAATTATTGAACACTACGTTACACACCCCTAAAAATTTTTTATAATGTGGTATTAAAATATAATAGAGAGTAGTAATAGCCGTGGCTGAGTAGCCCAAAATCGATCTGAGTGGCGTGCAATTGGAGAGGCCTATGTCCAGCAGTGGACTAGGATAGGCTGTTGATACAACATACATACAACCCTATATTTTCTCTTCTACCACCTGTCCCTATTTATATGGCGGTACGAAGAAGTTCGCTGGGTCAGCTAGTATACATACACTTCCGGACTCTTGAATCGAGCCACCTTACATTCCCGGGCCTAAAAGCCCAACACAAAAAATATACAATATAACAAAAAAGTTTTTATGCATTTTTAATGCTGGCATATTTCATCGTCTTTTCTGTATGTATTATTCAAATTTTAGAATTTAAAATAAAGAACAAAAGCCGAGCTTGGTCACTGATTTGAAAAAAATAATGACTGTTGAAAGTTGCTTTTGAAGCAATTTAATGTCGATTTGGTTTGAATTTTCGCAATTGTTGTAAACCAAAGTTTAGTTTGGTTATTTTTCTATAATTTGAATTGTTTTTGGCTATAAAATTATGGATACTTCACCTGAAGTAGCCGCGTAAGCTGTAGCACTTCTTCAATCTGGGCTAAGTCAGCGAGATGTGAGTTCACAACTTCACATAAGTCGTTCCGCTGTTCAAAGAGTGTACCACTGAAAGACTGGCGGCTTCGTTCGGCGGACAGGAGGACCTCGTTACCGAGTGAACGGCGAGACAAGATCGATACATTGTCACTACTAGCTTACAAAATCGACGCCTTAACTCTGTTCAGATACAAGAACAGCTCAGGGACTTTCACGGAGTGGCTATTAGTGCTCGGACCGTTAGAAGGCGACTCAATGAACGTGGTTTAAAGCCCCATAAGCCAGCCAATGGACCCAAATTGACACGAGCACACCGAATAGGCCGTCTAGAGTTTGCGCGCGAACATCTAAATTGGACTCGACATCAATGGAGCCAGGTTCTCTTCACAGATGAGTTCAAGATAATGCTATACGGTAATGACGGAAGGAGTAAGGTGTACCGAAGACAGAACGAGCGTTTCGCGCAATGCTGTATTGACGAGAAAGTGAGTTATGGTGGAGGATCATGGACAGTCTGGGGAGGAATCTCTATGGAAGGCAAAACTGAGCTAGAGGTAGTGACGGGACCACTACTGCCGCCCCTAGATGGCAATAGGTACATTCGCCAATGTTTAGAGAACCACGTGATGCCATATGCTGGATTTATTGGCCAAGATTTCGTTTTAATGCATAATAATGCAAGGGCCCATATAGTGCAGTCATTGAAGCGAAAAATACGGTCTTACCTCCGAATTTTTTTACTGTGAACCGATTTGCATGAAATTTTGGAATTAGGCTCATCTTACTCTTAACTTCAAATGTGAAAATGATCTGAACTCCGCCTATTATTTTTAAGGGGTGTAAACAACCCCTTAATGGAAAAATTGACATTAAGCCATTTTATTGCTAGAAAACATGTCTAATAGTAAGTGATGAAATTGTAAAGTATTTTCTAACATAATTACCTCATATTAAAATCATTTTCAACCCACAAATATGTAATATTATTATAATATATATATTTATATACATATATATTACATATTTAAAAATAATTTAATTTAGAGTAAAAAATTGCCATTTATTGAATAAAATATTTACTAATTATATAAAATTGTACTATTATTATTAAAATATAATATTATTATTCATGACTCAATATCGGAGTCGCTGTCACATTCAACATCTTCTGGCTAAAATGGAGGGCCATTTTGGCAGTTATTTCCACTGCACGTTCCACAGGTACTATTACAAAACAGACCAACTTTTTTGCATCCGCAGGACGCTCCACATCCTTTTTTGCAGTTGCAAAAAATCATTTTCAGCAGTTCTTTTGGTGCGGGTGGATCTACAGGCTTAAGTGGATTTAATAAACCGTCATTCATGACCCACCCCCAATCCGTTGGATGAATGATGATGATGAAATGTGTTATATATACATATAAGAACGTTGGTATGTATTCATGCTTACGTTTCCAAAATATATGAGCCATATTATGTATATATATACACATTACAATAGTTGTGGGTCTCTATTATACAGCGTACTTTCACATTGCTCCAAATATTCACACTCCGAAATTTTCAGTTACTAAGTAGAAAAAAATATGATAAGTTTTTGGACCATAACTCCTTCAATTTTCATGCTATCACAATTTATGTAAAACCATTGTAAAGGTAATTAAGAGAGCTACAACATCCTTCATTGCAATATATATAAAAAAACCTTTACTAAAACGGTGAAGGGTTAAAGGGCTTAAGAGAGGCTGTGATTGCGCTGCCACGCGCTCTTTAAACAATCATATCTCCGTAAATTTTTGTTTGACAGCAAAAACAAAAAAACCAAATTGTCTGTCAAAAAATACCTAAATTTTTAATCCGTACACTTTTATACGTATCTGTCGTCATTTTTGAGATTTTATGAAAAAAAGTGGGTTTTTTAAAAAATTGAAATTTTGTTTATTTTAATCGTGACTTTTTTGAAAAATATGTGTCCTGAAGCAGCCAAACTGATATTATCTATCAAACTCTTCATAATAAAATTACTTCTAGGCGGAATACGATTAATTTTAATTTTGGTGGAAATGGCACTTATGAAACCCATTGATTTAAAAGAAAAAACATTAGATGTTCCCCTTATTGGCAATACAGCTCACTTATTTTACGTGCAAAAGACTTTTAATAGTGCTCATTTTAAAGCTTATTTCAAGCAATACAAAACCATTTTGTATTAGAATGCATAAAATACATCTGCTCGCCGCTAGATGGCATTGACCACATCGATTAAATTTCAGACAAAATAAAAAACGGCTTTGATATTTAATATCTAGCTTAATATTGCACTTAGAATACTTTATAAAAAACCAAATTGTTCATTGTTTTACCTGCTACAATTTTGTTGTTTATAAAATTATAAAACTTATATTTTTGGAGATAATTGCAAAAAAACGATGAAAAACGGGAAAATTTTTCGAATTTTCAATTGCCAATAACTTGAAAAGTATTGGATTTTTTGAAATATTTATAGATGATTTTTTGCTTAAAATTAGTCTTTTTATCGATATCCGAGGTTATTTTGAAAAAAAAAATTCAACCTCGAGAAGGGGTGGTTGCGGAATTCAAATCATTTTCACTTTTTAAGTTAAGGGTAAGATAAACCTAATTCCAAAATTGTATGCAATGCGGTTCACAGTAACAAAATTCGGAGCAATAATGCTTCAATGACTGCACTAATACTGCGGGAATCGTCAGAGAGTAGTTAAATGACATTGGTATCACTGTTATGAGATGGCCAGCGCGAAGTCCTGATATGAATCCTATAGAGCATCTATGGGATGAGCTGAAGAGGCGTGTTCGAGCTCATCATCCTGCCCCGCAAACCATGCAGGAGCTCAAGAATGTAATTTTGGAAGAATGGGAGGACTTTCCTCAACATGTCCTTAAGACATTGATTAATTCTATGCCAAACCGTATGAGAGCTGTCATAAATGCACTGGGAGGCAATACAAGTTACTAAATAAACATTTCTTTTCATGTAAAACATGCCTTTATTTAAATATCGATTAGATTTTTTTCCTTGAAAAAAGCAAATATGGACTTGTTTCAAAGTAACTCGACTTTTTTAATAAACTGTAGTTCAAATTTAGAACAGTGGCACTCTAAATGAATGATGAGTATAGCAGCTCCAAAACTGCATCAAAACATTTCCTTCTTTATACATCTTTTATAAGTTACAGTACTCCAAACCAAAAAAAACAAGGTGGCTCGATTTAGGTGTCCGGGAGTGTATATATAGACTCGTTGCCACACTAGAAATCGGTTTTACGTGCGCATATAGATGTTTCACATCAAAAAGCTAGTTTGTTCTTACGTCCGATAAGTTTTCATAGATACTTTAACGATGGGATACGATGACGGAGTTGTCAAAATTCGTGCTTGGGCGTCTGATATAAAAATAGTCAGTGACAAGGTTACCTAATCTAATGTAAAGGGTGATCCGAAGATTGCGTCCGATTTAAAACTAAAATGTGACTAATATGGTACATATTTTTTGACGTGACAACGTCTTAAATTAGGTTGCGGCTGGGAGTCACTTATGAAAAAGTGTAACGCTCGGTAACGTTACGATGAGTCTCTCGTGTTAAGTTTAAGTTTACATGTACAATGTTTTAGTAAACAAAATATATTTCTTTAGTTAAAATTTGTGCAATTCTTATTTTCATTCAATTCCTTGTTCCTATTGTGCAATTTAATTATATTCATATCAATAAATATTCTACCGAGAAAAAGACGTTGTCACGTAAAATCTTCGCCCGTAAAACCGACTTTACAGGTAACCATTTTTTTTTATTGTTATGAATGGTTTTTTTTATAACCAATAATGATATTAAGTATGTATATTTATCTGTGGTGGTGGTGGTATTAATACATATTTTCTCTCACTGTAATGGATAATTTTATCAGCTTAAAATAAAGAGAGTCCCAAAGAAAAAGCACTACTGTTCCTTGCAGTGGGCGAGATCTTGCAGTTGGGATTAGTGCAGTCAGTCGTGACCACATTCCTTTGTTTTTTATTATCTTTGAATCATTGTTGGTGCGAGTTCACCTATTGTCCCAGAAGGTTGATAAAATGACAAGTCAGGATTGAACAAGGGTGACTTTTTTTTACTCCTAATATGAATAGTAAAACAAGGACGACGTGAGAGGTTCTTTTTTAGAGTTCCGTTTATACAGACGGAACCCATAGTGTTCTAAGTCGTCCGTATTTACTAAGTCTCCGATATACGTTCGTCTATCAGGGGGCTACATCGACCATGATTAACATAGAAGGTCGAATAGGTCCTATCGTGTAGGTAAGGTCCAATTGTGAAGATCCACTGGGTACAAAATCCGCAACCGTGTTAGGTAAATATTTTTCTGTGGGTTACCTATAATGCGAAGAGGTGGCGCTGCCTTGCAGCTTAAGAATGGCTAGAATAATTTCGACGCGGTCCGTGAGGGCCGCGATAGCATGATTGGTCAGTGCATTCGCCCGGATTGCGAAGGGTGTAGTTTCAAGTTCCGTCTGCTGCCTGGTCCGCGTGGAATTTTTTCTAGTTATATTTTCTTTAGATAAAAATTATAAAAATAGTTTTTTTTTAATTGTTTTGCATTTGTCTTCAAGTTCACCCACTGCAAAGCTAAATTGAAGACTAAGTGAAGCACTCTCAGGCCCGTATTATAGAAAGATTCTCAGTAATTAATCTAGTCTTAAGTATAGATAGAAAGGGATGTCGCTATATAGAGCACATAGCGACATCCCTTTCTAACTGTACTCAAGTAAAGATCAACACTTAGTTGTCATTCTGTAATACGGGCCTCAGACATACTCTTGCCTTAGATATACTAATTATAATGGTTAGAAAAACAGGTGAAAGTATTTCTGTGGCCGATAAACAATGATAAAAATTAAAAAAATGTTCTTGTGTATATATTAAAGGTAACCGTTACTGACTGACTGGTCTACCAACGCAAAGCTCAAATCACTGAACCGATTGCGCTGAACATACATATAGCTATAATGATGAAGGTGTGCGCTAAGAAAGGATTTTTAAAACTTACCCTCTAAAGAGGTGAAAAGGGGGTTGAAATTTTTCTTTTTCAGAAAAATTGTAAAAATAGTACAGTAGAAACAGCTGTAAAAAAAGAACGGATGGAATTACCGTTTGGCTATCTGTCTCTTGCAGAGAGTTACAAAATTACGGATACCTTGTGTCCAATACTGTCGCTTTTTCGAATCATCGAGTTTCAAATCCAAACGGTGCTAAAGAAGTTTTCACTTCAAAAGAACAGTATACGAGAAACATATATAATTGTTCGATTTAGTGTTATATTTTGTTATCTTGTAGTTTAAATAAGGAACCCTCAGTGTGCGGATCCGACTCTGTCATTTAGGCGGTATTAAGAAAATAATATTTTTTTAAAGGATTGTAACTACTTGTACAAAACACTACCTGGAAACGACAAAGAGTGTGAGAATTATTACTTTGATATTATTCTTTTTTTTTTTTTTTTTTATATAGATAGGTCCGACAAATGACTCCACTTCACCTGATGTTAAGTGATGGTGAAGTCCAGACGTGACGATAGCTGATACAGCAGTTTTACCTGCCACACCAGCCATCCTCACCCTGCCGGCCTGCATGTTGCTTCTTCACGCCTCTTTTAAAGGATCCCAGGTTGTAAGAGGGAGGGAACACGTGAGCGGGCAGAGCATTCCATTTACGGATAGTGCGACAAAGAAATTAGTCACCAAATTTCTTTGTACGCGTTGGAATTGTGGCCACAGTTAGACGATGACAACGTAGGCCAGCGCGCGTGGTCCTCTGAAGGAAAGGAGAAGATGGAATAAGAGAGAATAACTCCTCAGAACACTCGCCGTGGTACAGACGATAGAACGCGCTTAGTGACGCCACGTCACGGCGTAATTGAAGAGGCTCAAGGTGTTCAGTCACCTCCTCATCGCCTATGATGCGGATCGCGCGTCGCTGTAACCTATCCAAAGCATCGAGCAAGTACTTGGCGGAGCCATCCCAGAGGTGCGAGCAATATTCCACGCAGGACCGCACTTGCGTTTTGTACAACAAGCACAGTTGATCGGGCGTGAAAAAACGCCGCACCTTGTTCAGGACTCCGAGTTTGCGTGAAGCTGTTTTGATCACGGTTTCGATGTAGTTCTTTGGATTCAGGTCTGAGCGAACTTCCATACCGAGCATGGAAATGTTGCTCTGCAGCGGTAGTGTTGTGCCCTGAAGAGATGGAAGGGGAAGGAATGACGATGTTTTTGCCGTGAAAGCGCAAGCCTGAGTTTTTTTGGCATTGAACTCAACCAAGTTCCGGGTACCCCATTCGGAAATGTGGTCCAAAGCCTGATTGAGTTCAATGACAAGATTCTCGCGTTTCTCCTTGGTTACCGCCAGCCCAGCCGCTGCTTGTCCGAGATACCCCGCATGCACTGTACTATCGTCTGCATAGCAATGAATATTCCCAAGAGGAATTAAGTCATTGATATGCAGCAGAAAGAGAGTGGGGGATAGGACGGAGCCCTGGGGAACGCCGGCATTCACTGACATGAACCGCGAACTGCTACCATCCGTAAGGACACGAATTCTACGCTCATGCAGGAAGTCAGCTACCCAAGAACAGAACTGGGCTGGCAGACCGTATGCCGGAAGCTTGGAGAGAAGGCTTTTGTGCCAGACCCTGTCAAACGCCTTGGCAATGTCAAGGCTGATAGCCAACGACTCGCCACGCTTGTCGATAGCCTCACCCCAGATATGAGTTAAGTACGCTAGAAGATCACCCGTCGATCGTTTCGGTCTAAAACCATATTGACGATCATCAATCAAGGAGTGATCCTCTAGGTAGCGGGTCAGATGGTTATTAAGGACCTTTTCTAAAACTTTACATAAAACTGAGGTGACTGCTATTGGCCGGTAGTTTGCCGGGTCTGAGCGATCCCCTTTTTTGGGCACCGGTTGGACATTGGCATCTCTCCAAGTCTCCGGCACACGCCCCAAAGAATACGAGCATTGGTACAAGCGTGTGAGCACGGGAGACAACTCCGCTGCACATTTTTTGAGTACTACTGCTGGGATGCCATCAGGTCCACTAGCTTTCCGGACGTCGAGTGATTGCAATTCGGCACGAACCTCGCGCTGCCTGATTTTAATATCAGGCATTGTTGTGCCACAGTGAGGTAATGATGGTGGCAGTGCATTGCAATCATCGATTCGGGAGTTAGCCGCAAAGAGTTTTGCCAGTAAATCGGCTTTCTCCTGTGGCTTATGGGCTAGTGTTCCGTCTGGGCATCTCAGAGGTGGCAGCGAGGGCTCGCAGAAGTTTTTTTGCACGGCCTTGGCCAGACGCCAGTATCCGCTCTAATGTAAGCCTTCTTACAGGCCTTGGAAGCAAAATTGTAGGCTGCTTTGAGTAAATCGACCTCGGGATCCTTGAGAGCGCGCCCTCTGATCCAAGCACGATATGCCGCTTGCTTACGCGAAGCAGCTTCAGCACAATCGTGATTGAACCAGAGGTTACGCGTGCCCTTACTGATGAGATCAGAATGAGGAATATAGTATTCCATACCCATTATAATCTCCTCAGTAATGGCAACGGCACTGGCCTTCTTACTTATGATTAGTGATTATTATACTTCTAATTCAGACGGGCGCTCCACTGCATAGGTAGGGCATAGAGTATTTTCCGCTCACCCTTAAATTCTACTATAATCTATTATAATAATATAAATTAAGTAGAATTTATCCTTTTCTGAAAGTCATTAATAAAATATTCAAGAGTTTTGTTAGGTACGGTTTATTCTGTGTTATGTCATTAAGTGTAAGTAGTGTTTTGCGTTAGCACGACAAATATCCAACAATAAGATTAATAAATGCAGTTCATGCACATTTGTCTTACCAAGTACCTAAATCAGGGGACAACGCTTGGCTGGAATTTTCTTCGGACATAATATAAATTGCAACGAGTTCGGCGTGGAGCGGGATCAATTCGCTGACATATTGTGTAATGGATTAAACTGGCTTTTGTCCCCAGACGGCGATAGAGTCGTCCGTAATGGAATTAAATTCACTACCTGGTTAGGGAAAAGAAAGATTTTATATACATTAATGATGCATATAGACATCGGCAACACCAAAATTTTAAGGAAAGGAACCATTCTTGTGAACATTGAAATATTATTTTCATTTAAATTTTCAATGCTAATAATATCAAAACAATTACTATGTCAAACCTCAACTATTACAATTAAAGAAATTAATATATAAATTTATGTTTGATTCTTCTTCAAATAAAGTACCCACAAAATACCTAATAATAATTCTAGGTGTCTTGTCTTAGAGATACGCATAATAAATATCAGTACTTTAGTTACCTATTGAATTCAATATATTTCATGTTTTGGCGACAAAACATAAATAAAAAAACTTGCTATTTGCCAATTAATATATATGTAATTAAAAAATATAGGTCACTAAAATTAAAACAAAGGAAGGGAATAAAATAAATTCTAGTATTTTGTCAAATGATTTACAATTAAGTGCACAAATGTCAAGAAAACTTGGAGCCTGCCGGAGACTGACTACCGCCCTTCATACAAGCTTGAACCATCTCTACTGATAACAAACAATTCATTTCACATTTCAATTCAATTCACACTGACAAAAAAAACATGAATATTTTCATTTCAATATAGATGTGGACAATTTTTCGGAAAGGCTTTTATTTCAAAGATCATTACTTGTTTATCATAAATAAATGAATTTAAAAATATATATCTTTATATATATAATTCTTCTGTGAGTGTGTATGTCACTGAACTTCTCTTAACCGACTGGACCGATTTTGATGAATTTTTTTTTGTGTGTTCATGGGGATCTGAGAATGGTTTAGATTCACAAAGACGTGTAGACAGGACAACGTCTGTCGGGTCCGCTAGTATATATATAAGCATCTTCGATGAGAAAATACACTAAATTATAGCAATATTACTTTTTTTCGCTATAACAAACTCAGAGCAGTCACAACTGGCACGTGACGTCACTAACCGATAAACATTGTTCACCATTCATAGGAATTTCTCGAATTGTTGTGTATATCTTCATAAAAAATGAATACAAACAATCAAAATGAACAAAAAAAAATTACAAATAATGCTGTTCAGTGCCCATGTGTAACAGTACAACAATTACTACACCAGAAAAATTGTTTATTCCAAGTGCCAAAAGATAAGTAAATCAGGAGAAAGTGTTTAAGGCCCATATTACAGAATGACAACTAAATGTTGATCTTTACTTGAGTACAGTTAGAAAGGGATGTCGCTATGTGCTTTATATAGCGACATCCCTTTCTAACTATGCTCAAGACTAGATTAATCACTGAGAATCTTTCTATAATACGGGCTTAAGACTTACTAGAATAGATATATATCAACAATAATTACCGCCTATTTTTGTGAGGATCATCACTTCGATGTAAGTTTTAATTACCGATATTAAATTGGGCACTTTATATACATTTTACATTTTTATTTAACCTAACATGAACGAATTCTCATTTTAGCTGCAAAATGGCATGGAAAATTATGTGGAATATACTACAATGGGTATGCTATTCAGAATTATCATGAAGCCTGGTTGTTTGCTAAGAAAATTTGCTTGTCAACCAGACAGGCCTAGTTTATCACTTGATTTGTGCCAGCCAGCCATGATGAAAAGGCAAAGACTGACATTTATAAAAGAATGTGAAGAACAATAAAAAATAGAGTAAATGTATCTCAAGAGTGTGAAGATTTAAGTAAAGTTCCAAGCATAAGCTCAAGTATCTATGAACATATTTTGATTTCATATTTTCTTACAGTTTATTTAAACAAGTTATTGCACTTATTTATGACCCCGTATACTAGTTCAAATCTAGATTGTAGTGACAATTTAAATGCTTAATCTATTTCTTGTGGCAATGGTAGGTTATGTATCAATCTGTGTAAAACAAGATTATATAATGTTTTCTTAAAAATATGTTATAAATGCTAAGTGTTAAATATAATATGTATATTATATATTATATTATATGTCGTTTTATATGTATCACTAAACAGTTATTTCCTTTTCTTAACAACAAAGAACAAAAATCAACAGCAGCAAAGCAGTTCAAGTAATAATTACACCCAAATATAGAAGCAAGCATACCCAGAGAGTAATAAATTCACACGCAAAGGGAAATTCTCACCAATGAGTGTTCTTGGTGTATGTACATCTACATTTAAAGTTACTGAGTTACAGTCGTACAACAACAAGTTCACCTTAGTGTAATACGAAACAAATCAGATAGTGATATATCTATGTATAATATTTAATCTGTCGTTCAATTTAAGTCTACCTCTGAGACCAGTAGTTTTAGTGAATGTTTATTGAAAAAAAGAGGGCAATGATGTAACAATGTTTTGACATTGATTGAAATCAACCATGAACAAAGTTAAAAAAAAACACATTTTTATATTGGCTTACCCAAAGATTGTTATTTTTTGATTAAGATTATTTCATTAAATGAAGACAATGGAATTCCTGTCCCCTACATATTAATGATATTGAAGAAAATAAGATGATATAGTAAATTTTCTGAACTTAGCCTTGAATTTGCAATATCTGTATTTAATGAAAATGTATCAAAAATCGCTCAAGTCATGAGGCCCCTTATTGTTAAACTAGCGGCCGCTCGCGACATTTTTTTTTTTAAATAAAAGTAGCCTAACCTTCTCCTTATTACATCAGCTACTTGCCAATTAAAGTCCCGTCAGAATCGGTCCAGCCATTTCAGAGATTAGCCGGAACAAACAGACAGACAGACAAAAATTGTAAAAATGATATTTTGGTGTATGTACCGTATATAAAGATGCGCCCCACCAATTTTTGGTTGAAGGATAATTAGTGATAAAAAGATAATTATCATATTACTATATTATTATTTATTATTAGCATAGATAATTAGTGTGTACCGATAATACTGAAATATTGGCGGAAGCTGGCACATATTTACTATAAACGGTTAGGAGGAATAGTGGGGCGCGTCTTCGTGGATTGCAATATCTGTATATTCATATACATGTAGTAAAAAGCGGTTATTTCAATATTACAAACAGACACTCCAATTTTATTCATATGTATAGATGTATAGAAGATTAGATAAGTTAGGAATTAAAAGATGTTTGCCAATAACCTTTAGGAAAAACTATTATATTAAAAGATGTAGGTATTATATATTGTCTCGAAATTGAGATACAAAAACCCAGCAATGCTTTACATCAATCTCTAACTTGGTCCGACTACAAAAGGCAAACACTGTGAAGTACTTTATTTCCAGTACACCAAGTGGAATAATTATTTATATATCTCAAGGTTTTGGAGGAAGAATAAGCGATGTATGTCTTGTTGAGCATTGTGACTTCTTGAACTGCTTACCTAATGATTCACATGTAATGACCGCGAGAAGCATCAAGCACATTGACCAACCAACCTTTGCTACTTTGGGTTGGGTGTCAGCTGATACAACCACCCAGTGTTGAATCAGGTAGTAAGCTATCAAAAGATGGAGCTTGAGAAACTAAGAAGATTTCTAGTTTGCGGATTCATATAGAAAGGGTGATTAGACATCTTAGGGAATTTACCATGATAATATTTTTTTTTGTTAAAACTGGATGATGTTATCATTATTGCATGTATTGTGGTAATAATTTCGACGACATGAAGAGATGTGGAATATGTCACCGCACCGAAAAACACATGGCATGTGCTATGCTTTTTTATTGCAGACTGTTGTCGTATGCTTTAAAGGTTAGCTAATATGTCGGAATTGTTAATAAAATATTATATAAGGAATAGCTAGAGAAAATTCGACACCTCACGATCAGGGCCTCGGTAGCATAATGGTCAGTGCATTCGCCCGGATAGCTAAAGTTGCGAGTTCGACTCCCGTCTGCTGCCTGGTCCGCGTGGATTTTTTTCCAGTAATATTTTCTTTACATTTAAACTTCTAGCAGTTACATGCTTAAATAATCAAAAAAATAATATAAAAATCCACTTATTCAGATACTTGAATATATAACAATCCACATTAGGATATTATTCCATTTGAACCCATTGTATCCTCGAATTTAAGGCATTGGTAGGCATCGATCGGTGAATTTGTTTAATATACCAAATCCGATGAACATAAATATATCAATTTCTTATAATGAATTTGAAGTTTTCGCTGAAAATGTATTTCTTTCTTTGGGTGATATGATGTAATGACGTGTAAACGGCGAATTTGACCATCCTCGTGATTTATATATAATATTGACAAATAATCATATTAACACAAAATTTTTTATTCAACTTTATTTGTTACGTGTTCTGTAAACTACAGTTATATTTTATTTGTCTTTCGAAATAAATATGTACATCAGTAATACGTTTGTTCGTAAGTATAATCTAAAATTACAGTATTACGACGCAAAGTTGAAGCTGTATAGTTAAGTAAACCTAACGTAGCAATTGCCCGAACGGTAAGTCGTTGGCCTACACTAATACTCCATATCTTATGCTTTTCAAATGGCGCTTCAAGTAAAATAAGCGTTATTAGTACATACATAACACAATCATTTACCTGCAGCTCTTCTGACTTCAATATTTGCGCGTCGTGTATGTAAATATTTTTCTGAGCGGCGCTTACTGATGTTGCGACGAGAGTTGGCAATAAAGCCGACAGATGTAATGAGGAAGGTTGGTTGTAAAATTCTACACGAGCTTTGGTATTTTGCAGCTTTCTTCTGGTTCAGGTGTTAAGGTTGGAAATGATTCTTTTGAAGTGCACCATTATAATTTTGTAAGTTTCGGCCCGAACGCCGCGGGGCTCTCCATAACGAGCGGTTGGCTGACGGGGCGCCAGGCAAAGCTAAGAACGCGCCTCTTTTAAAAATTAGCTCTTGAATTTTAATTCGAAAAGTAGTCATCTTTGGGAAAATAATACACATACTACTCTTACTTTATCCCTTGATGAGCATATAAATTATTAGAAGATACACAATCAGAAAGTCTGCAGCTTACTCGTTCGATCGCGTTCGTAAATGTAATAACTTTATTTCATTTTATGGATACATCCATGCATATATCTCCCAGTTCATTTATATTTTAAGGTAAACTATAGATTTAGTGAACTTAGCATTTTTAATAGCTTAATGGCTTATTGGATTAAGATAACCGACATACTGCCATAGGTACTCAGAGACGAGATTTTAAATTGTGATCTATACTAATATTATAAAGAGGAAAGATTTGATTTTTTGTTGGTTTGTGAAAAAATCTTACATATTTAGAATCCTATATTATCCATGATGAACATAGGCTATATTTTCAAAAAAGTTAGGGTTGCGTGTGAAAAAATTAATAATGTATCCCAGGGTGTGAAAACAATACAGAAAAATAAACGTTTATTGCTTACACTGTGAAAGTCATTGACAATAGAGAAAAGTAGGTACTTACGTTTTTAGAGGACATAAATATCAACAAAAAAGTTCGGAATATTATATGTCTAACTATTACAGTTATGTCACAACTAAAGATCCCCTGCAGTTTCACCCACATTAATTTGAGACAGAATGTTATAGTGAGTCAAAATTAAAAGATGGGCATATGCTGCCTCAGAATTTTTATAGAACTTTTAAAGGGGAACAATGTCGCCATACATATTTTTTGTGTAACTTTGTTCATTTACGCAACGCACGCAACGGAATCACCCAAATGGAATATTTTAACCCGTTTTTGCAACATTTAACATCGATACTCCGCTCCTACTGCTTGCAGCTTAATATTATATAAAGATATTCATTGTGTATAATATTGTCATATAATACAAGCCTGAGAACAAAACTGTCTACACTACAGCTCTACACCGAAGCGAAACGAGGGTGATCCACTAGTTTTATGTAAGTTGATGATGTCATATTTTTTTGTGATTTCAATAGATCAAGGCAAAACACAAAAAGTACCCATAAGGATAACTTTAACTCTTGGATAATACTATTTAAATTGGAACGTATAAATCCTTATGTCAGTAAACTAGGGAGCTGAGCGTTTGTAAATCGTTATTAGATGTTTAATTATAGACGTCACATAACTAACGCAGATAAACGGTCGGTACCTATTTCTAGATAGAAGGTAATGGTTGTCTGCGGTTAGGACAGTGATCATTATTTAGCTATTTCTATGATTTGAAATCGATTGTATTTGTTGAAAATTATAAGCTTGATTTTATAAATAGTGTCAGATAACGGAACTTAACAATGATTACTTACGAGTTATGATACTTGGCGCGAAATTTTTTTTCTGCGAAAAATCAATCCTCTAATCTATCTGCACTTTAAATTTGTCATCCGTGGTATTCACTAGTTCATAATTGATATTAAGCTCGTGAGCTATAGCCACATAGCTGTGCTATCTCAATACTTATTAGGTTAAATAAGAACTAATACCGTATCGCATTGAAATCAATTACGCAACATTGCCGCCATTAACTTGAGCTATTTTACACTATTTGCAAAACCTGAAATTTTTTCTTTATGTTTTCTAAATGTATTTATTATCTAAGAACACTAATCCTTACTTTAACATTAAAAAAAAGGTAATCTGGAAGACAATTTTTGGTAAAATATTAATTGGATTACCTTATATTTGAAGCAAAGACTTTTGATGGAAGCATTAATTATTTTAGACAATTCTGATGTGTTTAATTGAAAGTTTTACGTAACTCTGTGTCAGTAATGTGAACTATTCTAAAGTCATAAAGACGCCCTGGCTGGCAGAGAAGCAATTAATTAGAATAGTCTCAACGTTGACAAATGAATGTGCGACTGATGTGATGGACTAGCTGCAACTTGTGTGTAGTAGAATTCTTTCAAAGTTATGAAATCACTTACACCTTATTCAAAGCTGGCTGTAAAAACTTCAAAAATAATAATTTACGTGGTTTTTCAAGCGAAGGATAGACAGTTGTCTAAAACTGTTTCAAGTTTTTTTAATATTATAAAATGATTTTATAAATCTTTTTTTGCACAAAAATAATTCAATTAAAAAGCTAAGTAATCATATTTTAACCTCTTTCCATTTGACTATAAAAATATTGTAAGTCACACCAATTAATTTGAAGTATTCATTAATTAATTTGAAGAAATAATAGTGGCACAAGATAAGTCAAAACATGTCTTTCTTATGATTAAGTAGTTAGGAAGATACTAACTTACAGAATAACACTATCGAAAATTGAAATTCTTATTAAAACTTATAATACAAGTTTTAGAAACAATTAGCCCTTTGCTTTAACGAACAAGTATGCAATGCTGGCGATGCACTCATGCGAAAGTTAGATTAAAAAGTTACTATTAGAATATTTCACTTTAATTTTCACGATTTATTATACAAAACTCTTAAATAAAATAAATTATTCCCGCGCTTCTAGGCGAATAAACTCACATTGTGCGTGTTACTAATATGATTGATTGTTTTCTATTAAAAACGAACATAAGTAATAAAAATTGGGTGTGGTTTTATGAAACCACGATGCAAGTGAAACTTTTTAAATAATTAAAAAAAGAGGCCTTCCTCGCCTGAGAATAGAATCCAACACTGAACCACAGATGCTTGTTGAGAAAGTCTGTTTTTTTAAATAACAATTTAAATTGTATTGCGAAATGCTAAAGATGAACTTAATAATTTGTGGCGGTGTAATAAAAGTTTTACTTTAAAAAATAAATATTAATAAATATAAATATTTCCAACACTCACACCAATTAGCCTTGCCCCTAAGTAAGCACTGTGGGCTTGTATTATGGGATATTAGGGTAATGGATAGAATATATATACTGTACATATATAAGTATATTTATATAGAAATACATATGAAACATCCATGACTGGAGTACAAATGTTCGTATTCATTACACAAACATCTGCCCCTACCGGGATTCGAACCCGGGACCTCTCGAGTCAGCGACATCATAAAACCCGGCGTACAAACCACTTGGCCACGGCGCGGCGGTCGTCAAAAAGATAGTACTGCAGCCAAAAAATCATAATTATCATTCTTCAGTTTTGTATTCTGCAATGAGCAGAGTTTCCACAGCTCCACGGGGTAAGGAATAGGATCAGAATGAGAAACATGTGTCTGATCATAATAATCTGGTGTCGAAAGCGTCTTTAAGCAATGTTTTGTCATCAGAGAGGCTATATGCATATTTGCCACACTTTAAATGTAAAAGTAAATAAGAAACAGTATCTTTTTTAACCTGTCAGTCCATTAGACCTTTGGCCGTACGTACCATGAACTCCTAATGTGAATCAATCGCCGCAGATAAACCGGGACTGTAACATCTTAGATAAAACCAATACGAAAGGGAGTAAATTGCGATATTTATATATTATGTAATATTTAAAAAAAATAAATACTTTAACACTTCTGTAAAAGGGGTTACATAGAGATCTTATGTACGAAAAATCTCATAGAATCGGAAACTTAAATACACATGTTTTTGTACTAGAAAAAAAATAATTCGTCCCCGATCATTTCGGTATCGGACAGCGAAGATGCTGCATATTATGTAAGTACTCTCCATGTTGGATTTATATCATGATCTTCATCGTCACTCATCTCTAACTTTCATAGTTTTCTATGCCGTAAAGTAGGACATGCACTAACTATATACGACAAGGTTCGCGATATCAACTTTCGATTTTAAGAATATAACCCCTGATTGGATTCCAGCCTGATGTACGTGAGATGAGTACATTTTTTTATAGATTTTTTTTCTTTACATGTAAAAATGTAGCACATAAATAGCGAGGGCACGTGACTTTTTGCGTGGAAAAATCGGTTTCCCATACAAACTTAAAGGATGATTTTTGGGATAAAAACTATGTCAATACACATTTCATCTCAATCGGTTCAGTGTTTTAAGCACGACGAGCTTACAGACAGACTGACACACATTCTTAATAATAATATTAGTATAGGTGCATAAATTTGACGACCTCCGTGTTCGAGTGATTTGGGGTTTCATGGTGTCGCCGACTCGAGAGGATCTTCAATATGTGTTCCTATATAAATATACTTATTGTACAATATATGTATTCTATCCGTTACCCTAGTATCCCATAACACAAGCTTGACATTGCTTACTTTGGGGCTAGGCTAATTGGTGTGAGTGTTCTGAAAAATAAATAATAAAATAAAATAATTACCTACATGTACCGCATAAAATATCGTTCAAACATTTAAATTTATGACAACACAGATAATAAATATAAAAACCTAATATACTTGTGCCTATTTTATGTTACATTACACGAATGTCATATTTTTGTGGTAATGAAAGTAAAAGTTCCATGAAACTAATAGACATGTTTAAAACTGTACTTTTTTAGTGAAACGAGTTCTGGTTAGGGTTATAGTTATTAGCAGGATTGCTACCTTGGTAAATTGCTGATTATTATGTACGATTATTGTGTAAGATTACAATCTTACGAGCTATGTCGGCATTACTTTCTCAATAATAAATAATTCTTGTATCACAACTTACACTGCAAACTTTAGCTTTTTTTTCGTTCCCTGATTACTCTTAGATGACGCCCCTCTCTTTTTAGAACATCATTCGTTGCGGTATAGAGTTCGTTCTACACTCCAATCAACCTACTCGTACATGCTGCCTACAGTACCTTACCTACAACTTGTTTTTTGTGAGTACCCGATATTTCGGCACTGTTCAGGCGCCATGATCACGATAACCAAGGTATATGGCAGCAATTCCATTAATACCGAAATTAGTGACCATGAAAGTTTAAAACTGGTTAGGGTAACGTAAAAACTTACGACAATATTTATATTTTAAGCTAAACTATTAATTTGAGCGAAACTGCGCTCCCTAGCTGCGGCGAAGGCGACGACTTTTTAAAATGTTATCTTATTTCTAAAGAAAAGTACAATTTTCCATGCAGTCGAGCTCGCCATTTCAGAGGAATAAACATTTCACTGAAGACAAATAAACGTTTCTATTTTTATCATGTCTCTCATAGTTTTATATTAATGAGTTTAAAATATTGCCTTTGTAGTCATTTATTATATTTGTTGTGTTGTTTTTGCAACTGCAATTATCTAATTTATTATTACTTGCATTAAAAATAGCTACACCTGTAGGATACGATTTATTATTTTTAGA